>JAIPUX010001232.1:56472483-56482988 GCA_020142125.1 Phrynosoma platyrhinos | reverse complement strand
GATTCTATGATTCTATGAAAGTTTATAAATGAATTCTAGATATTCTACTTATACATCAATTTTCTTACATCAATTCTTACTGAACATTTTTACTTGTAGTTCTTATCACAATTATTATCTAGTAATCTTATGTATAGTTTCCAGTTTAGGCCTTTTAATCTTCCTGATGTTTCCAATACTGTCTATTATTCTAGATCTATACTTTTCTTTTTAGTAATTAAAGTATGTTTGTTACACAATGCTGTAAAGCACCATGTACATTGATAGTACTAAATAAATCAGGGATAGGCAACCTTTCCCCTTTAACGGCCGAGGGACTTCAGCTCCCAGAATCCCAGGAGCTATTGGCCAACATGGGGCTATTGGCCAACATGGCTGAGGCTTCTAGGAGCTGAAGTCCCTCAGCCATTAAAGAGGAAATGTTGCCTACCCCTGATATAAATAAACAGAAGCAACAACAATAATAGTATTCTAACCATACACTTCAAAAAAAGTAAACTGTGCATCTGGAAAATGATAAAATGGATTGCAGCTACCTGTGTAGTATATAAGTGGCACTTAAAACTTCATCATATCGTTATATGTAATCCCACTGTAAATGGTCTTAATCACAATTGCTAGCCTCAGTTAAAGTACATCTATTGAATTAACTACTGAATGATAAATCAACACTTATACAAATCCTGTGAACTGAATTCATTTGTTCTAGTTGATACTAGTAATTAGACATAAGTGTTGGAAAGCAGGACTTCACAGATCTCTATGTAATCCAACAATTTCTACTGAAAATCAAAGGTTTTGATTACTAATTTGTAAATGATTTGCATTGTTCTTATGTCTATGCTACTTCTTATTTGAAATCTGAAAGCATTCATAAGGAAAGAAAAATACAAGCAGCAGAACTCTGACATCATTGCTAATAGTGTTCAAACACAAATTTAATGAAGTACAAAAGTATAGTTTTTCTACGCCCTGCACTTTTTTTCAGTGAGAAAAAAAAATTGAATGGAATTTGGCACCATCAGTAAAGTGACAAAAGATATGGATTGTTTTTGTGTGTGTGTTAACCTTATTTTTAAAAAGGAAATGAGAACTCTAAAAAAAGGTGGCTTTGTGGAATAACAGTGTTTATAGGTAACATTGCTCCACCTGCATTAGTGTGTTTAAGGTTGCAGTGTATCCTCATTTGCTAGATGTAAATTGGAAATGGTTAATTACTTGCAAATAGGCATTAAATGGGCACTTAATCAAGCTGTGCAAAAGTGTTTATTAAATATTAATTCATTTAAAATACTGAGATTCTATGGTTTGTCAAATGACTAACTACATATGATTTAGCATTTTAAATATTCTTAATTAAGGACTCCAGATGTAATGTATGCAAGGTTGCTTTGCACAGATATCCCCAATTCCTCAAAGAAGGCATCTGCCAGGGATTATCACTGGCATAATTTGCTGCCATGCTCAGATGATTTAAAACAACAACAACAACAACAACAAAATAACAATGGTCTTTCCACCATTACTCAGATTAAATTCCTGTCCCAAGTCATGCATTTTTAGGATATTAACTTTGAGCTTTATATTATATAATACTTCTAGTTTTAGCAGTAGCTATTATTCCAGTTCTACTGGTGCCTGGGTTACCTATAAGCTCTTAAATTGCCTTATTCTGGCTTAGTTATAATGCATTCAAATATAATGCATTATTTCCAACCATTTGCTTTTAGAAATAATAACCATCAAATGTGTCCTTTCTTAGTCAATGTAAGAGCCTCTCAAATATTACTTCCCCCCCCCCCCACACACACAATGAATAAGCAGATTTCCCTTGTTATTCTTTGCAGGGGTGTGACTGTCTTGTACTCTTCTTCATAGGCTTTCATTAAACTAAAATCCAAGCTGTATGGGACATATGCATTTTCTCCAAAGAGCTACCAGTGTTCCAGGAAGCTGCTTGTACATATTAATTGGGTAATGTCCAAGAGAAGCCCTACATAAAACTATATAGCAAACATGAGAAATGAATGGAAGTTTGAAGAAAGGCTGAATAACAATGTGCAGTAATAGCAATACATGTACTTGACATTAAGGTAAGGAGTGGTGCCTATAACTTTACCTTTTTTGGAGAGTTTGCTTTCCTATGAAGCATACAGATGATTTCCACATGGACATTTATATGTATAGCCATTGGGGGTCATCTGGTGAGTCTATATCCTTCTACCCCACTACATCCTGGGAAAACCACTTTGTGAAATGCTTGTGAACCATATGCAATATATTCTATGAACAGTGGCATGTCATGATTTATGTTATTTATTTGCTACCTTTCTCCTTGAGTGGGATCCAAGGTGTGGGATCTCTCAGGGTTGATTTCTAATTTTTTTGGAACAATACCAAGGACTAAGGGAAAATCTAAAGACAAAAGCAAATCAAAGGGCTAAAATTGAAAGGTGAAAATAAGCTCAAAAAAGTGTATTTTGCCATTATCTCCTGTACATGAGGAAGTTGTATTGCCGCCATCCCATTCTGAGACCTGTGAAAATACACTTTCCCCTGTTCTGTACAATTCATTGAATAGCCAATGTTAGCATGTATGATTTTAATAAAATTTTGGGGCATATGAAGTTCCTTCGATGACCCCAAACTGACCTCTGTGGGATGTCAGCCATAAGCCTCGACATGGTAAGTCAGGTAGGCACAGGAAAAGGCCTGCCCAAACAACTGGAAAATTCCCTACCAGACAGGTTTGGGAGTTGCTAAAGGGGAAAGACCATTATCCCAAAAGAGCTTGCTTATTGTTGTTGTGTTTCTGACATACAGTGACCCCAAGGCAAACCTATTACTAAGCTTTTCGGGCAAGATTTATTCAGAGGAGGTTTGTTTTTGCCTTCCTTTCAGGCTGAGAGAGTATAAGGTCACCCTGTGAATTTCCATGGCTGAGTGAGGATTTGAACCCTGGTCTCCAGAGTCATAGTCCAATACTCCAATGACTGCCCCATGCTGGCCCTCCATATTGAACTCAATATATTTCAGATATCTACTTCAAGGTAGCTTCAGAAATAACTCTACTGAGCTCTTTTCAAAAAGAATGTGAAGGCCAAAGACTCAAGTTGATGCCTTGGGATACACTTGGATTCAGGAGCAGAGTTTAGAAAACCTGCTCTTCTTTTTGGACTACACCACAAAGAATCCACCATCCTACATGGCTGGTGGTTATTCTGACTAAAGGATTCTGGGAGATATGTTCCATTTCTCCCTAGCTCTATTCAAAACAAGGTGAACTTCATGTGTTTTTCTATGCACTTTGTGGGGAGTGGGGAAAAAATATTTTATGGAGTATTTTATTTTTTATAATGAACAGAGTAACAAATATGAAGTGTTTTTTTTTTCTGTATCTTTCCCTGAGCTTGTAAAAGTTACTTATTTGTACTATAAGTGTGCAGTATCCTTAGCCATGACTGAATAACATGTGAATTCTGTGAACTGTAGTCCCCAAAATTAACTTTTCCAAGTGCAAACCCTTTCCAAACATTTCATGTAACATGTGATATGCAGTACAACATATATGGTCATGTTGATTTTTCTGTACAATTTAAGTATTTTTGTGAATTTTATACGCTGGTTTACATCAGACATTGCCTGCAATATTAGTGCAACTGTATACTTTACGAAGATATAGCCATGTTAGTCTGTAGAATCAGTATGTAGAGAGATCTTGTAGGACCTTTGAGAATAAGGGACTGAACAGACCAACATTTTAGGCCAGCCTGAAGGTGGAGTGGGAGTGTGACGACCACACGCTGGCCACCCTGACTCCATCCCAATGCTGCTGTCAAGCTGACCAGAGAGCGGGCAGTGAAAGGTCATGTCTCTGGCACAGAGTTTAGACATGCTGTGCCAAAGAAATGGCAAAAAGCTGCTGCCGTAGTAGCATTCATGGGTTTTTTCCACTTTTTTAGAGCGGCAAAGCACTGAATCAGGGCCGTGGCATGCGGTTGCCACAGCCTCGATCCAGCAAGAAAAGGGGTGGCATCCTGACACCCCTTAGGGGCAGTCTGTTCAGCCCCTAAGTAAAAGAAAGAAGTTGGCAGCATGAGCTTTCATAGACTTCAGTCTACTTCCTCATATACTTTTCAGGTATAATAGTACTGAGATTTGCAGGGTGATGTTCATTTACCCAGAGAACAGGATGCTCCTGTAGCTATATTCTTAATGCCATCAAACCTATTCTTAATGCCATCAAACCTATGAGTATGATGTACACTTGGAGCTTATGTTTAAGCAAGGGAGGGGATAGTAAAATAGAAGCACAATACTAAACTAGGAAACCTTGGTGCTTTCTATACAGAATGCACATCTTACACTTCTGTATCATATTTCATCATGTTTCAAACAGACAGCCTTTTTTGTTTTGTTTTTTGCTTATGTTTCCCCTTAACAACTGTCATTAATTTACTGATATGCTGTCTATCAGGCATACATCATCTTGATTAGAGCTGTTATCCTAATCAAAAGGCTGATAATTAAGACTATCCATCTGTAGAGTTCCAAGTGCTAAGATGATCTGAGGATCCTAATTAAGATTATTTAGGTGTTAGTTAAATGTCATCATTTGATTCAGCTAATCATACCAGCAGGTACATTAGATTTGCATTAATGTACTGCTGCTGAAGCCAACAGTTTTTAAAACAGAAACTTACACCTTGCAACTTCCTCCCTGGGGAGGCTAGAATGGTTCCCTCCTTACTGTCCTTATGTTGACAGGCCAAAACCTTTTTATTCAGACAAGCTTTTAGAACTGAAAAAGGGCTGTAAGAGTTGTATTGTTTTAAATGGCATTGTTCATTATTTAAAAATATTTTAGAGTGTATGCTTTTTAAATATAGTTCTTAGTTTAATCCAGCTTTAAAGTGTTTTTTTTTTTGGAGCTTATTGCACTGCTAAATAAACTGTCTTACCTCTCCTGAATTCAGTCTTAATTTGGGCAGCATCCAGATACTATTGCAGGGTTTTTGCCACCAAATCCACTGCCTGCATCCAGCCTAGGACCCAGGGGCACTCCGGCGGCCATTTTCCTAAGTCAGAAAATTCCTGGTTTCAAAAGGAGGTGTGCTGAGCACTCCTTGGACCTGGGCTCAACACAGATTGGACATGGGTAGCAGATTCAGCAGCAAAATCGCTGTGATAGTATCGGAATACTGCCTGAATTAAGATTGAAGTTGGGAGAGGTAAGAAGATTCATTTTAGTGGTGCGATAAGTTCCTTTGTATATTTTTAATTGTAATTTATTTATTTATTTATGTGTAAGCCACCTTGATTACCAGTCTAGGGAAAAGGCAGAATATAAATAAAGTTAACAATGATGACCACCACAACCAATGCAGGTTTTCACATCAACATAAATACCATAATATTGGTGAGATAAGATATTAATGGTATGTGTGATACTGGGTGTGTCTACATGGGCCAAATAAAATGGTCTCACCTAGTTTTCACAGCAAGCTGCCCAAATAGCATAGGGGACGACTGAGGTTGAATCTGGGCCTTTTCATCACCTCAGGACTTTATTTTGGTTTTGAGCAGAAAATCCAGATATTTTTATGTGTGTGCATGGACTGCAGTCCATAGCAACATGGAATGAAATGTTGAGGGTTGGGACTTCAGAACTACATCAATTCAAGATTGTTGAGTTGACTGAGGATGAGCAATCTTTGCACCAGTACCTGAAGTCATGCTAGACAACTGTCAAAATTTGTTTTAAAATCCTTTTAAATCTTTTTCAACTGCAATTATTCTTCTTGGCCACTATGCTCACTGTGGGTATAGCTCAATTCCCAAGCCTAGTTTAGTTAGATTAGCCTTTCCTCCAAAACTGCTTCATTCTACTTTTAATTTTTAGGTGGGAACAACAGATGTTATGTCTAAAAAGGAAATCAAAATTTTTGCTTCTTTCCTAACCCCTTTGTCGCTCAATATTATTTTGTTAAAATTAAACTTTCAGGTTGAAAATTGAAGCAGTTCGAAGTTACAGTAGCAATGCACTTTATCTGCTTTTAACATTACAGTTCTTAATTTATTATTTTTATCTGCCATCCCACCCAAAAAAATTAAGTAGTTATTCAAACTTAAGGGGGGGGGGTTCAAACTGATTTCAGTTCCACAGCCAAAGGCTGTTTACTCAGTTTCTTGAAGTTTTAGAAGCAAACATGGTGAAGTTGAATTTTTATTTCCACAGGCAGGCTTCTTAAATCTGCTCTGTAATAAAGGTCAGCTTCAAGAATGTTGGAAGTGTGATGTTCAAGCCCTATGCAGGATGGCTGTCTGCAATGGTGAGCAATGGTTTCCCAGTTCCCTCTGTGAAAACATCAGTGTCACCTGTGACTGGAAATGGGAATTGGGCTCAGGAGGCAAATTTGATGGGCCATCCAGTGATCTTCATGTATATAGTCACCACTTTGGTTGCTCAGAGAAAATGTTTGTAACGAACAAACTTTCGGCCTTGCAAAATTCAGTTAGTCACTCTCCTGGTTCATTTCTTGATCCTAGGATCTAGGCAAAACTTCCCTAACATCTTTGATTCTGCTCTGATTTTGGCATTCCAATTGCCTATGATTAACAGCAAGTCCTGTTTTAGTGTGTGATCAATGTCTTCCTGGACTCCAGTATAGAATATTTCAATTTCTTCTTCTGTACTTGGAGTATGCACTTGAATTATGGTTATACTGATGAGTTTTCCCTGGACTCTTATTGATATTATTCATTTAGACTGCTTTTGCTAATCATTCCTGACTATTAATGCCACCCCATTTCTTTTTAGAATTTCAGTTCCAGAGTAAAACACTGTGTAATTTTCTAACACAAAATGTCCCATTCCTGTCCATCTTAGCTCATTCACCCAAAGTATTGCAATGTTTATACATTCCATTTCTTGTTTTACTATATCTAGCCCCCCTTGAGTCATGCTTCTCACATTCCATGAATTTCTTTTTACCTGTAAGCACATCAATGGCTGAACATTCTTTCAGCTTGTGTCCAGTTGCATCATGAGCCACAACATTACTCATACTTGCCCTTTGTTGTACCCGAGTAACTTGTTGAGTGCCATCTGATCTGGGAGTTTCATCTTCTGGCACCATTTCTTGTTTTGTTTTGGATTGTTTCATCATATGGTTTTCATGGCAAAAGGCATTCGAAAGGGGTTTACTGTGTCTTCCTTTGTGCAGTACTAACAAGTGTTAGCTATGGAGCCACAGCCATTGTCTCTATGCCAGTGTCACCTCCACTACTGCTGCTGTCCAGTAGCTATTTGGCACATTCAGTTTGGCTCCTAAGCAAAAGTCTGTGTGAAGACATACCCAACTAAAGGTGGTGGCAAATATGGGTGTGCAACGCCAGTACCGTGGTGAGATCAATCTCTAACCCAAAAAGGCTCCAAAGCTGAGTGTAAAGTCCAAAAGGAGGGAAATTTATTAAAGAAAAACAAAAAAAGGGGTTTCTCCTCCCAAGTTCTAATAGGTTTAAAATAAAAGGTACTTTACAGTTCAGGTTTTAATGATCTTCAGTGTTGTCATCTCTCTGGGTTTGTTCCTGGATTGATCTCTTTCTCAATGAAGCTGATGCAGGGTCTTTCAGCTTCTGGTGCTATTGTCTTCTTTGTTGATGATATTTACTAGAATTAACTGCTCCTGGTAACTAAATTGGATAATGTGGTAAATAAGTTGGCTGAAGGTATAAGTTGGCTAAATGGTGTAAGAAATGTCCTTTCCCTCTATCTGAGCCTGTTTGCCACCAAACAAATAAAGCCAAGCCTGCCTAAGAAAAAACTAAAAATCCCAAGCTGAAGCAGAGCTTGCTGGGAAGGGGCAAACCAAAAACTTGAAAAATGCAGGGGATTACTACAGCTCCTCCCACAAACTAATACAGTGGAACATTCCTATGCTTAAACATACTAAAAACTACGCTAAATGAAAGAAAATGCAGGGGAGAATTTAAACAGTCCAGGCTGGACATCACAATCTGTCTGACATGGGAGACCCTACTAGCAGCACTGCTGCTGTCGACTAACTTCTTGCCTCACAGGAGCACACAACCCAACCACTGCAGAAAGGTAGTGCCATTGGTGGCAATTCTTGTCATAGGCACATAGATTACTCTCCCCAAATACACATCCCAGTATTAGATCTGAGCTGAGTCATACATTGGATGAATTGAAGGCTAAATGAGAGACTGAATTAGTAAGGTCAATAGGTATATTTACAAGTAGCTACATTTAATTTCTAGTTGCAATCAATCCAGCAGAAAATAAAATTGTGCACTCATTGGACCAATTAACTTCCTGGAGCATAATGAAGGCTGTTGATGCTTTAAAAACAAAAGGAACCTACCCACATATCATGGGTCTGCCTATTACGTATTGCTGGCACAAGGTAATTAGTTTATCAGCTTTTTGAAGAAATAGAACTAGGTCCGGGATCCAGTGGTTCCCTCCCAATGGATCTTGCTACTTTGAACAGAATCAGTAACCTGCATGCCTTCTGCAGACCTATGTACCATGCAGCTTGCTCCAGAGGGCTGAGAAAAAGCCAAAGCCATCTCCTTCGTGGGTCTCCAGCATTACAATATATACACTTGGCCCTTGGTATCTGTGGACTTGCCATCTGCGAATTCAAGAATCCATGAAAGGCAAGCCCATGTTTTCCTCAATAGTTGTGGATGCATGTGGTCATGCTGCCATTAGGGACAGCCCCATTGTCCCATGGCAATGCATGCATGTGGCCATACCACTATTAACTTCCATTGTCCCTAACACAGTCATGCCACCTCTGGGGACAATGGGGGCTCTTCCGTAATGGTGGTGTGCATGTGATGCTGCGCACTGCCATTAGGGACAATGGCACTTGAGGATCCACTGATTTTAGAATCCACCTGGGGGCGGGGGGGCAGAATTGATGCCCCACTGATATCGAGGGCAAACTATATAATAATAATAATAATAATAATAATAATAATAATAATAATAATAATAATAATAATAATAATAAAATAATAATAATAATAAACTTTTATTTATAGCCCGCCCCTCTGCACGGAAATCAGGGCGGGGTACAGTAATTATTAAAACAGAACAGAGTTAAAAGCATTCCGTCATCCCAAAATCCCACCCTCCCATCCCCTTAAAACAGAATTAAACTAAAGACCAATTAAAAATACAACATTAAAATAAATTAAAAAACATCCTCAATAACGTAGGAATCAGAATTAGCAAATTACAAACTCATCTCTCAGCTGACAGTTATTCTGGGAAGGCCTGCTGAAAGAGATCCGTCTTTACTGCTTTTTAAAAAGCAGCAAGCGTGGTGATAAGACGGATCGCATCTGGCAGGCCATTCCAGAGTCTGGGAGCGGTTGTGGAAAAGGCCCTCGGGGAGGTCTGAGACAGCCTAGTTTTTCTTGGCTGTAACAGATTTCTCCCAGAGGACCGAAGGGCGCAGGGGGGATTATATGGGGAGAGGCGGTCCCTGAGATAAGATGGAGCCAAGCCATATAGGGCTTTAAAGGTCAAAACCAACACCTTGTACTGTGCCCGGAAACTGATCGGCATCCAGTGGAGGGATATCAGCACCGGTGTTATGTGCTCCCTCCTAGATGTTCCTGAAATTACCCTGGCTGCCATATTCTGAACCAGTTGTAGTTTCCGGGTTAGGCACAAGGGTAACCCCATGTAGAGTGCATTGCAGTAATCCAGACATGAGGTTACCAGGGCATGTACCACAACTTCCAGATCCCTCACATCCAGATAAGGGCACAGTTGGCGTATCAGCCGAAGCTGATAACAGGCGCTCCTGACCACCGCATTCACCTGACTAGTCATGTGAAGTGATGAATCTAGGAGAACCCCCAAACTGCAAACACAGTCCTTAGAGAAGAGTGTGACTCCATCCAGGACTGGAGGCTGTATTCCCAAATGTGGTTTCGGGCCTGTCACTGTGAGTACCTCAGTTTTGTCCGGATTCAACTTCAATCTGTTTTTCCTCATCCAACCCATTACTGCTCTGAGACAATCATTAAGAGGAGAGACACCATCTGAAGTCTGAGACGACGATCTGGTCATGGAGAGATATATCTGGGTGTCATCAGCGTACTGAAGACACCGTGCTCCATGCCTCCGAATGATCTCACCCAGTGGCTTCATGTAGATATTAAACAACATCGGGGACAGGATGGCACCCTGACGCCACAATTAAGCTCAATTTTTGACGAGCAACTGTCCCTGAGCCTCACCCTCTGGGATCTGTCTGAGAGGAAGGAATGGAACCACTGCAGAGCAGTGCCTCCAATTCCTAACTCTATCAGGAGATCCAAGAAGATAGCATGATCTATGGTGTCAAAGGCGACTGAGAGATCCAAGAGCACCAACAAGGTCACACTACCCCGTCGATGCTCAGGCAGAGGTCGTCGGTCAGAGCAACCATGGCAGTCTCAACTCCGTATCCTGTCCTGAA
>JAIPUX010001232.1:56459272-56472383 GCA_020142125.1 Phrynosoma platyrhinos | reverse complement strand
CTATAGGAATCAAGATGTTTCCTAAGGCGAGTTCTGTTGGATGAGAGTTGAGTCCTACGCCATTCGCACTCAGCTCGCTTCATCCTCCTAAGCTCCTCTGTATACCAGGGCTTATGGTTCGAAGCGGGCTTGAAAGGACGCTTGGGAGCGATTGTGTCAATAGCCCTGGTGAGATCGGTGTTCTAAGTGTCCACCAAGGCTTCAACAGAATATGATGGTGGAGACCTGGAGAGTGACCACTGTCCCTTTTTCTCAATTGCCCAACTGCAGTCAGTAGGTACATTTATGCTTCCACATGCCCTCAGTCATTGTTATTTGCCATCAAGCTTCAGGTGTGCTTGGGAAGCAGATGCTGTAGAAATAAACAGTGTCTACCTCTTTACACTATATTTATTAAAGTATCCGTATTATCATTGATAATAATAATAATAATAATAATAATAATAATAATAATAATAATAATAATAATTTATTTTTATCCCGCCCCTCTGCGTAATGCAACCGGGGCAGCATACAACATTAAAAATCCCACAATCCCACCCACCTCTTAAAATACTATTAAACAATAACAATTTAAAATACACTTAAAATAAAATACAAAATAACCAAATAACAATAACTATAACTATAACTGCAGAAAAATCAGGGAGCAGATTGGGATATCTCTTGATGGCCGGGATATCTATTCAAGAAAGGCCTGCCAGAAGAGATCAATCTTAAGAACCTTTTTAAAGCTGTTCAAGGTGGTAATATGATGGATCTCATCTGGCAGGCCATTTCATAATCTGGGAGCGGTTGCTCAAAAGGTCCTCTGGGCAGTTGCCTAGTTTTTATAGGATCTGAGTGTGCTGGGTTGATTATACAGGAGGAGGTGGTCCGAAGATAGGTTGGACCCAAGCCATTTAGGGCTTTAAAGGTGATAACCAACACCTTGTACTGAGCTCGGAAATTAATCAAGAGTCATGCCAGAGTACACCATCAAAATTATTCTGGCCAGTGTGTGATAAAGTACAATAAAAGCAATAAAAACAAGCAGGTTTTATTCAGAAGATATTAAATATTTATTTCCCCTAGCTTTGTATGAATTGATAGGTTTTAAGACTGGTGTCTTACAGAAAGCAAGCAAACAAACCTGTGGAATACAATAAAATTCCAGTCAAGACTTCCATAAATGGGATGCCACTACCAAGGAATCCTTGTCATCTATGATAGGTCACCCTAAGACACCAACAAAACAGGGATAATAGCAAGTGCAACAATGGTAACAACTCAAGCATATGGCTTGGTTTTGTTTTTGTAAACATAAGTCTTGAATTTCATGGCTTTTTTTTAAAAAAACCATAAACTGTAATGTTCATTGAAGGAGAGAGAAAAATCTTAAGCAGCTGCAATGCAGTATACCTACTCTGCTTTAACCAAGTTTGTCAACTTCAGCATACATTTTCCCAAGCAAACATTAGCAAAGGATTCCTACAGAAGATACAAGATGTGAGCCTTCATATTGCATTTTAGTGGATGCTTTAAAAAGAGATTCACCTAAGATTTCATTAGCATATAAACAGTTGTATTTGCATAGAAATAAGCACATTCAAAATGTTTTTGCAACAATTATGGGCTCACATATGCTACAGATATAGAGTCTTATTGGCTCTGACCCTTCAATTTTTGCAAGATAAGTTTGGAAACAACAGTTAATCTGTACTCATCTTTATACAGCTTATGTTTAATATTTATAAATCATGAATCTTGATATAAGCACTTCAGCTAAATTGTTCATGTTTTCATAGGGTCTTCCAAAATGGTAATGAAACAGTTGAAGCCCTCTTTATTCTTTAAATTCACTTCTAATTTTGGAACTTCAAACATCTCCTTGAAATTTTGCTTAGTATGGGACAAGATGTGAAGATGAAAGCCATGTATTTATAATCAAGTATCAAGGGAAGACAGAAATCCTATATTTCTATATTGCACAGAAGGAACAGTATTGCAAAAAGTTAGCAGCTTTCTCAAACACTGCTTACCAAACTTTATTTCTGAAGTGCAAATGCAGTCTAGGTCTACTCCTCAGATTCATGGAGTAGATTATTGTCCAAGAAAGACCTTTATAATCAGATTGTATGAATAGCCATAGAAATGTAAAATATATGTGGTGACAAATTCAGTTTTTACAATGGTTGTTGAGGAAGAAAGGCAGGAGGAAAGATGTTGCCTAAAGCCAGGTTGGGTGAATGACTATATGAGTAGCAGAGGGAGTTTTGGAATGTTGTGTGTGCAGGCTGGGAACCAGAAGAGCAATGGGATAAACCTCACCATCATACTCATAAGTATAGTTATGGAAGTGGGGCAATGTAGATAACAGTGCACCACATAATGCAGCATCATACCAATACTGTAGTAGAGGTGTGAAAAAGATTGCTTCTGTATGTTTCCATATGCTTCAAAATCCTTGTTTTTAGAAGCCTTGTGTGACAATCTGTCCAATCTCAGGGGGGTAGATCTGAATACAAAGCCTCCTTCTGTGTCCTGATAGGAAGATCCATCTCACTCTTGTTTCCAGTATGAAAGGACTGATATTGGATGTTTGTGGCAGGGGGATATTGATATTGGATATTGATGTTTGTGGCAGGGGGGAAAGAAGAATCAGATTATATGGGAAGAGTGGCTGGTGGCTGAACCATCAGAAATTGAAGACTACCAGGTCCAGACATGCCCATATGGGTAAATACATCAGCAATAGAATGGAAATTATTTAAGAAAAAACTGGAGGAAATATTTTAAATGCTGGTCTTACCATCAGATGTCCCCTGTGTGCAGGATCCTGTCAGGGTACTGGATATATCAAGTGCTCTGTGCTTGGAGCATTTCAGAATTGTTATGCCAAAGAGCTCTATATATTATTTAATGAGGGAGTAAATTACTACATGTTGCAGCCTTGTTATTTATCAACTCCCTACCTGTCCTGTTGCCACTGATGAGCCAGTTACTGTATCTGCAACAGTTCTGATCTGTGTTATGTCATCTGCTGACAACTTATGGCTTTTAATGAAAATTCCTGGTTCAAGTACAAAGGCACATCACAGATGTGTAAACAATTTTCTGTGGTGATTGGTTTCAGCTACAGTCAGCAACAGACTATTACCTTATCACTTGATATTCATCACACATCAAACAAATAGATTGGGAAAAACTAAGATTTCTTTCCCTGTAATGTAGATACCTTCAGGAACTGTCCATAGGGATGTTTATTTGCCAAATTCAGAGTATCTGAGATTGGGATCTCTGGCAAATATATTCTGCTCCTACCATGCTATATAATTGTTTCTTAAGACTGTCTGAAATAGAAGAGGAACTGCTCCAGTGACTGAGAAATAATTTGAGAACTTTCTTCAAAAATAGTTTGACAGAAAACTAACACAAGTACCCTTTTCATTGAAAAAATTGGACTCCTTCAGTATATTGTTACCTGCACACTTGTATGTTTGGGCCCATAAGCTCATCTAGGAATCTTGTTTGTGGCATGTAGGGAGGAGAAAACCACATGGAAGATTCTCCCTCCCTACCCAAAATCCTATACAGTTTCCATTTAATTTCTGTGGCAAAGCTGGAATGGGAATCAATCATATGTGGTTGAGGGCAGATATTTTCTAATGGCCATGTGACAGAAAGACTTTGATTTGGTCTGCCAGAGAAACCACTGCACCTTGTGGCACAGTAGTTAAATGCTGGTACTATGGCCATACGGTTGTGAGTTCAATCCCAAGGGCCTTTCCTCCTTTCATAAGTCAGTAAAATGAATACCCTGCTTGTTGAGGGCAATTAGCATACAGATTGTAAAGTGGTTAGAGAGTGTTGAGTTCACTTACAAGCGATATAGAAATGTACATGCTATTGCTATTGCTATTTGGCATGCAAACTGGCACAATGGATGCTGCTTCTATCATTCCATGTTTCCTGAAACATCTGGGCTGCTGGTAAGGGTATCTATTAATTGGGAGGTGAGTCATCCAATGCCTGGATCCATGTCCTATGGTATGCCAAGCCTCTCCAGATGTAATGGATAAAGTTGTATTGGCCTTTCAGTTTTAGTCATTCACTCTTTGAGGTGCTTTGCTGTGTGTGCTTTGTCTGTCATTTGCCACTATAGTCACAAAATAGCCTCACGTTACAGCTACTCATCATTCCTAATGTTATATCTAGGCCCTAAAAGTTTTCTCACCAGAAAAAGAAAACATGCCAGTGGATCAGTATGGCCCTGTTAAAACAGCTCAACTGGTTGCCAGTTTGTTTCTGGGCAAAATTCAAAGTGCTGGTTGTGATCTATAAAGCCACATATGGCCCAGGTCCAGGCTATTTGTCAGACTGTATTTCCCTGTATGACCCTGTCTGGGCCCTGAATTCATCAAGACAGATCCTTCTGTCAGTTCCACCATTGTTGCAAATAGTGATGTGACAATTATTTGCCACATGATTGCACAGGTGTGAAAATTTTCACATGGCTCAATTGCAAATGAAGTAAAGGGACTGGAATTTCTTTTGAAGTTCGTTGTTCCAAATTGTTTTATTATTTTATGGCATCATTGCCATAAATGCAAGAGTGTATTAATTTCCACACTCAAGTCACATACAAAGCTGTCTTGCCAATGAGATGTTGTTTTTGCAATGATTGGATCCCATTTGTCAAATCTCAAACAAAAGATGTCACACAAAGAAGGATGGGAGTGAGGGGAGATAGCTTGGTCTAGTTTCTGAAAGAGACACTGGGACCAATTTTGACAACAAGTCCTATAGCCAAAAGGGGGATTATGGAAGCTGTAGTCCAAAGCTTTTTGAAGCTTTAATTCTCTTTCTTTGTCTACCTTGCTCTATCCAGTGCATACTATAATGCACTGAACTCAAGAAGTTACGAAGTCTAACTGTTGTTGGACTGCAAGTTCCAGCAGCCCCTATCTGAAGTAGTCAATGCTGAGGAATATTGGGAGCTGCAGTCCAACAACATCTGGATCTTGGAAGCTATGCAGAGTCAGTCTGCCCTGCTTAGTACTTGGATGGGAGACCACCAGGGAATAATAAAGGTGCTGTAGGCTAGCTTTCAGAGGAAGGAGCTGGCAAAATCACCTTGAAGGATTACTCACTTAAGAAAACCCTAGGATATTCACATGTTCATGGGTTTCTTGAAGGTGCATGTGTGCGCGCGCACACACACACACACACACACTTACTTTATTATCTCTGCAGCCCCCATAACCAGATATCTGGCCCTGTATCACCAGAGGGGCAAAGGAATGAGTCCCAGAGAGCACTGCTCGCATTTACATAGAATCTTAGAGTTGGAAGGAGCCACTAGGGCCCATCCACTCCAACCCTCTTCTGCCATGCAGGAATACACAGTATCCTAGAGTTGGAAGGGATCCCCAAGGGCCATACAGTTCATCCCCCTTCTGCCATTCAGAAATATATAGAATGCTAGAGTTAGAAGGGACCCAGCCCCCTTAGACCATGCAGGAATACATAGAATCCTAGAGTTGGAAGGTATGCCATCCAGTTCAACCCCCTTCTGCCATACAGGAATACACAGAATCCTAGAGTTGGAAGGGACCCCAAAGGCCATCTAGCATATGTGTGTGTGGTGTCTGCACACACACCTTCAACTAGCACAGCTTCCTTGGTCCAGATGTTGTTGGACTGCAGCTCCCAGCATTTTTCAGCTGCACCAGCTAGAGGATGCTGGTACTTGCAATCTAACAATAACTGGAGAGCCACATGTTACAATAAGGTCTGCAGCTTCTATCTCCACCAAAATGATACCCATGACCCCTTCCCAAGATTTCTGGTTAAAGTGGCTGTAAATTTGCAACCACTGGAGCTTCATCTTTAATGGGAACAATGGTGTCATTGCCATCCACATTTCCTCTGAAGGTAGCTATGGGAAAAGAAATTATTCCAGTTCCAGTATATTGCTGCGAGGTCCACCAGTTCTAATATAACTTTGAAATGTGAAGTTTGGTCAAATTAACTTGGTCTCTGATGGGCAATCAAGGGCCATGAACACTACAAAAGACATGCTTACATGAATGCCCATGATTGCCCATTTGAGACCAAGTTAGTTTGGTTAGAAGAAATGCTGAAGAGGGCACAGAGAACTCCTGGGAGAGGAAAAAGAAAGTCAGATACTGAGGACAGGTTAGGCATTACTACCTCTTTGAAACCTGCTCTACCAACATGCTGGACAACTGAGGGAAGCCAGAAGAGGATTGTGTGAGAGAAAGAATGACTGATACCTCTGCTAACTGCAGTTTTATGCATTCCTATTCATCTATTCTAACACCGTGTTTCCCCATATTAACATTTTGATAGTACAGGGTGTGGGCTGCATGTGGCCCACTGCCATACTACCTGGGGACACATATGTTCTACTAAATCTGCTTTTGTAGCCCCTGACTTCTCCAGTCTCACCTGGCTATACTTTTTGGACAACAAGAAAGGGTGAGTTGCCTCTCTTGGAAAGCTCCAGGAGAAAGACTTTGGCTTTTAAATAGCTTTCATCTCCCCTGTACTATTTAATGTTCCCCCTCAAAAAAAATAAAAAAATAAAAATAAAAATAAAAAAATCCTCCTTTGTGTGACATTTTCTGTTTGAGCTTTGACAAATGGGAATCCAGTCATTTCAAAAACAACATCTCATTGGCAAGACAGCTTTGTATGTGACTTGAGTGTGAAAATTAACACACTCTTGCATTTATGGCAATGATGCCATAAAACAATAAAACAATTTGGAACAATGAACTTCAAAAGAAATTTCCCACCTCTGATTGGAATGGGTGATGGCTGCCCTTTGTGAGGGAAGGAGACACTGTAATTGTCTCACACTTCTTTTGCAGGGCGAATAGTAATTATATTGCCCAATATTCATTAGACACAAGAAGAATTATGTCATTTTACAACACTAGTTGCAAACAAGGTTGGTGGGAACACAAGAAAGGGCCTTCTTGGTGTCTGCCTCTAGACTCTGGAACTTCTCAAGGTTAGAATGGCCCCTTCCTTGCTGTCCTTCAGTCAGCAGACTTTTAAAACAGAAAGTTTTTAAAAAACAGGCTAGGAAGTGCTGTATAGTTTTAAACTGAACTATTTTAAATAATAAAATCTTTATCTTTTTAAATTGCAAAGAGCAGTTTGGCTTCTTCACTTTTTGTATGTTTTTAATTGTATTTTTGTATTATATTGTATTTGTAATCCACTTTGAGTGCCAACTTTGGGAGAAAAGTGGAATGCAAAGAAATATCATCATAAATCTCCTCCTCCTCCTTATCCTAATTATGGAATGTCCTTCTCGTCAGGCAAAACCCCAAACATTTTTTCCCCATTAAGGCTTCAAATGCACTTCAGAAATAATCCAGGTTGACACCACTTTAACTGCCATGGCTCAATGCTATGTAATTCTGGGAACTGTAATTTTATGAGACATTTGGTCTTCTCTGTCACAGAGTTCTCGTGCCACAATAAACTACAATTCTCAGAATTCCATAGTATTGAGCCATGGCAGTTAAAGCAATGTTAACCTGGATTATTTCTGCAGTGTGGATGCAGCCTAAGGCATTTTCAATATTTAAAACTAATATCAAAACAAAGCCCAAAATCCTACTGGAACATTGGTAGAACATAAATTTTCAATAACATAGTTGTGGTGATGGTTTGGGAAGCAAATTCTTTTCCTTCTTCTCCAGAGTATAAGGGTAGCCACATGGTGCCCTGGCCAATTAGTCATCACAGTGTGGAGCTATGCCAAGAAGCTATCCAGCAGCACTTGGATAATGGCAGTATACTTCCTTGCACAATCACCAACCTTAGTTAACAAAGCCTCTGACAAAGAAGCTCGTTTTTACAAAGTTTTTTCCCCCTCCCTCTCAGTCCTCTTTTCTTCCATATCCTCTGCCTAGCTGTAAGTTTTTAAAGTAGCATTGATGCAGGGAGGATAGGGGAAAAGGGCTAGAGAAACTCAGACTTTTGTTGTCAAATTGCAGCAATGTGTCTGCAGTAAGCAATGCAAGAAAACCTGGGCTAGGACCAAAACTAGCTGATCCATCTGAAGCCATGTGTGCCTGCCTGCAACAGGAAAGATCAACAGCATATGCCTCAGGAATCCCATACCAAACATAAACTGCAAAATAGAGAAATAAGGGGACACCAGATAAACCTGCTTCACCAGCTACATCATCATGTTAAAAAATAAAATAAAATGGATCTATGTTCAACTGCTCTTTTTTGTGGTGCGGGAACATATGCCTATTCTTTGCTATTCTGCCTCTGGTACCAAAATGTATATTAAAAACAATAATAAAACACATCTATTTCTTTAACTGAGGTATACTTGTACTGGAATAATGGGGCTATACTTCCAAAAGTCACCAATGAGATTCTGGATGAAAAATGGTTATTGTAACTTTTGTATTTTCATGTGACTGATGATTTTTTAAAATTATTTTTAAAGTAAAACTAAAAACTGATGTCTAACAGATTAACAATAGTTTAGATAATTACTTTATAACCACTTATCAGAGAACTCTTATGAAGAACTCCTCCTGCAGATAGAGAGGGAGTCCTTGCATTTATGCAACTTCCTTGGGATTCAAAGATAACCTCTTTGCACACAGCTCCAGTGATACTTACATTATGCATACCCTTTGGAATGTTGAAGAAAAGTATTTCCCTCTCTTGCTGGAGGATGGCAGATATTTTTCATTTCATGAGTGATCTTTGCATGTCATTTATTTATTTATAGTGGATAGTCCATGATTCCCATGCATGTGCTTGTATTTAAACATGCAAGCATGAAGATGCTGAAAATGGGTTGGAATTATAGAGGAAGTGGGCATCCACCAAAGAAAGAACTTTAGCAACCTCACATTCCTTCAAACATACTGTTTGATTAATTTATTAACAAATTATTTTAAAATGAAACAAAATGCATGTGTGTAACAGAAATGGCTGACATTCTGCTTGGAATTTACTTCTTCATAGATGTCATTGCTGTGTTGTGTGCCTCCAAGTCATTTTTGACTTATGGTAACCCTAAGGTGAATCTATCATAGAGTTTTTCTTGGCAATTTACTTCAGAGGGGAGTTGCCACTGCCATTCTCTGATGCTGAGAAAGTGTGACCTGTCCAAGGTCTCCCAGTAGGTTCTTATGCTCAAGCAGGGATTTGAACACTGATATCCAGAGTCCTAGTCCAATGATCAAACCATTACACCCACTGGCTCTATACATGTGCCAAACTTAAATTGAATCATTCTGCAATGACTGTATTGACCTAAAGGCTGCCATGATGTTAAAATGTACAGATATCTATTGTGCAATAATAGCCAGTGGGGTGACTGGTGCATCATGACCCAATGCATAATGGTTACTGATGCAAATTAAGGTGCTTCCCTGTGCACATCCAGACACCAGCTAGGAAACTGCAAGAACACAACAGAAATGCCAAACACTTATCAGATGTGTCCAATGTATATTGGAACACATGCTGGTGCCTGGATACACTTTTTCACAATTTGCTACCATTTATACTCAACTATAAGTCAACTTCCTGTATAAGACGAGGGCAGGTTTTGGGGGGCAAAATTATTATTTTTTAAAATTATATTTATAATTATATATTTTTAATTATGGATTTTTATATGGTTGAATTGAGGTTAAAATGTATGGGCATGTAACCAAGGATAAGAACCAGTGTGGTATAGTGGTTTGAGCATTGGACTACAACTCTGGAGATCAGGGTTTGATTTCCTACTCAGCCATGGAAACCCACTGGGTAACCTTGGGTTAATCACACATTCTCAGCCCCAGTGCCTTAAGGTTACCATAAGTCAGAAACAACTTGAGGGCATGCAACAACAACAAAACCAAGGATGTAAAAGATAAAGCAAAGGAAAAAAATGCCAAGGAACTTACAAAATTCCAACAGGCAATAGCTGTTTGTGCCCACCCTAAATGGATGAGAAGGGTATGGTATATGGTACCTGTGTTATGGGGGGGGGGTGACCAAGTATAGGTGGGGTTAAGAAAATGCATGGATGACTAAAAGGATGAAAAGGCACAAAGAAAATGGCAACTACATTAGGTTATTATAGTCTTTAAATTTAATGTGATAACTTTGCTTGATTTTAACCCAGAAAACCTTACAAGCATACACAGATGTCTTATTCAAATCCTTCAAAGTCTGAGTCCTCTCAACACTCCTTCTGGTGGAAAGGCCCCAAAGCTGCCACTGTCACCATTTTTCCAGCCTGGCATTCAAAAATATCAGAAGTGGCACTGTGACAGAGAGAGTAGAAGGAGATGGTGCTTCTTTTAGGTGTTTCTGATATGGACTAAGCTCTCATCTTTGCCACTCTACTGAGAGAAAGGGGTGGTTCATATTTTGATATGAGTTAAAGTACAGTACTTACATTGATCCTTATTAAGTAGACTCAGGTTTTTGCAGTCAATTTTTTGATTTAAAATGTCTGGACTTATACATGAGTATATACAATAATTTATGAAACATGGACAGTGATGTAAGATTTCATCCAGAGCCCCCCCCCCCCAACAAAACTCCAAAATTCCCACACAAAAGGCTTGTTCTTTTCTCCACATAATAATTTCCCCAAACACCTTGGGATGTGTGAGAATTATGCAGAAAATATTTGTTTTGTCCCAGGTGGAAGAGCTTGGCATTTTCTTGTGAGAACAAATTAGTTAAATACTAACATCCTTGCTACATGAATTGGAATCCAGCCTGTTTTTCCAGCTCCTGGGCCCCTTCTAGACTTTTTTTCTCTATATCTCTCTCTCAAGGGTAAGAGACAGAATTGATATCCCACTAGTAACCTTAAAGAACACTATTTCTCCATTACAATGAGGTGCAACACTTGCCAAAACACAAAAGAAGCTTACAAACTGGGATTGGACATCTCTGTCTCTGTCTTTCCCCCTCCCTCCCTCCTCTCTTTTTTTGTTATGGAAACATGGTGAGTCGCACAAAGGTCCAAGCCTCAAAATTCACCCTCAAATTTCCTGGAGCTAGCTTCCCTTGCATTAGTTGTGAATATATAACAGGTTATAACTGAAGTGAAGAGGACAAAACAAACAAACAAAATGAAACACAAATAAATACTAATAAGTTCAAAAGGATGTGTATTTTCCTTATCTATATCAGAGGTCTTCAAAGCTGTTGCAGCTCCTGAATACCAACAGGCTCTTCCAGGATCAGACCAGCAGTCCTCACTGCCCCCACTTTCAACTCCCACTGAAATTTTTCTTAATGCATTTTTATTTCAATATTCCATATGTTTCTGGGTGTCACAGATAAGAATCTGTCCAGACATAAGAAATTTGATTTACATATCTAGTTAATAAGCCATTTTTTGTTTATTTCTTTATTTTATTTTTTTTTGCAGAGGAGGAAATCTAGTTCATGTTGATAGTATCTGAGATAAATTAAAAACTTTTAAACTGCTACTGAAGACTCCCTTTTTATATAAAACAGAACATTCAGCCAGATATCAATGAAACTCCATTTACCACCATGCAATTTCAATTTGTGTGTTATTTATTTGAACTGATTGATAACATTTGAAAACAGAGAAATGTTCTACAAATTATGCTTATCTTTTGTCACATGTATAACATCTGCAAACAAGTAAGATTTAGGAATGAGATAAAAGAAGATGGATGTTGAATGTTCATGAATAATAATTATTATTATATGGTCCTATTACCATGTATGGATGTGAGAGTTGGACAGTCAAGAAAGAAGATAGGAAGAAATCGATGTATTTGAGATGTGGTTCTGGAGAAGAGTGCTGAGGATTCCATGGACAGAGAAAAGGACAAAACAAATGGGTCCTAGAACAGATCAAGCCAGAGATATCCCTAGAAGCCAAAATAACAATACTTAGACTGTCGTACTTTGGACACATCATGAGAAGGCATGAATTGTTAGAAAAGACAATAAGGTGTTAGAAAAGACAATTAGGAAAGGTGGAGGAAAATAGAAAGAGAGGAAGGTCACATGCTAGATGGATGGACTTTTATTAAAGAGACCACAAATAAGAGTTTGCAGGAGCTGGGCAGAGCAGTAGAGGACAGGGGGTCCTGGAGATGTCTCATCCATAGGGTCACTATGGGTCAAGATCGACAAGAAGGCAGTTAACAATAACAACAACAACAACAAAGATTATGATATAAATAGGAATATAGGGTAGATGAACCATGAGTATTCTGATGCCCTATCAAATTCTAAAGCTCTGATCTAATTTAAAATATGATCAGCTTCCCAGTCCTAGAATATGTTTACACAAAGCTAAATACCATTGAGTTAAACAGGATTTACATACAAGTGCATACAGGATTACACCCTAAATTCCTCTGACATCAGTGGAAATATAAATAATTAAAGTTATTGATCATTAACGTCTCCCACTGATTTCACTGGAACTTAAACATCACTAAATTGGATTAACACCCAGAAGACATGGATCATCCTTATTCCTGGATGAGACCTGGGAAAAATTGGGCAGTATCCTGCTAGTGACATTAGTTGTTGTGTGCCTTCAAGTCATTTCTGACTTATGGTGACCCTAAGGTGAACCTATCATGGGATTTCCTAGGCAAGATTTGTTCAATGCAGGTTTGCCATTGCCGTCCTTTGAAGCTGAAAGTATGTGACTCACTCAAGTTCACCCAGTGAGTTTTATGGTCAAGCTGGGAATCAAACCTTGGTCTACAGAGTCATACTCCAACACTTAAACCAATCACTATGCCATGGTGGCTCTCCGCTAGTGACATATGCACCTATAAAGATGGCTTATGTGTGCTATGTCACTTTTGGACAGTAACCCTTTGTGGTCCATTCAAAACCTGAAGGTGGGATTTTATGAGAACTCTAAGAGTCAATAAGATTACTTCAGTGTGCCTCTGTGTGTTCTGTGCACCTCTTATTGTAACTAAATTGCTTCTAATTTGACATTTGCAGAGAGTTCAGAAACCCAATCTCAGCTTATCCATCCACATGATGGTCCTTTAGATCAGTGGTCCCCAACCTTTTTATTGCCATGGACCAGTCAATGTTTGAT
>JAIPUX010001232.1:56425495-56442986 GCA_020142125.1 Phrynosoma platyrhinos | reverse complement strand
TTTAACTTCAATAGAATTTGTCTCTATTTTAGGTTCCGGCTTTCTGTGTAATAGCTTATTTCTACTATTCGAAAAGTACTGCGTTATTTTAGATTGAACATTATTCCTTTTTGAAAGTTGTATTAAGGGTGGAAAATATTCTAAAGTATCATTACCCTCCTTAATCATGTTTACAGACAAATAGGAATGATTTTGCAACCTACAATGTCTTAAGGAATTACCTCTATTTAACCCATATAGTGAAAGCCTGATAAAGCAAAATGTTGTTGATTTGAGGATAAACAAAAACTTTTCCTTCAAATAAAAGAAAATTAGTTTTACAGCCTGCAACACCTTAAGAATACCAGGGATTATAGCCACAAACTGCAGTTGCTTGCCATTGAGTCAAAAGAAAGTGGGGGAACTTGCAAAGACCCTGAAAGGCACAAGTGGACCAATCATCAGCTACTGCTACTGTCGCCCCGCTATTGCTTGCCAGGGGAGGGAGAGAGCGGGTGGGGCCCTAGAGCGCGGCCTCCTGCTCGCCGCCGCCAACGCCGCCGCCGAAACGGGCTTGTTGGGGCCTTTTTATAGGCCCGAAGCTTCTTCCGGCCGCTCGGCCGCCGCTTGCCAGGGGAGGGAGAGAGCGGGTGGGGCCCTAGAGCTTTATTGTGTCACCAGAGCTCTCTGACAGAAGGCTCAATGTCTCAGAAAAAAAATAATACAATTCCTATGATTCCCTAGCACTGAGTCAGGACAGTTAAAGTGGACTCAATTTGCACTATTTCTAGCAGTCTGCAAAGGCTTTTAGTTACTGTAATTGTTACATTTCAAAACATCTCTGTACTTATATAGAAGCAACACATTAATTACATTTAAAAGTGTCAGAATACACCTGTAGCTTAAAAAACAAATATTTCAGTAAAGATGCTACATGACCCTGTATCTATAAAAGTAACAAAACATTCTGTAGTTGTACTAAAGAAGAAATTAGGTTTTTCCTTATACACAGCATGTTTGCTTTGTAATTTGATTATGCCAAAGTTATTGAAAAAAAAAAAGTACAAGTAGGTCTATGTAACTGCTAATTCTCAAGCTCTGCACATACCTTAGGAACAACTGCATTGGTCTACTATGATGCATGGGGCCAACTTTGAAGATTCTTCAGAAGCAGTACTTGTTTCCAAAAGCAGCATTGGATACATTAGTGGTAGAGATGTACTTTGTTTTTGTAAGAATTTAGCATAATTCAGTTATTTCTTTATAATCTGAATGAAAAAAAAAACTCATTTTAAAAAATAGTCAAATGTGTTTTCTCCCATTTTTGTGTGAGATATTTCATAACTGGGAACCAGTCTCTTTCATATCTATTCTTAGTTTGCTCTCTCAACAGACATGTGAGTTAATCCATCTCCATTATGTCATATAGTTTAAATGACCATTCCTCTAAAGTTGGTGCATCTTTGCTTTTCCATTTTTTTTTTTTTTTTTTTGCAATTACAGATCTTGCTGCATATAACATAAAATATGATTTTGCCATATTTCTTTTTTGTTTTCTTCATCTATCATTCCTAATAAATATGTGGTGGGTTCCATATGGGGGAAAATATGATACAGAGAAAAAAAATAACATTACAGGAAAAGAATAGAAATATATTGCTCGATCTTGGATAATATGTTGAAATGTTAATGTCTTGTGTACAGTGTGGGATGGGTAAAGAGAAATAATATGATAGATGTAAATTAAAGTATAATATAGACTTAAGAGTGATTGACTGTTATAGGCAATAAGAAGAAATAAGGAGAAAATGGGAAAGTCAGAGGTATAAAAATATTATATTTATAGTAAGGGAAGGGAAGTTATTTTTATGTTTGTCTTTTAGTAATTGTGTGTGTAAATATGTATGTGTATATGTAGAGATTATCTATGTTTTTATGTTATAATAAAAATATTTTAAAAAATAGTCAAATGTGTAAGAGACAGACACTAAGGGATTAATTTATTAAGGCCAAGAGGATCAAGTGCTTAACTTGTAGAAGTCCATGTATTCCACCATATTAATGCTGAATTGGGTTTACAGTCTCTTTTCCCTGAAATGCTCATCCCTAACAGCCACAGGTACAAGACAGTGCTCCCCAGCTGGGAAAATAGCTTTATCTGCAGGATTTGGCCAGTCCTGAGGGGGAGGATTTTGTTTGCTTGCTTTTTAGAAAAAGGAAATGAGGGTGAACATGGAACTAATACATGTTCTGATCCCTGAGTTAGTGTGTATGGAACCATGGTCAGAATACACCAAGACCAACCCAGAATATTTTGGCCCAGAATCTGCCCCAATGTCCTCCTGCTATAATAGGCACTCCATTGCCACATGGGGCAGCTGTTCACATGGATGTCTCACTGTACCACATGGCACAGTCACCACTGCCATGTCTTGTTCACTCTAAGGTCAGAATGAGGTGCCCAGCATCAATCACATGGCTGGGCACCTTGTTTTGATCTCAGAGTGAGTGATGCATGGAGGTGGCACTTGTGCTGGGCTATTGTAAAAAAGCCACCTGGCATCACAACAGAGGGCTCTGCATCTTCTGGGAAGATCCAGAGAAATTATTTTAAAATGTTTTAAGAGGGTAAATGATAGGTTTGGTGCTGAACTGGCTGGATGTCATCTATACTGTTCACATCAGAACTGGAGTTTGGATCCTGAATTGTTAGGACTCCTCACCATGTTGGACAGTTTATTTTGCCTGTGTAGACTGGATGGCCCTTATCACACTTTTCTATAGGCAAAGGTTAAAGTGTTGGTGATTCCTTTCAAACCCCTCAGTGCCTTGGGTCTAGAAAACATAAATGATGACTTCTCCTTTATCCTTAAAATCAGGGGGAAATGACATTTTATTTGTTTCAACTAGGCAAAAAAGCATGAAGTCATCAAGTAATGGACTTTCTGTCTGTACTAAAAATGTTGTCTTTGTGCCCCATGGTTCCCTTTCTGGATGCCTTTTCTTGTTCATCAAGGCCTTTCCCATCAACATGTTCTTGCCTGGAGTGCTTATTTTTTATTTATTTATTTCAAGGTTTTATATCCTGTCTTTCTCCCACAAAGGAATTCAAAGTGGGTTAATAATTTTAAAAGACAGAACTAAAACTTTGATTAAAAAAAGTTAAAAGATAATTAAATATCACCAACATTATAACATAAGTTAAAAACAGCATAGCTAAAACCAATATGCTTCATGAAAAGGTTGGGTTTTCTCTTTGGCCTCTGTTTGTGTTATACTGTTACATTTTAATGTAGTATATATATATATATATATATACTCCCCAAATTCTGAGCTCATGTCACCTGGTGAGGATTCTGGAATCTGTAGTGTGGAAAAGTAACTATTCTAAGCTCTAAAAATAATTTAAGAAGGATTCAAACAGTTAGAAATGCAACAACAACAACAAAAACAACACACAACATGGAGCACAAGGGAGCTAGAGAAAGGGAACAGGAGGAAGTTAAAAGATGAGAAGTTGAGTAAGTGCAAATTTAATTCTTCAGTGATAAGGACAGAAAAAATATTAGGTTGGTCAGGATGAATATGGAGCCAGAGATAATATCCTTCCTGAAATAGTCTGTCAAAATTTATATTGATTACCTTCCATGACTGTTGATCATGGTCATGTTGTCTCTTCTGCATTAATCTATTCCATTGCCATCTTACCATTATTCCATTGGCATCCTGATGCTGTGAAGGGTTGAAGCCTTCTACACAAGTTTGGAATTCTTTCTACATACGTGATGAACACAAACGGAGCAGTGGCAGGTTCTGCCCAGCTAAATGTAAGTTTAAATATATATCTGCATCCAGATATACAATTATATTATTTTCTTATCATCAAGAAAACTTCTTTGGCAAAGTTTCTAGTTATATGGAGCTCTGCCATTACATGTGTGTTTATCTGGATGTATATGGGGGGGGGGGGGGTGGAGGTTGTAGCCATCCACCATCCAATATCTACTATCCCCACATCCATGGTGTGCTCATAGAGGACTCCTAACTGAAGGGGACCAAGGTTATGTGTTGTATTGATACTACGGTTATTGTACAAAGATGCATATGTCCAATTTATTTAATATACCACCTTCCTTTCAAAACCAGGACACAGGGTAGCTCACAACAAGTTTACAAACAGGTAAAGATAACAACATATAATATGTGTATATTGAACTAAAAGCCATTTATAACTGCATGAATAATTAAACAAAAAGCCACTTATTAAAAGTGTCTATCAGCAGCCAGCTAATTGTCAAACACTCATCTGTTTTTTAAAGCCTTTTCCTTTTGGCCGAAGGACAACAGTTTCTCAAGGATGAGAGTTCCACAAATGTGCTATAGAGTGTGGTGGGACAAACCAAGGGGGTGTCTCTGAAAATATCCAAACCTGGACAGGCTTGTGAGAGGAGAATAGTCATTCAGACAGCAGGAGACCACTCATAGATGATTCGGAATAGGTCACAGGTCATTAGGAAATCTATCTCATATTCCTCAAGCTATTTTAATTGGCTTCTGATATGAATGAAAAAGATATTTTGACTAGCAGCACCTACAATCCTTAACATTTCTTTTACATCACCTTCAACACAGAAGACAGCCAAAACAGCAATTTTTACAGCTGTGGAGAGAATGCCCTCAAATTTTACCATTGCCAGTCAATTTTAAATTTACATGGATATGATGGAGATGTCAACCTAAGTCTAAATATCAAGTTTGATTAAAATGACTCCATAAATGTGCTCTTTAGAGCAAAAAAATAGAAGAATCTGAATTGTTTATTAAGGAAGACTCTGAAGTAGTTGACATATCAGATCTAACCCATGTTATATTCTTTGTTCACATCCCATTAGATAACACACAGGCTCAACCATTTGGATTTCTATAGCATAGCAAACATTTCAGTTATAGAATAGATAATAGAAAGTTGAGCTGATCTTTACACATAGTTCTCAAATCAATATTTATGCTATTTACTTTCTTGTTTTAAACAAATTGTTAAGGTTTAGAAGAATCATGAAGTACAGGTTGAGGAAAGACCGCCACAAATACATTATACACATAGAATGATTCTTTTTAAAAAATAAGCCACTATGTATGAGTTTACCTCAGCTTCCACTTTTTCCTCCTCCTTCTCCTCTCCTGGCTATCTTATACTGTATAATCCAAGTTTTTTTTTTAAGGAGTCATGATTAAGAATTATTCCTAATTAAGTCTTTTAATGATCATTCTAGGCATAAGTGTGTTTAATCAAACACAAGATTATATCCTATGGGCACAGAGAACATGTTATTAGGATAGAAGGGAAACAGGCCTGCACAACATATGGCCCGGAGCTGCACACAGCTCATCAAGGGAGTTTGTGTGGCCTCTAAGGATGTGAAACAACATCAAGGCTCCTCTGCTGCTCAGCCTTCTCCTCAGGAGAGGACATGCAGAGAAGGAGGAGGAAGGATGAACGTTTGCCCTGTGAGACTCCTCTACCTCTTGGCTTTCTTCTGAGGAGGATAGGCAGAGGAGGAGTATAGGTGAACACTTAACCTGCAAGTCTCTTCCACCATCCTGCCTTGTCCTGAGGAGAAGGCTAGGTGGTGGTGGAGGAGGAGGATAGATGAACACCCACCCTGCAAGGCTCCTTTGCTGCTTGGCTTTCTCCTGAGGGAAAGTCCAGGTGGAAGTGGAGAAAAACAGGCAAGGTTGCTCTGCTGCTCAGCTTTCTGAGAGGGTTGAGCACTGGAAGATAGAATTAATATTAATTACTTTATTAATTCATATTATTAACTAATTAATATTTAATTAAAACCTATCTGTGGCCTGAAGAAGTTTAGCCTATTTTAATGTTGGCCCCCACCTGCTGCCAAGTTGTGCAGGCCTGGAAGGGAAAGCTGCCTTTGAAAAATGCATTTGGGAGTATTTGGCTATTCATTTCATTTCTGTTCTGATCATTATTTTTGGCATCCCTTCTAGCAAATGCATGTCATCACATTGATTTTATAGATTTCTTGATTGATAAAAAGAACAATGTACATCAGGTATGTATAATAATTGTTTTAAAGGGGGAAAAGAGACAAGATAGCTTGTCAGATGTCAGGGAATAAAAGCCTTTAATAAAGAAAAATAGACATTATATTTTGCTGTATTATTAAGAAGGAATATGTTTTTCAGCAGTACTTGCAAGTGATGATAACAACAATAATAACCATAATGATAATAACATTTCAAGGGTGCTTAAGATACATTATCCTAATCAGTTTATTTCTTTTCTTGGCCATGATGCATTTAAGTTCTTAGGAGGACACTGTTTCAAAATTAGTCCTGTGTTCTGTGAGATGCATTCTGCTGCCACTATACATCAATTCAAGACCCTTGATTAGATATTTTCAAAACTGAAAAAAGGCTGCAGAATCTATTACCAGCATTATTATACCATTAAACAGTTTTGTTCCTTTAACGTTGCCATTATGTCAGCCAACCAGATGTTGCTCTAGCCAGTTTGTGTGCAATGGTAGCATCTTAACTGACCACAATGGACATCCAGATGATCTTGAAATAAAGAATGAACATAGATCATGCATGATAGCCCTAACCATTATAGAACAACAAAGCAAAAGCCTATGAAAGTGTCTCACATTTCATATATTAAAAATTGTAAACCGTTGTTAAGAGTAACATAATAAGGCCAGGTTTCATACTACTTCTTTAAAAATTAATTTTGATAGAATATTCTGAGTTGTTTCCAACAATCTTGTCTTCAGTACATTGTTATGACATTGTCTTATTAATTATATGTTGTGTATTATAGCATACCTCTCTGCAATTTTGCACATACATAATATTTAGCAGCTGCTAAGAACTATCTTACCAATTTCTTATTGGACAGAAAAGAATCCAGAAATAGTGCAAATTGAGTCCACTTTTAGGGTTAGGGAATCATGGGAACTGTATTTTATTGTGGCACCAGAGCTCTCTGACAGAGAAGGCTCAATGTCTCAGAAAAAAATACAATTCCCATGATTCCCTAGAACTAACCCCAACCCTAAAAGTGGACTCAATTTGCACTATTTCTGGCAGTCTGCAAAGGCCCTCAGTCTACTTAAATGAGTCAATAGACAATGCACCACTTGCAAAATCATATCCTTTTGATGCTTCTGAACAAATTTGAAGGAAGTCAAATGGCTTTGATTCCCAAAGTTATAGAAAATGTGAAAGGAGGTTTTTCATGTGTTGAAACCAACTGAAACCAGTGTGTAGATCAGATACTGATGCCACCAGGATCAGAAGGGGGTGATGTGAAAAACACTGGTGGTGACTTTAAGATTTACTAATGAAAATCTCAATTTTAGAATGTATTTTCCCCAGAACCTGGGGATACAATATAATTACCAGGAAAATCAGAGGCCTGAACCCATGTATTAATACTAATGATGTGAATGTAAGTTTATTGAGAGGGAAGGGAGATAATTTCAGATCTCATAAAACTATAGACAAGTTACCAATCAGAGATCTCTTTTGTATCTTTGCTCACTATTGGCTCAGAAGACCTGAATAAGCATGTCTTTTTAAAAGTTACAATATTTCAAAAGTCTTACAGTTGCATCATAAAGGCCCTGTGATCCCCCTCACATCTAGCAAATAGAAATGAGAATGCTCTTTACACAAAATTAGAGAACCATATCTCTCTTTTTTTTTTTTAAAAAAAAAAAATCTTTTCTTTTCTTTGTTTTCCTTTCTTTTCTTTTCTTTTTTCTGTAACATATCCTGGAATTAAAAAGAACTCATTTTTTAGGTAGGAATAAAATATATTTCTATTTGTCCTGGAAATTGCTTCTGAGTGTTCTGTGATAAGGGAAACATCATGCAGATGCTTTAAAAACACTCCAGGAACTTTAGCAACGGATAGAGCAACCAATAGGAACATTTGCTCCATCAAGTTTCTCTCTTCTTCAAAATGCAATTTAGACCAGAATCTCACTGGTGTCTTGTGCATGTATATGCACTCTTCCAAAAGTGGTTGGGCATTTGAAGCAAAATAATGTAGGATGGAGGGAGATGATAGGAAGAAGCTGCTCACAGAACACTAGAGAAGAATGTTCTGGGATTTGCTAATGGGGATAGGGTGTCATGCTTACAGTTTATAAAGTTATTTGTTTCTTGTGACCTTCATGTCCATGTGTCTTCTTAATCTTACTAATTCCTTTTCAGTAGATGGATGACTGAGAAATAGAGTGTTCAAAAAGCCTTTCTTAGTTTTTTTCAGTGTAAGTGTAACATTATGACCCCACTAACTTACCTCTTTCTGAGATAAATTTATTGCAAACTGTTTGGGAATGGAAGAAAAATATCCAAAGAGATCATAGAACTAGAATGTGAAGTTACACCCAGCTTCCTCCTTAAGAACTCAACAAATTCTTTTTTCCAAAGGCACTTTGAGGTAACAAAAGTCCCTAACTTAAAACTGGAGCTAAAATCATTCTTTTTTCTTGTCTACCATGAAAAGAATTGTAGTAATGATTCAATTGATTTTTCCTTTTATGATCTCAAGGAGGAGAATAGTAAACATTTAAACACTTAAACTTTAAAGACTGTCTTTTTTAAAAGGCCAACAACTAGGGAGAAATAAGGTCAGATGTCCATCATAGCACCAAGGCATTGGAGTATATGGGTGATATTTCTGTTCAATTGATTTTTTTTATTAATAAATGAAAAATATTTCCAAAAATATTCATAAACAGAATGGATTTTTCTTTAAAAAAATGTGAGAGAATGTAAAATGGGCAGATACATCCATCCCATCTTAGGGCTATTTGAGTCCTTAGATCTTGATGTTAATCCTTAGGTTTTGAAAGTCTTGCTTAGACACCTTGTATTATTTGGTCTTGGTTGTGTGCTGAATGAGTATTGGACAGGCTCCTCATCTTTCATAATGACACAGAAGGCATGTACAACATAATCCTCAACATGTTGGGAACAGCTGTGCTTGTTGAATTTGGCTCATACAGATGGAAAAGAAAAAGATTTCCATTTGTAGCTGGGGGGTTTGATAAAGACTTTTAAAAAGTTGGATAGAAAAATCTCAAGATCTTAATACACATCTAAGTTTTTTAAATGGTATACATTCACTAGCAAAAGTATCTGGCTTTACATGAGATAAAAAAAAATCACCATCCTTCCCTCACCTCAGTGCTGCACTTGTAGCCTTCTCCACCTTAACTCTTTTTCTTAAGCACTGGCCTGTTTCTCTATCCTAGTACTCACTTAATTGCAACTCGAATGCCCCTTAAAGGGACTGTCTCACACAACTAATTTGTCCTTCTTCATAGATGCAAAGAACAGCCAACAAACTAAGGAAAATAAAACAGGTAGTTCATAGCTTACAGATTGTCAACTGCTTAGAGAGTTCTGAGTTCAATGATAAGCAAAACAGAAATGTACATGCTATTGCTATTGCTATATCAGATAAAAGGGATTCCCAGTCACCTGGATGTGCTATATAAGCTCACAAATTTGCAATGAGGAACAAACAAGGCTCAGCAGGTATTTGAGTTATACAGCAATGCAACTTGTGCTAGTTCAATAGCAGAAAAAAACAGAACTTAAGGAGTTTTGTAGTTTGATCATCTACAGCCCTGCCTTTAACAGCTACAAGAATTTGGAACAAATCTCAAGGCTTAATGTTCTTGAGTAGATCGCTTACTTTAAAGAAATTTTCTTACTCCTGAGAAGTCTAGTGTCTGTCACTTATGTCTTCCTAGAACATCCATGTCATCTCTTAATGTTCTGCTAGGTGCAGACAGATTTTGAACAATTAAAATTAATCTGTTTTAAAACAAATATTCATGAGATGTACTACTTCACCTTATAGTGCATGTCATGCTTCAGTTATCTAGATTACACAGTCTTGTAAATATTAGAAAGACAGACAGGAAGACAGACACATGTAGCTCCTTTTATCATTGTAGAATTTTTTTAAAAAAACAATAATAGCAAAAGAGTGATAAGAGGGAAATATATAAGATATGATAATGCATTGGGTCACTAGGCATACACAACAAGCTAACTGTACATCCCAAAAACCTATTTGCTTGGAATGTATATTTGTATGGAGTTAAAGCAATAACAACTGTTGACGGATGGATAGTGCATTTGTCTTTCCAACATGGGAGTGTGAATTATTTATCTACATTGAAGGCACACAGGATCTGACCACACTGACTACCACTCAGGTGCAAGTAGCAGGAATATAGTACAAAAGTACACAAGCATCTACTCATATCCAGAATTTTTCTAAGATAACATTCATAACAGCAATACGTATGTCCAGAAAAGAGTCACCATAAAACATACTAACATAAGCTACAAGGAAATTGTATATGCATTACATCACTAAGGGATTGTCTACACAATTTAAATACTCCTTATTCTCATTCAAGTAGAATGTGATCCTTCCACATATGATTCATTGAAATTTGGGTGTCTTGCAAGGTGGGAACTCCTCAAACTCTGCACAAAAAGGAATTATGTTTGTTTGTTTGTTTGTTTTACTGGAGTATCTGCAAGGATGGACATTATTGAATGCATGTCCTTCCATATCCTTCACATGATTCACAGTGCTGCACATTTTCAACAGAGGGAGGATGAATAGATGCAAATTTGTGCAAGAAAATGAAGACAATTAAGTGTTGATGCAAATGTGTGAAATTCCACAGCAATTTGCATAATAAATTGATGTGTAGACTAGCCCTTACTTTAGCTGAATTGGCAAATTTCTTTTCAAACAGATGTTATATCAGGAGCACCCATTGTTGCTGAACCAGACACATTTAATTATAAAAAAAGATATCTCTTGAGGCTACTGCAAACATCCCATTGGTTAGCCTGAACAAGACAAATCTAATGCATGCCTGCACTTGTGCTGCCATCACACAGCTTTGGGGAGGAGATGACTCTTCCGGCAGGCCTTTCCTGAATAGATTGTGCCATCAAGAGATAGCACAATCTGTTCCTCTGATTCTGCTGCAGTTATTGTTATTTGTTTATTTGTATTTTATTTTAAGTATGTTTTAAATTGTCATTGTATTTTAAAGGTTGGGTGGGATTGTGGGATATGAAATGTCTATTTTTAATGTTGTAAGCCGCCCCAGTTGCATTATGTAGAGGGGCGGGATAAAAATAAATTTTATTTTTTATTATTATTATTGTTGTTGTTGCTGTTGTTGTTTGCCCCAAAAGAAAATAACACCATTATGGGGGGCATGAAGGCAGAGATGAGAAGGCTCTCTGGTGACTTTCTCTTTCCAATTTCTCACTTGGCCAAATCTCTTGCCCTCTTTTTGCAGTGTAGGTGTTAGATGGTTACATAAGGTCCAGGTAGGAATTTTTCTCCCCTTTCCCAGAATTTTCCCACATAATGCATGCTGTAATCTGATAAATTTGGAAATTGGCTCAGGTGGTGCTTGCAGATAGGTGGTCACTTGGTAGGTAGGGGAGAAGGAGCAGGATTCCAAGTGAGCACTGATATTCACCACTTGGAGAAGGTTGGGTATCTGAAATTACTGCTTTTGGTCATGGGACCTGGGAAAGGGGAAAAAGACCCTTGGGGCTAGCTTGAATTTCAGCCACACTTTAAATTGGGGGAGCTTGGGAATGGGATTTCTCAGGTGAGCCTTCATCAGGTAGGGCAAGCTGGGAAGCAATTAAGCATCGATGAGTGCTCCTTAGGTTCTGGGGCTTGGAGGAAGGCTTAGAAGGGGGTCTGCAGCTGATCTCTTGTCTCAGCAAATCTTACACTAGGTGCTTCCCTGGTGTGAAGTTCATGATTAAAGTTCCAGAGTTAAATAGATTAAAGTGGACCTGTTTATTTCACAATTTGTAACTGATCTCTTTAATTCTGGAGTGAGGGGTTATCCACACTGATAAAAAGAAACCCAACTTCAGCTTTACCTGTTTAAACAATGCACAAGGCCTAAACGAGAGGAAACCAGGATGAAGCCATACTGCAGGGATTATTGCAGCAGTATATAAATAGCACAACAAGAGTGCAGGAATGCAAGAGGGCCCAGGTGGCTTATGGAAGCAGTCTGGAGCATGCACCTTTGGCCCAGTGGGATGAAGCAGCCAGTGGCATCCTGCACCAGGGTTTCACCTGGTGCAGTGGTGGGACTTGCCCTACCATCAGCCCTGGTAGCGCAGTGGTTAAATGCCTGTACTGCAGCCACTCATTCATAGACCACAAGGTTGCGAGTTCAATACCAGCCAGGGCTGAGGCTCGACTCAGGCCTGCATCCTTCCGAGGTCGCTAAAATGAGTACCCAGATTGTTGGGGGGCAATCAGCTCACAGTTGTAAACCGCTTAGACATCCCATAGCGTGATATGAAGTGGTATATAAATAAGCTGCTTTTTCAAAGGGGCAGGGCTTGGGCTGGAGCCAAAAGACCCCCCCCCCCCCCCCCCCCGTGGCTTTACAACATGGGCAGCATGCAGCTGACCAAAGGATTTCAGGCAGCCCACAAAGACGTGGAACGACTTCAAAGCTTCTCTGCCACTTGGCCTCCTCCTGAGAAGGGGCCATATACTCACCCTGCAAGGTTCTTCTGCCACCTGATTTTCTCCTGAGGAGAAGACCAGGCAGTGGAGGAAGAGGGCAAAAGAACACTCTCCTTGCAAGATTCCTCCTTTGCCCAGCTTTCTCCTGAGAAGGCTGGGAGCAGAGGAGGAAGAGGGGCAAACACTCACCACTCAAGATGCTTCCGTCACTTGGCCTTCTCCTGAGAAGATGAGAAGGACAGGAAAGGCTCCCCTGCTGCTCAGATTTCTCCTGAGGAGAGGGCCAGGCAGAGGAGGAGGAGAAGGAGGAGGAGGAAATTAATATTAATTCATTCTAATTAATAATATAAATTAATATTAATTAATTTATAATTAATATTAATTAGTATTATTAATTAAGTAATATTATTAATTAAAATCTATCTGCAGCCCAGAGACATTTTGCCTATTTTAATTTTGGCACCTACTTACTGCCAAGTTGTGCAGGCCTGCTTTAGAGTAAAACCATGGGGGGCAGGGTGGAGGAGGGCATGACACCCTCGACCCTGCTCTATGCAGTTTTACTGTAAAGTAAAGCTGCATGGGGCAGGGATGGGTGGTGCAGGCCTTTTCCCTCCCTTTCCTGCCAGATTTGAAAGTCAAGCCTCACAGGGAAGGGATGGGGTGGGTAAGGCTTTCCCCCCTCCCTTCCCTCCCAGGCTCAAAAGTCAAGCGTAGCAGGGAAGGGATGGGGGCCACCAGGGGTGCTGGGTTCTCTCTCTCCCTGCTGAGCAAGGTTGGGGGGGTGATCACCGGGTGGTCATCCCCTTCTTTGGTGTCACCTGGTGCAACCCACACCTTCTGCATCCCCCAGGGAAGCTACTGGCAGTAGCAAGCTGCACCATCAATCCATCACACCATCAAGTCATCAAACATCCCATGAAGTGAAATTTCAGCAAAAATAGCAGGTAGCCAATAATGCAAAATAAAAACATAAATAAAGTAGACAGTCCAACAAGGAGCCATGGGTTAAAGGGGGTAAAGGGGACATGAATGGGACCCTCCATGATTGTGCTTTACCAATGTGTCACTGGGTGCACCCATGCACTATACAGGCAGTGTACAGTGCCTGTGTGGCTGGTTACACAGGCTGTCCAAAGGGAAACATTTCACTGGGCAGGAAGAGAGGGGTAATTGTGCATTTATGCGATGGTGGGCATGGATTGGGGGAGGAGGAAAAAATGATAATTGAGTGGTGCAGCTTGACATTGTGTGCTGTGGACTGCCCATGGGTATTCAGCCCATTGTGAGATTGGGGCATGCAAACAACAGGTCCTGTCCCCGTCCCCCCCATAGATTCAGAAAACTCTGGAGGCAACTTGGATTTTCTCTTACATCTGCTCAACCCCTGGATTGACAAATCTCTAGTCCCTTCCATTCTGATTCCATTACTGTCTTGTTTAGTGCTTTTCAACAAATGTTTATAAACCACACTTTCTGATTTCAATTACTGCAAATATACAGGTAGCTTGATGTGAAGATGAAAAAGTTAGCTTCATATGCATGCCTCCTGAATATGAGTGGAACATTCCATGGATAAAGAAATGTGCATTATATATGTGCATATCTGAAATCTGTACATGCAGTAAAGAGGATGTGTATATTCACCTCACATGATTTTAAGTAAGATCACTCCACTTCATGGGGCCTTAAGGTTACAGAACATTTTAGAAGACTTTTTTTTCTTTTTAAAAGTAATTGGTTATGGCTATAGTTTCAAGGTCTACATAGTAGTCAGTGGCATTTTTTTTTCAAATGACTATCATTTCTCCAAACTAATGAAAATATGCATGTTTTATGGTGTGTGTGTTTTTTAAAAGACAAACACCTGAATGGGTCATTTTGATGGGTCTACTCTAGCTAGAACTAATGATGGATTTAGTCCCTTGTCACCTGTATGACTAAAATTTGTAAATTATTCCTTCAGTTGTTTAAAACAACAACATTAATTTAAAAGAAAGTGTGTGGGAGAGATCAGAAAAGAGTTGTCCAGATAGACTAGTTCCAGCTTTATTGAAAACTGATGAAGAATACTTCAACCAAAAAGTTTGTCTCCATGTTTTTTTCTGTATGTAAAATGGGCTGCACTATCTCTCTAGTGGCATAGATATGTCTCACTGCAGGAGGGCCAAAAGAGAGGAATAATATACTAACTTGATAAAATAAGACAAATTGTTGTGTAAATCTCATTAGAAATAATGCATCCATTAAAGCGATAATCCTAATCTTTTCAATTCCTTGGCTGTCTTTGTTTAATTAAACTCATTATGGAATATATCTTTAAAGGGAGGTAATAACTGCTCAAGATTAAAGAATTTCAATTCACATGCAAAATGTTTTTGGGTTGTATTTTTTTTTTAAAAAAAAAATAAAACAAGCACAAGCAATAATGTTTTAAAAATCCATGTCTTTTATAATTTGGCCTTAGTTGTGAATTTAACATGTAATTATTATCTTTTTTTAAAATTAGGGGGACTTCAACCACTCCACAATATGTTCAGAAGAATAAATATAGCATAAGAAAACATATTATTTAAAAATGTTATTTCTGTTCATAAAGCAGAAGAAGAAGTATGTTGGGGGGGATGTATGTAGTGGTGGTTAGATGGTTAAAGAGGGTAATAGGCACAATTACTTGCACTAATAGAAGTAAAATGAAAAAGAAATCCAAGAGTACTTTTCAATGGGGAACAAAAGAAACAAATTGGCTAAGCAGACTGCCAGAAATAGTGCAAATTGAGTCCACTTTAAGGGTTAGGGTTAGTGCTAGGGAATCATGGGAATTGTCTTTTTTCTGAGACATTGAGCCTTCTCTGTCAGAGAGCTCTGGTGCCACAATAAACTACACTTCCCATGATTCCCTAACCCTAACCCTAACCCTTAAAGTGGACTCAATTTTCACTATTTCTAGCAGTCTGCAAAGGCCCAAAGCTGATGTAAATCATAGTGAGCAGGTAGTAGATCTAATGCTAGACCTTCCACTGATTTGTAGTAGATCAGCAAGGATCTGTTTCTCAGTACCTCAGCAAAAACATCAACAAAATGATTTATCTCCCACCCTAAATTATATCTGTGAAATGAAGGAACCTTGGGGAATTTGAGAATAGATTTTTGTTTTGAAGGATTTTGAGCAATCTTTGTAATATTAGTAGGGAAGTCATGGGCTCAGAATTTTCACATGCTAAGCAAAACGGACCATTCCAATGGGCCTACTCTAAGTAAAAGAAATGTCTAGCCCATGCCCAAATTCGACACAATGAAACAACAGGAATGGAACAGGACCATTCCATTGTGGTCAAATTTCTGTTGTGATAAACCTCTAGACTGTTCTGCATTGGTTCTATAACAACAAATTCTTACCTACTTCACAGTGAAGTGCAGACACTGTTGTATCCAAATTGCAACCCAATAGGCCTGCTGCTTTGACTGTTATGTCAATACTCAATCTTATAGACACAATGATCCTTCTCTCTCTTATCCCTTTCTAGCCTCTGTGTTTCAATAACCTTAAATGTGAATAAAGAGGCCTGGTGGCTAGGAGCACTTCTCTTCATCAGTCTTTGTGGTCTCTGCGAATCACACAAATGGGTTATTCTGCACATGCACAGTAAAGGTCGAAAACTTCTGGTATCACAGGCAAAACTCCATTTGCAACTTTTTGGTGGTAGCTCCGCCCCCTGCATATAAGGCTGGCATCTTCCTGCTCTTTTCCCAGTTCCTTTTGTGCACCACGTTAGCTACTAGGAAAGAACTTTGCTGCTCAGTATTGCTTGCTTCTCTCACTTGAACAATTTTGGATTTGACTTCTGGCTTGACTTTGATGAATCTTTAGATTTTGGACTTGAGTGTGTTTGCAAATCACTTGACATTGGTCTGTTTGCAAATCACTTGACGTTGGACTATTTGACCTTAATTTTCGATTTCAATTTGGCTTCATCTTCAATTGACAGTGTCTTCACATTCCTTCAAGTGCTGCGGGAAGTGCAGTGGTAAGATTCCCAGTTCTGACTCACGCTCCTCTTGCCTCCTCTATCTGGGCAAAGGGCACAATATTCAATCCTATGCCCTTTGCAGGCCCATGACTTCTCAAGCCCTTAGAAATAGGGATAAAAGATTGAAGGCTGCTCTATGTGAGCATGCCTTGAGGCTCCAACCCATTTCTGTGGCCTCCACTGTTTCTGTGGAGCCTTAACCCTCTATGTTGGGGATTGAGAAGCCCAAAGAGAGGGGAAGACCCAAGGAAAAATCTTCTCATCCCTGGACATCCAAATCTAGCAGGGACCGCTCTCCTGAGGATCCAAACACCAAAAAGACCTCCAAGAAGAAGCACTTGCAGACAAGCATTCTTCCTCCAAAAAGGAAAAATCCTCATCAAAGGTCCTTCACCATGCCTGTTCTTCCTTGCCACAAGTCCCCATGACTTCCCAAGGTGATGAGGCTTCCAAGACCAGGTCCCCTCCTTTGGGACTCCACAGCCTAAGACACCTGTGGGCTCACTGGAAATGTCCCAGGTGGTGGAAGTTGAATTGGCCTCAGATGAGGACATTCAGGACCATGGAGACACCCAGGATCATGAGCTTTTGATCTTGACACGGGACCTTCGTTGATACAGAGCATGCTTGGGACCAAGTCCTTGAATCTCTATGGCAGGAGTAGGCAACCTTTCCCCTTTAAGAGCCAAGGGACTTCAGCTCCCAGAAGCCTCAGCCATGTTGGCCAATAGTCTCATGTTGGCCAATAGCTCCTGGGATTCTGGGAGCTGAAGTCCCTCAGCCCTTAAAGGGGAAAGGTTGCCTACCCCTGCTCTATGGCATCAGGACCCATTGAACCTCAGGACCGAGGTAATAATAATAATAATAATAAAATTTATTTATATATCGCCCTCTGGTT
>JAIPUX010001232.1:56409694-56425395 GCA_020142125.1 Phrynosoma platyrhinos | reverse complement strand
CCGCCACCTGTGCTCTAGTCATTGACCAAACCGCTTCATTCTCCTAAGTTCTGGTGTGTACCAAGGTTTTCGGTTTGAAGCGGGATGGTAAGGATGCTTGGGAGCGATTGTGTCAATAGCCCTGGTAAGATTGGTGTTCCAGGTATTAACCAGAGCATCGACAGAATCACCGGCATTCCCCACCATTAAACCCTCTAAGGCTCTCTGGAATCCAATTGGCTCCATTAGCCTTCGAGGGCGGATCATTTTAATAGGTCCACCACCCTCGGTGGGGCAGAAGTAGGCCTTAAGTTGCATCTTGACCAGGAAATGATCCGTCTATGACAATGCGGAGGTGCTTACTACCTCCGCCCATGGATATTCCTGATCCGTACTAAAGGCCGCATCGAGTGTATGACCTGCACAATGCGTGGGCCCGTTGACCAATTGGGATGGTAGATGATGCGGCCCACCAAGATGGACCATGGTTCGAGCCCAAGTCCATTGTGCCTCCACTCCAGAATGTGTGTCGATCCTGGGTTCCCAACAGCCTCAGCAGAAACCACTGCCTAAGACACCTCCAGGGTCTCCAGCATGCCCCCAAGCTCCATCCTGATGTACCATCTCACCAGTATCAAGACCCTTGCTTTCTCGAATTTGTTCCTGATAAAACTCTCCATCCTTGGACCTTGAGATCTCACATTCTCTTCTCCAGCTGCTCAACCATGATCCCGCCTTACCATCTGATGATGTTAAGATTTTCGCAGATCAGGTGGTGACGATGGCCAATGCTCTGGATGTTGAACTTGTTAGAGCAGATAAGGATGCCATTTAATCTATTGAGTGCCAGGTACACGGCAAGATACCTACCCCTTCAGCCCTGGGATTTTTACCCTCTCTGGAAAAGATTGCTAAGTGGTCATAGAAGACCCCAGACACCATCACTTCCACCTTCAAGAAGATTGAGAATCTGTATAGTATTCCTCCATCTCCTTCTTCCTGGATGTTTGAGCACTTGCAACCCAACTCAGCTATAGTGGAGGGTACACAATTGATGCCCACCTCAAAAACAACCTTATCTCTGGTGGATAGAGAGGGTAAGAAGATGGACAGGCTGGCCAAGAAGTTTTATGCCACAATAGTCCTAGACTTAAAAGTGGTCAACTATTCTGCTTCCATGGGGGAATACCAGCAACATATTATGGAACATATGCTCTGATTGCTTGATGATCTTCCTGAGGAGATGAGACCCCTGACTCTTGCCCTCCAGGCCAAGGCCCACTCCATGGGGGCCCAACAGATCCTTTCTGCCAGACATTCTGCAGTCTGTGCCTCCAAAGTGTTGTCAGGCTCGATGGAACTCAGATATCATGCCTGGCTGCAGTCCTCAGACCTAATGCCTCATGCCAAGACACTAATAGAGGACATGCCCTTTGATGACTCCAGACTCTTTAGGAGACATACGAGAAGTTGAATTTTGGGTACCAGATTAAGACTGCAGCCCGGAAACATGTCTTCTTCATCTTACCAGCCACCCCAGTGCCATTGCTCTGGATGCCAGCGCCTGTGGTATCCTCCGTACCAACAATGGTCTTACCCAGCCCAAGACTGTCAGTACCACCACTACCAGCCCAGGCAACACTATCCCTCTCAATCCTCCTCTTCTTCTAGTCACAGACAAACTGCTCAATCCCGGTACTGACAGGGATATTGCAAAAATAACCCAGAACAGGGAAAGGAGAAGAGATGAGATAGTGTGGCACACTTTGTGGATACTCCTTTTGGAGACAGACTGAGGTCCTTTTACACTGCTTAGGCCTCCATAGCATTTGGCTCCTGGGTTCTAGACATTGTTTGTAGGGGCTATGACCTTGAGTTCAAAGAGTTCTCTGTCACCAGAGCCATAGTCTCCACTTCCCCCCCCAAACACTTTACTCGACAAAGTGCACACTTTGTTACAGAAGGGTGCTATCGATCCTGTTTGATCCCACTACTGTTTCTTCCCCCATTACTTCATTGTTTTGAAAAGTGGCTCAGCCTCAGGCTCATTCTAGACCTACAACACTTGAATGAGTTGATTTTTTTACCATCATTTCCATATGGTAACTCTCACTTCTATTCTGCCACTTTTGCAGAAAGACCTGTGGTTTGCGACCCTCGACTTGAAGGATGCTTACTTCCACATCACGATCTGAAAGGACTACAGGGGATTCTTGACCTTTGCCATTGGCCCCAAGATGTACCAATACAGGGTGCTTCCTTTTGGTCTCTCCATGGCACCAAGAGTCTTCACCAAGTCCATGGCCCCCATTGTGGCTTATCTTCACCAGTGAGGTATCACACTCTTCCTGTACCTGGATGACTGACTCTTTACCACCGAGTCCCAAGGGACCTACTCAGAGACATAGACTTTACTCTCTCTCTCTTGAATTTCCTTGGACTCCTGGTCAACAGGGATAAATCCATCCTGACCCCCTTGAGATGGATCAGATTCTAGGGACTATTCTGGACTCAGATCTTTGCACTGAATACCTACCAGCAAACAGGTTTCAAGAATTTTCAAGGGTTATCCATGCTTGCTAGTCCCACAGATTGATCAGAGCTCACGTGATCCAGAAGGCCTTTGGACATATGGTGTTGATGACATATGCCACCCTGTGGGCAAGGCTTCATCTCAGCCCCCTTCAGCCCTGGTTCCTGTTGATCTTCAACCCCATGGTCCATTTACTGAACAGGTGGCTGTCCATCCCAAGGTTGGTATTAAAGATCCTCCACTGGTGGCTCGATCCTGACAATGTCTGGTCAGGAGTGCCCTTCCTGCCTCCACAACCTCAAACCTCTTTGACCACAGATTCCTCTATAGATGATTGGGGTTCCCTCACCTCCAGCTTGACTATCAGAGACCATCTTGGAACAAGCCCTCCATATAAATGCTCTCAATATGCTAGCAGTGGAGAAGGCCCTCCGTGACTTTGAGACCATCCTCCAAAGGAAGGTAGTGCTACTCCAGATGGACAACGCCAGAGTGATATTCTACATAAGCAAGCAGGGAGGCACAAAATCCCAAACCCTCCTCAAGATCACCTTGAGGATCTGGGGTTGGTGCATCCTGAGAGGGATCACCCTACAGGCCATTCATCTTCCAGGCAAAGATAATGAGTTGGCAGATGAACTCAGCCAAACTTTGGGCTCATGCTATGAGTGGAGACTCCATCCTGAGGCAGTATCCGATTTGTCCTGGTCTTGGGAGACACCATCCATCACCTTCTTTGCCAATCAACACAACAGTCACTGTGCACAGTTTTGTTCCCAAACTCCAGCTCCTGGCTACTGAGGAGATGCTTTCCTGTTCGAGTGGTCTGGAGAGATGATGTGTGTATTTCCACCCTTTTCTATCATCACCCGAGTGGTTGCAAAGATGAGGACCAACTGCTCAGACACCATCCTCATCACCATGTGATGGTAAAGGCAGCCCTGGTTGACACCACTTCCCCACCTGTCTCGAGATCAATTTCTCCAGCTCGAGCTGCATCCGGATCTCCTAACCCTCCATGAGGGCTGAGTCTGCCACCTGGACATGGACAACTTCCTTAGGAAGCCTTATGGTGAATTCTTCCTTAGGAAGCCTTATGGACTCTGTGTGGGCAATAATTCTAACTGCCCAGAAGCCATTCACTAGAAAAGCCTATGCCCTCAAATGGAACAGGTTTGGGGACTTCCTTAACTCAAAAGATATCCTTCCATCCCGTGTCTCAGTACTGATCATCCTGGAATTTCTTATGGGACTGTTGGAATCAGGACTATGCCTCTACTCAGAACTTTGGGCTTGAGGTGCTCTGAGAAACTCTGTGTTTGCTACTCAGAGGCCAAGAAGGGACTGTCTGCGACTGCCCAAAGGTTCTCTGAGTGGGTGGCTAGTACCATCCACTTGTGTTATGAACTTTCAGATAGAACTCTTCCAGCTCATGTTCAGGCCCATTTAACTAGGGAGGTAGCTGCATCCTCCACGTTCTGACTGGGGTCCCTTTGAAGGATATGTGTGTAGGGCTGCTGTCTGGTCCCAGCCACTGACTTCCATTAAACACTACTGGCTGGATACCAGGGTCAGACAGGACACAACTTTTGGGAGGGCAGTGTTGCTTTCAGTTCTGCACTGATATCTTTTATTGCACTGTTTAGTTTGCATTAAGAAAGTTTTTCACTACATGTTTACACTGAATGTTGATTCATTCATGGTTGTGTCTGATCCAAAAGAGATGACACTGACAAATGCACTTTGTTAATAAATACAACTTGTTTGAACTTTACAAATTGTGTCATGGCACTCCCTCCTCCACTGACTGAAGCTTGTCAGTCTAATCCATTTGTGTGATTCACACAGACCACGAAAAAGGACAGGTTGCTTATCTGTTACTGTAGTTCTTTGAAAGGTCATCTGCGGATTCACACAAATCCCACCCATCCTCCCCTCTGTCATGTTCTGCTCACTGAGGTTTCTGGTATCGCTGCTATGTGGTGGATGGTTATGGAACTGGGAAAAGAGCTGGAAGATACCAGGCTTGTATGGAGCTACCACAAAAAAGTTGCAAATGGAGTTTTGCCTAGTGATACCAGAAGTTTCTGAGCTTTACTGTGCATGCACAGAATAACCCATTTGTGTGAATTTGTAGATGACCACTTGAAGAACTACAGTAACAGGTAAACAACGTGTCCTTTTCAGTTTCCTGATAATATTGGCTTTAAGAGTGCTGTTGCCTTGTTTCTGCACCAATTGTCATTAAAATTGAGCTGTGGTCTTCTTCTCAGTGGTAGCTAGATATTGTGAACACCTATGGTGTTCCTTACAAGACAATTTGACAAGTGCCCCAGGAAGCATGTTAAGTCCCTCTTTGACTTTCTCAACCTATTTACCTACCTAGATTATAAACTCAGTTCTCCATCACAATGCATGTAGGTATGTTTTTCTCTAGCTCCGTCTGCACTACAGTTTCACATCACTTGAACTGCCATGGCTCCATACCAAATAATTCTAGGATTTATAGTTTTGAGAATTATTTAGCCTTCTCTGTCAGCCCTGGTGCCACAACAAACAAAATTCCAGGATTCCATAGAATAGAGCAATGGCAGTTAATGTGGTGTTGAAATGCATTATTTCTGCAGTCCAGATGCAACCTCTGTCTGTCCATCTGTCTGTCCCTCTCTCTGTGTGTGTAGGGCATGTGGTTAAAGTTAGTTTCCTTATTAAATGAATGACTTGTTTATATATTCTGTGTCACAAATACCATGAAACTGACAGTCATTAAAAAACAACAACATCTACACTGGTTCAGCAGAGGGGGGACATGATCAATGAGTGAATGAAGCAATAGGTTAATGCTGAAAGATTGTTTTGTCACAAATCAAAGATAATAGAACAAATGTCTGTTAAACATACAAATAAATACAACATGCTGCCTGGGGTATATTTTTATTATTATTATTATTATTATTATTATTATTATTATTAAAGTTTATTTCTAGAGCGCTGTCAGTGTATTTTTATAAGCTTTAATGGGTGGCTGTCAAGCTCAGTGAAATGTTTCACTTTTAATTAAGGTTTTTTTTCTCCTATGGTATAAATATTTTTTCCATGCCATCTAAGTATGAAAATGGCTGAAACTTTCTAAACTTTGGGAGCAATTTAGCTTGCTGATTGGTCCCAATTAGGTTGTTTCTGATAAACTGCATGGTTTTGTATTTCTTTTTTTCTTTTTAATTAAGCAGCTCTACACAATGGTGTACCACAGAGTTAATTGCTGTAATATAAAATGTATTATGGCTTCTCCCAAACCTCAACAGAAATAAACCTTTAATACTGAGCCATTAATGATCATCCCTGTGGAAATTTTGTAGGAACATTTATATCACTTTTTCTTTAACCACAGAAGAGTACTTCTAAATTCTCTTCAATGAATTAGATGAGTGAAACCATCATCATGACAAAATGAGTATACAAAATGCTGTCATGTTTTCATTGTTAGGTGTGCTAGTGTTATACTACTTCTTCAGTTCCTGTACATTGTTGCAGTGATGAGGGAAGTGTGTCTTATGGCTTACATGCAGAATCTAACTCTTAAGGGCCCTAAAATCCAGGATTAAGATTTCAATGGATCTCCATTACTTTGAATGTACACTCACCCCTCATATTCAAGGACTTGCTATCTACAGTCTCAGTCTTTCATGGATGGCAAGTGACGAAGGACAAAATGGCATGCACACTCAAGGCACACAAACAGTACTTTATGCAGTAGTGTGCAGCCATTCTAACCAATGGGGCTCCAGTATTTTTGATATTTCTGTTTTGTGGGGGAGGAGGGTCCGGAACAGATCCCCTGCGAATTGGAAGGGATGACTATATTATTCCATTTACATGTTTACCTATTTACAGTGGGCCCTTGGTTTGGTTCCAGGACCCCCCATGAATACCAAAATCCATAGATGCTCAAGGCCTATTAAATGCAATGGATAGTAAAATGGTGAACCTTATATAAAATGGTAAAATCAAGGTTTTCTTTTGGGTATATATATGGATGCTGGAATCCATGGATAAAGACTTCATGGATACAGAATGCCAACTGTACCTATAAATGGCCTATAGGAGGGATGGAAGCAATTTTGACATGTTTTTGGGCCTGGGTGGTCTTTCTTCAAGATGGGAAGCGATGCCTGCTTTACCTCTTTATTCAAAAAGGTTTTCTCCTTAGACCCAAACAACCTGGGGGTGGTGGTGATGAAACAAGCAGAATTGTCCCTAGTCCTCCCCTAGAAGGTACAGAATAGCACACTGAATTTTGAAGAAATGTCATAAAAAAAAGAATTGTAGAGGTCAAATGCTGTGTGTGTGTGTGTGTGTGTGTGTGTGTGTGTGTGTGTGTAGCCTTCTGTCCAGTAACAGGCATGGGTGGCCCTTGGATCTCACAGAGTGAACTTAGTTCCCCACTCCACTCAGTTGGATGTTGTGTCACATCTGAAAACCTCCATGTTAATCCAGGATTGGAGTTTCAAGGGATCACATGGGGTAAGCATCTCCTGGGATTAAAGAAAAGGCATTTGGGTTGAGTCAGTAGGCAGCTCCCTGTGAGCAGATGGTGGAAAAGGTTGCCACACCACACAAAGAACCAGTCTGTAGACAGTCAACAGGAAGACAAGACTCTGTTGTATTTGTAATAACTCAAATTGATTGCTAAGTAGAGGTGAGAGAGGAGACTCGTGCCTCCCTGACTGCATCAAATATCCCTTTACCACCAATCTTAGTGGCACTCATACAATGAATACTCCACAATTTGCACTACTTATCTGAATTACATTGTACACCTCCCAAAAAAATCATGCCCCTGATTCAAAGCCACTGGTAAAGAGAAGGGAAGTATTGCAGTCAGTTAATGAGATAGTAAAGGTGGCAAATTCCTCTCATTTTGTGAGAAACTTGACCTCTCGGGTATCAGTACATTTGCCAGTATGGAGTAGATTAATAAAATTTTAGTGGCACAAAGAGCAGTCAACAAGAAATCATTTCCCAGGAGGAGATCTTAAAAACTAGTCACACACAAAGCACTCGGTCAGTACCTTTAGAAATAATTCAGTTATCTGAACACTTGAAAGAAACACAATTTATTACTCATCTCTTGTTCACTTATCAAACATCACTACAAATCCAATGCTGGAGCCTTCTTTTAGTGCCCATTTTTCTTTTGATGAACAATATTACTTGGTTGCATGACATAGGGTGGAGACACAGAGACAGTGAATAATCAATGTGTTAGTTAATCTTGATAAAATAACTCCTCTACTTGGAATAGGCCTTCTCAAACCTCTGAACCAATGAACCAAGTGTCACCTAATCACTATAAGGCATAATTTATCAGATGCTTGACATATTCCTGTTTTGACTATCAGAAGCAGGTAACAAATTAGGGCCTCTATTGTTCATCCTTTCTAACTTACTGACTCAACAGTTTACCCCATGGATCTACTATATTTGTGAATATAGCTTCCAAGAAGTCTGATGATGCTTAATCATTCCTTCACTAGCAGCTAAACCAGGGGCTCTTTCATACTTCACATATAGTAGTATGACATCACTTGAATAGCCTATGGAATCCTGGGATTTGCAGTTTACTAATGAGTACTTAGCATTCTCGGGTCTAGTGCCTCATCAAACTACAAGATTGAAGATTCCATAGGATGACAGCCATGAAAGTTAAGGCAGAATCATAGTGCTATAACGAACCAATGTGAAAGCACCCTAGAAGAGGGCAATTAAGGCTTTATAGTATTGGTTGACAGCAACTGCCTTCAGCATTACTCCTATGGTAGTGATGGTGGTGAAGATTATGAATTATTTGCTTTGTAGTATTTTGGAACAGGTTCAGCAAAGGACACCTGGCTCCAAAACATTTCAGTTGAACTTTTTTTTTTAAAGCTACACAAATTTCCGGGAGAGAAACTGGACCTGCTGTAGAATGGGAAATGTTTAAAAGCCTCTGTTGCCACACATGTGACCAGAGTCAAAATCTGAGATAGGTCACTATCACATGATTTTAACACAGAAAATCCTATAGGCACCTCTATGTGAACATAAATAGAGGGTTATAAGCAGCTGAATACCTATTTGCTGCCATTCCATGACATCCCAAATTAGCTGCCTTAGACCAGCTCATTCTGTCTAAGCATCAAACAGGTTCTGACAAACACAGTGGCGTACCCAACTTGGTGTCAGTTGGTGTGGGGGGGCAGGGCTTCTGGGTGCATGGCTTCCAGCACACGTGCTGCATGGGAGCATACACATGTCAGAAAATCATGTGTACGTGCCCTGCAGCACCCCAAAAAGCCTGGCAGTGACCAGGAGAGTAGGTCCCACACACTGCTGGAGGTCCAGGAAGCCCCATGGCGGCTGGGAGGGTGGGCCCTGTGTGCTGCCAGTGGCCCAGAAAGTCCTGTGGTGGCCAGGAGAGCAGACCCTGCATGCACCTGGCAAACCAGGAAACCCTGTGGCAGCTGGGAAGATGGGCCCCATGCATTTCTGGCAGCCCAAAAAGCCCCACAGTGGCTGGGAGAGCAGGCCCAAGGCCCCAGAAAGGCCCTGCAGGGGGAGGGGACCAACTGGGTGTCACACCCTCTTCTGTGGTGTCACCCCTTTTGTGGTGTCATCCAATGCAGTCTGCACCCCCCTCTCCAGTGATGCTACTTGACACACAGCAAAACAGGAAAGGGAGGTGTTGTTTTCACAAAACATTCTAAAAAATGACAAGTGTATATTTGATTTTTCTTAGTGGCAGCAAGGAGCACAAAGCCAGTAGATTGCTTTAGGCCTGTGGTTCTCAAACTGTGGGGTGGAACCCCCAGGGGTTATGCAAGAATTGCTCAAGGAAGGTGCACAGTTTGGAAGTCCTGACCCTCCTCCTCCTCCCAAACTTTTTTATGAGTAAAACTTACACATTCATTGATTTAAATATTGAATATTGTACCAATTTGAATAATGTTATTTCTTTATAAAATGTTAAAATATGAATATACATGAATGTGTAAATGAAAGTATGCATAATAAAAAAACAAAATTTATTCATATACTATGCCGAGGGGTGGGCGTGCAATATCTGTATTTAGATGTAAAGGGGTTCCCAAGGATAAAAAGTCTGAGTACCACTACTTTAGACTATCAATGGGAATTATGTGGCCTTACAATTGGACTTGTTGGACTGTAGCTCTAGCCTCCACGCCAATAGTGATGAATTTTGGTAAATGCAGTCCAACATCTGGAGGACCACTGTCAGTATCTGAGTCCCACAAAGTTCCTGACATGCTTGTTAGTTAATTAGGCTTTGCCTTGGCCCTAGTTTGTTTCATATTATTGGATGTTGGGATAGGTCATGCTGGTGGTGCTGAGCTGAAGGGAATAGTTATCTATCCTTGGGATGGCCAAAGAGTAGATGTGAATGGAAGTTGAGAGGCACCAGGAACTACCTAGGTTATTTATATTGGAGCAGTCTGGGAAAGGAAATGTTTTGCTTTTATAACAAATGAGGTGTAAGTGTGCAAAACGGTTTGAACTGCTTTGTGTTTTTAGTATACTGTGTAATCCTCAGCCCTCATAGAGTTGGAAGAGACTACAAGGGCCATCCAGTCTAACCTCCTCCACACACACACACACACACACACACACACACACACACACACACACGGTATGTATCTCCAGGGCTATTTTCCAAGTGTTCAAAGGCTTATTGGTGCCCAGCTATTTTTGAGGTGGCCACTTCTTTCTAAAATAAAATATTTGTTTACTTTTTTTCTGCCCTCATGTCTCCATGCCCCTCCCTCCTGCAGTTTTAGGCCCAGAAGATCCCTTTCTAAAACCTCGTACTCTCCAACTGTCTCAATTTGGCAGGGGCCATTCCAATTAAGCCTACATCATCCTACTTTTTCAGCTACTTTTAAAATGTCTCATTTTTTTCTCCTTCTTCCACTTCCCCTTTTTAATCCACAGCTTACTTCAATTCCTGCAAACTGACTTCAAAGTGAAAAAGTAGTTTGCACTCAATTAACTCAGGAGGAGAGGATGAAATCTTGCCTTTCCCAGTAGCCTTGTGCAAAAACAAACTGCCACAGCTTCCCAGTAGTCTTCAGCAAAAGCAAACTTCCACAATTTCTCTCTTCCTTCTTCATTACTAACTTCTGCCACTGAGTGCTTTCTGATGTGCTTGGTTACATGTGTCCCAATTTTCATCCATGAAATGTTGAAGGGAATGAAATTCTACTTTACTTACAAGTTTGTAGAAGATCTTTCTTGAGGGGAGTGTGTAGAGTTATATAGCTCTCAGTTAACCTCATTATAATACATGCATCTGCCTGTGCTCATAAAATGGAAAAGTGGGAGACCTAGGTAACTGAGGAATATTAGAGAACAAGCTCTCTGTGTATAAGCTAGCCTGCTGAGGCACACATGAAACATTACAGTGACACTCAATTAAATATTTGTTTGATACTAGAATTACTGCAATAAAACCATTCTTTGCTTAAATCATTTCTTAGGATTTTTCAGAGTCCCTAAGGAATCTTGCGCAGATCTTGCAGAAAGTGCTGCAAAGCCTCCTTCCGCCAAGCACCCACCAAAGTGTTGCAGTTTCACAGCTCCAAAATTAGATCATAAAGTCAAGGCCAGGGGTTAGGCCCAGCCCTGCTGCTACTATTTCTACTAATAGATGGATAAGAAACAAGAGCCATAACAAGGAATAGCATATCAGATTGCAAATTGCAGGCCTAGGACAATCATTTCCAGGGAGAGAGACGAAAGGACTGATGTGAGAATGCCAATTATTCTGTGATTTTCTTTCATTTAAATCCAGGGCTAATTTGTTGTCACAACAGCTTAAGAGGAGCTGGACAAATAAAGGTAATGAATTCAGGGTGTTTCGAAGCCAAAGGCTAAACCTGGATTTATCACTGGCATGTGCTTTATTGAACCACTGAACCTGATGAGGACTTTTTTCCTTCCTTCTCCTGTCCTAGCCATGATTTCTCTTCTTTAGAGCAATAACAAAAGTGTAAATAGGGAAAGGAAAAGAGGTTTTAACTCAACAGTGAAGACTTGTATATATTTGCCCATTTTAAAGCAAAGCTATCAGCAGCTGTACCTTATTCCACTAAATTTTATACTTTCTGCCTAAGCAAGAGAAATACATCATGTTTTCTCCTGTAATGCTGATTTGGATGCAGTCTGGAATAGCACTCCTTTTTATTATTAATATTGTACTAAACCTCAGGAAATGATGCCATAGGCCACATATTAGTGCCAAAATACACATGGATTCTGTTTATTAAGACCATTCGAGGCCTATGACCCTTCTTTATAGTTCACAAATACTGGACAGCTGGCTTCCAGGAACATTTTTGCTAAACCAACTGTGCAATCCTATGCAAATCTACTGAGAGGCAAGTTCCACTGAAGATATTTTTCCCTAGTTTAATTTAATATGCACTGGATAGAAGTCTGAAACATCTTCCAACATGTTTGATAGCATCCCCTCCATATATATATATATATATATATATATATATATATATATATATATGTGTGTGTGTGTGTGTGTGTGTGTGTGTGTGTGTGTGTGTGTGAAAAACCTACTGGCATTTAGATTGGGTCCATAGCCTTTCCAGTCCACCCATGACTGCAGCTGGGATTTGTGCCAGCTCATATTCCAGCTGACCCTCCATCATGATTGGTGGTGGGGACTGGACAGTTGTCCGGTGAGGGCTCAGGGGTCAGCAAGGACTGATGGAAGACTGGGTGGATCTTGAAAGATGCTGGCAGTTTGACTCAAAACAGGATTGATCATGGCCTCTATGGGAAATGGATGAAGGAACTGGAATGCCAACTTCTTTGATGGGCCCAGAACTGGCAGGTGCTTGGTAGAGATCCATGCCATGTCTCCAACAGATAGAGAGGTTCCTGCTTGTCGATGTCAGTCAATGAAGTGTTTGAAGGCTTTCTTCACTATTTGGAGTTGCTCCTGGAGGACTTGGTGAATGACCCATAGTTGTGGATTCTTTGCAGCACCATTCACACATGCTGGTCATGCTCAGCAGGAGAGAAGGAGTAAATCAAGATGCCATCCAAGTAAATGATGATGAATCAGTCAAGAAGGTTGTGGAACACATCATTCATAAAATGCTGGAAGACAGCGGGAGCATTGGTCAAGCTGAAGGGCATAACCAGGTACTCAAAATGCCCATAGTGGATGCAGAATGCCATCTTCCATTCGTCCCCTTCTTGAATGTGCACCAGGTTGTAGGCTCCTCACAAGTCCAATTTGGTGATCAGTGTAGCCCCCTGCAACCTCTCTAAGATCTCAGCAATAAGTGGTAGAGGATATAGATGGTCACCTGGTTGAGCTTGTGGTAGTCCTTGCAGAGCCTCAACTCCCCTGATTTCTTCTTGATGAAGAGAACAAGGACAGCAGTGGGTGAAGAGGAAGGCCTTATGAAACCCCTTTTCAGGTTCTTGATGATGAAGTCCCATGGCACTGCTAATTCCAGTTCAGACAGGGGATAGATGTGAGCCACAGGTACCTTATCTCCAGGAATTAAATCAATGGGGCAATCATATGATGATGGGGTGGAAGTTGGTCTGCTAAGCCTTACTGAATAAGTGCAAACTCTGCATATTTCTTGGGCAGGTCCACAAGGGATTCCTCCACCAGTCCCGCTGCAACAATTACAGGTATGGGCCCTACAAGGTCCTTACAGTGTGGTGCCCTCAAAGTGATCTTTTGTTCAGACCAACTAATCTGAGGATCAAAGGCTTCTATCCACTCCAGGGCCAAGACAACAGGGAAAAGGGAGGCTGAGGCCAGGTAGAATTCTGTCTCCTCACTATGATTTCCTATCTGCATCTGCAGTTTATCCATTGCTTAAGTTGTAGGGCCAGAAGCCAAAAGTCACCAATTGATAGCCTCCACCACCAGGGGTAGTTGGATGGAGTGTTTTGGAATTCCCTGCTTGTATGCAAAGGTTATGTCCATGAAGTTGGCTGTAGCTCCAGTCTATCATGGCCCATGTTTGCAGGGGTGGTCTTCCAGGCAGTGTCAGTGTAATAGCAACCACCAAGTGCTGGGAAGGAGTGGAATGTGGTGTTTGGGCATGGTCAGTGCAGACCTGTCCTTGTTTTAGTGCCCCTCCTAAACCAGGTAGCCTCCATTTCCCGGATGGGTGGGGCTTCCCTTCTTTGCAGGATATGTGGCTGCTAGATGGCTTTGGTAGCCACTGTAGAGAAACAGGTCCTCATTGCACCTTTGTGCCTTTTCTGCTTTAGTCACTTAGGGCAGTGCACCCCCAACCTGCATAGCTTCAGCAGCAAGTGAGAGTTCTGAAACAGCTAGAGGTAAGGCATGCTGTGGAGGGACCACAAGCTGGCAGTCTCAGCCTCTTGCTTTGCATTGTTGTATCTACCCATCGATCTAGAGGCATAATTCAATCAGGGCCTGCAAGGTTCCTGGGCACTCAGTGTGAACTAGTTCATCCAGGATTCCATCTGCCAGCCCCTCTTGGAACTGATCTACAAGTGCTGGTTCATTCCAGTCCAGATCTTGTGCCAGTATCCTGAAGTCAGTGGAGTATTCTGCCATGGATTGGGTCCCTTGCTTCTGCTCCTGGATCTGTTGATTTTCAATCTGTGCTTTAACAGGATCAGTGTACATGGCCTGGAGCAAACTTCCCTGGACAGGTTATGGGACATTTCCAGTGGGGTGGTGGAGTTGCTGGCTGGACTTGAGATTGGGCTTGCAAAGCTTGCAGCTGAGCTGTGAAAGCAGCCCCTGTCTGAATCAGTTTAATGTTTGCAGCAGCAAGTTCAGCCATGCTGACAATGTAGCCAAAGGCCACTCTGCCTCCCAGTCCAACAAGTGTTAATTAGGGCTGGAAGCAAACTGTCCTTGTTCACCAAGCACCCACACCAGCTAACTGGGAGGGAACTGGTTTTGACCTATAATGGCTTGGGTCCAGACTATTTGAAGGATTGTATCTCCCTGCACGAGTCGTCCAGAAAATTGAGGTCATTAGGAGAGGCCCTTCTCTCTGGCCCACTACCCTCTCAGGTGCATTTGGAGGGAATAAGAGAAAGGGCCTTCTCAGTGGCTGCTCCCAAGCTCTGGAACTCCCTCCCTAGGGAGGCCAGGATGACTCCATCCCTGCTGTCCTTCCAGTGTCATGTAAAGATGTTTTTATGCCGCCAGCCTTTCACATGGCATGGATGCTGTTTTGTTTTTGTTTTAAAGAGTTTTAAACTTTAAATTTTAATAATGTAATGTTTCTAATTGTTTTAATTCTTTAATTTTTTTTAAAACTTTGAATTTTTAATGTTTTATACTCTTTTAACTTAGACTGATTTAGATTTGTTAGCCACCTTGTGTCCCTGTACTGGGAGGAAGATGGGATATAAATAAACATACTACTACTACTACTAATAATAATAATAATAATAACAACCACCTGATAATGCAGGCAGAGGTAGTGAATTACAAACAGCTCAAAAGTGCCCTTGCCTGTGAGAGTCCATCTAGAGAAAGGCATTGGTCAAGCAGGCCAAGTCAAGGTAGGTAACAGGAATCAAGCTCAACATGGTCCAAAGGTCAAAGAAACTAGGAAGTCTGAAGTAGGAATGCAGGAGTCTAGAAACAGGTAACAGGAATGCTGCTCAGGAAGAGATAAGTTGCTTCCAGCAACTCCTTAGGCAAACTCAGCTCTTAAATAGCCTGATGCCTGCTGGTTTTAATCACAGCTTGCTTACTTGCTGCTTAGCCTGCAGCACCTTGGCTCTTTCTTTTTCTGGATCCTTTTGTTCCTCTTCCTTGATTGAGGACTTAAGACCCCAGCTTAATGTGAGTCTTGCTGCAATTCCACAGGATGAGCTGCCTGAAGTTCTTCAGCAGGGAGGACCGGCTGTTTCTGCAACAGGGAGAGCTGCAGGCTGTTCCCTGACTGGAGAACTTGTGTGGGTCCCTTTCCCAGCCTCCTCATCAGACTCTTCCTCCAGGTCCCAGTCCTGCAGCTCCTGGCCTGTGACACTGTTTAGCTGATCATTAAATGTAAGAATGTTGAGAATGTTCTCGACATACTTTGGGGGGATGCAGACCAGGGCGTCCAGGATGCCCTGGGACGGTGCGCTGCTGGAGCAAGGCAGCTGCACCGCA
>JAIPUX010001232.1:56371702-56387344 GCA_020142125.1 Phrynosoma platyrhinos | reverse complement strand
GTACCACAATTAGTGGACCTCTGTATATCATTTACAGGAAAGTAGAAATAGAAAACTGTTCTCTCTTCTCTCTCTCCTGTCCTGGTGGTGTCCTGGCCTCTCACTGGCCACCATGGAAGCAAAATGCAGGTCTAGATGACCCTTTGGTCTCATTCAGCTGTGTTTTTCTCACAATCTTAATTCTAACAACTATCGTGAACAAAATGTTTGTTTTTATCTTGTTGATTCCTTCCTTTAAGAAAGAGATATTGGAAATGATTTAGAAGAGGTATGCACCAGAAAATAGTAAAAATGCAAAAGAATTATATAGTCTTTTATAAATAGGGACACTAAGGAGCTTTGTATATTGACTCTGGTTGTGAAGCAGAAGGTAAAAGCTTGTCAGTGGAGTATATCCTTCCTCCTCCTGATCACCTAGATACTTAATCTTATTTCCTTTTCACACTGCTGACCAGGAGTTAAGAAGGAATGTTAAGCCAGTTAAGCTCTGCTTTTTAGTCCTGATTGACATTAGATGCTAAAGTAAATAAAACCATGTTTTGGGAGAAAAGAAAAAACTTGGCTATCTACTGAAATCTGTTTCTATTCAGAGACTGATCAGTGTGTTTGTTTATGGACTAGCTAGCCTTGCAAGTGTCACATAGTACTGTTAGGGAAGTTAGGTTGTGTAAATTGGTGTACCAGAAAACTCTACTGTAAATATATCAAGCAGGATAGATTTTTATCTAAGAAATATGAGAGCACTCGGTGCAGAAACCTAAGACAAGGATATCCTTGATTGTACAAATAATCCACAAATAGCCACTTTCTTCCTATTTTTAAAAGAAAATGAAGGACAAAAACATGAGGGCTTTAAAATACCCATTCTTAACATTCTAGAAAAAGGTTTGCCTTAGGCATTCTTCACACAGCAGCCACACAGGCCAATTTTCTTTGTCCTCTGGATCTCTCTGCTACCATAGCTGTCATTTTGGCAACTGAAAGTGATGCTGTGTCACTTTGGGGGTGGGGAACACCCAAAATAGCAATCTAAAAAATTAGTCTTCCCATTCTCTTATCTAAAGTAGTAGTTGAATTTGAAGGCTGGTAAAGTGTCTTTTTAACTGGAACATTGAGGGTTTTTTTTCCCCAATCAAAAATAGGTATAAATGGGGGATCCCAAGATCAATTGCAGATAGACCTATGGATCTGGCAACCCATTTCAGCACTATGATACCCACCATGTAGATGTTAAGGCAAGGAATTTACCAGAAAAAAGAAAAGATGGGAAACTGAAGTCAGCATAAAATGTAAGTATAGTTGAATATACAGGCATTTAAAAACTAAGCACCCAAAGCTTTCTTGCTAGGCCAGAGAATCAGCTGGTTTCAGTTTCTCCACATTTGGTGGTTTTTAAATCTCAAATTCTTTCATTTGTGTTTAAGAACTGTTTTGCGAATTGGAAATTTCTTAGGAAACTTAAAAAAATTCTCACCTATCCGTAACCATAAACTGTCCAAGACTACATCTCTCCCAAGTGAACTTTTCCAAGATCTTATCCAAAGCATATTGAAATTTGGATCTATGGGCCTAACTGGATATAGCTGGATATAAATAAATTTTATTATTATTATTATAACTGGTGTCCTTCATGAATTAAAAAAATGGCCTCTGCTAACTGCCATCCCCATCGCTTATGGCAGTTAATAGAAGAAAATATTGTGGATAGTACTGTCTTATGTTAATGGATCTCAGCTAAATTAAACATTCATTGAGGTTCCACAGTTGATTTTGCCATTTTATGCAAAAGACTGTTGTATATAACTACACTGCTGTATATAATGGGGCTTGAGCATCCACAGATTTTGGTATCCACTGTGGGGTCTTGGAACCAAACTCCAGTGGATACCAAGGGCCCACTGTAATTCTTCAGCAAGTTTTTTTTTAAAGGTAGAAATGAGTGATTTCAGCAATTTTCTTCCTGCTGTGAGAAAGTCTTTGAACAATATGAAGTTTTTGAGGGCTATGTGCAATTTGGGATTCCTTCTGCACAAACTTCAAATGTGGTTTTTTCCACAGAAAGCAGCATTTTCTGCAAGGAAAATATTTCAACACAAAAATATTAATTTCAGACAACACAAGTCTGCTGTGAACATCTTTGGTTTCTGAATAAAGTTTTCATGTTTTATTACTGAAGCTTGGATTTCTGAATGGAGGGGATCCTGTACATTACAGTGTGTCAGGGATGAAGCAATGACAGTTACACAATATAATAAAAGCACATAGCAATTCAAACTTGCATCCTGTTTCCCCATAGAACAAACCATCCTTGCATTTTCTAATTCCCAGGGTCTCCCCTCCTTCCAACCACATATCAGCCCTTTCTCATGGGACTGGCTTTGAAGCACCCAGCAAAGTCTCTAATCTCCACACATCTGCTTGTTAACCGACTCAAGAAATGTAGGCAGCCCACATCATCAATAATTTGTGACAGCACATCACATCATCCACTACTTAATTATATTCAGCATTAAAATACTACAAGTACACAAAAGCATATTTCTATAACCATGGCAGGGCATTTAAGACAGATCATGGTTGATGGATTAGAGCTTGTTAACTTTACTTTTTGAGATGACTATTCCCCAAAACCCCTGGCATCAGCATGGTGAGTGACTCTTAAACCAAAATAACTTTCCAAGATTGTGATGGATTGTGTTTAGCTCAGTGGGTTAACATTACTGCTTTAGGTAAAGTAATAGGAGGGCTGGAATAAGATTCTTAGAACTTGATCCTTCAGTATTTTATCCCAATATCTCTTTGAAAAACCTTTGAACACTTTGAAAAAAAATTCATCTCATTCTTTACTGGAGACAACTGTACATGAAATTTTAGGGCTCAGTTTTTAATGTCAACAAGCATAAGAAGTTCCTGTCATTTTTCACTTGCCAATTCGGTTCTTGCTCTTTCATCTTTCTCTCAAAGCTCTGAGTACTGCATTTTATTTTACTGCACTTATCTATTCAAATTTTGTAACACTTGGATGAGGTAACATAAAAATCTGTGGATTAATTCAATGGCATTTAAGAAAACATCCTAAAAATGTCACTGATGGTTGTATGGTGGTGTATGCTTTCACTGGCATATAGGAAAATAAAATTTATTATTAAATCAAATATTTGATGGATTACTACACTCTGTACATTGGCTAACCATTCCACTTCTCTCTTCAGTGACATTCAATTGCTATTAAGGATTTTAAAAACAAATCTCACCTCTGCTGAAATGTGTGCAAAACTCCTACTAATATCAAAGACCTTGGATTTCAAAAGCCCAGCTTTGCCAGGTTTCAACTGGTTTTGAACATACTTTGCTACTCATTTGTGAAACCACACAGTCCACTACAGTGCTATATATCTGGAAATTACTAGATTCCACTTTGTTCTAAAAAGGTGAACTTCAAAAGGTTTGGGGTAGGGTGAACCAAAAAAAAAAAAAAGATGTCTTGCATTCTAACCCCCTGCCATAAATAATGACTAGTTAACTAATTTGCTCAGGTGGGGTTTTCTTCCTTTCTCTCTCTCTTTTTAAAGCATGCTCTATAATTCTTTGAATTCAACCCCATAAAATCTGTTGATGAGGTTCAGCTTCAGAAGAGTATTTTCTGACTCATAATATTTCAAAAACCACATTTCTGGAAACATTGCAATATTAAATCTTATTAATATAGAGGTCTGGAGCAATCATTATTGAGTTGTCATCATGGTCTACAGGATATAAATCTCAAGTAATGCCTCCAGTATAAAGAAAATTCTTTATTAAAACCACCTTCCCTTAAGGTTTTATTACCTCAGTGTGTGCTTTTTGTATGTTATAACTGGACTACTTCTCCTGTCATTGTAGTTGGTCAACTGCTCACTTGCTTTGCATCAAAACCAGACCTGTCTGAAGGCCAGGAAAAAGCAGCCTGGCAAGAAATTGTTCTTTTTAAAGAAACGTTTATCAAATTGGTGATCCGTGGGAGACCTTATTTAAAGTCAATGGAGCTTTTGTCAGTTTTGTTAAGCAGCAACCATCTAACCCCCAAAATAAGTTAAGCCAAAGTGGCTGGATTGAAAACCACATGGGGGAGGGGCATTTCCTTCTGTAGATCAAATATTAGCTGAAATCCCACCATTACTGTTGAACTGATTTTTCAATCAGACTCAGGGAATAAAAGGATTGCTTGCAATATGTAAGCAATTGAGTGTTGCTACTGAAAGCCAGCCTTTACTTTTGATTTTTTTTTTCTTTTGATGTTTGGCTCAGGATTCACCAAATATGCCATTTGAGTTTCACTGGTTGCCAACTGCAGAAACACATGGGAATTTCTGTTATTCTCTAGATCCAGGATGGTTCTGTGGCTGGTGGATTGTTTGTTTTCCCTGTCAATGACACACACTGACCTGATGACGTAGCTGGGAATAGATGAATATAAGATATGTTTGCAGAGGCACAGTGCAATCAAAGGAAGAAATGTGAAATTAGCAGTTCAAAGAATACTGTGAGACATTGGTGAAGATGAAGAGAGGGCTCCTCAGAAGATAATGAGAGCAGAATAGATAGAAACAAGACCCACAGTTCTCAGGATGGTGATGAAGGCAGAGGAGATTGTGAATGACTATGAGTAGGTTATGGACTAGCCATTAGCCATATGCCAGTGGAAATTGCTCCAAATAGTTAAAACAGAATGGTATTGGTAACTGCACTGAAGGCAAGGGCCAACTTTAATCTATCCTCCACCTTTGAAGAGTTTTGCCTCTTCATTTTTGCCTAAAACAAGCAAACAAACAAACAAACAAACAAGATGTCACTCCCAGTTGTCATTATCAGGTATGTTTATGTCATTTTCAGGGTTTCAGGTATCTGAAATATCTTCAGGCCTTCAACAGTAGCACCTCTCCAGAACCAGGACTTTCTGCATCAGCTGAAGAAGGGGAGGAGAAGCAATAGGAGGCAATAGCAACTATCACTCTCACCCTGTTGTCAGCAGCCACCTTGTTGCATAGAGACAACCAGATAAATGTGTAGAGCCAGAACAGCAGTGCCTCCTCAGTAAGACAAGAGCCCTTCTGGAGTCAGGTGGCAGCAAATTCATTTATCCCAGCTCCCTGCCACTTAAGGCAACTGCATATATCATGATCTCTTCAGGGCCAACTCTGACTCTTGCATAAGAACAACTTGGAAGACACCAGAGAGGTACTATTACATTGTTTAGCAAGCAGATTGTAATAGATTAAAACCAATCTGCCCACCTTGCCCTTCAAAACTGAAGTAAGCCCAGGAAAATGGATGCAGGAGTTTGTTTGCCATTTTGTAGAGAGCAGCATTTCATTTAAAGAAACATAGGGCCTCTGCAGACCAGCCCAAAGAGCCAGCCTGGAGGCACAGATGGGGCAGGGCAGCCACATGACAGCCACCCCACCCCAACCCCATGCTGATGCTGTCTTGACACTGCATGCTATTACGCATGGTGTGCGGTGTCAGGATGCCCTTCCGGCACAGCATTTAAACATGCTGTGCTGGAAAGGGTGCTAAAGAGCCATGCACTGGCTTTTAGGGTGGCCTTTTGCTACCCCTGAAAGGAGTGGCATTTTGCTGCTCTTTCAGGAGCAGCAAAAGGGAGGATTGGGGATGCAGCATGCAGTTGCCACAGCTCTGATCCGCAGCTAGCAGGGTGGCCCAGAGCCACCTGTCTGCATTGCTCTATAATCTTGTCAGTGAACTCATTCATGATCAGTTTCACCTACAGAGTAAAAACTACATTTGGAGCACATGACTTATAGATCAGAGAGAGAGAGAGAGAGAGAGAGAGAGAGAGAGAGAGAGAGAGAGATGGGCAGAAGGAGGACAATTTTTCTAACCTTCCAAAATGGAAATCAAGAACTCATACACTTTCCAAAGCCTAGTGTTTCTAATGCAACTTAAATTCTATGTATAATAAGAGTTAAGCAAGACAGCATATTTTCCTCTGCGGGACTACTATTTTCTAAACTGGTATCATTTTAATGTTGTAATAATATTGGAAAATGCTCACAAGGATCTCATTAAAGTTGATTGGGAGATACCTACTGTTTTTAAACTATAAGAAATAACTGTAATTATTACCAATATTACAATATTTAATTAACAATCCCATTTTACTGGTATTTCCCACGGAATTGGCAGGCTTTCAGAGATAGAAAAGGATGGCTCAGTCTCTTGATGGCAAGGAGAACTGTAAGTAATAAAAAAGTTTGAAGGCTATGTTTGTGGTAGATTACAACTTTGGGAGTTGAAAGAAACCTTTAGTTTTTATAAACCAACAGGTTACTGATGAAATAGTATTGAACCAAAGTTAACAATTAATTCATTTTCAGGCAGGTTATTTACTTCTTCCTTATATAGATCCACCAATGAATTAATTTTCCAGACAAATCTAATAAAGTTATAAGATGTAAATTGCCTTTTTAGATGGGTTTAAGTGGATGAACACAATTCAATTAATTGTGTACCTCAGAAAGCAATTCTGAAAGTACTGAATGATGCATGTAAAAAATCTGAATACAAGAGGTGGATGAACATTCCTGCATTTGTTTTAAAGCTCCTGTGTGAAGGTATGTTTAAAAATATATTATACATTAGGGATGAAAAAAGCTTTTGAAAATATTTGAAATATCTTTGAAAAATTTGGGCTTTTTGTTTTATTTTGTTTTTTTAGTGTTGAGAAATGTTGATTAGAAGAGTCTTGGACTGATGAGAACCTTCACAGTTCAGGACTTATTCTGCCTAAATTTCACACATGATTGTTTTGTGCAGAAGACAGTTTTCTGCACAGAAACAGATTTGTCTGTGTGGAATATAATAAATATTAATTCATATGCAGAAAATATTGCTTTATGCACAACTGTAATTTAGGGTTTGTTCTGAGTAAATTTCACACATGGTTGATTTGCATAGAAAACAGCTGCAGGAATTAATATTTCTGAGTTGAAATCTCACAACTCACAAGGGCTCTCAAGGCAATGAACAAATAAAAACCAATTAAAACAATACTGAGATAAAAACATTTTAAAAACACATCAAAATATTCTTTAAAATGCCTTAACCCAGTCTAAAAACAACCCTAGAACAGTCATAGAAAAATGAATGTTTTTTAAACATTTTCTCTCAGCAGGAAGAAAATTGTGAAAATGACTCATTGTTACTCTTGAGAAATAAAAAGACAGAACAGAGAAATAGAACAGGGAGACAGAAAGGAGAGATAGGAAATAGAGATAGAACATAAAGATAGATAGAGATAGAAACAGAGATAGAAATGTTGAAAGCACAACAGAGTTGAATAAGAGCACAAAGAAACTCAAAGATGGAAAGAAAAACAGCAGAAATGTTCAACAATGGAAAATCTGTCTGAAGCAGCAATACATTTATTATAGGAATGTAAAATGTGAAAAGCATTAGCCAGGAAAAACTAGACATAGTAGAATCATAGAGTTAGAAGAGACCACATGGAATCCATAAACATCAAAGGGTGAGTGAGCTACAATGGACAGGAATGGGCCACTTTGAATCAGACAACTACACAGTGTTCTACTCAGGAAATGAAAATGCACAAAGAAATGGGGTGGCTTTCATGCTAAGGAGATATATAGCAAAAGCAGTCAAAGGATACAATGCAAAGTCGGACAGAATCATATCAATAAGGCTTTAGGAAAAACCTATTAATATTACCATAATATAAGTATATACTCCAACCACAGAGGTAGCAAAAGAAGAATTGAGAAATTATCTAAATAAGTCCAGGAAGAAAATGACAACACACCCAACACAGGACCTTAAATAAATTAGACTGGAATGCTAAAGTAAACAGCAAAGAAGATTCAAAAACAGTCAGAAGATTTGTAATAGGCACAAAAAATGAAGCAGGAGAATGACTGATATAATTTTTTGAGGAAACAACCTATTCATTGCAAATACCTGCTTTGTACAACCAGGGAAGAGACTAAACATATGGGCATCACCATGTTATGCCAACACAAAAATCGGATAGGTTATATAATTTGAAGCAATTTTTAAAAATAACGAACTAAAATGATATTATCTCCCTTTGAGATAATAACTAACTAAAATGATATTATCTCCCTTACACTGGTCTAATCAGAAAGGGGCAGGTATTCCTGCACCAATAAGACCACAAAGTACCTGCATCTTCTAACAATGTTCAAGATAGTGAGCATTTCAGGGGAAAGTGACAGCTATCATAAAAAGGTAATATGACTGAATGTAAGGGGTTACCTAGGCATTTAAATTGTTCAGAATGGAAATAGTTGTCCCTAGATAAAAAAAAAAATGGATCAGCTTTGGTTGTTTACAAATTTGTTTATTTTAAAAATAAAAATCTGGAATTATTTTCATCTTGAATGTAAATCTGTATCTGTACGAGTTTTAGTAAGGGCAAACCCTTGCATATATTGTTTCCTTGCACATTGTATTGGAACAACAAGAAAAGGAAACATGCCAGTGGTGCCTCTTATTTTCACAGAGTTTCATAAGAGAGGGAAGTATCCCTACCCTGTGGCTAGGATAATAATGATGATGATGATGATGATAATAATAATAATAATAATAATAATAATAATAATAATAATAATAATAATAATTGTTTATTTATAGCCTTCCCCTCTGCACGAATATCGGGGCGGGTTACAGCATTTAAAAACGAACAAAGTTAAAACATTTCCTTATCCCACAATCCACCTTCCCAACCCCTTAAAACAGAATTAAACCAAGGAAAAGTTAAAATATAACAATGCCATAAAACAATAAAACAACAAGGAATCAGTTATACCAACAGGATAAAAACTCATCTCCCAACAGACAGCTGTTATTCTGGGAAGGCCTGTCAGAAGAGATCCGTCTTTACTGCCTTTTTAGAAGCATGAAGAGTAGTAATGAGACGAATCTCGTCTGGCAGGCCATTCCAAAGGCTGGGAGTGGTTGCAGAGAAGGACCTCTGGGTGGTCTGAGACAGCCTGGTTTTTATTGGCTGTAGCAGATTCCTCCCAGAGGACCGAAGGGCGTGGGGGTGATCATACGGGGAGAGGTGGTCTCTAAGATAAGGTGGACCCAAGCCATGTAGGGCTTTAAAGGTCAAAACTAAGACCTTGTACTGGTCCCGGAAACCAATCAGCAGCCAGTGGAGGGATTTAAGCACCGGTGTTATGTGCTCCCTCCTAGATGTTCCTGTAATTAGCCTGGCTGCCATATTTTGCACCAGTTGTAGTTTCTGGGTTAAGCACAAGGGTAGCCCCATGTAGAGTCCATTGCAGTAATCCAGATGTGGGGTTACCAGGCCATGTACCACTGCTTCCAGATCCCTCATGTCCAGTTAAGGGCGCAGTTGGTGTATCAGCCAAAACTGATAACAGGCACTCCTGACCGCCGCATTCATCTGACTAGTCATGTGAAGTGACGAGTCAAGGAGTACCCTCAAACTGAGAACACAGTCCTTAGAGGAGAATGTGACTCCATCCAGGACTCGAGGCTCTATTCCCAGATCTGGTTTCAGGCCTGTAACTGTGAGTACCTCCGTTTTGTCTGGATTCAGCTTCAGTCTGTTTTTCCTCATCCAATCCATTACTGCTCTAAGACAGTCATTAAGAGGAAGATGCCATCTGAAGTCTAAGATGATGATCTGGTCATGGAGAAGTGTATCTGCGTGTCATCAGCGTACTGAAGACACCGCGCTCCATGCCTCCGAATGATCTCACCCAGTGGCTTCAAGTAGATATTAAATAACATCAGGGACAGGATGGCTCCCTGAGGGATGCCACAATTAAGCTCAATTTTGGAAGAGCAACTCTCCCCGAGCCTCACCCTCTGGGATCTGTCCGAGAGGAAGGAACGGAACCACTGCAAAGCAGTGCCTCCGATTCCTAACTCTCTCAGCGCTCCACGAGGATGGTATGATCTATAGTTCAAAGGCCGCTGAGAGATCCAAGAGCACCAGCAGGGTCACACTAGCCCTGTCAATGCCCAGGCGGAGGTCATCAGTCAGAGCAACCATGGCAGTCTCCATTCCATATCGTATCCTGAAGCCAGTTTGAAATGGATCAAGATAATCGGTTTCATCCAAGACTGCTTGGAGTTGGGAAGCAACTATCCTCTCAATCATCTTGCTTAAAAAAGGAAGCAAGGAGACTGGTCTGTAATTGTTTCAATCCAGGGGGTCCAGGGAAGGTTTTTTCAGGAGTGGCATAACCGCCAACTCCTTTAAGCAAGATGGTATACTACCTTCCCTGAGTGACACGTTGATTGTGTCCCAAAGGAACACCTTCAATGTGTCCCCCCCCCCGACGACCAGCCATGATGGACAAGGATTGAGGGGGCAAGTTGTCTTCCTCATCCTTCCAAGCAGCTTGTCCACGTCATCAGTACTCATAGACTAGAATTGATCCAGTAAAATGCCATCAGCAGAGTTCCTGGATGCCTCGTCTACGGATTCTGCCAAAACACTGGCATTCAAGTCGGCCCTTATCTGAGAGATTTTATCTGCAAAGTAGGTATTAAATGCCTCGCAGCAGGCTGTCGTAGGGTTAAGCAGGGGGTTTGACACAGGGGGAACCTTCATCAGCTCCCCTACCACCCTAAACAGCTCTGCCAGGCAAGACTCTGCAGACGCAATGCGTGCAGTACAGAAAGATTTCTGCGCTGCACATAAAGCCTCCCTGTAGGAATCAAGATGCTTTCTAAGACGAGTTCTGTCGGATAAGAGATGAGTCCTTCGCCATTCGCACTCTAGTTGTTGTTTGATGAGCCAATCAAAACAATGAGCTATACATAATTTCATCCCATTGTCCATTTGGAACATGTGCACATGCCCCTTAAGTCAGAACAACAAAATCCACTTGTTGCAATGGATGTATTCTAAAACAACTCTGTGTGCTGAGGGAGTGGTACATTTCTTCAGCCAAATTGATTTATGTGACAAGATTGACTTATTCTTTATAAAGGAATTCAAGAATATAATGTTGTCCAATGGCTGGGATAGGAACAATGGTTGCATAAATATGTCATTAACACTGGAAAGCAACTATCTCACTGTAAAATGCCTCACATTTTACAGTTTGCTAAGACTAATGTTACAGACATCAGGATTATGGAGGTTCCATTCTGGGATTAATCTAACCATCTCCATATGAACAGGCATGTGACTCCTTTTATAAAACTTACAAAGTTCATGAGACTCATACTCTCAGGTTGCTCATTGCATCCTGGTTATAGAAGAGCAATGCCCCTTGTTTATAGGCTTTACTTCCTGCTTGTATTTCCAAGTTAAAGGGGGGGGGGGCTTTCTTAAAAAAATAAAATAAATACCTATTGCTTGATTTGAAAACTAGCTGTAACTATTCCCAGTATGGTACTTTGTACCTTTTATAGCATTTCTCTCAAAGTTTTATTTGCCATTCATATGTATGTATTTTAAAAAAATATACACTGGATATAACACTAACACTGAGCAATAACTCAGTAAGCCTGGTTTGAGCGCACTGAGGTAATGATGACTGAAGCCAATTAGTCATCCCCCCAAAAAAACTTTCATGGGGCATCTCTGTAGTAAAGCATCTATAGAGCTCTGGTGTCCATTTATTTCCTAGCTTTTAACTCTTTATGGTCACCAGGTGGATAATAACTATGTTGAGGCCTTGGTGATGGGAAGAAGAAGCATCATCAAAGCCAGAGAAGGTGGAAAGAAGGTATGAGAAATGACTGTGTAGCAGAAGAGAGTTTGGTTGCAAAAAATCACAAAGAATAAGGTGATTCAAAAAGGATGGTGCCAACATTAAAGCTGCAGACCTTCAGTTTGGCACCATTCTTTTTTAATCATCCTGTATTTAGTTCACTGGATTAATGATCCTGGAAAGAATATAGAGAATGCAGGAAAGTCCTTTATACAAGATTAGGCCACAGCTTCACCTAGTTCATTATTGTCTGTGATGAATGGCAATAGGTTTCTAGGGTTTCACACAATGATTTTTCTGAGACTTATCTGGAGATGCCAAGAATAGAACTTGGGACATTTTGGCAAAAATCATTAAGCCATTAAAAATGGGTCATGGAGTGACCAATGAAAAAAAAAAAGACCAAATATGGACATAGTTTTCATTGGAGTTTTGGAAATGGGGCTTACAGAACCAACTAAAGACAACATCATTGTATGTTCACAACCATCCATCTTTGTTTATCTCATGAAGTTGTCCAGTCTCTCCAACCATTTTTTGTTTATTACATTGCATTATATTATTATTATTATTATTATTATTATTATTATTATTATTATTATTATTATTATTATTATTATTATTATTATTCCTATAGTTGCACTCAGCCTTCTATCCTCAAATTTTGAATCCATGCATAACCTAGAGTTATGCACTCATAATTGTTATGTATTCACAATTCCTATGTAGCTCCTAGTTTAGGAGATATATTGGGACTGTGAAAGTTACCCAGTCCCCACTTACTGGGAAGCAGCCACTGATGTCAATGGCAATCTATTCCCCTGTTGCCTTATGATCAGATCTCCCATCTCCTTGTATGAGCAATCTCCCATGCAAGTAAGAATTGTGACCTGGTTTCTTCTTCTTCTGCCACTGGAGATCACTCACTGAAGGAGGTGGAAATAGCAATCAGCTGCTTCCTTAGCACTAAGGGAGCAGGCCCTTGTTGATCACTGAGATTTTGGGAATTGGAGATGGGGTTCAGGCCAGCATTCATTACATAGCACTGAAACTACAGTACATACACATCCATAAATCCCATACAGGATTCTGGCTGAAAAAAATTATTTATTCTTGACCATGAGAACAAAGATTTACATCCCTAGAGGTATTTGCTGAAGATCTTATATTCCAGGCAGGCTAATAAGGTAGAAGGCTGATACTGTGTTTGGTAAGTCAAAGCCAGCACCATGAGCTGAGCTCAAAAACAAGATGGAAGCCAGTGGAGTTGGTTTATGTCCAGTGAATATTTTTGACTTATTACATTCAGGGGTATCTGTGTTGGCCATTTAGCAAATTCAGACAAAAACCCATCAGTGATACCTTTATTGGCCAACCAAAATGCACAATATACTTGGTGCAAGCTGTCAAAGCTCCATGGGCTTCTTCATCAGGCAAGATGTTACAAACCAAACAGGAGAAAAACAATTGGAGATGTTAGTCAGATGCCTACATGTTGTTTCAGTCTTTAGTTAAGATGGTATGTTAGCCGAAGTGTGTGTGTGTGTTTGTGGTCGGACTCCTTTTTTTGCTTTTCTCCACTTAAAATGCTAAATGCCTATTTTGTATCATGGCAGGTATCTTTTGCTCTTACCAAGATAAATTGAAGACAGACTTGCTAGCTAATCATTTCACGTCATGTTCTCCTTTCAAAGCACAGATCTGACAATATGTTTGAGTTCCTTTTAACTTACTTCTTCACCTTTGAAAACACAGTAGTGCCTATGAGGAGCACCAAACTCTTATTGTTTCCATATTTTAAACACAGATCTGGTGAGCTATTTCTAATCATAACAGCCTATTGCCTTCCTGACCCCCTGTGTTAGGCAAGAGAGACCATAACATAATACTTATTTCCTATCCTTCACTTCTGAAAGAGAAGTGGTATTTAGCAAAGATCCAACTCTGAATTCATGGGAGGGCAGTCTGGATCAAGTCTCAGGTATCTGTGATTTTCTTTTCTTTTCTTTTCTTTTTTTTAAAAAAATACATGCAGTTATTTGTTGCATAACTGCTACCACATCTAATTCAGCCTTAACCTAACAAACTGAAGTATCTTCCCCTGTTGCCTGTTTTCTTTCCCTTTCCTCTCCCTGATGTCTCCTGTTCAAGGAGGGAGCCTTGTCTTTGACTTATGTTAGCTTTCACAACACATTGGTGGTGCTATGAAAGAAATACATGCATGCATGAATAAGAGCACACAGCCTGTGCAAAACTTCCCACTGAATGCTGCCTTATTTCTTTTTACACATATGAGACCCACAGGATCCTTATAAATCGTAAGAAGTGTTTTGTTCTTATAAACTGCCAATGTGCACAAGAAATCATTTCCATGCTTTTGAAATATGTAAAACACCTTTAGGGTGGCCTCCTATTTTGCTAGTATTTTTTCTCCCGATCACAGATCTATATCTAGGTCTCTGTCTCTATCTTTGTCTCTATCTATATCTATAACAATTACTCAGTTTTGAGTGGCTCCCTAGCTGTAACATGACTTTCATCTCAATTAATGCCTGCCAGAATTATGTAATTCCCCCCTTCCTTTTTTAAAAGGATACATTAAATTCAACATCTGAAATCCCCATTGAAGGTTTTCCCCCTCTCCACCCTGGCTTCTTCCATTGAACCTTGACATTCATAGCTGTAGAGTCATCTTCATGTAAACAAAATAAATTATACAGTCATGCTCTCTTGGGAAAATACAACATTTCTCATCTGATGAATAAAACACACATTTTACTTTCAAGCCTATGCAGAAAAACCATTCTTTATGTATTACAGAATGTTTATATGAGTATATTTTAGAACACTTTGAGACAAACAGGCTTTATCGGGTGTCAAAGTGCACCCCATGACAAATGGTGCTTTAGGTGTTCTCTGTTAACATTAATCACATGGGGAAAAGTGCAGCATTTTTATCCTACCTTAAAGCATAGTCATACAGTTAAGTAGAATATCAATGAAGAAGGATCATGTTTACAAGGGACTTAACCTGGGCTTGTAAATTGGACATATATCTGGAATATTGGGATTTTGGGTGATCAAATATTGAAAATAGTGTTTGATGAGATAGCTCAATAGTTTTATGAGATAGCCCCAAGCATTTCTTACAACAACAACAACAACATACATCCTGATTGGCATGGTCTTTACTTACTAGGCAAACACTGCAAACCATTTTCAGCTATTATTTTATCATTTCAGTTGAAAATTTTCTGCAAATATCTGGCATTTGCAAACTCTCCAACATCACAGAGTGGTCAAGATGCTAAAAGTTATGAATGAGGAGAAGGACACCCCCCCACGACTTGTCGGGAGGGGTTTCTTGTTGTGCTGGCCATTTAGGGACAGGAGACACCTGGTTGGCTAAGCGCGCAGGAATTCCCACCTTAATTCCTGCACGCTTGACCAGTCAGGTGCTATTAAGTTGTCTCAAGGCACTCTGGGAAAAATCATGGTGCTTATGCCATTGCGAGATTTCCTGTGGAATTTTGGACTATATAGCCCTGTGCTGCCATGTGGCGGCAGCCATTTTAGAGCTGTAGTTGAGCGACCTAACCCACCCAACATAATTTAAGGCTCGGTATTAGGTTACTCTCAGGCTTAGGCTGGTCGCCTTTGAGGGCTGGGAGGGAATTTTATCCCAGGGCTGTTCCCCCTGGGTTTTTCGCCCTCCCTGAGATTAATGTGTATTAGATTGTGGTTTTTGGGTCATGTAACAAAAAGGTTCTATTACTGTCATGCTTGTCAATTTTATTCATTTCTGTAAAGTTGCTGGTTTATATTGTCAACAGTTGCTTTGTCACAATTTGGGGATCCAGGGTCTAAATTGTAGATTATTGTTCTAATAATAATAATAATAATA
>JAIPUX010001232.1:56350205-56371602 GCA_020142125.1 Phrynosoma platyrhinos | reverse complement strand
TAAATTTAATTTGGGTGAATTTGGCTAAATTAAATTAAGAGAAGTGACATAAGTAGCTAATTGTGTGACGTCATTAAGTTAATAATGTCATATGATGTAATATGACGTCATTTCCGGTGGGAGGGGAAAATGTTGTTTGTTATTAATTGTTTTACATGCTTTGTCACATGATGTGAAGGACCACCCACTCGGGTTGGTAACACCTTCACATACTCATGTGACAAAGTATTTAATTGGAAATGTTTGTAAATAGACCTTGTACAGCAAATAAAAAGATGTGGCCTGTTTATACCCAAAAGAGGCATCTCGTGTCCTTTGTACCGGTGCAAAGAGACAAGTAGGATAGGCTGCAGCAGTTTGTTTTGGACTCTACAAAGAAGGGCAAAATTATCTTCCCTCCCCTTCTCTTATCCCATTCAGTTAGCTGAGTATAAACTCCTTTTGCATTTTGAACTGAGTCTGCAGCAACAGAAGTAAGCCAAGGACAGACAGCAAAAGTGGAAGGAGAAGAAGATTGAAAGTGGAACATTTTCAAATCAGCTGAGAAAGTGGAATGGCAGAGGATTAATTAAGACTGTCCCTGCCAAATCTGGACAGTTGGAGGATATGCATTTGGTGTCTGCTCTGGTTAAATGTGTTGCAGAACATATTATAGCAACACAATTAAAACTATACTGGATTCTCTCTGAATCTAGAAGAGAAGCCCTTCTAGCATAGAAGAAATATTACAATTAATGAGGTTTTAGGAGAGTGTGTCCATCTCAGAATGGGGAGACATCTTGAAGATTCTCCACCCCTCTCAAGAGATCTTGCCTCCAGAATGAAATGCCAAATCAGAGATGGGAAGTATTGGCTGTGGTGTCTGCACTTTGCACACAATATTATTTGCATAAAACTGCTACCTGTATGCAAAATTATTACCTTTTCTCCTTTTTTGAAACTAAGTGCACAAACACACTCACAGCAAACACAAAAGAACAAATTGATTTGTCATGAAGATACAAACACATTCAAGTCCATGCAGCAAAGTAGCAAATTGTTTTACCATTTTGCATAATTTACAGAAATGCCTGAAGTCCAATTTTGAAAAATGTGTAAAATTTCTCTGAGACTAACAAATCATCATCATCATCATCATTTCAGAATTTTTGTTATTGTTGCATTTTCTAATTTACTGAATGAAGATAAACTAAGGGCCTTTACAAACTGCCAGAAATAATGCAGCTTGAGGCCACTTTAACTGGCCTCTCCACTCCTAACTGTTAGGAATCATGGGAATTGTATTTTTTTCTGGGACATTGAACCTTCTCTGTCAGCTCTGGTACCACAATAAATTACAGTTCCCATGATTCCTTAGCCAGGACAGTTAAAGTGGCCTCAAGCTGCATTATTTCTGGAAGTCTGTAAAGGCCCTAAATCACAATTTGCATCTCTATTCCTGTTATGCTAGGTTTCACTAGGCATACATAGAGACCTTTTAAACAATGATATCAGCATTTCATTTCTGATCAGGGAAAACAGCATTGCACACAGATGTTTTCAACTAACATTATTTATTAAAATCTCCTGGAGCACAGCACAACATTTCCCTTTGAAGAAAAATAAACCTAACTGAATAGGGCTCCACCCCAAAGGAAAGCATATATTTATTTTCCTCCCAGATCAACTACTGAATGAATCCTTTCCAGAGTTTGCATGCTTTCACACAGAACTGCCCATGTTGTGCAAGCTGTAGCAGATCTGAGAGCCTCTAGTCATGTTCTCTTTTAAATTCTGTTTGAAAATCAGGAAAGTGAATTAATCCAAAAATCTTGTGTGATCTTATTTTCACAACCTCTCAGTTTGTCCATTCTCACAATCAAGCTCATTTTCATGTATTCTATTTATGAGTCCCACTTTGTCATGTCATGTTTTTCAAAGGTTCTTCTGTGACAGGCTCTTCTGCCAGGACAGAAGGAATGGAAAGAATTTTTTAAAAAAGAATTAAAAATGATTTAAAGGGTATTTCAAATGTTGAAATACCATAATTAGAAGACTCCTGGACCAATGAGAATTTTTGCTAGTAATGACTTATTCTGCACAAAATTCACATCTGGTTATTTTGCACAGGGAAAAGCATTTTTATTTATTTATTTATTTATTTATTTATTTATTTTGCAGGAAACAGCATTTTCATCATTAAGAATAATATTCCAATACAGAAATGTTAATTCTTGCATGGAAAATGTTGTTCTCCACACAGGGGGAGAAAAAGTAACAGGATTTATTCTGCATAAAATTATCACATGGTGATTTGCACAGAAAACATCATTTGGTGTACAGAAAATAACATTTTCTGCAGAGGAATCAATATTTCTGCATTAAAACATTATTTTCCATGAAGAAAATTTTTTTTCCTCCACAGAAAGTGCAATTTTCTGTGCAAAACAACTATGTGCAATTTTTACACAGAATAAATCCCCTATTATAACATTTAATGTGCAGAATAAGTCCTGAATTGTGAATAGTATGAGAAAACTGTATGGTTTTCTGAAGACTTTGTCACACCAGGAAGAAAACTGCTGAAATTGTCCATTGTTACTTTTGAGAAGAAACCTAATGAAGACTTACATCCCTACAGCACAGCATCAAGCAAGGGGTGTGTCAAGGAACTGACTGTAAGCAAAGCACCAGTGTGGCAGTCCCTGTCATATATTGTCCCTTACTCCAAGTTAACATAGTGATGGCATGAAAAGGCAAGGCTTGAAATCATGGAAGAGACAGCAGAGCCACTTCTGTGACATCCTACGGGCTATTCATAACCATTCATTAAGCATAATTAGAACACAACCCTGGCCTTGCTTGACAGCTGGAATCACAGTGTACAACTATAGTCCACTTTCCATGCAGAGAATTTCAGATCAGTTGTATGTCATTGTCACATGCAGGCAGTACTTGAGAAAAACAGTGTGTCTTGGCAACTGATGTCTCATTCTCATTCCAATGTGAAAAGCCTTCAAATAGAACCTTTTCAACTATTGCGAGGGATTTTAGTTCAACAGTAAAGTACATGCCTTTCAGGCTGAAGCTCTTTGGTTTTATTCCTAGTGTTTCCAGATAGAACTAACAAGAAATGCTGCCTGGAAATCTAGACTGTCATTGCCAGTCCAGGTTGACAATATGGGGCAAGATGGGCTAGTGGTCCCTCTGAGTACAAAATTTCTTCCTGTTTTCCTATGAAGTTCTCCAGTTTTTATATTGTTGAACTGTATGTTATCTCTGATTTTCTTGTTATCTTTTGTTCTCTTAACATTGTTGTTTTATTTCAGATTGTTTGCCAATCTCTCAGAATGTCCCTCAGTTTCATAGTTCCTTTTATTGCTATTATCCCACATATCAGAGTAGCAAACCAGTTTGTCTAACATAGCCAAGCTAATCCGATGCTTGAGATACCCAAAACACCTTTTGGGGAGTTGTTACAATATTTCTCAGCAGAAAAGTTGCCCTGCCAACCATAACCTGACAGTAAAGATAACTACCAGATTCCATAAATTACATTGTTAGTTTCTACTTCCCACACCTACTGTCTCTCGTTCTTTTTATAAGCTTTAAACCTGCTTACTTTCCACTTAAGTTTGCACTGTGGGTGTGTTCAGATGGACAACTCTTCATGCCACAAATCAAAACAGACATATTTTGCTTCTTGATTCTTAATTAGTTTCTGATAGTAAGAAAAAAGCCTAGAAAAAGTTATTGGAAAATGCAGGAGGGTTACAAGTTCTACATGTCTCCTAGACCCAGATAAAATTCTGTGAGTGAGACAGAAATTGCTAAAGCCTCACCATGAAGTACCCAGGATCATGATTTTAGGTTACAACCCTATATCCATTTAACTTAGACAGAGATGGGCCAAATAACATCCTGGGGCTCTATGCAATGCTGTCTTTGTGGCCTCTGTGCCCCCCAGATTCCCCCAGCTGCCTTTTTCTGACTCCATTAAAAGAATGAACAGCCTCTCCTGAAAACCACCAAGTATGGCAATTCATTTTTAAGAACAGGTTTTTAACCTTAAAATACACCTGATATTCAAAAGCATAAATGGGCTTCTGAATACTTCTGTTTGGTTTTATTTGGAACATTTTTGGTAGTCTGTTTCCCCCCCCCCATCCCCACCCCCGCCCCCGCCCCCACCCAAGGACTGCAGGGGCAGAAAACTCCCCTGTATCTGCCTCTGGTGTAGGACTTTAGTCAGACTGGACTCAAATAGTCTTACTCCAGAGTGGACATGCCTAAGTTTTATCTGTTGGTGGTACTAACAAAGCTGACCTTCTGTATTTTCTATTTATTCCTACTACATTGACTTTATTTTATTGGACAATTTGCTTCTAATGCAAATTGTTGAGTGAATTATCTTGTGTCCCTCCCTCCAACACAAATTGATGCATCGTCTCCCTCATTTGTAGCTCTTGCCATCACAGAACAAATACATCTGACATTTTGCAAATACACTGTTCTAATCCACTAGCTCCCTAACTAATATCAGTTGTTGAACTGAGTTGATTAGCAGCTTGGCAGGGAAACCTCTGGCTGGTGTGCTGATCTCATTGGCTGCAGCCCACTCTTCTGTGTATCACACAATGAAGTGAGTCAATAGTGCTGCCACTTTGAAGGCAAAGAAACACTTCCAGACAGGGAGAGCAACATTTAACCTGTAAGGAGACAACGGAACCAAGATGAAAGGATTGCTTAGTGTCATATTTGCTTTGTTTGTAGGGAACAAATGATGAAATCCAATACAGATAGAGGGGAGTCCATGTTGTTTCAGTTTTAGTGCCGTGGAGAAAGAAGCCTATAAGATAGATTTGACTGTAATGACCATGCTAAACAAATACTTATAGGTTATAGATTTAAATCATATATTATAATGCTGTAGCCAAGCTCCCTTTAATAATGTAGCACATGGTCATTATTTAAAGGCTATCAAACATACTCATGGGTTTTGTCTTTGTTAGTTATAAGTTCTGCTTTGTATTTTCCAGCCAATTTTTAAAAAAGAGTTATGTGTTGTATTTGATTTACTACCATCAGTTCAAACCTCTTTTCATTCTCCATGTGTGTGGGGGGAGGGATGTGTTCATCTGAAGGCATGTTTACATATGCATATGTGCATGTACACACACACATGGTTACTTCTGATTAATACAGTTAAGAGCTGAGTATGCCGGTCATAGGAAGAAAAATGAATCATGCTTTCAAGAAAAAAGAACATCTGTTGGGGGACTAGGAAATATCACTGATTTACAGCATCAACATTATTCTGTGATGTGTTGCATCACTTTATAGCATGAAATGTAGTACATAAATTGTCTTAAAGTGAGGTAATGCACCATTAAATGCAGGGAGAGGCATAGCATTTTTTTAATATAAAAAATAGGTTTACTTATGAAAATATAAATTTGTCTGTTCTTAGGAGGTGAATATAACTGAATAGTTGAATCCACATAAAAGCAATTTTCAGGAGTTAAGAGACATATTTGGTTCATTACAAACCAAACCCAAAAAAAAAAAAAAAAAGGTTTGAAAAGTCACTTGTTAATTCAAATACAGTTCCAGTATGTCATCCCTCCCCCCTCTTTTTTTTTTTCATGCAGCATTACAGCTTTAATTAAACTAAACCTCTTGCAATGTGTTGCATTGCAGTCATGATGGCTTCTGGTCATGTGATGGTCTATTAATATATATTGATAGGTTGGTGGATTCTATGACATAATTTTATGCAGCTACAAAATTACATATGATAGCTGAAGGCTCAGTTTTTGCCCAGAGTCCTGTTCCCTCTAATGCTTGGAGGCCTTCTAACAACAGGGGCTTTCCTGCATATCCTCCTGGATCCAACTGGTAATCTCAAGCAAGCAGGATGAGGTTCCCTGTTTTGAAAAGTCTATGCAACAGACATGGCAACTAGAGAAGATTTCTTATATGTGCTCTAGGCAATTTTTGCACATTGTCAATAAAATAAACTAAAATAAAATATTATTTTATCAGCTCATTTGGAGAAACAACTGAGGAATAGGTAATCTGCAACCCAGATTGAACAAGTGTGTCCTGTTCCAAGAAAAACATCCAGCTCTCATTTATTTTTGCCCTTTAAAGTGTAATCATTATGTGTAACGTCCAGCTGAAATGTCCTCAGGCTTTTTATTGCCACTGTCATCTAGTTCCAAGAGTATTAATTATTGAGCAGTACTACTACAGAAAATTTCACATTGGTGAATACTAGATCCATTTAATTTCTGCTAAGAATGGTTTATTCTCACCATCCTTTTAAAAATACCATCACTGAGTAAAGCAAATGCTTTCTATGAGGTATCCAATTAACTTTCCATCATAAATTCCCAGTTTAAAAATAATGTCTGGCCTATAACATTTTCCTTTCATTTACAGGGAATAATAATATCAATTTGAGCTTTGTGGTACTACATTCCGCAGTGCAAGGAAGTTTGATACTCTAATAATATTGTTGGATAATATAATATTTTTATTATTATTATTATAACAAAAATAAGAATGCAAAGCTTATCATGCGATGTTCACAAAAACATACATTGTTTTGTTGAAAACCCTGCAGAAATTATAATGTACAAATTAAAAGTGTAGTATACCGAACTGATAATTCCTGGTTTAGTTGCTAAGACATTTCAGGTTTAAAGACTGTTATCTTAAAGTTACATCTAAATCCAACTTCTATATTTAATAATATATGTTACAATGTTAGATCAAATAAACAATTTATTTACAGTTGCTAATCCTTTGAAAATTATTATTTTTTGAACCTCTTAAATTTCACATCTTTCCTCACAATATAAATATAAGGGTTTCCATATATTCCTTGTTTCATTATACAGTTTGCCTCCTGTTAAATCTTCACACTTATCTAATTCTGCAATATCTAATAATTTTTGTAACCAGCTATCAATTGATGGTATAACCTGAGATTTCCAATTGCTAGCTACTGCAATTCTAGCTAGTGTCACCATATATAAAAGAATCTTCCATGTGTAATTTTTATGTATGTTGTCTAAATGCTGTATCATATTGAGCAGGTATACCTGTTGTGTACATTCAAATGATATATCAAGTATATCACATATTGCTTTATGTATCAGCTTCCAAAATTTTTGCATCAAGGGGCACCACCACCACATATGTAGCAAAGTTCCCGGTTCTTTTTGGCATTTCCAGCAAGTGTATTTATTATTTTTATACATTTTGGCTAATCTAAGTGGATAATATAATAATTTATAATAATTTCACTTGGAACAGGTTTCTATTTGTTTGTATATATCAGTAATGCAAGCATCCCAGATGTGGCACACGTGCTATCACCCCAGCACAGAGTTCACCAGAGCTCATTACTAGAAAGCCAGAGGGATGGGCACTTTTTGATAAATAAATGGGTTTTGGGGTGCAGTTTGGGTTCTTGGTCTCTAAAAGGTTAGCCATCACTGGTATATATCATTCCAAGAACAAGAGGTTACCTACAGGATCGCCACTTCCCATATAATCTGCCCTTTATGCTCAGGTTCTCTGTCAGTCAAGACTAGGGCCCTCTGCAGACCAGGGCGTTTGGGATGCCCTGGTCCGGAGCGCCGCGGGGCTATGGCAGCCCCACCGCGGCGCTCCTAGAGCGGCCCTGAAAGGAGCGCCAAAAAGGCACTCCTTTCATAAGTCGCAAAAAGGGCGCCCTAAAAGCGGCGGGCGCCCTTTCTGCGACTTATCCTCCACAGCGCGTCCGGACGCTGTGGAGGGAGGTCGCCCTGAACGCGTCCGGCGTGCGGTGACCCGGAAGCGTTCAGGGCGACCTCAGGAAGAGGAAGGGCCGCCGCGCGTGCGGTGGTCCCTCCTCTTCCAGGCCTCGGAGACGGCTCAATTGAGCCGTCTGCCGAGGCAGTAGGTTAGCAACTATCAGCCAAGGGACTTTTTCTTTAACTGCTCTAGACTGTGGAATGGCCTGCCAGAATAGATTCAACAGCAGAATACATTGTCCAAATTTAAAACAGCATTGAAGATTAGTCTCTTCCAGAAGGCTTATCCAGGTGGTTTTTAAGATGAATTTTAAATGTGGATCATTTTAAAATGTGTCTTATTTGTTCTTTTAAACTGTCACATATTTTAATTAATGTGTTTTAACTGATGTTGTGCATTATTGATTTGTTGTTGTTCCCCACCTTGAGCTACAGGGAGAGGCGGGTAAGAAATAAATATTATAATATAATAATAATTTGGGATTTTTGAAGATGAAATGCATCCTATCCAATTTTGGGGAAATGTGTACATAACAGTGCTAGGTGGAGAAATTCTCTGAGGTGTAGTACTATTTCCCCCCTAACTCTGCCTTGAAGGGGCAGGGGGTAATAGATACGCCAGAAACTGCTGGGTGCCATATTATGTAATGAATGTTTACAGCACGCTTCAGGTTATTGACTTTTTGAAAGACAATTTGTAAACATAAATTGGGAAAGAGTGAAATGTCTTGTAATGCCAATGCAAGAAGCTGCAGATATGATAAGATAAAATAGCAACTTTTTTCTGGAGCAACTGGCCAGCTGGCAAGAAAGCCTGCTGTTGTAAAGCAGAGAGCTAACATATTTTTCTGATACTTGAGATGAAGAAGTAGGTAGTTCAAGAGGATTTTTCCCCCTCTGTGCCATCTGGTCCTGAGGTTCCTGTTACATCTATTATTGAATCATTTAAGTAAATGAGGTGAATAACACGATTAAACTTGTTTTCTTGTCATGTAACAGCCAGTAACAATGAAATGTAACTTCTACTTTTTTTGGTTGTAATAAAAATATCTCAGTGCAACTAAAAGTTATTTTTAAAATTAATGTTAGATAAATGTATTTAATTTATAATATAATAATCCAAAAGACCATTAGTTCTTGTAGTTTCATTCTACCTATGATAATTGTATCACCAACCATATGAATATTGCCCCGTATAATTAAAACTATAAAACATAAATAAGTAGCCATGGAGAAACAGGCCTGAGAGCAAAATTTTATTCCACTAATCAAAAACACTTGGGTGTTTACAAAGATATAGGGCTGCCTTTGTTTATAAAGTCATCAAGATACCAAAAAGGTCATAACCTTAGAAGTATTTCAAGCTAGTGATGGACTAGGGCTCTTGGAGATGATGGTTTCAATACTTCTTCACTCATGGAAGCCCTTGTCTAAGTCACTGTGTCTCACTTCAGAAGGATGTGGTAAACTTCCTCTGAGGAAATCTTGCCAAGAAAACCTTACAACAGGGTTGCCAGCAGTTGGAGTCAATTTGAAGACACATAACAGCAACAGCAAAATAGACTCAATATTAGTGGTCTGAGTTTGTGCTATGGGCCTTTACAGGCTGCCAGAAATAATGCAGTTTGAGGCCACTTTAACTGCCCTGGCTCAGTGCTAGGGAATCATGGAAACTGTAGTTTATTGTGGCACCAAAGCTCTCTGACAGAGAAGGCTCAATGTCTCAGAAAAAACTACAGTTGCCATGATTCCCCCCAGGTCAGTTAAAGTGGCCTCAAGCTGCATTAGTTCTGGCAGTCTGTAAAGGCCCTAAGACTCCAGGACACCAGGGTTCAAATTCCAGCTCAGCCACAGAATCCCACCTGATGGCCTACCTAAAAGTCTTTCTGAACAAATTCTCCTCCCAAAACACTTCAAGGTCACCATAAGCGGGAGATAAATTGAATGCGCACAAAAACAACATTTCAAGTCATTCACTAGAATACTTTAAAAATGTAGAATTATGAATGAAAATCAAGAGTAGTAAGCAGATTTATTTTTTACAAAAAATATATTTACATTTTTTTAAAAAAAATGTCCCCCAAATTAAGTAAAATGAAAATTATTTTAAAAAGTCATATAATCTTGCCCAGCATGAAGAAACTTGCAAAAATGAAAGAAAAAAAGATACACAGGGGGAGAGAGAGAGAGAGAGAGAGAGAGAGAGAGACATTGGTGAATTTTGCCTCACAATTGCATAACCTTACAAAAGGGTTGCCAGCAGTTGGAGTTAATTTGAAGACACATAACAGCAACAGCAAAATAGACTCAATATTAGTGGTCTGAGTGTTCTCCTGTGGAATTCACCTTAAGAGTGGAAAAGCTATATTCAAATATAATGCAATAATAGTTTTTTTTTTCTAGATCAGCCCCAGTGTTGTATACATGGCACATCTAACTTCCTCCTGACAGCCTTGTATTGATGAATTTAAAAATGAGTGAACAGTGAAAACCCTGAGCTCAAAATAACATAAATGAAAAAAATCTGATGTGTTTGGTTGAAAGTGTACTCATTTTCATTTCCAGTATTATTTCATGGGGTGCATTTTCCCTGAACCATGCTATATAATTATTATTAACTTTTTTGTTGTTGTTTTTGATGATGTAACTTCAGTATGATAGCCTGAGAATGTAAGAGAATTCAAGGAAGGTTTAAGTTTTTCTGTACAGAATGGTACTCGGATAACAAACATGGCAGGTGTGGCTGTAAAAATGATTTCTCTTTTTCCTGAGAAACAAATCACTCACCTGCATCCAAATCCTCAAACACTGTTAGGTTATCCTAGTTTGTCCTCTTCATTATATTTTCTCCCTTACATCCTGAATCAGCTCCCTAGAGGCTAGAATATAGATTTCCTTTAAGGATGCTACTTTAATGATTAATTGAACAAATTGATGCTTCCATTTTTCAGTGTAAGATAACAATTCCATTCAACTCAGCCATGTACTAAACTACATGCAAAAGGTTATTTTGAAGTGTTTTAGCAGTGGAATGCTTCCTTTGTTAGAAACATTGACAACTTCTGTTAATACTCTGTGCAAAAGGAATGACAGGAAGCATTCACTCTAAAAAGCTTCCAAAATTGCACTTTGAATATTATGTTTTGTTTAGAGTTACATATATTCTAATTTCAATTTCTATGTAGTTTTGAACTGAAGTGAACAGAAAAGCTCAGGGAACAAAACTGCACAGTGGTGAGGGGGTGTAACTAATGTTGGAGATAATGAATGCATTCAGGGACCACCCTGTTCTTTCCCACATTATCTAAACAAACAGGATTTATTTGTCTAGAAGCATTTTAAAAGGATGACGATGATAAGATCATGGCCATATTTTGTGTCTCATGGTGCTCAGGAGTGTTCTGAAATAAGCATGGTCCAAAACTGAAATGACTTCGAGGAGCAGCTGCCAAAAAAATCTCATATTTATGCATTTTTTAAAATTAGATAACTGAATACTGGATATTTAGAATAATGGCTCATAATGATTTCTAAGGGATGGCCACATCAATTTCTCTGAAGGCTGTTTGGAAACAGTGGAATAAAAAAATCTATTTTTGTTTGTTTTTTAAAAAAGGATACATAGGTACATAGAATGTGTTTATTAGTACAAATATGAGTGGTGTGATTTGTGGACTACAGTTAAAATGAATTAAAAAGAGACTTACCTCACCCAAATTGACGTATAATTTGGGCTGAATTTGGATGCTATTGTATGGATTTTCCCCAAAAATCCACCATCCGGATGAAGCCCAAATTCAGCCAGGCTGACTTAACTCACTCTGGCAGTCATTTTTCTAAGTTAAGTTAGCCTGACTGAATTCGGACTGCATCCAGATAGTGTTTTTTTCTTTGGGGGGGATAGAATCCATGCAATAGTGTCCAGATGCATGCCCTCAGGTCCTCTGGGAGGAAGTTGCTTCAACCAATAAGAACTAGGTTGGCAGCAACTTCCCACAGCACTTTTTCTGCCATGGCCTGTAGACTGTGGAATGCCCTGCCAGAAAGATCTGTCAGATAACCAACTTAAATGGCTTTAAAAAAGCCATCAAGATGGAACTCTTCCGGCAGGCATTCCCAGAATGATATTTTCCACAATCTCTCCCCCGCCATTAGATCACTCCTTTATAATCAGAGTTCCCTGTCTAATTGTATTAGATTTGTAATTTTGGTTTTAGTTAAATTTTAATGTTGTATGGATTTAATATATTTTTAAGGAGTGGTGGTGGTGATATTTTCTTTGTATTATACGAGATTGAATTTTTAAATTGTAAGCTGCCTTGATAGCCTTGGCTAAAGGCGGGATATAAATAAAAAATTATTATTATTTATTATTATTATAAATGTTTGGTTTGGTTTCACATGTGTATATTAACTCATCCTTTATCAATGGAAACAATTCAATATGCTAATATTATACAATATTTTAACACAGATTTTTGGGTTGTAAACATGGCAAAATTATGTTACCCTCCTCATCCATATCTTACTTCCTTTCTCATATGCCTTGTTTCTCATGTTTCACAGTACTACAAGCCAGACACACTGGTATTAAATTTTCAGACTGATAGCAATTGTTTCATCCATTTGCTAATTTATAAACCAACATGCATTTCAGCAAAGGCACACACTACTGTTTACTTTCCTTTTTGGCAATATCTTGTTTTTGCAGCTGCTTTTATTTAGGTGTGTGCATATATATATATATAATATATGTTGCGATAGAAACATTTCATCTGAAATGGCAGCCTGTAATTCAAAAGAAAATACTGCAGATTCCTGAATGCATATCTTTTTATGAAATTGTGTGCATACACACACTTTTTCTTTTGCCTTAGGAAAAAAGTAAAAATAACTCCATGTCAACATTTAATATTTCTTAGATAAGGTTATCAGTTTTTAGTTTCAAATGACCTTTCACAAGAATGGAATTGATCTTCAGAGAAGTGAGTCAAGATTGAAGTGGTGATAGAATGTCTGTATAGATCTAAGGAAGAAAATATTTTAAAAAATTGAGGAACTGAAGTGTTCAAAACTATAGTATGATGAAACCAATCTCAACATTATACATAAAAAATAAGATTATTTTAGAAAAATACAGCAGCAGAAAGCACTTGGCTATTTCAAAGTAGTCCCATCACACTCCTAGATTTGGCCCAAGGAAATAAGAGCCTCACCTTATTAAAGTATTAGGAATAGCATAATGTGGACAAAATTCAGTCTCACCAGCAGGCTGCTGTTATTCCCAGAGCATGCATGGTAATAATAAATTATAGTAACTAAAAAAAGTCATTAACTCCATACAGTCAGAGCATGATGTCTGAAATACTGGTTAATAGAAGCCATGACTGGAGGTTGTGGGTTGGGGGTGAGGAGAGAAATAATGCTACTTCTAATACCATGTGTTACTACCTACACACCAGTATTTTACAGATGAAAACCAGAACACATGTGAGCAATACATCAGAGTGTGGTCAAGATGGCAAAAGTTATTAATGAGGAAAAATACACAAGCTGCAGCAGTTTGAATATGTCTGAGGCTACTGGGAAGAACAAGATTCTGCTCCTTTCTGTCTTCTCTCGCTACCCTGCTGAGTTATCTAAGTGCAAACTAATCTTGCATTTTGAACTCATTTTGCACCATTGTAAGTAACCAAAGACAAAGGAGGAAAGTGGGTTGATAGAGAAACTGGGACATTTTCAAATCAGCTGAAAAGTGGGATAACAGGATTAATTGGGATATATTGGGAAAGTTGGAGAGTATGTTCCTGTAATGGTACTATACAATCAGCTCTCCATAGCCGCAGATATTTTTATCCATGGATTGAAGCACCCACAGTTTGAAAATATTAAAAAATATATATTCCAATAAACAAACTTTGATTTTTTTTTCAATTTTATATTAGGGACACCATTTTACTATGCCATTGTATTTAATGGAACTTATTCTTCTTAACTTTGGCCTCAAGCAGATGGGTGGCTTGGACTGGCCTCTGGCCATCCAATTGTGAGCACACTCTGAGTTGCATGGGACCTCAGCGACTAGACACCGTGGTCAAAAGGCCAACGACTGCCATGGTCCATAATGAATTGCTGGAAAGGGGTGCCTAAATTATTTACAGCTGTTGGTGTTCCAAGTAAAGATATATTTTATTTTTACTTGATTTGCAGATTACAAAATTTCAGCATTAAAAGTTGAATAGCATATATTTTCAAACTAAATAATCCTCTCTCCCTCCCCTTTAATTCCAATGTGTCAACCAAATATAAATTAACTTTAGAGCCTCACACAAAAGTTAACAAAAAGAAAGCAAAAAAGAAATGGACTTCTAAACCATTTGCAAACACTGTTTAACTTTTCAGAATTACTAGTAATAGCAAAATAGTTAGGATTAGTGGAAAGTATATGACAATCATGATATATTACTGCTTATTACATTGATCTTTTTTAATGAAACTCCTCCATCTTACTTCTCGTTAAATGTTAATATACTTAACAGACTCTTCCAGAGGTATGTTTAGAAGTACCTCTTCATATATGCAAAACCAAGCAAATATTATCTATCTAGCCCCTAACCATGTATCCTGATCATAAGATTTAGATTTATGCCCAATGCATTGTAATCCTAAATATCAGATAAACTGAAGTCAATTTATATACACCGATTTAATGATTTCTCATACCAGAAAACAACTATTTAGATGGATTTCACAAGGAATTGCCAAATCTGTTATATTCACTTTCTCTTACATGCATATTTTGTAAATTTTGGTAAATTATTATTTACAGCTAAGTAAGAATCTAATTTCTATTATTTTAAATAGTAATTTACCAAAATTCACAAAATATGCATGTGAGAGAAAGTGAATATAACAAATTTGGCAATTCCTTGTAATTAGAAATACTTTCTAACTCTTTCTCTTCTTTTATTCCCATATTTTTAGTTAGTATTGCTGTTTTGTCTTTATTTATTTTAAAGCCCAACCATTTTCCAAATTCTTTTAGGATTTCATTTAATTTTTCTGTACTCTGTAAAGGGTCTTCTAAGAACAGTACTACATCGTCCATGTATGCCTTCACCTTGTACAAAATTCCTTTTATTAGTGGCCCCTTTATTTGTTCTTCATATTTTATGAAGTAATTAGTATTTCTAATTATAAAGTGCAAAAAGAAAAGGTGAAATATTTGGGAATAATTTTGATTAGGAAAAACTTAGATCTATTTGATAATAACTATCAGAAAACTTGGAGTAAAATAAAATATGATTTTTAAAAATGGAAATAATTTAGGACTTTCACTATGATGATGATTCTTCCTAAACTATTATATTATTTCCAAAATATACCAATAATAACAAGCGAGAAGCCTTTTAAAGATAGGAACAAAGAATTATCGAAGTTCATATGGGGTGGTTGGAAACCAAGAATAAAATAGAATGATGCCAAGGGAAGAGGAGCCTTAGGACTCCCAAACCTAAATGCAAGTTGTTTACATTGGACTCTAGATTAGATTAAATTAAAAAAAATGTAAGATTACTAAATGTAGAAGGTGTTAACACCCGATTTGGTCTTCACACTTATTTATGGTATGACAAAATCAAAATCCACAAGGAACCCATTATGTTAGATAACCCCTATTACAAACTTGGTTAAAGTATAAAGATAAATTGTACCAGAAGATACCACTCTGGGTATTGCCTCATGAGGCATTACTCAAAAGAGAAACATTGGGACATAAAGGATGGATATCTTATGAAGAGATATTAGAATACAAGGAGGATCAATGGAGGTTAAGCTCTAGAGAATAGCTTTTAGAAAGAGGGATTAACTGTAATTGTTTTCCATACAGACAACTAGCTGAAAGGTTGAGAATAGATTTAAAAAGGAATGGATTTGAAAAATCAAAAGCTGAATTTGATGAAATCTTAAATTGGAATAAGGGGAAAATTTTAGCAAAAATTTATCAGCTATTACTAAAATTGGATATGGAACAGGAAGTTGTCAAACCTCAAATGATTACTTGGGCACAAAACATAGGTAATAAGATCCCAGTGTAGAACTGGGAAAAAGTATAGGCCAAATATTTAAAATTTTCAAATAGCAATATTCTAAAGGAAAATTATTATAAAATTTACCTAAGATGGTGTCTTTCTTCTGAAAGAATTGCTAAAATCTCTAAGAAAACAAATGGCAAATGTTGGAGATGTAAGGAAAAGAAGGAAACATTATTTCACATATGGTGGAAATGTAAAGTAATCCAAAAATTCTGGAAAAGAATACATCAATTAATAACCAAAACTCTAAACATAAGCTACCCGATGAAAGCCGAAATATATATCTTAAACATATTGAGTTTAGATAGAACAACAGAATCTAAAAACTGGAAGATATTACTAAATATAATAACTGCAGCAAGATTAGTTATAGCCAAGAACTGGAAATCAGTCTCAGGTTCAGAGATAGAAGAGTGGCTACTAAATTATATGAGTTATTGGAAATGGATATTCTTACTTGTCTGGTAAATGGGAGAGTAATAACGGAAAGAAAAGAAGACTGGAAAAGGATAAACCCGCTGTGGGAAAACAAATGGGGTGAAAGTGCAATACAATTTAACAAGATTTGATGTAGGAGGAAGGTTATATAATAATGCATAGGTATATATATTTTTATTCATACAAAGAATCTAGAGTTTAGATTGATAATAAAACTAAATATTTTAATTAGATTAATACAAATAGATTGTAGATAAGAAAGATAAGTGTGATATTAAAATGATATTAAGGCAATAAAGAGAAGTAGGTAAGAAATAAGCTAGTAACAGTTGAATTCTCCAGTAGGGAAGTCATTTAACATAAATGTAACATATGTATAATTTTCTGTATGAAATTTTAAATGAAAAATTAAATGAAATCCTAAAATTTATAAAATGAGGAGGGAAAAAAGGAAATGAAAAAGGTAGGTAGAAAGAAAGTGGTAGATAGAAATCTGCATCAATTGGATATACAATAATTTGAAGCTTTGTAGAAAACATGTTATTTTGATACATTCGTTTTTGTCTCTCTTTGTTTAGTTAATAATTGGAAAATAGAAGATTTGTTATTTAAATTCTTTTCTCATTTATTATTACAAGCACATTTGTATTGATGAAATGATTACAATTCAAAAAAAAATTTTTAAAAAAGATTTGGCAATGCCTTGTGGGCCAATATGGAAGGCTAATGCTGTTAATCAAGTGCTGCCAACAAAAACAAGGATAACAAAAATATAAGATTTGGGTACTGATCTAAGAACCATATATTGAATCAAACTGGGGAGTGTGGGAGAATGTGAGCATGAGATAGGATGCCTGTTCTGAGCTAGAAGAGAAAGAAAGCAATAAAATTTCAAGGAGCAATGAATTAATATGAATAATATGATCTGGTCAAGGTGTAAAGGATCAACACACATAAAGTACTTCTAATCATTTTACAAGTATTATACTTGGTATTATGCAATTAAATTCAATGTGTGAACAGGAAGTACAGTAAATGTTAAACATATGCATTTACAGCATAAACAACTGGAGTAAGAGGTGTGTGATGTGCATATAGGGCATACAAAGCCTTCCATGCTAATCAGAATCTTGTTCTAGCAGGGTTCTAGATAAAGTGAAAGTATTTGAGTGCATAGCTGAATGTGCAGAGTTCCTTTCCTTAGAAATCTTTGCACTGGATGTTAAGGAAACAGGCTACTTAGTGTGTGTAACATCAGAGACAATGCTGTTCAGATGTCACTGATTCCAACTCATATTTTGAACTCATAAATATAATACTTGCATAGGTTGCAGTCTTCAGTCACTCTCGTTTACTGTGGTCTCTGCTCTGACAAAACCCTAGTTCAGGGGTAGGCAACCTTTCCCCTTTAAGGGCCGAGGGACTTCAGCTCCCAGAATCCCAGGAGCTATTGGCCAACATGGGACTATTGGCCAACATGGCTGAGGCTTCTGGGAGCTGAAGTCCCTCGGCCCTTAAAGGGAAAAGGTTGCCTACCCCTGCCCTAGTTGAACCTGAGAATTTTCACTATTAATTTGCCTTGATCTTACTTCCCAGTCAAGCAGGTGCTGTGCAGTAAGTAATTACTGCAGAAAAAGAGTTAAGAGTATCAGACAAAACCCTAGTACTTATTGCCCATAACTTACAACAATTAAAGAACACGTTCATAGTGCCCACCCCTTATATTGGACAAAACAGCTTAGCCAGTATATCATGTACAAAAACTAAGCTTGGCATTTCAATATCCCATTCCTCTAATCCTTCTTTTTATCTTTCCAAAGGGAAAAAAGCAGTATTTATTGAAAGATGTGAAAAGGTACAAATCTTTCTCTATGCTACATGTCGACAATTTCCTCATGTTACCCATTAAGACTAATGAAGTCTTGTTATAGGTCAAAATTGGATGTTGCCTTGGAAGTAAAAGCCTTGTACTTTATCTTCTAATCTTCTTCCAAATATTGACTCAAGGTCCATTAATATTCATCATTGCTAAGGAATAAACCAGCAAGCCTGCCTTAATAGAGTGTGATCAGAGAATGCTGATAGATGTGTCCAAAGAGCTTCTCCTAATATCAAAGTCAATATGTTCGGACACACAACTATTATTCAGGATTCTTATTAGACAAGAAAAATCTGACATCTCCGTGCTAGCTCTTAACGCTTTATAGCAGTTTGCATCTTGTCAGTTAGCTAGCAGAGCTGCAAATGAATTGTTCATTTTTTTAAAAAAAAATATTTACAGCTGTTAGTATTCCAAGTAAACATTTATTTTATTTCTACTTGATTTGCAGATTACAAAATTTCAGCATTAAAAGTTGAATAGCCTATATTTTCAAACTAAATAGCCCTTTCTCCCTCCCCTTTAATTCCAATGTGTCAACCAAATATAAATTAACTTTAGATTCTCACACAAAAATTAATAAAAAGAAAGCAAAAAAGAAACCACTGGCAAACATTGTTTAGCTTTTCAGAACTATTAGTAATAACAAAATAGTAGCAGTGATTTTGTTGCCATTGTTGTTGTGTGCCTTCAAGTCATTTCCAACTTACTGTGAATCTAAGATGAACCAATTATGAGGTTTTCTGGGACTGAGAGTGTGTGGCTTGTTTCTATGGCCAAGCAGGGAATTGAACCCTAGTCTCTAGGGCCATAGTCCAGTGCACAAACTACTGCATTCCACTGGCTCTCTAGTACTCCTAGTACATCATTTATAATTTACAAAAATTTACAAATATATGAGGGTCCCAGATGCCTGTCACCTGCAGTGCTGGCAGGGAGGGATTCAACATTTGATGGGCCAAGGGAATGAGGCCAGGGGTTTCCTGTGGGTGGTGTATGGCACCGTGATGCCACAAGGAGGGTAGGGTAAGAGGCAATATAAGAATAGCCCAAGACACACATGCTCACACCCATGTGCCCTGTTGCACCTCAAGCATCATGCAGAACAGAGAACAGTGAAGAACAGTTTTTTTTCCCTCTTTGTTATATTCACCTCACCATGGTCTGCTAGGATGCTTCTAATGTTCTAGCCAGGGTCCTTGGGCCTCACTCCCTTGCAGGCCTCACAATGGCCCTCTAGACCTCAGTAGAGGCCTTGAGATGCCTAGGCAGCCTTCAAAGCCACAAAGGCCCTTGCCTGGCTTCTCATTGGCCAGCCCACCCCCTTACTCCCTCTCCCACCAGCCTTCTAGGCCTTGGAGAAGGTCTTAGGAAACCTGGCAACCCACTAGAGGTCTAGAGAAGTGTGTGACAACCAAGGCCTTCGCCCAGCTTCTCACCAGTCAGCCAGCCCGGCTCCCTTACCTTCCTTGCAGTCTTCCCACCAGCCTTCTAGGCCTTGGCAGAGGCCTCAGAAAACCCAGCCACCCTCTGGAGGCCTAGAGAGGCATGTGGCCACCAAGGCGCTCATCTGTCTTCCCGCAAGCCAGCTTGCCTCCCTTACCTTCCTCACAGATCTCCCACTGCCATTCTAGGCTTTGGCAGATCCAGCCACCCTCTGGAGGTCCAGAGCACCATGCGACTGCCAAGACCTTCACCTGGCTTCCTTCCTTCCTTCCTTCCTTCCTTCCTTCCTTCCTTCCTTCCTTCCTTCCTTCCTGCCAGCCAGCCAGCTGGCCAACCCACTCACCTCACCACAGGCTTCCTGCTGGGCACAGGCCTCTACAGGCATTCTAGGCCTCTCCCAAGGCTGCCACTGTCTTACCCCCACTCCTGCAGGCCTCGAGGCTTTGGCTGTAGCCTGCATCCTACTAGTGGAACCTGGGGAAACTGCATGGGCTCTAGGCCTTTGAAGGGGCCTCTCACTGGCATGGCTGTTCCTCCACAGCTACAACAGGCCTCCACTGGTCCCAGGCCTTTTAGGCCTCACCTAGGCTTCTAGGCCTCTTCCAAGGCCACCACCACCTTCTCTCTCCTACAGGTACATGTTGTAGCCTTCGGTTGCCAGCCAAGGCCATGGAAGCCATATAAGATGTCAGGCCTCTTCCCAAACCTTGCAGTGGCAGGGCTGTACCTTCTCACCTTGTGATTCTCCACCCTTTTATTTACTGCTTAGTTATTTTGTGGGTTGCATTTTTCCCCCTCATCAATATAACACCTAAGAAGGGAGGTGGGGTAATGAAATGCAGGGCACCCCCAAGAAGTCACCTGTGAAGAGGGCTCATACTCAGCTGCCTGGCCGAGCAGAGAGTCTCAAGGAGCAAGAGGGAAGCAGTAATATCCTTGCCAGGCTGGAAATGTTGGAGACTTTATGTGTCCCTACCAGTCAGGAGGCACAGCAGAGCAACTTGAAGGGAAATCAGCAGGGAAGAGAGAATGATAACTTCAACTAGCAGGTGTCAGCTTGCTTAGAGTTGCTAGAAAGATATCTGGGGCCAACTCAGCCACCATCAGCAGAAGATCCAGAGGAGGAGCAGAAGGGACAGGATAAGGACACAATGGAGGGAGGATCACCACAAGGTGTGGCAGGTGAGTTACCCCCAACTGGGTGACCCCCATTGGGGCTTGGCCAGGAATAGATATGGGCACTAGATGCCCATGGGGAGTATGGGATTCACCTGACAAAGGGGGGATGGTGGTTGGTGATAGTTCGCCAGATGGGTAGGAAGGGGCTTCTCAAATCCTATGGGTATTCCCCCAGCCCGATTGAGTGCACCCTTGCCATTTTCACAGCCATTCCCCTATGGGGCCCTCAGTGGTACACAGCATCAGGACAATAGTGTGTATCCTATGGTTCCATTTCTTTTGGAGATGTGGCCATGCCCCTTGATGATCATTTGTCCCCTGCCACATTGGACAAAATTCTGAGAAGGGAGTTTATGGATGTCTTCTCCCTGCTGTACAGTGAGTATGAGAAGAAGGATTGGGAATGACAGAATGACAAAGAAAAAGAAGTAGTTAGGCAGTGTAAGGTAGAGAGAACCTGGAGACATTGGCTTTAGGCTTTTTTTTTTTTTATCTATGCCGGAGTTATAGCTTGGTTACAGACATGGAGGGCATTTGTGCTCATCCAATATATGGATCTCATCCATAGAGCATATGTA
>JAIPUX010001232.1:56305337-56319386 GCA_020142125.1 Phrynosoma platyrhinos | reverse complement strand
CACATCACAAATCCCCAAATTTTATAGCATTGACTCATGAAAGTTAAAGTGAAAGAAAACTGCTTTATTTCTGCAGTGGAGCAGCAGCCTGAGATATCTCCCCTACCTACAATAGCTTTTCCAGTGATTTAAATGTAAAATATCAATCTAAATAAAATATAGTGACTGTTTTTAATGACGATATGGAGATTTCTAAACCAAGATAATGGAGCCCTGGTGGAGAAGTGGTTAAATGCCTGTACTGCAGCCACTCACTCATAGACCACAAGGTTGTGAGTTCAATACTAGCCAGGGCTCAAGCTAGACTCAGGCCTGCATCCTTCTGAGGTTGCTAAAATGAGTACCCAACTGTTGGGGGGCAATGACCTTACAGTTGTAAACCGCTTAGACACCCCATAATGTAGAATGAAGAGGTATATAAATGAAGCTGCTTTATTTTTGCTTTATTTAAAAAGCAAATCAAAATGCAATTGCCCACTTACTTTTGCTTTTGCTTTCAGTATTCTTTGGGGGGAAATCCCTATGTTGTTTTCTGTATTTTCAAATGCTAGCATCTTCTTAGTTTTCATCCAAAGCCTAGATAAAAGATTCATTTTCATTGGGCATACATATTTTGACATGAGACGTAAAACCCCTTTACTTTGCACTAGTTATATCCTTGTCTGTTATTCTGTGCTACTTCACATTTAATCAGTGTTTCATTCTATAGGAACAGAAGCTATTCTGCTTCCAAATCCCACAAAACACACACATGCACACACACACACACACACTGCAATCCTCACCCTAGAAACATAGGAAGCTGTCTTTTACAGAACCAGACCATTGGTCTGCCTAGATCAATAATGTTTCTACATTGACTGCTCCTGGTTTTTTAGGGTTTCAGGCAAACATTTTCCCTGTTCTGTCTGGCAATACTGAGAATAGAACATGGGACTTTGGTATGCAAATTATGGGCTCTTGCAAGGTCTTCCCAGCTCTTATGACTTTTTAATATTAGTGTTAAGAATGTGCTAGGTACAGAAACTCTATATTGCCTCTCATTCCATCTTAAAAGAGTACTGATAGAAAGAGATATAAAAGAGGAGACTGACAAGTGAAATAGACCTGATAAAATTTACTGCAACAAGTGATGCCAACTTTTTATCAATGAGCCTTTTAAGCAGGCTCTGGGGAGAGCAATTTGTAAGGAAGCTGGCAGCATTCAGGAGTCTGTTTCAGTTCTCTTTTAACTAACTGCTGCCACTTGTCACTGATCTCAACTGAATGCTATCAGGCTCCTATAGGTCATTTAATCACCCTAATCATTAACCTTTAAGAGTGCACAGGTTATGATGATCAATGCCACCCTTCTTGTGTTCACCTCCTCTAATGAGTCTGTGTCAGAAAAAGAATTAAATGACCTCCCTCTGCTGATTTTTTTTGTTAAAACCTCCAAACCCCTAAGTTTTCCTTCCATCATTATGCATCTTAGAAGATGACAGAAGATGGCAGATACCAAGAGACACTTGTTATTAAACTAATACTGATAAATTACATAAGGATGAATTGCAAGACATATATGGCATTCTATGAATTATCTGAGGTTTTAAGAGCAACTATCAGGGTGAGATTAATTGCATTTTATTTCCTCCAAAGAGCACACAACTATGGAATTTCTACAGTTTCCAGTGGAGGTGCTGGCCAAGACAGGGCAAGGGGAACCCATTCAAAAGACTTTGTGGGATCCACCTCCATCCTTGTAGTGAGGCTATTTGGTTGTGCAATCCTATGCATGAAAACTTGGATTTTAGTCTCATAAATTTAAATTGTGCTTCCTATCAAGTAAATGTGCATGGGACAAGAATACATCTGGGACTTGATCCCTCCAAATGCAAATGAGCAAATGCCAACTTCAGAAGAGTGGTATTCTTCAGGAATGCAGCAGGGGCAGGAAGAGTTTATAGTTTTCATATCCTGTTTTGTGCTGCATTACTAATAATTTTCACACATACATACACATAACCCATGAAGCCACACAGATATCTTAAGATATACAGCAAGATATAAATATTTTAAATAAAGAACTATATGCACTAAGATTTCTATTTCCATTTTTACTGCATGTTACTTACAAAGATGCATTTAACAAAACTTGGGATGGTTTAAAAATAATTACTTAGTGCAGATGCTGTACAGTGATCACAAAGATTACTGTACTTTTGCCAGAAAGGAATGCAGTATATTTGAACCACAGAGGAGGAAACATAACAAGTATTGAAAGGGAAATTATTACTTTAATAAACAAGAGTAAAAAGGGTATGATAGATGACTTGAAGAAAAAGATCAATATGGGATATTATGTGGGGAAAAAAATAAATTTCTCAGTTTGGATCCACTTATAGATGATTATAAAATATAATTTAGATTGGATTACAGTCATCAGAATTTCCAATTATGGTTGAACCTACATATACTAGATTTGGGGCCATTGCAGATGGGTGGCCATGGGCCACCCTGAGAAGCGGTGGATTGGGGCTGAGGCTGCTCCATGCCTCGGCCCCAATCCACTTTTTTTCTGCCCCTGGAAGGAACACTAAAAGAGTGCTCCTTCCTCAAGGTGCAGACAGGGCACCGCAAGAGGTGGCTTGCACCTCTTCAGCGTCTCTTCCGGCTCAGCGTGTCTGGGCGCTGAACCGGAAGGATGTCATCAGAGTGCCCACCGTGTGAAATAACGGGTGCTCTAATGATGTCCTCGGGAAGGGGTTGGGGTGCCCGGCATCCGGCTGCCCCTCCCCTTCCTGGGATTGAAGATGGCTTTTCACCATCTGCATCCCCTGTTAGTTTGGGAGCAAAGGTACACAAAATGAATGGGAATACATTGTCCTGATAAGGTCAAATGACCCTGATGCAAATTGTCAAGGGTTAAAATTAAATTATTCATGTAAATATAGGCATGAATATATACATATCTTATGCAAATATTTAACAATGTAGCATTTTAGAGGCCTTACTCTTCTGGTATTTGTTTTTCCTCCTCTTCCTCCTCTTCCCTTCTTATTTCTTTTGTTTTTTTCATTACCCTGCTCATTCATACATTGAAGCAAGCTGCTTCATATGTAAAAACTTAAAAAGTAGAATACTAACAGTACAATCTTATACTTATCTAATCAGATGTAAGCCATACCAAGATTCATAGAATTTACTTCAAGTAAATAAATATAGACCCTAGACCCCAGGAACAAGGGTGGGCAACTGTGCCATATTCAGGGGGCACTTTTATGCCTATGTGGACTGGAAAATCAAAAGTGACCAGAAGGTTCTTAATAATGAATGCTTGGGGATGTTAAACAGTAGAGGGAGGTTTTTTGTGGGTTTTTTGGGCTGTGTGGCCATGTTCTAGAAGAGTTTCTTTCTGATGTTTCACCAGCATCTATGGCTGGCATCTTCAGAGAAGTAGAGGGAGGCCTTGTAACCTATTTAAAAGCCAAATGATTGCATCCAGAGGCTTCCCAGAGAAGCAGTTGACCTTTTCTCTCCCTTTCTCTTTTTGGCCAGGAAAAAAAGGTTATTCTGGAGATGACTAGGATCGCAAAAACATCCTTGGCTTATTTTGCCCAACTCTGTCCTAAACAATAAAATCCCAAGAAGAAAAGTACAGTCATGAACTTGTTTCAATGGACAAAACTTCATAGAGATCACCATAGCATCATTATTTTCATGCCAAACATTTTGCCTTACTAGAAGCAAGAACTGTTTTGATCTCCTGAGAAATTTAACTTAACTTTTGGGAGATTGTGCAGAGCAAAGAAAGACTGGAGAGATCTATAAAGTGATCAAAATGCTGTTGATTTTGGCATTCACATCTGACATAGAAGTCTTGAAATTCTTACATATAGAATAAAAATATTTTTTTTCAGTTAGAACATTCTACTTAACCTGTTTCAGACACTGAAATGACCAAACAAGAGCAGGGGTGGTATGGGAGACGGGATCCAGTCAATATATTAAACAGGCCAAGAGGGCTTTCTCCATTTTCACATGGTCTGAAATCCTGAGAAGGATTTGTGATCATGTGGACAAAGTACTAGACTATAATAACAAACACACAACTGTATAGATAGGTACATTTTTCTTAGATCCACACTAACTTAATAGGACTACCAAGTGAATAAAACTGCCAAGATTATCTCCTCTCCCTGATAATAATTGTTTATTTCATCATCAAAAAGAAGTTTGGTTGGGTAAACATTTCCAAGAAGAAGAGAAAAAGAAGGAGGAAGAGCAGCAGCAGTTCATCATAAACTATGACTATATGGGCCCTTTTACACTACACAAGAATAGTTCTGCAGTTCCAAACATCATGGCAATTTTGTTTGGTATCTTGGGATTTGCAGTTTAGGTGTACTTAATGCTCTTAATCAGAGAGTTCTAGTGCCTCACAAAAGTACAAATCCCAGGATTCAATAGGATGCTTTGCATTCATAGTGCTGCAATTGTCAAATATGAAAGAGTGTAATGACTCCTGCATGGCAAAATAATATTTCTCAAATTAACATACAGTGGGCTCTCAGTATCAGCATACTTTCCATCCACAGATTTGAGCATCCTCAAACAGCAAACCTGAGTTGTCACCAATGGTGGGATATGCATGTGGTCACACCACCATTTGAGACAGCCCCCATTGTCCCCATTGGCAGTATGTGCACACAGCTGTGCCACCATTAGGGACAACAGGGTTAACACACGTCACCATTAGGGACAACACAGGCTTGAACATCCATAGATTTTGGTATCTGCGGGGGGTCCAGAATGGACTCCTACAGATTACGAGGGCAGACTATATTCTAGAAATTCAAGAAATGTTATGTTGATTTAGCAATAACATTTAACAATAGCATTTACATTTCTATACTACTTAATAGTGAACTCAGCATTCTCTAAGTCAGTTAAAATCTGTAAGGCACTTGTCCTCAACAAGCTAGGTATTGATTTCACCAACCTACAAAAGGATGGAGGGCTGAGTCAACCCACAGCCCTGGGATTGAATTCACAACGTTGTGGCTCTGCCACCAGGATTTAAAACATTTTTGCCACAATTTAGAAGACTTTTGTCACTATGGGAATAGACCCACGAAGTTCATGTGTCTATTCCCCTAGTCACTGTGCTACATACACCTTCATGTTAAGCCAGAGGGATTTACTATGACCTGCAAATTAATGAGAATTATGGTTAAATACCTGTACTGCAGCCACTCACTCATCGACCACAAGGTTGTGAGTTCAATACTAGCCAGGGCTCAGGCTAGACTCAGGCCTGCATTCTTCTGAGGTCACTAAAATGAGTACCCAACTGTTGGGGGGCAATGAGCTTACAGTTGTAAACTACTTAGACATCCCATAGCGTGATATGAAGCTGCTTTTAAAGCCACCTTGTGAACAATAAATATACTTTTTATTCCTCCTACAGTGTTTACTCTACAGTTGCCTTCTACCTGTTAATCCAGAGATTTTCTGTGATTTTACCAACAATTAGAGACCTGGGAAGCCTAATTGTCAGTGTTCTAAGAGTGCTTTAAGTATATGCAAAACTACTGAAGGGAAATTGTAGGTGTTTTGAGTGACAAATAAGTAAAAATACAATGCATCAACTTGGTATTTTTGTAAGCCTATTTTCATGATTATGTCTCTTACTATCTGACAAAACATTTGTAAGAACTCTTATTTTACAAAGTGTGAAACCCTAATAAGGCTATGGGGGAAAATTCTGCCTCAGGTTTTTGAGAGCCATTCTGTAGCTAGTGAGGCTCTGGCATGGAGCATTCTCAACCATACTGAAGAAGACTCAGCCAAAAATTCAAGGTTTAGCAAATTCCTCAATTGCCTCAAAGACAATTTCATTGTCCAAAAGATGGAAGAGGCAACAAGGGAATCAGCCATTTTAGATCTGATCCTAACAAACAGGGATGACCTAGTAAATGGGGTGCAAGTTATGGGATCCTAAGGTAGGAGTGATCATGTTCTTCTGGATGGTTTGGGATGAGGCTTATTTTGCTGCAGGTTTGCAGTCATAATCATGGAGGACTGGTCTTGGCAATTTTTCAGCCAGGGAGGAGAGTTTTTAACAGCTTTCACCAACCTTTTATGTAAGGATATTGGGAAAACATCTCATTCGTGAGTGTAGTGATTTTATGATAAACCCTCATGATGATGTTCATGTTGCATGTCCCTTGGGGGGGGGGCATCCTACATTTAGATTGGGCCACTCACTTTCAGAAAGGGTTTTCAGAGTGTCCAGGAGAAGAATTTCCCCAAACTGCTTTGTAAACCCCTTTTTGAAATTCTCAAGCCTACACTCCAGAGGAGAGCACAGCTTACCTTGGCTCCCTCCCATTATGAAATACCTCCCCTCCTGACCAGGCAAAGACACAGACAGGAAAGGAAAAGGGGAGGCCAACAGGTAAGGGGTCCTGAAGGCCAACACAAAAAGGGTTTTTAATGTTTTATGCAACCACCACTGGCTCAGAGTGCTAGATTTCGGCCCTAAAAGCGAGACAAGGCTAAATGCCTTACAGTCGCTGGTGAGATGATCTCAGTGGCTCAAGTGGTCCTGTCTGCCACACAGTTCCACAACCATTTACACATTCACAATCTGTAAGGCAATTGTCCTCAACAAGCTACATATTGATTTCACCGACCTACAAAAGGATAGAGGGCTGAGTCAACCCGCAGCCCTGGGATTGAACTCACAACGTTGTGGCTGTGCCGCCAGAATTTAAAACACTTTTGCCACAATTTAGACTTTTGCCACTATGGGAATAGACCCACAAAATTCATGTGTCTATTCCCGTAGTCACTGTGCTACGTATACCTTCATGTGTGTGTATGTGGCAAGATAACCAAAGTGTTCTGTCTGCCACCCAGAAGCACTTAACCGAGTGTTCTGGCTCTCACCTAGTGACACTTACCAGAGTGTGTTGTCTGCCACACAACACACTTATAATTGGGTCTTCTGGCTGTCACACAGAGACCCCCAACATTCATCCAGAACATATACCTCTCAACTCCCAGTTTTCCAATTCCTGTTTCCCTGCCTAATGTGGACCTTTATTCCCAAAGTTTACACAGAGACTCCCTGGGTAGAGCTCTGGCAAGTTCTTCAGGAATAGGAAGGATAGCCTGTCCTTCCATTACCAGCTGCTGCTGGCCTTTTCCCCAAGGTTCACTGACCAGTCTACCTGATCCTAACGGCTTACCCCAATTCTATCTAAATTCCCCACATACTCCACCTGTTCCTGAAGAGGCCTCTTCTTCCCTTCACTGTTTGCATCTATCAGTGACACTCACAGGTCCAAAACTGGAAACTGGTCCCCCATTCAGGCAGGAAACCTGGATGTCTGCTCCTTCTACAAGGGGTGGAATGCGTGCTGGAACTGATGTCAAGGCTTGTCCTCTGGAACCAGGAACCAGCTTGCACCTAAGGGAGAAAATATAACTCTCCACTCTCTTCTCTGTTTGTGCTTGCTCAGTTTTCCCGGCCAACGCACCAAAAGATGTTGTAGAAATTGAACTCTGAGCTTATGGCTCCACTGCCCCTGGGTCCTTTAGCAGAGCAAAATAGAGAAGGAAGACCACTGATGAGATACAAACAGGATAAATTTATATTATGTGCACAGTCCCAGGAGAAACTCGCATTTCCAAGCCTAGGCAAAGGACAAGAACAATGGCTGTTGTTTTTATGCACAAAAAGACAAAGAACACATCTCTTACATCTTATTGGATGCTCTAAACTTTAAACATATAGAATTCTAAGCAATGAGAATAAAGATCTATGCAGACATTATAATCTGTTTAGGGTACCATTTGTGCCAGACCTACTGCATTCCATGAAAACATCTTATGAGCAGAAACTGTTATTGCCAGGACCTTTCAGGGTCTCTCTGCACTGATTTATTATTATGGCTTTATGGTGCATCCTGGCACCTCTTTGTTACAGCTTCAGGGTTTCTCTAAGGCCACTGTATAAATAAATGTTTTAACATTCCTGGACTTAAACTTTTTGGCCATGTATTTCTGTGTTAAAAGCACCAGTTCCCAGACTCCTCTTTGCAGGCCTGACACTTACATAGGGGGGAAGCAGACGGGCGGCACAGGGCCACCCCGGGAAGCTGAGGATTGGGGCCGAGGTATCCGTACTTCTCAGCCCCGCGGCGCAGCATCCCAGGCCCAGGAAGGAGCGCTAAAATAGTGCTCCTTTCGCAAGACGCCGAAGGTGTGCCACAAAAGGCCTCCGCGTACCTTCGGCACCTCTTCCACTGAAGCATGTGCGGATGCTGCAGCGGAAGTGCGTTATCAGAGTGCCATGCAGAGGGCTGGCTGCTCCGACGACGTTTTCAGGAAGGGGTTGGGGTGCCCAGCGTGAGGCTGCCCCTCCCCTTCCTGGCCTCAAAGACGGCGCTTTGCGCCGTCTGCTTAGGCCCTTAACCTCTAATTTCTACACATAATAGTACACATTTCTAACTTAGGCATATAAAACATTGATCATCATTGATTATCAAATTATTACTACTTCAATTTCATCATCATTATTATCATGCTCATTTGTAACATTGAGATCTCACCATTTGCTTTGGTGCCTTCAAGTCAAATACAGCACAAACTTGAACAATAGTTTTTTTCCTCTTTGAAAGACTCAATCCTTTTGTCTTGCAAACCTCAGAACATATAGGGCATGTGTAAACATTTTCAGTACCAGAAACATTATGACAATTCAAACAAAACCAAACAAATTTGTAATCCTTTGTCTATCAGGGTGCTAAAACCTTTCAGATGTTTCACATTCTGATCAAACATTTCTCACAACTTTATAAATCCATGCTATTCTCCTCCAACTTACCAGACTCATTTATATAATGGCAACAGGTGGTATTCAGCCAAACACAAAGACCTCCTTTTTTGTTTAACAAGTAGTCTAGTGCAATTTGGAATTAATCTCAATCTGGACAGCAAACAAAACCTTCTGCATTGGAATTTATCATTTGGTTCATATCCCAGCATGGAATCATATGCTGTCTTTTTGCCAGATATTCTATAAATGGCTTCTGCCAGGCAAACTATTTCTCCCAGGTTCTCTTTTAATTTACTGACTCAGTGGATAATAGGAAAATTCCTGCCAGGGCTAAACCACTAGTTGCATAAGTTTTATTCCACCCCGGTGGCAAAACTTCCCTTTGGGGGGAAGCAGACAGGCAGCCCTGGGCTGCCAACGAAAGCGGAGGATCGAGGCCGAGGCTGCCAGACACCTCGGCCTCGATCCTCCCTTTCGCCACCTGCAAAAGGAGCACTAAAATAGCACTCCTTCCACAAGATGTTAAAGGGGCACTGCAAGAGGCGTGACATGCCTCTTCAGCATCTCTTCTGGCTCAGCATGTCTGGATGCTGAGCCAGAAGGACGTCATCGGAACGCCCGTTGTATGGACGGGCCGTCACTCTGATGACTTCCTCAGGAAGGAGATGGGGCTCCCAGTGTTCGGCTTCCCCTCCCCTTCCTGGGATTGAGGATGGCGTTTCTCACCATCTGAATCTCCCCATAGACTACATCCTTTTAGGGAGACCACATATAAGCTTCTGTGACCGCTCTGCTCTTGAATTTTACTAAGAAGAGCAGTATTTTCATTTAATACCATCCAATCCACTAAAGGATCTAGGCATTCACAGGTCAAGATTGTTTCTCTTTGGTCTGAAATATATATATCTAGACAGCCTGGTTTTGACAGTGCTATCCTTGTACAATTGTTATATGGCCTAAGCAGACTGCCAGAAATAGTGCACATTAATTGAGGCACTGCCCTGGCTCAGTGCTAGGGAATCATGAGAATTATAATTGTAATGTCAGAGAGCTTTGGTACCACAATAAACTACAGTTCCCATGATTCCCTAGTACTGAGTCAGGGCAGTGACTCAATTTAATGTGCACTATTTCTGGCAGTCTGCTTAGGCCCATAGTCTCCCACATTTATGCAAATCCTGGGATATCCTATGGAACCTGTGGCTTGGTCTTTTGCATCATGTCAGTTTCTAACACATATTAGGGATGCTGGGTTTTGTGCTTGGTGTGACAATATGTATTAACTTGTATCTTTTATATTTTGTTTCTTCTCTCTGGTCATTGCATATACTTCATCCTTCATTCCAACCCATTAATCCCATTGTAAAAAAATTACTTTTACTGGCCAACACTTTTTGCTTGATTAGGGCATATGTGTAAGTTTAACATCTGGTCATGTTTACTATTTTTCATATGTTGTTAATCAACTGGTGGAATTTGAACTCCACTTAGCACCATTTAACATTATCAGGGGGAATATTGCTATATATATTAAATAGCATCCTACAATACATTTCTATTGTATAAGGTCTAACTTCTCTAATTTCTAACTTTTCTCTTCTTTATCTTCAGGGATCTGGCTTGTCCAAAGCTTAGCCCCCCTTCTTCTTCTGTCATTGGACCGTGCGTAGATCTGTCAGCTTCCGGTTTGTGACAGAAGCAGGGTTTATCCTCTCCCAGGTGGCAGCTTAAATTGTACATAGAGCAAACAGCTTCCAATGTGTATCTGCAGTAGGGTTTAAACTGAATCTTCTCAGTTTTAATGTATCTTTGGCTATGCAAACACACCTGTTCGTTATCACAGTCCATTACACCTGGACCTTAAAATCAAATAATCTTTACAGCTGGTCTTGCAGAGGCTTGGAGTTTTCTTTAAAACCCAATTTTTATAGATTATTAGGCTTTATTTGTGAGTTCTACTGTGCAGCAGCTTTCTTTACTCTAGTCTAGAATACCCAGCTCAATTCCAGCTAACTTTACTGTAGAGGGGGTGGAGTGAAGTGTTAGAAGACCTCTCCATTTTGGATTCAAAGAATCAGTTTTGTGTTCTTAACCAATCTTCATCTCCTGGTTTAAACAGGTGTATTTGGGGCTGAACCAAAAATAGTTTCCATTTTAAACATGTTGGTTTAGGGTTTGTAGTGTTTTCCCCAGTTCTTGGACTTTTTGAATCAATTGTTCTATATCCCCCCTTATGCTAATCAAAATCTGAGGGAATTCAGCAAATCAAATCAAATAGGGCAGTCTATTATTATTTGTTTGAATATTTCTATGGCTGAACAAAACCAGTAGAGAAGCTTACATCTATTTTAACCAACTGGCTCTTAAAAAAAATGTTGTTTCTACTCTGCCAGAGAAGGCTTGGTTATAAAAACAGTTTCAAAGAAAAGTTTGATGCCTTTGTATTGTATTTCAGGAGGCTTCCTGAGTCTCTATCTGGCACAAGTGAGGCATCTTGAAGAGGCTATTATTATTGCTAAAAATGCAGCCCATCCTCATGCAGGGGTTTCTCAAAACAAACAAACAAAAAACACAAAAAAACCCCTCAAAGCTGCCTTTTCAGGTGGGAATTGGCATGTGTTTGCATTGTTGTTGTTTTTTCCATGTTAAAACTCTGGGCACTCAGGCACCATTCTATTTAATCAGATTTCTTGAAACTATGACTTCTTTTTCTCTGTACAAAGTATCATGGGCAGACAAAATAAGGAAAAACATGTCTGGCAATCTCAAAACTGGGGCTTTTGCAGTGTCTTTCCAATTTGTTTAGAAGCTCCCCTCTTTCTCTGCAAGGAGTGATTTACATTTTGTAACTCTACTCGGAAGGGGGGTGTTAGTCATTGATGCAAAGGGGAAAAAATCAAAAGGAAATCCAAAGTCCTGCTGTTTCAAAAACTCTTAATGACAATGGAAAATAAGTCTCTAATTGTTTTCAAGTCTAAAAAAAAATTGTTAACAAAAACAATTTTAAATATTGCAACAAAAACAACCCTCCCCCCAAAAAAACCCTCTTTTCCCAAGGGTTGATGGGAATTGCAGTATATTCTGGCTGAGGCAAACCACATTAGCAATACTGATTTCTCCTTTCCAATTTTACTCTCTTCTCATTGGAAGGCACAGATCAGCTGACAAAAGATCAAATGATTCTCAGGGCAAGCCTCAAACAAAGGAAAAAAAACTTTTAGAGTGGGGAAGCAGATGGCGCTTTGCGCCATCTTGGAGGCAAGGAAGGGAAGGGGCAGCCTCACGCTGGGTGCCCCAACCCCTTCTCAAACACATCATCGGAGCGCCCGTTACTCCACACGACAGGCGCTCCGACGACGTACTTCCACCACAGCATCCATACACACTGCGGTGGAAAAGACACCGAAGGTGCACCCAACGCTTCTTGCGGCACACCTTCAGCGTCTTGTGGAAGGAGCTCTATTTTAACACTCCTTCCAGGGCCTGAGAAGCTGCAGATTGGGGCCAAGGAGTGTGGCTACCTCGGCCCCAATCTGCAGCTTCCTGGGGCGGCGCACGGCCGCCCATCTGCTTACGCCCAAAGTTCAGGATGGAAAAATGGGCTATTTTTGAAGGGATGCAGCTCTTTAAACCACATGGGATTACACCATGGGATACTGTAGCTTTATTCAGGGCATGGGCCTTAAACATCAGGCTCATCAACATTTTCACTCTGGCTCTGAGATGGAAAAATCTCGGGCACATCTATTGCAGCACCTCCAAAACTTATACTTGATGTCCCATCATCCTCATAAGAAATCTGGACTCCCAATTTGAAAAATAAGTCTTTTCCTATTATGGACACAGGACTTTCAGAGATGGTCAAAAACTTATGCTTTACTTGTTGATTCACGGCATTAAAAACTTTCTGCTGTAAAATTGGCTTAAGCAATTTATTTCCAGTGGCACTCACAACTTGAACTTTTTGGGCTGTTGTCTCTGGGGCATTCTCATCCGTAACTATCGACTTTTCTGTTCCTGTATCCACCACAAATGAAATTTCTTGACCTTCCACTCCTTTAAATCCAGTCCTTAGTTTCTGAGGAGCCTTTCCCTCTGCCAATCCACTGAATTCTCTCTGGGCTTTAGTAAGTGAAGATGGTGGGGGATTCGGGCTGCTGTTTTCCCACATTCCCCATTCTCTAAAATCTCTGGGTTCTCTCTTCTGGGAAGGGCTTTTGGGGAAGGGCTTGGGGCACCCAGCGTGTGGCTGCCACTCCCCTTCCTTGCTTTGAAGATGGCGCTTTGCGCTGTCTGCTTAGCCCCACAGTCTTTCCAGAAAAGCCTTTGGGGATTCTTCTGCCCTTTGTTTAATTTCTATAATCTTAGACAAATCCACTATACTTTTCTACACAATTGTCTCTCCAGTTTCCTCAAAAGTAGATCCTGAAGAGGGCTCAAACATGATTTTTGAAGACTGGTTACCTCCCATAATCCTCCTCTTTTTGATTAGACAAAGACAGACACAATAGGTTGAAAATAAAAATGGTTTGAGGTTGCAGTGAATGGGGTCTGCTTCCTCAGAAGGGAAAAAGGGATTTTTGACACAAACCACTGGCCCAGAGTGCTGGATCTCTACCCTAAAAGTGGGTCAAGGCTAGGTGCCTTACAGTCACTGATGGAAGCGCAGTGGTTTTCACACACACACAGGTGGGCTACCTGCCACACAAACCCACAACCATTCACACACCTATCCCTGCTCTTGCCCTATGGCAAGAGATTGAAAACTGGTTTGTTCCTCTCACAGATGCACCAAGATCCATGCATGATGAGCTACCTCCCAGCTCCCAGTTTCTGTTTTCTACCTGAAGTGGACTTTAGTTTCTGAGTTTTCACAGAGTCTCCCCCGGCCAGGAGCTCCATACTAATCCAGAAACAAGAGAGGGTGGCCTGGACACCTCACTACCCAAAACATTGGGCCTTTCCCAAAGTCCACTGCCCTGCCTACCTGTTTCCCAGTTTCTAACTTTACTACTCACCTGATCCAGAAGAAGCCTGCCTCTTGTTTCCCTCGTCTGTGTTTCCAAACTACTGGCATATCTCGCATGGTCCTAGGCTGGAGTCTGCTTCCTGCTTCAGGCAGAAAGAAATTCCAGGTCTGCCCTTTCCAAAAGTGTTGGAAATGCACACATGAACTTCAGTGGATCTCCTCCTCCTGAATCAAGAAACAGCCCCAGCATAGA
>JAIPUX010001232.1:56286319-56300311 GCA_020142125.1 Phrynosoma platyrhinos | reverse complement strand
TAATTGTTATTACTTGTTAACCATAACAAAGTCTATGACCATGAGTTGCATCTTTGGGAAAGTACATTGTTGATGTGTGTGTAAGCACCTGGAGTTGACTTACTTTGTTTTTCTAAATATTGTTTGGGCTTTGACCAAAAACTGTTCTCAAGTGGAAAATTACAGACACACACACATCTCTACATTTCACCTTTGACTATATATCCCATCCATATCCTAACAAAAACATTATAGAAAACAGTGCAGAAATTTTGTTTATGCTGTAGAAAATGCTGTTTTCTGTTCAGAAAACATATTTTCTCAATTTTATTTTATTTGTTTATTTGTTTATTTTATTTTTTCACAAATGAAGTCCTGAATTGTAAACTTCAAAAATTGCAAAGTTTTGGACAACTTTCTTACAGTGATGATGGTAAAATAACTCATTCTTGTCTGTAAGAAAGAAATATAAGCCACTGTGGTGTAGTGGTTTCAGTGTTGGACTCAGGACACTGGGAGGCCAGAGTTCAAATTCCTGATCAATCATGGAAATCCACTTGGGTGATCTTGGGCAAGTCACACTCTCTTAGCTCAGAGGAAGGCAAAGCAAACCACCTCTGGACACATTCTGCCAAGAACACCTTAGGGTCACTATAAGTCAGAAATGACTTGAAGTCACACAAAAAACAAAAAGAATATGTACCTTTCTAGTGGATAACATGAAAAGCCAATGGCTTCCATGTCAGGTATACAGGGAGTCCACTCTGGTTTTTATTCCAGATTTTAATTGAACTATTCCCATCACTGAACCATATCCTCAAAACAGGTTCAGGATCTTGGATAGGTCCTTTAATGTTTGCAATAGAACTGAGAGTGAATCAGCTACAACTGTGATATGGAGTTTAGTGGGTTACATTAAATGGGCATAGGACAACTAAGGACCTATTTCCTAATTAATGTGAGTTGTAAAAAAGAGAACTTTGTAAAAGGTAGACAGGGATGGCTAAAATCAAATAAATGGCAACATGTTGTAACTATTACAATAAATAGCTATTGGGGCCACATTACTAGTTCTATTCTTTGGTACAAAACTTTAGCATAAAAAATGGAGAACTACTCAGGCCAGAACATGGTGGCACAATGGCACAAGCTAGTACTAATATTTACAACATGATCAGGCAACTATGTAGGAGACAGGGTTCCATTCTCTCCATGCCCTCACCTTGAACTGCACTGCTCTTTTCCAGAATTCAACCTAGAATGAACATTTCCCCCCCCAATTTTCCTGGGACTGTGTAGACATGGTGACCCAAGCCACCATGTTTTTGTTGTTTTCTTTAGGTACTTTTTCAGTGTTTTGGAGGGGTGAAAATTCTGCTGTTCCCCACCCCAACAATAGAATAGTCTAGAACTTCAGGGATCTCCTTTCAGGGGGCTATACTTCCCCACTTCTGATTTGCAACAATATTAATACTTTGTGCAAGCCACAGTGCCATTGACACTCACTGTCTTGCTTCTAAGTGAATCTGGATTGGAATCTATTGTTAAAAGTTGTAACTTTATCTCTTTCTTTGTTGCACATAGTAATGACTTCAGGCTAATCATTAGTATTTCCCTGTCATTTTCTTCCCGAGCCCTCCATACTGAGTGCATGTATCAACAAAGCTTATATCAAACATCTCAAGAGAAAGGAATGTCAAATATTACAGTGCAGGTCATATCTTTCACTATGTGGTCTTGCATGTGGAGACTTGGATCAGAGAGCATTTATTTTTCAGAGCTTGCATTAACAAATGTAGTGTGGGCTACATGTGTGCAAAAATGTTCTTTTACTGCTAGAAGTAACACTTGGAAAACTCATCTCACCAAATTTGCTTCAGGTAACACTGTAGAATCCTGCAGAGTTCATAAGCTTTCAGGAATAGCTGGACTTATCTTGAGGGACTCAACAAATTGGGAAGGGCTTCTGAAGGCATAAGAGGCTACTGGCAAAGATTACTAAATCAGTTTTTATCATGATTTCTTTTTCCTGGTTAACAGGGCAAATTACTGACTAAATCCTTAGGGCTAATATATAATTGCAAAATATTATATATAATTGCAAAAGACAATAGATTTTCAAATAAATGTATTATTTCACCATAGAGAAATTAAACAGTTAGGTGATAAGCAGGGCAGAAGTGAAACAGCAGATGAAGTCACCTTGGGAATGGAAAGCAAAAGCCATAAATTATGGAATACCGTGAATTAATCATAACAAAATTAGAAACAAGGGTAGAAGCAACTTGCAAAGCTGAAAGAAAAAGACACTGGAAGGATAAGTAGAACTGTTATTATGTTATGAAATCACAATGGAAGGGTTCTGGGGGTTGTTGTTTTTTGAGCTTATCTCAATACAGCTAGTCAGCAAGCAAGAGCATCTTCTCTGATGTTCAGGTTTATATTCATTTCCTAAAACATATGGGTACATGTAAACAAGTCCTTGATAGGATATATAGGCTCTGCTCCAAAGGCTTGCTTAGCCAGTTAAACATTGCACTGGACATGGCAAGGCTATAAATTCTACTAATTTGTCCCTCACAAGGAGGAAACACTAGACAAGATTTAAAATATTAAAAATAATAATTTATTGTAGCCTTTTCTAGTGGAATTATACTGAGCTGACAAGGACCTCTAATCAATCATTTTATGAGAGGTACAACATTAAATGGACAACCAGTATGGTGTAGTGGTTTGAGTGTTGGACTACGACTCTGGAGACCAAGATTTGATTCCCGGCTTTGCAATAAAACTCACTGGGTGACTTTGGGCTAGTCACATGCTCTCAACCTCAGGGAAAGGCAACAGAAAACCTCCTCTGCACAAATCTTGCCAAGAAAACCTTATGACAGGTTCACCTTAGGATCACTATAAATCGGAAATGACTTGAAGACACACAGCAGCAACAACAACCAACATTACCCCCCCCCCCATGCTAGCATTTGCAGCTATCTTATTAAAAGCTTATACCATTCCTACTTTCAGATCTAAACTGTTAGAGCAACTGTTTTTATTATCTGGATTAAAAAATAATAATAATATCCTCTGTCCCACTGACATGTAAGCCACCAGGTGTTACTGCCTCCATGTTTTATTCAAAATGAGATCTAAAGATTTAAAAGCCATATGATTATGATTGTAGGGGAAGGTGATAGCAGATGCCTAGTGTGGATGCCTTGCAATAAGCTCTGCTGAATTCAGTAGGAATTACTCTCAAAGAAATACTCTGTGCTATGGAATGTGCAAAATGATTCATACAAATAAAATGTGGTTTCTGGCTCCTACAAATATCAGTTTAAAACATGGAGAAAGTGATGAGGAAACAAGTTAGGGTTACAAACTAAGGCAATAATCCTCAGCAACCTGTATAAAATAAAACCTGGAATTTGGAGCAGTCTTTTACACTAAAAGCCTTTTCTGGAAGCCAGAGTCAGAAGCCATATCACTAATTCATTTCTCTTTGCATACTGCATCAAGTTCATGAAATTTTTCATACCATTTCTATTTTTCCTTGTCCTTATCCTTCATTCATCTTTCCCCTCCAATTTTATCCTCCCCCCCTTTGCAATCAGCATAGTAGGAACTATACCTATGGGAAACATAGCCTTGCTGGGAGTAAGATCTCTTGGACTCTGTGACATTTCTTAGAACTTTATCACATGGGGAAAATTGGGAGGGTAGATGGGGTAGAATCAAGGGTTATCCAACATATTAGTCACAATTGCGCAAATGATTTTCAGATGATGAAAATCCACTTGGAATCTGAACAGAAAGTGACATGAAACAGGGAATAACCATTTTGGGAAAAATACTGTGATTTCATTACCATTTCATTCATGAATTTGCTTTCTTTGCACAATTACTGTAGTGTGAAAGCCATATGCGGGATTATCCCCCTTTCTGTTCTTGCTGCCAGATTTTCTCATGGTTCCTTAGGCAAAGGCAGAGAGAAATAGGAGGGATGCAGACAGTGAAAAGTGCCGTCTTCAATCCCAGGAAGGGGAGGGGCAGCTGGATGCCAAGTGCTCCAACCCCTTCCTGAGGACGTCATCGGAGCACCTGTCTTTGCACATGATGGGCGCTCCGATGACATCCTTCCAGCTCAGCGTCCAGGCACGCTGAGCCAGAAGAGATGCCAAAGAGGCGTGCACCACTTCTTGTGGTGCCCTTTCCGCACCTTCCAAGGCAGGGGTAGGCAGCCTTTCCTCTTTAAGGGCCGAGGGACTTCAGCTCCCAGAATCCCAGGAGCTATTGGCCAACATGGGACTATTGGCCAACATGGCTGAGGCTTCTGGGAGCTGAAGTCCCTCGGCCCTTAAAGGGGAAAGGTTGCCTACCCCTGGTATATATATAGAGAGAGGACTTTATCATATGGGAAAAAAATGGAAGTTTAAAAGGGTCAGAATGCAAAGTGCTGTTATCCTGTGCAGAATCCAAGATTAACCTGCACTTTCATGCAAATGCAGAAATGGTTTTCACATGACAGAACAAATGTGCCTCCTTTCCAATAATAATTAAAGTGTGAAGTCCAAAATCCCTTAAAGGGGACAGTTTGGGGATTGCTGTGGAGCCATTCATCCATTCACTCCCCTTTAAGGAATTTTGGACATCAGCTCCCAGAAACCCAGACTATTGGCCAACATGGCTGAAGCTTCTGGGAGCTGAAGTCCAAAATCCCTTAAAGGAGGCAGCCTTCCATCCTATTGGCTCAGATTGGAAGGCAAGCATTGAGTCCAGTAAGCAGTAAGCCCTTTTAAGAAATCTATGCCTACAGTGTTCAGGCTACAGTGAGGAATGGTTGAGTGAAGACTGGTGGGTGGGCAGTTACCAGTCATTCATTCACTCTCCTCTCTCTCTCCCCTTGTTGTGGTCTATATGTGAAAATCATTTGCATATTTGCTTGCTTTTGTGGGATACACACGCTTTAATCATATCGGCACATTTGGTCCTGTCATGTGAAAACCATTCCCGCATTTGAGTGCAAGTGCAGGTTAATCTTGGATTCTGCACAGGATAACAGTGCTTTGCATGTGAAAACCATTTGCACAATTGTGAGTTAATCATGGGTTCTGACTCTTTTAATCTTACAATTTTTCCCCATGTGATAAAGTCCTTAGTAGACATGAAAAAGATTGCACTGCAAAGGCATACAATCTAAAGGGATAAATATTTTAAACACAAAGAGAAGTGTAAACCGGAGCCACGAAAATACATCACGAGGCCTGGCCTTCTATTTTTACTTCACCTAATCTATGTTCTGATACTATGTTCCTCCTTTCCTGAGCCTTCTTCCTTGGTCTAAATCCTCTCATTACTGCTTTGACTTATGTTTGGCAGGTCAGACTTTCCAGCCTCATTTTGGAAGGTTCCTTTGGGAATAGAGAAGTGAGACTCTAAGCCCTTTGTAGCAATGCACTTGATTCTCTACAGTTCAAGTGGTAAAGTACCAGATGTTCTGTGAAGCTTTCCTGGATGAGTTTTGACCTTCAGTGAATGCCTTCCAAATGGATTAGGAGGGGCATCTGTAATTAGATTTAAAAAAAAAATCTTACCTACATTTATGGAAAGTGTTCTAATTAATCTCCCTGAACATTAGATGAGAACCTAAGTCATTGTCTTCCTCCCTTGAAGTGCCTCCACTTGGTTTCTTTTTTTTTTTTCATGAAAGTGTTACTGCTCATTTTTCTGAATGCAGCAGCTTATGAATGTTTCAAAGGAAGAAAAGGAAGGGAGGCACATATTCACACAGTACTTACTTGGTTTACTGTGAGGATCATTGTTTCTATGGAACTTGAAAAATGTGGCAATTTCTATTGGGAAAAAAAAGAAAAAAAGAAAAAATCAGCCAGAAATCACATATAGTATTTTAAGTGGAAGAGCTGTCATGAATCACTTGGAAATTTCAATACACCACATACAATACCCTGTAATGCGATTGGAATTTGTGCAAGTTAAAATATAATGCATCCTTAAATCTTTCCCTAATCCTTTTGAATTACATATAAGCATTTTAAGATGAAATTATGAGAAATCTATTCCATTATACTTTAGAATGACAAACATTTTGTTTTCTTTTATTAGACTATGGTAGTGGAGATTTTTTTTTTAAATGTAATTTAGCACATCAAAATGTGTACTGCTGCACATCATGCAAGACTCTTCCCCACTTTATTACCATGAGAATGAGAGGCAGAAGGTTAAGTGAGAGGCTGTAAAATGTCAGCAGTCTTATCAAAAAGGTGGGGAGAATACAATTGCCCCAGAGGATGAAATTTGATAGAACTTTCAAGCAGGGTGAATTCTGGATAGAGATAAGTAAGCTCTAACTTTCAAATGTATGTGCTTATGCTTTTTATTGCTTTCCCTTGCCCCCCCCCCTTTTTTTTTTTTTTAAAAAAAATCCACTATCTTATTTATCAGTTTTCTCAGGAGAGGTTCTGAAGTACATTTTTGTGCGTATTCTGACAGGACATTTCTCAGACCCTAATATCTGTTTTGTTTCACAGTCTGCTTGGTTTCCTGAAGATAAATAGCTTTTCCCAGTTTTGGGAAATGCTAAAATTAAAACTATTCCCAATTACTATTAGAACATGGGAAACATTTGGGAATCCTTTTGTCCTAAGCATAATTTTTCAAAATAAAACTGAGGAGGGGGAGAAGTACTCCACACTTCTCTGGATAGCATTTAGTTGTACTAACTGCTAATTGTGAGTAAGGGGTTATAATAACTAACACAATTATACAGTAGCCCCTCCCAATTCATGGGGATCCATTCCAGATTCCCCCCCCCAATGAAAATGGAAGCTCGCAAATAGTCAAGCCCCATTGAAAATAATGGTGCACATGTCCATGGCACATACACAGGGCTGCACCACCATTTTATCCCTCCCCACTTGTCCCTCCTGCAAAGAGTGAGACCACAGACTTGAAGTCTGCAAATGGGGAGAGATCACTCTACATAGCTTATACACTGGCATGTTTGGGTTTATACATTTTATTATGATGGGAATTCCTTGAGGATCTACTGAAAAGAAAATAATTGGGACTAAACTGATAGGTACTATAGCAATAGTGAGTACTGGTGACAGAGCTTCTTAATGGGCAGAATGAAATGGAATTACTCCCAGCAGCAGAATCAGGAGGATAGTAGTCACCCTCTCTCGTGCAGCTGCTGCCCATATGCCTGCTTTAGAGGTCTGAAAAACCCACTGGTACAGATTTTCAATGCTATAGAAGTTCTGGTGTTAACACTGCCACAATTATTGGATTCAACTCAATGTATGATTAATTATCTGGAGCTTTCTGCATCAAGGAATAGAAATGAGCAGTACCTTATATAGTTGCCTTTTTCATTTTTTAGTTATAATACAACATAGCAGGTACAGGCATCAGGCAAATAATAGAATCAAAGTGATACCTAACACTTCGTGTTACTATCAGTGTTTTAACTGTCAGTAATAAAACTGTGGTCTGTTTCTGTTTCTTCAGTACTTAAGAGTCTAAATGTGGCATCTATTGCAATTCCTTCGGAGTTCACGATGTGTCCAAAGGTCTTCTCCAAAGTAGTAGAATTCAAAGATGTAGCTGTGATAGTCTGGAATATCAGTATGCAAAGGGACCTTGGGCCGCCCTGAGTGGTGGATTGGGACCGAGGCTGCCCTATGCCTTGGCCCCGATCCTCCCTTTCACTGCCTGGGAAAGGAGCACTAAAATAGCACTCCTTCCACAAGGCGTGAAAGGGATGCCCCAAGAGCTGCCATGCTGCTCTTCTGCACCTCTTCAAGCTCAGCGTGTCCAGACGCTGAGCCGGAAGGACATCATTAGAGCGCCCATCATGTGGAAGGATGGGCACTCCGATGATGTCCTCAGGAAAGGGATGGGTGCCCAGCGTCTGGCTGCCCCTCCCCTTCCTTGGCTTGAAGACAGTGCAAAGCACCATCTGCAAAGCCCCCTTCTTAGGAACAACCACAGAAAAACTTTGTTTTGTATACTTGGCATTTGCCATAACAGATGATCCATGATACCAGTCTTTGCCAACCTCAGCTGACAATTCCCTAGAGTAATAATAATAATATTAATAATAATAAAATTGATTTATATCCCGCTCTCTGCATAGTGCAACCAGGGCATCTTACAACGTTAAAATATACATTTTATATCCCACAATCCCACCCACCCCTTAAAATAGTATTAAACAATTGACAATTAAAACACACTTAAAATAATAACACCAGTAGACAATCACTGCACAACAGAATCAGGGACAAGCAGGTTGGACTATCTTTGGGTGGACGGGATATCTATTCAGGAAAGGGCTGCCTGAAGACATCAGTCTTAACAGCCTTTTTAAAGCTGTTTTATTATTGCTATTATTATTATTATTATTAGTAGTAGTAGTAGTAGTATTAAAGTTTATTTATAAAATGCTGTCAATGGTGGTAATATAACAGATCTCATCTGGCAGGCCATTCCATAATCTGCAAGCAGTTGCTGAAAAGGTCCTCTGGGTGGTTGCAGACAGACTAGTTTTTATAGACTGCAGCAAATTCCTCCCAGAGGACCTCAGTGCACACGGTGGATTAGATGGGAGGAGGTGGTCCCAAAGATAGGTTGGACCCAAGCCATGTATGGCTTTAAAGGTGATAACCAACACCTTGTCCTGGGCCTGGAAACTAATGAGCAGCTAGTGAAGTGATCTTAAGATTGGTGTTATATTGTCTCTTCCCGATGTTCCTGAGACCAGCCTGGCTCCCATAATCTGTACTAATCCAGACCAAGTACAAGGGTAGCCCCATGTAAAATGCATTACAGAAATTGAGACAAGAGGTTACCAGCACATGCACCACAGTTTTAAGGTCCCTAACTTCCAAGAAAGGGCGCAGCTGGCGTATCAGTCAAAGCTGATAACAGGCACTCCTGACCGTTGCATTTACCTGATTAATCATCTGAAGAGACAAGTCCAGGAGCACCCCCAGACTGTGAACACAATCCTTTGAGGAGAGTGTAACTCCATCTAGGATTGGGAGTTGTATCCCCATACCTGAGTTCAGGGCTGCTACTGTAAGTACCTCCATTTTGTCTGGATTCAATCTCAATATGTTTTTCCTCATCCAGTTAATTACTGCTTTAAGACAATCATTGAGATGAGAGACGTCATCTGAAGTCAAATCTGAAAACTGAGACATTGAGAAATATATCTGGGTGTCAGCATACTGATAACATCCCACCCCATGTCTCTGGATGATCTCTCCCAGCGGCTTCATATATATATTGAATAGCATTAGGGACAGGATGGCTCCTCCTGGGATGCCACAATTAAGCTCTTTCCTTATAGAGTGACTGTCCCCGAGCATCACCCTCTGGAATCTGCCGGTGAGAAAGGAATGGAACCATTGCAGTGTAATGCATCCGATTCCTGATTCTCTCAGGCATTCCAAGAGGATGCTGTGATTTATTGTATCAAAAGCCACTGAGAGGTCCAATAGCACCAACAGGGTCACACTACTCCTGTTGATGCCCAGACGAAGGTCATCAGCTAAGGTGACCATGGCAGTCTCAACTCCATATCCTGTCCTAAAGCCACTTTGAAATAGATCTAGATAATCAATTTCTTCCAACACAGCTTGGAGTTGAAGAGCAACAACCCTCTCAATCACTTTGCTCAGAAAAGGTAGTAAAGAAACTGGCCTATAGCTGTTCATGTCCAGGAGGTCCAGGGAAAGTCTCTTCTGAAGTGGCCTAACAGCCGCTTCCTTCAAGCAGGATGGAACATGACCATCCCTAAGGGATGCATTGATGATGTCTCTCACAAACACCCTTAAGGCATCACCCCCCCGGACGGTCAGCCATGAAGGACAAGGATCAAGAGGGCAAGTTGTTTTCCTCACTCTACCAAGTAGCTTGTCCACATCATTGGTACTCACAGATTCAAACTGATCCAGTATAATCTCATCAATGGAGTTGCTGGGCACCTCAACAATCGATTCTACTACAACCCCGGTGACCAGGTTGGCTGTTATCTGAGAGATTTTATCTGCAAAGAAGTTGTTAAATGCATCACAGCAGGCCTTTGTTGGGTTAAGTAATGGGTTCTGCACAGGTGGAACCTGTGTCAGTTCCCCTACCATCCTAAACAGCTCTGCTGGATGGGACTCTGCAGATGCAATATGTGCAGAGAAGACAGATTTCCTCACTGCACTCATTGCCTCTCTGTAGAAACAAAGAAATTTCCTATGACGAGCTCTGTCAGATAAGAGTCGAGTTTTCCACCAGACACACTCTAGTCATTGCCCAATCCACTTTATCTTCCTAAGTTCTTCTGTATACCACGGTTGGTGATTCGAAATGGGTTGGAAAGAATGCTTGGGAGCAATTGTGTCGATAGCATTGGTAAGATCGGTGTTCCAGGTATTAACCAAAGCTTTGACAGAATCACCGGCGTTACTAACCATTAGACTCTCTAAGGCTTTCTAGAATCCAATTGGTTCCATTAGCCTTCGAGGGAGGACCATTCTAATGGATCCACCAACCCATGTAGGGGGACAGTGGTTCTTAGTTCTGCCTTGTTCAGGAAATGATCCATCCATGACAATGTGGATGTTTTTATTATCTCTGCCCATGGATATTCCTGTTCCATATTGAAGACCACATTGAGGCTATGACCTGCACAATGAGTGGGCGCAATGACCAATTGGGATAGGCCCATGTTTGTCATAGATTCCATGAACGCCCGAGCTGTGCCTGTTAGATTCACGAAACTGGTCTTGAGTGGAATGTTGAAGTCGCTCAAGACTAAGAGTCTAGGCAACTCCAACAGCAACTCTGAGACCAATTGTGTCAGTTCGATTAGGGAGTCTCTTAGACAAGGGTGTGGACAGTATGCTAACAGAACACACTCAAAGTGCAGTGTATTCCAGACAGGTATCCTGATCAAGGTGAGATTGTTCTTGTGAACCAGAGGTCACTCCGCATCCCCTCCCACTTCCCCTTACCTGCTCACTGACAGAGTACCTGGCTGGGAGGGCCTGCATCCAAGTTATAGCGCTATCTTCTCCCAGCCTGGTTTCTGTAAAGCAATCCAGGTCGGCATCGTCATCTAAGAGGAAGTCATAGATGATACGGGTCTTACTTTTGACCGACCTGGCATTGCAAAGGAGTAAGGTAAGGTTCTATGGAATGATTGGTATGCTCTCCAGTCCATTCTGGGAAACAGTGAACTGAAGGTGGTATAGCTTTCAAACATTGATCCCACCTTCTTTTATAACAACACTTCACTCTGTTCTTGCCATACCTTCCTTTCCCCTGCATAACCTCAACTTCCACTCCCAGATCATACCCGGCCACATGTGGTTGTCTCTGTTGTTGCCAACAGCAGTCTCAGATGATCCAAGGGCGAACCGACAGCGAGGCAGTCCTCCTCCACCTTCCTCCTCCTTTGCCTTTCAAGGCTTTGGGGTGATGTTGGGTGGAGCAAGCAGCCTCCCTCCACCTGAGTCCTCAGTTGCCTTTCAAGACTTTGGGGTAGGTGTTCCAACAAAGACAGTCCTTGTCCATGTTGTAATTGTAATCTGTGATGCCACTGAATTCTGAGGTGCTCTGAGACTAGAACTGCATCAGATATTTCAAGAAGCCCAGCAGCACCATATGGTAGGGCCTAGGATATTGTGGCCCTTCATATATGTATGTCTTCCTTGAACCCCATAAACCTCAACCATTAGCCATATCAGATGGGAGGGGTGGAATTGAACTCCAAGACATCTAGAGAAACCTAGCTTGAGGAAGACTACATTTTGGTTCCTATATTGGTGGTACTGCATGTAGATGTATGAAATGCAGTTCTCATACTACTGCAGCTCTATTTTTTTTCACTCTCCTCCTGCTGTTGCTCCTCTTCATTTATATCCAGCATACAGATTAAAACTATATGAAAACATCAATAAAAATATAAATATAACAATTATTTCAAAAACAATTGATAAAGTTAAAAACATTAAACATTACAACCATTAAAATATAACATAAAAACTTTAAAAACTGCACTAGAAAGCATTGAAAGGCCACTCCTTTCAGTTTCTAAAAGTCTGATGACATTATTTTAAAAAGAAAGAAAGAAATCATAATGGAAGGAGAACAAAGATTGTGGCATTCTGGCCTCCCTAGAAAAGGAGTTCCAAAGTTTGTGAGCATCCACCGAGAAGGCCCTCTATCTTGTTTTTATTAAACAAGCCTAAGAAAGTTGTGGGACAGAGCCAAAGGCCTCTTCATAAAACTGTAGAACTCTAATGGGCTAATAAAGGAGGATATGGTCCTTCAAATAGCCAGGATCTGAGCTGTATAGGGCTTAATAGATCATCACTAGCATTCTGAATTGTGCCTGGAAACGAAACAGCAGCCAGTGCAGTTTTTGCAACAAGAAAGTTGTTCATTTTGGCTGAATTATTTGCCCTTATACTTGAATGCATTTGTTGTTGCTGCTGTTGTTGAGCCTCTTTAAATCGTTTTTGACTTATGGCAACCCTAAGGCAAACCTATCATGGGGTTTTCTGGGGCTGAGAGTAGTGACTCACCCACCATCACCTTGTGATTTTCTGGGACTGAGTGGAGAATTGTACCCTGGTCTTCAGAGGCATAGTCCAACCCTCAAACCACTTTGCCAAGCTGGCACTCCTTAATTTTATATTAATTGCATTGGCTCTCAGTTTGAAGACTAATAAATGTATTGTAGGATAGGCTTTTGTGGATTTGATGTATTTAACATGCAAAGGTTTTAAACAAGCAAACAAATACTTTAAAGTTCATATTATGATACAATGACACACTTATACTTATGTCATTGTCCCATAGTTTGCAGGTCTAGGCTTTGGGGCATTAAATGGCTTTTGTGTATTCTGTCTTCAAAACAGAATTATTAACTGTAGAGAATTAGGGGGAAATGAAAATTGACATTAGGACTGCAGTGATGATGACTCTTGCTCTATATGGTCTATCACAAGGGAGAAACACACTGAAGTTCAAATTTATATTAATTTGTTCTGTGCATCATGTGTAGATATATTAATGTCATTGATCAATGAGAAACCAACAAAAGGTTGCAAAGCATAATTTCTTTACACTGCATTATTGAACCAAGGAGGAAAAGAAAAAGATGAATGATTTCGATATCAAGCCTAAATAAAGAAACATGGCTCTCCTTCAGCTTTCTTTTTGCTGCAGCTTTATCACCTTCACAAAGTCACTGTAAACAGGAGTTCTGTTTCTCCAGCCTGTAGTGATTGGAAATGGAATGAAATAGCAAAAGCAGCATGCATTAAATTATCATATGTGAGGTTTTCATTGTTGTTAGACAAAATCTAACAAACCCAAGAGGTGCCTGTTTTTATGGTAAAGATATAACCAACCAGTTTGGCAATGTGGGAAATATGAAATAATTTTAGAATCCTTACTCAACTTTAAATAGAAAGTGAGGGCAGGGGGAAGTGCAGTTTGCAGGCCATACACAGCCTCTAGGGTCATTTTTGTGGACTCCAGAGATAGAAAAATAGTCTGTCCATTTTGCAAAATGCTCCAAAATGCCTCTTAGAATGTGTGGAAGGCCTTTTCAGCATGTTTGTGACCCCATTTTAGAGCCAGGAAAGGTTGATTTTTAATAACAGGAAGTGAGCAGATGGTACCTATCTTTAAAAAGCTTCTTCTGGTCCTAAAACAGGCCCAAAATGGGTAAAAATGTTCCCAATGTCCCTTAGAGAGCCTTTGTCATTATAGGAGTAGTGGCAGGGGGTGGCCCCCAAGCTCTTTTGGAGGACTAATGTGGTTTTCTACCCATCCACAGTTGCCCACTATGTATAGTGGTTTGATTGTTGGAGTTGGACTCTGGGAGTCGCTTAGCCATGGAAACCCACTGAGCGCTATTATTTTTGAAATATTTAGCAATCATAGAATCATAGAGTTGGAAGAGACCACAAAGGCCATCCAGTC
>JAIPUX010001232.1:56232239-56245036 GCA_020142125.1 Phrynosoma platyrhinos | reverse complement strand
TCTCCAGATTGTCTGAAGAGGGATAAAATAAAAGATGGTAATGTAATACAGTTGAACAGGTGATGGGTCTTATATATATAACTGTATTGTGCATATAGATGTTGTTTTTTATTGGATATTATACATATTACAGTTTGGTGGCAAGTATAATTTATTAGAGGGATTTATGGGCCCACATAACCGATAGGTTATATGTGCCCATAAACCTGCTAAAGGGGGGAGGTGTGTGGTGAATAGAATGTCCAGCTGACCAATCAGGAGGCAGCTGAGGGCGGACCAATAGAATTCAGGCTGGGAGGAAAGAAAAAAAATCAAGCTTACAGTTGGGAGAGAGCAGTTGGTGGGGGATGGGATGGGGGTGGGGAGGAGAGTTAAGCCAGAAAGAGAGGGGCTGCATTTCTGAGAGGTCCTGATGTTAGTTTTGTTAGTTGGAGTCCAGATGGGAGGGACTCGGGACACGGGATACATATAGAACTCTAAGGAAGGGAGTTGCTGTTGTGTTAAATCCTGAGGGATATTGTTAGCCGGTGTGGCTGAAATATTAAAAGGGAATTGGAAACAAAAGTTGTTTATATGTAGCCAAGAGAAACTATATTAACAAGCTTAGATATAAGTTATATCTATTCTATTCTGTTCAAAATAAACTTTTATTCTCATTTAAACATCACTTGGCCTATGTTTTCAAACCAAACCGAACTACTAACCTTTTAAAGCTTTTGGGGTGGGATAACAACCCCACCCCTAGAACTGCCATCTTAGAAAGTCAGTTCTAAGGTGAAAGGTAGCAAGAGGATGTTATATGGGGTGTGTATTGTAGTTTTTAATGTATGTAATTTTATGCTGTTTTTATTTGATTTTTGAATTGTTTCTAAAACTTTCATTGTAAAGTCTTTTAGTATAATAGTACAATGTCATGTGAGTTTAAACCTCATTTATTTCAATACATTTCAATGTCTCCTGCTAGATGTTGGATTAGGGTTGTCACATTATAAAATGGAAATAGAGTAATCTAAGTCAGATATTGGCTACTTAGATATATGATTTGATGCCATGTTAAAAACTCACTAGATTTAAAGTATGCAAGTTTTATGGGTAGTGACATTCTATATTGCATCCTGCAAGTATAGTAGGTAGTTATTGTGATAGATTTTATTTGGCAAAGACCAGAGAGTTTCATTTCTTTCTCATCTTGACAATAGTAACTGCATTGGTCTGGGACAGGTGTCAACCCAAATGTCCATGTTTAGATAAATAAATGATAAAGTACTATTATCTAAAACACAAGTGGAATTAAAAAAAGGTTCTTTCTCTGCTTCAAAAATATTCAGGAGACAGTTTATTTCTAACTATATTCTGGCTTGAACTAGGCAAACCTCAGCCAATATCTGTCATACTGAAAAGTAGATGCTAATTACATTCCACTAATTACATTTGAGTAGGCATCCAAGGATGATTCATGTTTCATAATTTTGTAAGCTTCCTCTGCCTGACGTATTTTTTCTAGCTCTTTGAAAAGTATTTCTATTGTCACTAACATGCACAGTTGTCTTCAACATGGGCTGTTATAATTAATCATTGAAGTACAGATTTCAGGCAGTTGAGAAGACATCATTTAAATGTCTGCATTTTGTCCAAGCACAGGTTCCATCCATGCCTCTTACTATAGGTTAATTTTTAGGCCTGATTCCCAAATCTACAGTTGAAAGAATTTATAAAAGAAAGTCAATAGTATTAGAAGTCAGCTGGGACTTGAAGCTGAACTAAGAGTTGAGTGATCTCTTTTTTAAAAAGTCACATGTACTCTAAATTTAGCTTTAGAAGCAGGAGGAATCAAGAGCTGTTTATTTAATCACAGCCATTTGATTTAGAATCCTGTACTTTTAAACAGAAGACATGCTTAGGGCCTTACAGGCAGACATCAATAGTATGATATCTGTACTTCAAGGTAAATTGCTGGGGCTCTGCTCTGAACAGGCAGTCACTGAAATTTTCTAAGCCTTAAGACTTCATAGTGTCTGGGATGAAGACCAAAGATATGAATCCCAATCAATTAGCATTTATTACTGACAGCTTGTGACTATATAAATTTCAACTGTGCATAAAGGAAGTTAATATTTCATTTCTTCTAAATGATACATCTTAATCCTGCTAAATCTAACTCTTTAGGCTCATAAAATCAGACTTCTGTATGCTCCTCCACTCATATAGTAGGTATTTCATGTGCTTAATAAACCTATCCCCAAAGTTCTCAATTGGTATTAACATCTTGATCAGCTGAATTGTCTGTTTTGCCTGGTGTTTTTGACATTTATATGTACCAGTAGTAGGTGTTGTTTTCTGTCAGTCAGATGGTAAAATCTGCTCCAGGTTTCAGTTTGGATTTAAAAGGGATACCCCAAGTATTGAATCTATTTGGGGCTAGAGTGCAATATCTTGGCTAGTTCTTTTGACATTCAAACTGAAACCCAGAACAGATTCACCAACTTATTAACATGGAAACCACCAACTGCCAATGAGATGAACTCACTAATTTCTAATGGGAACTAAGGGGTGAAACAGACAGGCAGGAAAAGGCAGCTTGAAGTTGCCTTTTCCAAATCCACAGTGAAGCCCCACCAACAGCACTGCTGGCCCCAAGGACACCGTGAAGTTGGAGGGACCAACCTCATAGGGTGGGAATGAATGTGTCTTTTCTAAAGCCACATTTGTGCTTCATCTACTGCACTGCCAGCCCTGAAGCTGCCGTGAAGGTGGACGGAGCAACTGCATGGACCAGAAAGAATGTGGCTTTGAGCCGCAGTGCTGCTTTTTTCAGCCACTCTGTCATGTGCATATGCATGAACACAGTAACAAAGAAGTATGCCCACAATGATAATAGCTATGTTGGCATCACCATGCACCTGCACATTGTCACAGTGACACTGCTCCCATCAGTAGCACAGAGGCAGTGACATCATGGATGCCATGTCACCCGTTGTGGCCTGCGCTGGCACTCACCCTGCAATGCACGGGCAGAACAGCCAGCAGAATTATGCTCCCACTGACCACAGGAACACCTGCATGCATCAATGATACTGATGACACAGAGGAAACACAAATAGCTGCTTGAGTGGGTGCCACAATCCTTCTTCAGTGTGCTGCCACCCCTGCCATAGTGATGCCGGAGGAAAGACACCTGCACTGCTGGTGGATGTACCCCAGATACACTGAGTAGTGGGATGGGTTCATCACATCCATCTAGTCCAATGAGCAATGGAGGACATTCTTCTGAATGCCCTCTTCCACAACCTAGTGGAAATACTCCAATCTGAACTGGAGAGGTCATACACTCTCATGAGGAAAGCCATCCTGGTGGAGACAAAGCTCACCATAGCCTTCTGGGCACTTGCCCCAAAGGTATCTACAAGAAGATTGGGCAGCAGTTTGGGGTTGATGCTACCACCAAGGGGAAAATGTTGGCAGTGCTTGCCCTGGCCATGGAGAAGCTACTGCTCTTATGGCCTATATACCTGGGGGACATCCATCAGGTAAGTAAAGTCGCACAGCCTTGTGTCTTATCTTCACCACCCCTGCACACCTGCACATTTTCTGTCATTATTTGTACATTATTTTGTTGTTATGTGCGTACAAAGGGAATGACTGGGAGTGCCCTCCCTGCACAGGTACACCAGAGTTGTCATTAATCCCTTGCTTCCCCTCCTTCCTATCACCCACAGATCATAGACATGGGGCTTCTCCTCAGTATTGGGCACTGTGGATGGGTGTCACTGTCAGATCTTACAACCCTTGAAGCAGAGGAACAAGTTTGTCAACCAAAAGGACACCCGCTCCATCATCCTCCATGGGACATGTGACCACAAAGGGTGTTTCATGGATGTGGACGTTGGGTGGGCAGGGTCAATTCACAATGCCAGAGTAATTTGGAATGTTACCATCTTTGACACCATGGAGGCTGGCATCTACATGCCAGGGAACCCCACCATGACCCTGAGGGGCCAGCAGATTGGCCCCCTCCTGCTCTCTAACAGCACCTACCTCATTTGGAAGTGGCTTATGAATCCCTACCAGGCCATCACCAGTGCCAAGCAGAAACTATTCAACAAGAAGCTGAACCATGCCAGGAATGTGGTGGAAAGGGCATTCGGGCAGCTGAAGGCTCGATGGAGGTGCCTCACTGCCCTGTTTCTTGTAGCAGAGGAGAACATCATCCTCATCATCGCCTCATGTGTGATCCTAAACAATCTGTGTAAGACCAAGGGCAGGGTGCTGGATGAGGGATTGTTTTACAGGTGCTGTTTTGTGCTGCCCAGCCTAGGAGCACCCATGGAGGAAAATGACAATGTGAAACAGAGAGAAGGGGAGACTGTAAGGGAAGCCATAGCAGACTTTTTTTTTTCTGAAGTATCCCCCATCCCCCATCTGTGATTCTTGGGCACTAGTGTACTGTGACATGATAAGCAGGTCAATAAACATTTTGTATCATCCACATGCTGTGCATGGTTATCATTCATGCTGTTATGCAGTCATTCCTAACTTTACGCCTCATGGACACACACACACACACACACAGGGGCGAGGAGCAAAAGGGCATGGAGGGGTCAGCCAGCACCAATTTTTCTGGCCACTGACAGATACAGTGCATCAATGACCAATCAACTTTCTGACAATGTATCCAGTCCCTAAAATTCAGCCTTCCCTAATGGCTCATTTGATGGTTCCAATTGTTAACCCAGCAGGCAACCATTGGGGACCCTGATTCAAAGTTCTCCTATGAGGGTCTCCATTGGCTAGCAGTCACATAAGACCATATCCCCTCAGACACAACTGCTCATAAATGCTCTTCAAGGATGATGATGGTGGCCAGGAGGAGAGTGCCCATTTGGATCACCTACTGATCAAACCAGGAGATGGGCATTCTCCTGGATGCCCTCACCGAGGATGTAGCTGCAAGGAGGGGAGCAGCACCAGTCACCCTAACTAGGGATTCTACCAACAGGCTTCTGATGGTGTACATCACTAGGGCTTTGAGAGGTCCCTCAAGCAGTGCAGATTCAAAATTCAAACACTGAAGGGATCTTCTTTGAAGCCCTGGAGGACTACAAGGAGCACACACACCCCAGTTAGGAAGCAGCCACCTTTCTATGACCAGCTGCATGACCTGTGGGTGAGGGCAGGCTGCCCACACTGGGAGAATCGTCATCCCCCAGGTATGTGCACAATCCCTGACATCCTCCCCATTGCCCATTCCCACCCCCACACCACCTCTGCCTATCCCTCTCTTTCCCATATGCTTAAAGTAATGGTGTCTGTCCTGTCTACAACCACAGGCATGCAACAGTGGCAGCACCAGGGAGGATAGAGAGGGCATGGGGATCCAGCCATTTCCCTCTACTCCACCTCAGATCCTGACGCCATCCCTGCCAGGGAAGGCCAGGGAGATAAAGAAGGAGCCCTTGCTATTCAATGACAGCCACAGGAGCCTCCCATTCCACAAGGTAGGTCCCCATTGGGAAGGCTGATGGCTACATGGTACAGCCTCCATGACATTCAAGTCTCTCCCCTGCCCCACCACTTCCCATAGCAGCTGTATAACTCATTTCTCCCTCTTTCACAGCAGGTGGTGTTGAGGAGGAACCCAGGCCAAGCCTCTGTCCAGTAGTCGAGAGAGAGGACAGGGGCCTGGCTGCCACCCTTTTGACCTGTGTCCTCAAAGCCCAGAAACAGGACCAGCAACAAGTTAAGTGGCAGACAAACAGGGGGAGGGAGTGGGGGTGGGATGACCCAGGAACCCTGGCTGTGCCATGGGCTGATTGGGTCAACAGCTATCTCCTTTCTCTTGTTTTTCTCTTGCAGATCGCCCGATGGAGGAGCAGATGGCTGCCATGGAGGCCAACATGCAAAAGCTGCAGAAAACCATGGCAGCTGTACTGGAGCACCTGGGTCCCCTCCTCCATTGACCTCTCACCTCCCATTACTTCTCCCCTATGCACTTCTCCCTCCCCTTCCCACTTGTAAATAGTTTATTTATTGTGTAGGGGTTTCATTGTGAACCTTGGAGCTAAGACCCAACCTGTTTGCCATTTGCTCATGCCTTTCTACAGGTAGTGCTTTTGTGAGTATATATGCAATATTTTCTTCCGAACTAGCATATTGCAGCTTTAGATCTTTTACTGTATCAACTCACACACATTTTGGTATCTTACTCCAATGTATTTTGTCCTACATTTCAGGTTTTCGGCTTCTGCCATGGCAGTACATTGCAATACATTGTAATACATCCCTGTGAGTCTTCCTGTATTGTTGGTGGTGTGTTGCATGGTTCCTCAAGATCTACCAACAACTTCCTGACCCACTGAACTTTGCTGGCTATCTCTGACAGTACAGCAAATTCAGCCTCCATGGAACTCAAGGCAATAAAATTCTGCTTCCCGGACCTCCAAACTACTGAACCGTCAGCAAACCTGATGGTTAAACCAGTTACCATGTCCAGCTGAGACATGGCTCCATTCATCACTAGACATCTGTCTTTGGTTCCTTTAAGATATCTTACCACATGCTTTAAAGCTGTCCAATCTTTCAGCCTGGGTTTTGATGCTCTCCTGGTCAACAACCCTACTGCAAAAGATATGTCAGGTCTTGTGTTGTTTGCAATAAACAACAAACTTCCAATTACTGAATGATATAACTCAGTATGTTCAAACACCTGGTCAGATTCAACATTGTCAAATACAGGTGTCATTGGGCTTCTGACCACCTTTGCATTACTCAAACCACACTTTTCAACAATTCTGTCAATCTTTTTCTTTTGACACAACAAAAACTTCCCATCCTGGGTTCTCCCTACTTCTATTCCTAAATAGTTTTTCAAGTTGTCTAAATCCTTTAATTTAAACTTCCTGGCTGACTGCTCCTGCAGTTTCTTCACTTCAGTCTCATTGCTGGCTGCCACACAAAGATCATCTACATAAATAAACAAGATGATGTCATGCTTTATGTACACACATGCATCTACCATGCTGTGCTGATAACCAAGTTTCACCAATTCCTCATGTATACATCTATTCCAACACCTGGCAGTCTGCTTCAGACCATACAGTGCCTTATTTAATATCTATACTTTATTGCTGCCAGCACAGTCATACCTTAGAGCCTCTTTCATAAACAGGGTCTCCTCCACATGTGTATTCAGGTGTGCTGTTTCAAAATTGAAATGCCTGACTACAAGTCTTCTCCTAGCTGCTAAGGCTAATACCATTCTTAAGCTTTTTGGCTTAGCAGTGGGAGAAAATGTCTTATCATAACTTTCAAATCTCTTCCGTGAATACCCTTTTGCCACAAGCCTGGCTTTGTACTTCTGGGTACCATCTGGCATCTATTTTTTCTTATACATCATCCTGCAACCAACTATCTTATGTTTTGCTAGCCTTTCTACTATTTCAAACACTTCTCTTTCAATGAGTGATTCAAATTCTGATTCCATTACCTCATTCCATTTCTCCTCTTCTTCCTGAGGATATAACAACAACTCCTGAAAACTATCAGGTTGTTCAGCTATCACAATGAAGATTCTTTCTTCATGCACTTCAAATATGTCAGGTTTCCTCCTTATTTTCTCAATCCTCCTAGGAATGGTGACTTTTGTTTTTTCCTGTCTTATCTTCACTTTCACTGCTAGTCTGTATTCCTGTTTCTACCACAGACATTTGCTCAAACATTCATGTTGTGATGTTTTGCATTTGTGTCTGTGTCTGAGGCATGGTTGTGGTATCATGTGATATGCTTGGATATTCTTCTGTTGTAGCCACTGGAAAATCCATCCCTCCATTTCTGATACTTAATGACACATCACTTAATGGTATGAAAACATCCAAATTGCAGTGGATTTTTCCCAACCTGAGTGCTTTTCAAAATTTGCACTCCTGGAGAACATCACTCTTCCATGACCAAAAGAAAGCCTATAATTGTCCCCCTCAAAGCCAACAAACCTCAGTCTTTTCCACTTTGGCTCTCCCTTCCAGTGGAACTGAAGTGACCCAACACATTTGCATATTGACCAAAGACCCTCAGATACTTCAAGTTGGGTGCTTGCCCATGCAAAAGAAAATATGGAGTCTGTTGAATCTAAAAACATCATATCCGATTGTTCTCAGCATAGCCTCTCCCCACAAGCTGGGAGGTGCATTCGTAACCAGCATCATGCAGTCACGCATCTGACTGATGACCCCTATTCATCTCTCTGCTAGACCATCCTCCTGTGGGACAGCAGGATTCTGGTCTTGTGGCATATGCCCTTTTGCTTAAGCCAGTTCTTCAAATTATAGCTGAGGAACTCGCCTCCTCTATCTGTAATCAAAGTGCCAACCTAGTATGGGAACTCTCTTTCAATTGTGTTTACCCACTGTTTAAATTTTTCAGCTGCCTCATTTTTGGCTTTAAGCAAGAACACATACCCAAATCTTGTGTGCTTGTATACTATCACTATCACATACTTATTTCCCCTTCACTCGGCTCAAAAGACTCCACAAAATCTGAATTTAGTACTTGAAATGGCCACTGGGTGGCACACTTGCTTTCTTTCAGCACAGGTTAAGCTTTCAGCTTTATCTTTTTGCAAAGAGAACACTCCAAATATCTGTTACAAGGATTCAATTTTAGCTCTGGACAGACCTTTCCCAATTTTGCTAAGCTTCTGAAGCTAGCATGTCCCATTATCCTGTGCAGATAGTGAGCACAATCTGAATGTAAAGATACATTTGATACATTGCCACATTCTGCTATAGTAACCATGTGGTAGAGCTTATTTCTTTCCACTACTCTAGTACATGCATCCCCATTTTCTGAGATTATGCACTCATCCCCCTTAAAAGACAATAGATACCCATCTGATGTCAGGGATGACACACTAACCAAGCAATTTTGCAAGTTTGATGTACACAGTACATTTTCAAATGTCCTGTCAAAACTGGAAATGTAAGCAGTTCCCATTTTCTGTACTTCGCTGGAACCACCATCAGCAAGTCATACACTGTTCACACAAGTGGATTTCAAGTCTTTCAAGAACTTCAAGTCATTTACCAGATGATGTGTTGCCCCACTATCAAGCAACCACATCTCCCCCAAGTATCTGCCTGGTTGGCAAAACAAACATTCCCTTGAGCCTGAGAAGCAAACCTACTCCAGTCCTGAGGCTTTTTATTCTGCTCCCAGCTGGCAGACTTTTCCTTGTTTGCTGCTGAAGACATCCGACAATCCTGCTGGAAATATCCAGTCCTCCCACAGCTAAAACATCACATCACAGCTCTTTCACTCTATGGCGATGGGGGAGATGGCTGGGTGCTGTGTACTGGAGGTGTGGTGACTTTCTCTCTCCTCTGCAACCTAGTCTCAAAGTCTAGGATGCAAGATGTCCACCGACACTAGATCCAGGTTCAGATCTCTCTCAGAAATGCTTTTAAGACTGTACATGAAGAAGTCCCAATCCTTGATCAGACTTCCTATCAAAATGTATGGTTTTTGACAGTCTGGAATTACCACACGTTGGTTTTCCACTTGTGCAAAAAGTTCCTGCATTTTGCCAAGATGCTCAGTTGTGGAATCACCATCTTGTAACTTATAGTTGTACAGTCTCTTACACCAAATCATGCTTGATAAAGAACTGTCAACTGGTGCACTTCTCTTATAGCATGCCAAATTTCAAAAGCAATATTTTTACCTCTTACATGATTGAGTTTACAAGGGTATAGGGTCAGTAACAGTGTTGCCCTAGCCTTTCTGTCTTCTTCCACTTGAGATTTTTTTGGAGGCGATTCCACCACATCCCACAAATCCTCTCTCACCAGAAGAGCTTCAGCGTACACACACCACATGCCATAGTTTCCTGCTTTCAGCTTCTCAAACCAGACTGCTCTCTCCATGCTTTCACTATCTCAGCAACACTGTCAAGGACATGCTGTCTCCTGGCAGACCTCCAACTCAGTTCAGCTCATAGATAAAGGCTTGCAAGCATGCACAGTACTTTACCTCTTATTTTTCCAAAATCTCTGGCTATCTGGAGAACTTTGGAAAACTTTGCACACATCAGAACTTACACAGACACCTGAGTGTCATCCTTAGTGCAGACTGGGCCCATAACTCTTGTTGGCACATGTGTGACCCAAAGTCCACATGCAGAAAATTTGTGCCAGGAACAAACACTCTGCTGAACAGTTCCTGCAAGTTGGAGAAATCCTTCTCCCACACAGAAGCTGCAGACATGGCAACTGCTGAATTCTCTTTGAGAGGCTTTTAATCTTTGTTGCAATATATACAGGTACTTACACTGACTGACATAATGCTCTGCCACCATCCACTATACACCACACACATGGAACATTGGAACACCTTGCTTATTTACACGATTTCTAGCAGATATTTTAGCTAACACCCAACTGGTGTGTTACACAATTTTCTGTCTCACATGTGCCATGACTATGCAGTATTGAAGCTTGATGACCTCATGTCCTGCCTGTGTGTCATCATCTTCCTGTGACTCAGTGCACTTTGATATGCCTACTCATCATGCCTTCCTGTTGAACTCAGGTTACTTTTCACTATTGTTCTATTTTGCAGCATCTAGGATATTTTCCTTCTGGAAGCCATCTATCCTGACAGTTTTGCCTCTAGGTTTCCATTCTGATGGTTTCAGTCCCCTTCTGTGGTTCTCATTCTTAAATCTCTGATAAAAAGACACATCTGGAGTCTACTTTGCATGTATGTACATATATGCATGTTCAGTTAACTGTCCACTACCAACTTCTTTCACTCAGTTAGGGCACTCCTACACTGACAAAATAAATTGGCCTTCACCTTGCATTTTTCTAGTGCACAAATACCCTGCAGTGATCCTGTTAAGTCCACACACTGAAAACACTTTGAAGTGACACCAGGGCCAACTAGCTACACATTTTCCCCTGGTGAACTTGCTGTTTTCCCCCTTCCCAGGATGCACCAGCCTAGCAGCCAATGGTCCTTATTTTTGCCTGTCAATCTAATAACTACCATGAACTCTGATTGAATGCCTCTCCAGACAATCCTCTTTCACACATTGCCACCACAGTGCATGAGGGAGTGAATTGTAAAAGCAAATTATACACACACATACACACACACACATATGACAGAGAAAGAAAAAATAAAAGTACACTTTAATTATCTTTTATTTACAAAAATGTCCACCCATGAGAACAGTGGTGAGGGGTTAGATCAGTCTAACCCCTCACTGAAAAGGCCTGAATTTAGCTCAAATAATCCTGTACATTGTCTGGACAGCCCGTTGTGGAAATGGGGTGAGATGGCTTTATTTGGCACGTGTAGACAAGACTTTAGTGTCAAGGGTGCTACAAGATTCTTTTGCACACTATCCACCATTTTTTATGCTTCAGTTGCATTTGTGTTGTTTCAGCAAGACTTCATTATTAAATTCATACTCCATGCAAGTTAATCATTTAAATAGTTTATTATGAAATTCTATACAGCTCCCTATAATGGAGCCAGACATGCACCTTCACTCTTACTGGAGGGATTTCTTCCAGGCCTAGAAAAGAAACATAGGAAATCTTGCATTATATCAGATTGCTCTACATCTGTCTGCCTGTCTGTCTCTCTCTCACTCTATCTAATATCCCATCTTTCTCCTGGCACCAGACCCAACGGGGCTTACAACAAATTAAAAATTAGTACAACTAAAACTTTTTTGATACAAACACTTTAATAAAAATGAAATAATTCTAACAGTTTAAACACATATTAAAATATAATAAAAAGGATAAAATCATAAGACATCCCTTCTATCACACTAAGTTAGGAGCCACAGATTTGCCTAAATAAGGAGGTACTTGCTTCAAAAAACTCTAAAGGCTTGCTGAATAAGGTAAGGGAAAGGCAATGGGGTGGGAGGCAGGGTTAAGGAGCATGCTGGGAAAGTGAATCCATGTCAGGAAACAGCTCCAGTTGTATTGATGGAGATTGTGATAAAGAAAGCTCCCAAACTGGTATGCATCCAGTACCTCTCTCTAACATGATTGCAGTGACATTGGGTCCCATGTGATAAAGTCCTATGTTGCATGTTCTCCATTACCCCAACTGGTGATATCAAGAGTTGGTTTAGAGCTGAGTTAAAATACCTTTTAAAAAATAAGAAATTTCCAAAATTTGAAAAAATTCTTGACAGACTCAACAGAAAGAAGCTGAAGGCTTTCTTTTGTTTTGTTCTGTTTCAATTGAATATGGGGTGAGGGTGGGATGACTCACTTGTCAGATTGGTTTCCTTTGGAGGAGAGACCACATCGGATATTCATGGTATTATGCAATAGTTGCTTTCTTTCCAAAGATGCATGCAGAGCATAAATGAAAACAAACAGTATGCACATTCTTATAAGGCAGCAGGCCTGGTATCCCACACTAGATCACTATTGAGAGGAAACATGATTAGTCTTCCTGATCATGAGAAGGAACCCTACTTTCCCACATCCTGCTTTCATTAGAAATAAATGTGCAGCCTCTTAGGGGATGGATCACCAGTGAGCATGTGCATTTACAGGTATCATCAGCATAGTCTTTGGGATAGTGTTGTGGGCAAGATACTCAGACAACAATTTTGTGAATAATCTCTCTCTCTCTCTCTCTGTCTCTCTCTGGCTTTTCTTTGCAAATGAAGATTCAGGAAGGACTCATCCCACACTTTCTGCAAGCATGTGATGACTAAAAAGTCAAATCTGAGATAAACAAGTCCGGTTGCAGAAAGCACAGCAGAAGGTCTC
>JAIPUX010001232.1:56191547-56203958 GCA_020142125.1 Phrynosoma platyrhinos | reverse complement strand
AAGTATAAACGTATCATTCTATATATGGTTTTGACAGCTAGAATGGTAGATGCAAGAGTGTGGAAACAAATGAGAACTCCAAGTAATAAAGAATGAAAAGAAAAAATGTGGGAGGTGATGGAGATGGATATATTAACAGCATTGTTGAATGGGAAAACAGAAGAAGGTGTGGAAGATGATTGGAAATGTTTTAAACAATATTGGGAATTCGATATCAGAAAGATAACATATATGGAAGTTTAAATGTAATAAATTAAAAACATTAGTTTATATAAGAGTGATCTATATCTGAAGTTTAAATTAACCAGAATATTATATTGATTATGTAATGTAATGATGAATGAATATTTGTAAAGGGAAACAAATTAAATTACTTTATTTAGGAAAATATAAAAAGTTGTATACTCAACAAGGAAGTCATATTTTTCATCTGAGTTTAAAATATGTATTAATTGTATGTAGAGTGTTGTATGAAGATTTGATGTTTATGTTAGGATCTATGTAGTGTTGGTCATTTGTATGTTGTATGTCATTATAGATAGGTGTCTATTCATGGTTTTGTAGGGTATTTGTGTAGGGGTATGTGGAGTATATGTGGTTTATGTATGTATGTATGTTTTGTTGTATATTTTATTATAATAACATTTAATTAAAAATTAAAAAATAGTATAACTGTTTTATTATTGTTAATTTATTTTAAATTTACGATATTTAATACTGTTTTAATGGGAGGGTAGGTTTGGGCTTGGGAGGATTATTGTATGATTTTATTGTTGTTAGCCACCCTGATGACTTTGGTAGAGGGGCGGGATAGAAATAATAATAATAATAATAATAATTTCTCTCAATTGAAAAAAAATGCCAGTTTAACCAAGCCAATTTATTCATTTTTAATCTATGAGGCTCCTCAAGTTGTGTACTTTCAAGTTGTTTCTAACTTATAGTGATCTAAGGTGAGTCTTTCATGGGGATTTCTGGGGCTAAGATTGCATGACTCACCTAAGGTCACTGAGTAGGCTTCCATGGCTGAGCAGATCAAACCCTGCTCTCCAACATTGCAGTGAAGTGCTCAACTGCTATACCATGCTGACTCACTTGTAGATTGTTTCTCATATCCCATCACTGTTGAGCTTGCTTAGCTTTCTTCAGTGATCAACTTTTTCAAAAAGCTTTTTGGAAGTCCCCATCCCTATCAGTTCATTTACACATTTATTGATGCTCTCAGAACTTCTAAAAGGGAGACAACAACTCATCTTGCTGAGAATATGCTTTGAATAGCCCCCCCCTTCCTCAGTGTGTGTGTGTGTGTGTGTGAGAGAGAGAGAGATAGAGAGTCAGAGAGGAAGAACATTAGAAAAGTCATATGTTTTCACATTCACACTGCTGAAATGGCTGACACATAATAGTTTTCCATTAAAAAACAAACAATTCCCTTCATTAATGCAGAGATTGTAGTCAAGATCCTGCATCAGGAGTTGTATCACATATATGTAACTTGGAAATGTCTTCTATCTAACCCCCCCAAAAATCAAACCAACCAAACAACAAAAACTACTGTTTCTCTTGTGTATCTCCACTTTCCAGCAAGGCTATTTCCTGGTCAATGGACAGTGGTAACAATGAAAGAGAAGTATCCAGATATTATCTTATGTCTAAAAAAAACACCATTGTCTGGAGCACACACACACACACACCCTGAGAGCTCTTGTAGGATGCCTATCACTCTGCATCCACCTATAGTTGGACACTTGCCTGCCACTTCACTTGCTCTCCACTGGGCATAAAATGCCTCTGTGTGTGTGTGTGTGGGTAGGTATGTACAAGATAGAAAATGTGGGTTGGCATTCTTGATATATAATTCCAACATTCACAGTGACCAAAAAACTGACTTCTGGTGGTGTCATTTGGTTTTATGCCATCATAACACACAAGCAGGATGGAAGCCTAAGTCTGAAATATTGAAAATGTTACAGGAAAAGTGGAATAAATAAATGCCTTAAAAAAAATAAAGTTACTGATTTATATTCCCTGAGAAGGTGTCACAGGGACCATAGGACACAATTGATTCCCCATCTTTTGAGTGTTAAAGAGATACTGGCCCCCTCTGGATGTATCCCAAGTACAGCACTAAAATGGTTTACAGCTATGGATAAAAATGAGGTCATTTGGGGGCATGTCACCAAAGCCAGAGGATCCACATGTTCTTTGTTATTGTGTGCCTTTAAGTCATTTCCAACTTATGGTGATCCTAAGGTGAACCTACCACAGGGTTTTCTGGGGCTGAGAGATGTTAATACAACTGACATACCATGTATTGTATTTAGAGTTTTCATATTATATATATATGTAGTTAGATATGTTATTAAGAGGTCACAATGACCTTTGGAACACTAGGAAACTTTCCCATGGGGAAAACACATAGATCCAACGACGTGAAGAAACCAGGCAGTAACAAGAGAAAAGCTAAATGGGTTTGCTGTATTATTCTTTACATGGACCTAAATATCACATATCCTCTTGCACTGAAGAAAAAGGCAAAGGCAACTAAACCCAACATTTCCTACCTACCCCCTGGCATGTTCCCAGTCAACTTCCCTATCCATATATTTTGGGGTTGTTCTAAATCTAATCAATGTTTCTATTACTCTGAAGTTAAAGCCATTAGTCATTCCAGAATCCATTCTTGATTCCCTGGTACGACCATTAGGTCTTTGTTACATTGTCAAATAATATCTAGGGGGGGTTGCAGACTGCCAGAAATAGTGCAAATTGAGTCCACTTTTAGGGTTAGGGTTAGGGTTCGGGAACCATGGGAACTGTATTTTATTGTAGCATCAGAGCTCTCTGACAGAGAAGGCTCAATGTCTCAGTTGAAAAACAATTCCCATGATTCCCTAGCACTAACCCTAACCCTAAAAGTGGACTCAATTTGCACTATTTCTGGCAGTCTGCATCCCCCCTAGCATTCCTTGAGATTAGGATCTCAGATATAAATATCAGTCTCAAACCTAGCTTCCTGACAGTGTGCAGAGAGAGCTTCTTCCATTCACTGTGTTGCCTTGAGACACCATCTGAGCCACACTTCATTTTCCATGGTTTCCTCTTCAGAACAGGTAAATATTACCCCTCTACAACCCGAAGTCACTGCTATTTAATTTCCATACCTTTGTTTTGGTTAGTTCTGTATAATGTCACTATTTTAATTATTATTGTGTGTTTGATTGCACCCTTGCATATTCATAAATAAAAATCTTCTTATTCACTAAACACAGACTCCTACCACAATTGGCACCGATATAAACAGATGCAATCAATCCTCCAATTACGCAGCCTCTTGTAAGCCTACTTGAACTAACAATTTTCCCAACATTTAAAGAAGTGTTGAGACAGTTGGTGGGAATTCCAAGTTCCCCCAACTTTTGGTGGGTAACAGAGTGTGTGACTCACCCAAGATCATCAAGTGTGCTTTCATAGCTAAAAGGGGATGCAAACCCTCATCTCCAAAGTTGTAATCCAACATTCAAACCACAACACCTCACTGGTTCTCCCACATGTTCTTAGGCCTCCTCATTCCATCAACATGTCTCCCACAAAGTCATATCCAGAATATACAACATTCCAAAAGCTGGTGCAGAACATTCCTCTTACTGGAGGCAATGGAAGATGGTGGCTACCCTTCTTCTGCCAGCACAATCTGGCAAGGTATATGAAGAGGTAGTTCCTCTCCTAGTGATGCACTTTAATGATGTTTTCTAAATTATATTAACAAATATGTGACACATTGTTTTACTCATGCACTGTTAACATGTGACCCATATCCACATTGACTTCTTTAATGCTGAACACAAATACACACACGTCACTCTGCCTTAACCTTGCAAGCAAACATATATTTAGCTATGTTTTATTTATTTTTAATCCGTGGATAAATATATAAGTGTGTAAGTATATCTTTAATATCAAGGAGTAGTTTCTACAAAATCGAATTTCTATATTTGAACAGATTACTTCCTTATATTTATTAACTCTTTCCATGGCCCCTGTATTCTTACTTAAGTAGAGCACAAATCTATTTTAGTAATCTCTTACTCTTACAAAGGGGAGTCTGAAAGATCCTCTGCTCAACAGGGAAACCACTTACCTGATATTATTACCATTTTTCACCTACTGAAACCATTATGATTTGCTAGCAATTCTTTCAGCTGAAAACTTACTGCCTTTCACTTACATGGTTTCACAGCTTGAAGATGCAATGGATCATTTTAACACTCTACTTGGTGTTAGGCTGTAAATTATTACAGGTTGCCTTGCTCTGTTTATGGCACACTGATGAGGAAGCACAATTATATTATGGAAGTTCATTATTCTGCAGAAAATTTGACTACCTCTCACTAATTTTCTATCAAGGAAAGTTTGTATCATTGTTTTACATGGACCTAAATGTCACCTCAGTTAAGGACTGCAACAATAATAAAGAATCTTTTCCACAGCTTGCTGTCATAAAAGATGAGTGAATGTTTTCCATTTTCCTCACTTTTTGAACTACACTTTGTTAGTTTTTTTGTTTTTGTTTTTTAAAAAAGGGAATCATTACTATTACTCATAACAATTTTAAAAGTAACTTATTGTTATATATCACAGTTGTAAAAAGGGTGAGTCATTAAGTATCATGAGAAAACATGACTTGATGCTAAGTAGAGTAAAAAGCTGCAAAAAAAGAGGAAGGCTGCAATACAGGCAGATATATTTTATCAAAGAAGTCATGGATAAGAGTTTTCAAGACCTGAGTAGGGCTGTTGATAACAGGGTTACTTGGAGGATTACTTGGAGGTCTCTCATTCACTATAAACTGAAACAACATTAAGTTCACTAATAGATGAGGAGACTCCAACACCAACCCCGAGACCACCCTGGTTAGCTCAGGAAGGGATACTCTTGTGCAGTGGGGTGGGCAGTACACCAACAGAATCCCTATTCTATCCTGGCTACCCAGCTTTAAGTAAAGACTCTCAAAACCTGTAGACTGTGTGAGGGGGCATCACAATAGACCATTGAACTCCACTTCCCCACCCCACAGGTCTCGCCTGCTACTGCACAGAGAAACCTGATGGGGAAAGATGAGAGAGATTAACTCTCCCAGCCCATTACAACCTGTTATACATGCCAGATCAGCTTATTCTTCCAGTATCAAGTCCTGAATGTCAGCTGTTTTGCCATTCACTGACCTAGCATTCAGCAACAGCATTTTCAACCCCAGGAGGGAGGGGGGGCTGTAACTAAGGTTATCCATACTATTTAGACTAGGAGACAGCTTGCGGATCACAAGCACCCTCTTGTTCTCCCCTCTTCCTTGGTATTTTAATTGTCTCCTCCCTCCATATCTCCCTCTGCACTGAATGGCTCCAATGGCTGCTCCCTGACTCTATAATCCCCTCCCTCCTCAGGAAAACACATCCTTCCTATTAAGCTGACAGGACAGTGGCATTAAAACAGTAGAAAAACAGACAGGCAGATAATGAATCTGGGTGTTGTATGATGGGCCCTCTGCAGAAGTCCTGGTTTTATACCTCAGGCAGGAAAGGAAGCTGAGCTGGATCAAAGCACTGCCTGCTTCAGTCCTACAAGTGCCCAGTCCTCTGAGGGAAGCAGAGGTCCAAGGCATCAGAAACAGAAACCTCTTCCTCCCTGCAGCATCCAGACAGAACCTGTGGGCCTCTGTCTCTCTTTAGATGTTGTATGGTAGTCCTCCTGCTGAAGTTCTGTTTTTATACCTCAGGCAGGCAAGGCAGAAGAGCTGGATCAAAGCAGTGCTTGCTGAGTTAAGGCCTCAGTCCTGCAAGAGCCCAGTCAACTGAGGGAAGCAGAGGTCCAAGGCAGTAGAAACAGAAGCCATGACAATGGAACTATGGCAAATTCCTCCACACCATGGGAAAATGTTTCTTTATTGCTTGCAGTAGCATTGGATGGGTTTCTGTCTCTTCCTTAGCCAGAATGTAACAGTTCTATGATGTGGTGAGATAATCTTGAGGTTATTTTTCTTTTTGAAAGTAGGAGAGACTGGCAGTTGTTAACCATGATAACTAAGGGCCTTTACAGACTGCCAGAAATAGAGCAAATTGAGTCCACTTTAAGGGTTAGGGTTAGTGCTAGGGAATCATGGGAATTGATTTTTTTCTGAGACATTGAGCCTTCTCTGTCAGAGAGCTCTGGTGCCACAATAAAATACAGTTCCCATGATTCTCTAACCCTAACCCTTAAAGTGGACTCAATTTGCACTATTTCTGGCAGTCTGCAAAGGCCCTAAATGAAACAGTATGTCTCTTATGCATGTGTTTATAGACTATAGCAAAGCTTTTGACTGCATAGATCATGAAAAGTTATGGAATGTCCTTAAAGACATGGGAGCGCCAACATATCTTATAGTCCTAAAGAGGAATTTGTATTCAGAACAAGCGGCTACCGTCAGAACAGAACACGGAGAAACAGAATGGTTCCCAATTGGCAAAGGGGTCAGACAAGGCTGCATCCTATCACCCTACCAATTCAACTTATATGCAAAACATATTGTAATGAATGCAAGCTTCGACATGGAAGAGGGAGAAGTGAAAATGGAAAGAAGAAATATCAACAGTCTGAGATATACTGAAAACACCATAATACTAGCAGAAAACCTAACAGACCCAAAATACCTAATAAGGATGATCAAAGAAGAAAGTGCAAAGGCAGGCTTTTATTGTTGAACATAAACAAAACAAAAATAATGACCACAGGGAACTTACACACATTCAAAAGAGACAATGAGAAAATAGAAATAGTAAAAGAGTTCTCATATCTGGGATCAAACATTGATCAGAATATGGACTGCAATCAGGAGAAATCAGGAGAAGATTAAGAATGGAGAGGGCAGCTATGAAAGAACTAGAAAAGATCCTAAGATGCAAAGACATACAACTTAGCACAAAAGTCTATCATACAAGCCATTGTTTTGTAAGGAAAGCAGGCTTCAACATGGAAGAGGTTACCATGTATGGATGTGAGAGCTGGACAGTCAAGAAAGAAGATAGGAGGAAAATCAATTCATTTGAGATGCAGTGCTGGAGAAGAGTGCTGAGGTTCCTATGGACAGCCAAAAGGACAAACAATTAGGTCCTAAAACAGATTAAGCCAGAGAGATTCCTAGAAGCCAAGATGACAAAACATAGAGGCTCTGCCATCTTGGAGCCAGGGAAGGGGAGGGCCAGCCGGATACCAGACACCCCAACCCCTTCCTGAGTTGCACATGGCGAGCACTCTGATGATGTCCTCCCGGCCCAGCTTCTGCACAGGCTGAGCCGGAACAGACACGGAAGACCCATACGATGGCTCTTCCAGCGCCCTTTCTGGAGTTTAGGAAAGGAGCACTATTTTAGCACTCCTTTCCCAGTTGCTGAAAGGGTGGTTTGGGGCTGAGGCATGGGGCAGCCTTGGCCCCAATCCTCGGCTTCTCAGGGCGGCCCATGGCTGCCCATCTGTAGAGGCTCATAGAGCCTTTACAGACTGCCAGAAATAGTGCAGCCTGAGGCCACTTTAACTGTCCTGGCTCAGTGCTAGGGAATCATGGGAATTGTATTTTTTTCTGAGACATTGAGCCTTCTCTGCCAGAGAGCTCTGGTGCCAAAATAAACTACAGTTCCCATGATTCCTTTGCACTGAGCCAGGACCATTAAAGTAGCCTCAATTTGCATTATTTCTGGCAGTCTGTAATGGCCCTTAGACTGTCATACTTTGGACACATCATGAGAAGGTATGAATCATTGGAAAAGACAATAATGTTAGGAAAGGTGGAAGTAAGTAGAAAGAGAGAAAGGTCACATGCTAGATGGATGGACTTTATTAGAGAGACCATGAATAAGAGTTTGCAGGAACTGGGCAGAGCAGTGGAGGATAGGAGGGCCTGGAGATGTCTCATCCATAGGGTCTCCATGGGTTGAAACCTATGCAAAGGCAGTTAACAACAATAAAATGTCTCTTATGAGAGTCCTAAATGTATTTGGGAAACTAGTATGGGAAACTAGACTAAACTCCAAAACATACTGCAGAAACAATCCAGGTCGAGATAGCTTTAACTGTCCTTGCTCAATGCTAGGGAATTCTGGGAACTGTAGTTTTGTGAGACATTTAGCCTTCTCTGTCAAAGAACTCTGGTACCAATATAAACCATAATTCCCAGGATTCCCTAGCACTGATCCAGGCAGTTAAAGTGATCTCAAATTGGATTATTTCTGCAGAGTGCTTTGGGCCTAAGGGGGGTTGCAGACTGCCAGAAATAGTGCAAATTGAGTCCACTTTTAGGGTTAGGGTTAAGGTTAGGGAATCATAGGAACTGTATTTTATTGTGGCACCAGAGCTCTCTGACAGAGAAGGCTCAATGTCTCAGGGGGAAAAAAAACAATTCCCATGATTCCCTAGCACTAACCCTAACCCTAAAAGTGGACTCAATCTGCACTATTTCTGGCAGTCTGCAACCCCCCTAAGTGGACTTCTGTTGATCCAGCAAGAGTCATCCTATTTTTGTACATATTGTTAAGAGTTTGTTGCAGACAGGGCTACTCTGAGTGATCTAGGAGCAGGCCTAGGTTTGTTGACTGGAATTCAGTATTGCAGTTATGAATGTGTAAACTCAAGTTACAGATTTGTAATTTATTTGTATTCATGGTCACTATGTAGTCATGATTGTTGGACTATTGCTGCAATTGTGAATGCTTTTCAAAACCTTCTTTATCAGGCAGCCTGATGGGCTGAAGAAAGTCCATTCAGGTGGCAATCTGGATAGAGGATGACATTTCCTCACATACCCCATGAGCCAGCAAGGCTGCAATAATCAGGCGTAGGATTCCTGTTGCAAGTCCTTGCTGCAGCCTCATTGACTGTCAGGAGATAAAAGAAGTGTTGTCCTCCTGTGCCCTGATCACCAGTTGAATGGACTTCCTTTGCCCAATCTGGTAGCTACCTGCTAAAATACATTTGTGGAATGTTGGACCAGGATGTAGAATTCTTGGCAGTTTATTTTTCTCATTATGTTCGTGCTAGAGGTGGAACAAAAGTTCCATTGACTTGATTGTCTCAATGAAAAGTGACATTTTTTCACCTTCCTATATTTGCTGCAAGGCATTTCTAAGAAACAAAGTGGGCACAAAACTATGTGCATATTTTGTAATGGTAACAGCAAAAATATGCATAATTGGAAAAAATGTATGCAGAATTATGCTTTAGTCAAGGGGGAAAGTTGTGCAATTTAGGTACATTATAAAAAACAAATGCATGAACTACTGAAAAGCATCAAAATTGAGAAGGTAACACAAAGTTTTGCAACCTAATACAAAACAAGAGCAGGAAGAACACCCCAATGGGATGCAGTGAAATTCAACAAAACTAAGAGTGATTTTCGCAAACCTAGCTTTTTTAAACAGTACAATTTCTGTTCCAAGCTCATTGTGGTAAATAGATACAAGCCCACAAGGAAACACTTCAATGATATCTTCAGTTTTCTCTATCAGATAATCTCTCTCTCTCTGTGTGTGTGTGTGTGTAGTGTGTGGTCTTCTGCACCATCCTATATGAAACCATACTTCTCAATGGGTGGGTAAGTTCATTAGGTCCAGGCTCAAAATTTCTGCCCCTGGGACCCTCATACAGATTGAGAAAAATGCCAAACAAAAAAAAAGAGAGAGAGACTGAGATTAAGAAAGAGATATTAAGATAGGAAGGAGTAATTTTTAAAATTATAGTCGATAGCAGTCTACTGATGGTTTTGAAAAATAAATATCCTTGAATGTTATTCAACATATGCAGGGCCTTCAGTCTATTTAATATTTGTTTGATTGATTGATGGCATTTTTACCCTGCCCTTCAGCCAAAAAGTCTCCCTCTCTGCCAGCAAAAAGGTGGTTTGGGGGAGTCAGTGAAATCAGGAATCACAGAAACATCTTCAGGAGGACCACAAGCAGCCCCATGGCTGTATTTTGCCCTCACTTATCTTTTACCAGTCTTATTACTTGCTGATTTTCATATTATTTCCCCCCAGCTAAATACCTGCAAATACAGTAGCTTGCTAGATGGACAGCACAGATACACCCATATATAATTCTGCATAGTACATCATGAAGCAAAACCTAAGCTTGTCATGATGCCTTTTATGTTATTAAAGTCACTATTTTTGTGAGTCCCACACTGATGTCACAGCATAAAAAGGCTCCTCAAGAGCAATGACATGCCTTTGCTAAAAGCAAATGGTGTCATGATGGCTTCAGAATATTTCATCTTAAGACTTAATGGCTTCCTCTGAAGAGTTGATGCTGAGAAATCTCTATGCACAGTTTTATTTTGTTTTTTTGTGGAAATTTGGGTTGGGTTTAGGGCAACTGTTTAGTGGAATGATGTCCTTTGGGCAACCAAAAGCCACACTAGGGATGAAATATAATAAAATACAGCAAAATGTCCAAAAACAGGAAGTGTGGGTATGTGACATTCATGGGTGAGATGTATTCACTTAGTACGTATGGACATGCATAATTTATTGCTTGCTGAATTCTTATACATTATTTAATGTTATCTTTCACATGCATATGTCCCCTATTGGCTCTGGGCCATCTCTCTGCTGTCATCACCAATCTGATTTTCTGAGTGATTATACATGTTAACAGCTGGTTGAATGATATTATGCCAATGATGCTGCTGAGGCACAAGGCAGAGGATTTTGACAAACGTAGACCTTTTCTGTATTCTGTCCTACATATGAAAACTACTCTATCCACTTTCCTTTCAAAGAACCCAACAAATTTATTTTGAAATTGTAAACAAATGGCAAAGGGGAACCCCCTCTGAACAAATCTTGCCATGAAAACCGCCTGACAAGATCACTCTAGGAGCAACATGAAGGCACAAAATAACAAAATCTGAAATTCCCCAGAATTTTTTTTTTAAAAAGTTACTGATTTAATTCATACAGTGTAATCCTAGAAAGAAGACATAACAAACAATGGATGAACAAAAGCTTTACCTGAATTCTTAATGAAGTATACGAAGAACACATAACATTTGGGGTAGTTTTATGTGGATGTCTGGTTGAGATTCAATAAAGGAAGTAATGACCCTGAGCTTGCAAGACCTGAACAGGGCTACTGATAACATGGTGATAAGTAGAATATATATCCATCTCATAGTTACTTCCTACCTTCCAGCCAGGTTATTGTGTCTGGTGTTCTTGTTCCTAGATTCACTAATATGTGTATGCGTGCACGCGCATGCACACAGACAAAACAAACATGCCTTCAGACACCTGTTGCATATAATACAAATAATGCAATCTCCACTGTATGGCATCTGTCTTCAGTAAATCTCAGTTCTTCTACAACTATACTTATTATAATGTACAGTACACAGTAGCCTTGCCTAAATATCTTTTAAGCCACCAGATCCTGTTTGATCTTGGAAGCTGAGCAGGATGAGCTCTCATTAGACCATCAATTAAGACCAGGTGCTGTAGGCCTTGGAGTATTTTTCACTTAAGAAAGTCCTATGAAATTCATGGGGTCACAATAAGGCAACATGTGACATGAAGGTACATATACACACACAGAGAGAGAAAAAATTATTGTGTTAGTTTTCCTTGTAGAAAACTTGGGTCGCCTAAGTATATGAATTTTGATAAGCATGTAAGTGTACATGACCCAGTTTGGCACAAGACTGCAGGATGGAGAAAAGAGGATGCTTTAACCATTTGCTTCCACCCAACCAAATGCAATCCCACTCCACATTGTAGGCAATGTACTATCATTTTACATCATCAGATAATGATTACCTATAAAAAATGAGAAAATAAGTGTAGATCCTTCAGCCATAGTGGACATGATTGCCAGCAATTATATATAATGCCCAAAATTCACAAAGGCAGTTATGCATGTAAAACCATCATTGTTACATAGCTACATAGTGTTTTCTGGCCCAACCCCCCAATTCTCATTTACTGGGCAGCAGTCACTGAATGTGATAAGGGTCTGTTCCCTTGTAAATAAGGAAGCAGTTAACTGATCTTTCCACAAACTCTCTTGAGTTTGTGGAAAGTTACAGTCAGGAGCAAGATCCCTGTCACATTTCCCCATTGTGCCAGAGATCATTTGTGTGAAGAGGAAATTGGAAACATCAGTTATCTGCTTCCAGACTGACAAGGGAACAGAACCTCATCACACACAGTGGATGTTACCCAGTAAATGTGGATTGGGAAGCTTTCACAGTCTCTACAAATTTCCTAAACTCGAGAGTATATGGAGTTCTTTTTTTTTTAAATAAATTTTATTGATTAAAAACAAGCTGTCATTAGTTCCTTACATACAATATCCAAATGTATATACATAAAGTAAGAAAATAAACAAT
>JAIPUX010001232.1:56180456-56191086 GCA_020142125.1 Phrynosoma platyrhinos | reverse complement strand
ACATTGATAGAAATGGGGACTGCAGTCATGAAATCAAAAGAAGACTACGAATAGGGAAAGTGGCTATGAAAGAACTAGAAAAGATTCTAAAATGCAAAGATATACAACTCAGCACAAAAGTTAAAATCACACAAGCCATTGTATTCCCTATTACCATGTATGGATGTGAGAGCTGAATAGTTAAGAAAGATGATAGCAAGAAAATCAACTCCTTTGAAGTGTCGTGCTGGAGAAGAGTGTTGGGGATCTTGTGGACAGCCAAAAAGACAAACAAATGGGTCTTAGAGCAGATCAAGCCAGAAACCTCCCTGGAAGCCAAGATGACCAAACTGAGGCTGTCGTACTTCAGACACATCATGAGAAGAGAAGACTCATTAGAAAAGACAATAATGCTGAAAAAAGTGGAGAGAAGTAGGAAGAGAGGAAGGCCACATGCAAGGATGGACTCTGCTACAGAGGTCATGGGTATGGGTTTGCGGAATTTAAGTAGAGAAGTGGAGGACAGAGGGTCTTGGAGATGTCTCACTAATAGGGTCACCATGGGTTGAGATTGACTTGAGGGCAGTTAACAGCAACAAAATTGAAACTAGCTTATTCCTGCTCTCTTTTGTCCCTACTTAGCCTATCTTAGCTTTGCACCCTTAGAGAGCTTTTCTATCGCTAATGAGGTCCCTATAATTAAACCTTTAGTTTGTTTTCTGTAACCTTTGATATCATTTCTCCTTAATCATTACATGCACACATATTCTATCAGGTGCATGGAAAATATAAGGATTTGACTTGCAAGTGCGAACCTACTCTTAATGTGAAAGAAACAAGGATCTTATGAAGGAAATATCAACAGCAAAACAGAGTTTCCAGGGATATCAGCTTGAAGAGGAAGATTTCCTAAGAAGTAGTTCTCTCTTTGTTCCCTCACACAACTGTGTGCACAGATGGAAGTTAAACTGATTTAGACAATACAGAGAATGAATCACATGACATTTCCATGACTGCAGCTGTAGGTGGACAGGCCAACACACTACTAAGTGTTTCTGCTAGTGTTAGAAGGCATTGTTGCAATATTATACTCCAGATATAGAGCAAACATCTTGCTTCTGACCCCCAAATGACATGTTTGTTGAATGGGGAACTCTGAACTGCTCAGAAAGAGTTTCTGCACTGACAATTTTTTATGAAAAATAGCAGTGACAAAGTAAAGGCTGCAGGATGTGGAGGCGTTTCCCTTTGTCTAAAGCCTTCTAATTGAGGTAGTACTTTATCTCGTTTGTCATGGTGTCCTGTATTCTATCATTCTTTGAAAGAAATACCATACCTTTCTCCCAGTCCCTCCATGATCGTTTCCTATTAAATCATGTTTGTGATTAGGCTGCAGAGGCACTAGAGATTGGTTTCCTGGTATTTAGACTTCATTTCTCCATCCCTCCCCCTTTTGAGTAGGCCTGTTCTATGTCTACTGAGGCCACACATTCCACTGAAAATGTTTGGACCTGAGCACATATGACTATGCATTGGGCTGCAACATCATTAGTAGGTGAGTAATGCCATGGTTTGGAACACCCAGATTGCATTACTGATGGGTGAACTCTCCCCAGCCTGTAATTAATTTGGTTTTTCAAAACTTTCATCAGAGTATGTGACGAAAACACACATCTTTATGAGATGTGTTAGAAAAAAACTTCAGGAGTTTATCCAAGCCCTCCATATCACCAGGTCTCCATTGTGAGGAATGACACCATCTCAGTGAAGTTGAAAGTATGTAGGTTATCTAATGAAAAATCTGTTAATTATCACATTCTCTTGCATTCAGTTTTTTTTAAAAAAAAAATCTTCATGTTCTTTCCAATCCAAATGTGAGATTGGTGGACTGTGATAAATTCTTCAGAAACAATTAGAATGATATGTTCAACCATCTGTCCTTGCTAAATTCATTGTGTACAGCTGTCCACATGGAGCCAGTGTTGTGGAGTGGTTTGAGTGTTGGACTAGGACTATGGAGACCTGGGTTCTAGTTCTTGAGTAGCCACAGAAATGCCCTGACTGACCTTGGGCAAATCATACTCTTTCAACTTCAGAGGAATACATTAGCAAGTCCCCTCTGAATAAATCTTGCAAAGAAAATCCATGAGAGGGTTGCCATAAGTTGGGAATTACTTGAAGACACACAACAGCAATAACAACGACAACAGTTGTTCCCATCATGGACAGAACCATTTTGTAGTACTTGTCTTATCTATACTGAAGAAGAAGAAGAAGAAGAAGAAGAAGAAGAAGAAGAAGAAGAAGAAGAAGAAGAAGAAGAAGAAACATGGTTGAATATATAGAGATTCAAATACAGGGTTTTATGGATTAAACCCAAGGTTGGATGGGGAAAATCTATGAGTTTCAGTTTTTATCTGACCACTACCCCCCTATTTTTTTTTAAAAAAGATAATGTCCCTTGCATTCCAAATGTAAAGAAATTTACAATTTTTGACAAATGCTTCTAAAAATGAAATTTTCACTCATCTATACTGTACAGCTCATCCTTAAGGCCTGGGTGGTCCTTTTTGAAGTGTCAATTTCTGATGGTGTGCATGGAAGTCCCAGTTTTCCATGTCTCCTAATTCAATGAATTCAAGTGATATATATATGGTTCATACCATTTTGCTATTATTACAGTTTTCTGTAGCTCTAATTTATTCTTCCTTGCTGTCAGTCTTGGTAGCCTTTCAAAAATAAATAAATAAAAATATTTCTACTATCCTTTGACAGTGTCAGATAATCTTAAAGTCTTTTACCTCAGCAGGGCAAATTAAACCTGTCCAATTTGTTGCCCAGAGCCAACATGGTGTAATGGTTTTAACATTGGACTTCAATGCTGGAGATTTCAAATCACTGCTCAGCCATGGAAACCCACTGGGTGACCATGAGCAAGTCACACTCATTCAGCCTCAAAGGAAGTCATAGGTGACCTCTCTCTGAAAAAATCTTGTCAAGAAAGTCTTGTGATAGGTTCACCATAGGATCACCATTAGTTGGAAAGTACTTGAACACACATAGCAGCAATTTCCTACCCAATGTCAGAGTGAAATAAAAGCAAAACAAAACTCTGCTAAGCCAATCTGGAAGGAGAAGAAATCAGAACAGATCTCCTGGGGGATAGACTTCCATAGCAGGAGGTTGGACTAGAATCTAGAGTCACTAAATGATTGATTGCAAGGAATCCTTCTTACAATTCTAACTGAGCTTCAGGAGCATCATATGCATATGAGAATTATTATTATTATTATTATTATTATTATTATTATTATTATTATTATTATTATTATTATTATCCTGCCCCTCTACATAATGCAACCGGGGAGGCTTACAACATTAAAATATACATTCCATATCCCACAATCCCATCCCCCTTAAAATACTATTAAATAGTTGACAGACTGCAGCAGAATCAGGTATAAGCAGGTTTGACTATCTTTTGGTGGCCAAAATATCTATTCAGGAAAGGCCTGCTGGAAGAGATCTGTCTTAACAGCTTTTTTAAAAAGCTATTTAAGGTGGTAATATGATGGATCCCATCTGGCAGGCCATTCCATAATCTGGAAGCAGTTGCTGAAAAGGTCCTCTGGGCGATTGCAGACAGTCTAGTTTTTATAGGCTGGAGCAGATTCCTCCCAGAGGACCAGAGGCATATGCAGATGATATGCAGGTCAGGCATTTTGTGTATACAACAGTCCAAATCTTGATGTCCACAACCTCTGTCTATAAACCACCATCTTAAATCTTGAAAACATGGAAATCTATGAAAAATATATGGGGGGGGCCAATATATATATTACAATACATCTGGGCTAGTTTAAGCTGGTCAACAAAATCATGTATATCCTGACAGCACATTGGGAAGCAGCCTTATTTTAGAAACCTTCGGGGGTTGCAGACTGCCAGAAATAATGCAAATCGAGTCCACTTTTAGGGTTAGGGTTAGTGCTAGGGAATCATGGGAATTGTTTTTTTTCTCTGATACATTGAGCCTTCTCTGTCAGAGAGAATAAAATACAGTTCCCATGATTCCCTAACCCTAAGCTTAACCCTAAAAGTGGACTCAATTTGTACTATTTCTGGCAGTCTGCAACCCCCCTTCAACAGCATCTGTATTGGATCTTTGTCAGACTAAAGATGCTCTCTCTCACACACACATTCTCTCATTTTCTGTGTTAATTATCCTAGAAGGGAAGCAACATGTAGAAATGAGTTGGATGAACAATGAACATAAAAACTACAGGAGAACATGTTGTTGCAAGACACCGCTTAAGTGATAATTGCAGATAGATCTAAGTAATGCAGATTGGTGCAGACTACAAGAAAGTAGGTGGTGTCAGAAGTAATGTCTTCCAATTATTGGCTCGCTGTTTCCAGATCAATGATCTTAAGGGGATGTGAGGTTAATTAAGCTTTAATTCACTCAAGATAAATTGACAGTTCTTTGTGCAGCTATAATTGCCTGAACATAAAAATTACTAGTAGGTACAGGAAGATAATCATTTTATTTTCTGTGTCATTTACTAAATGCTTCCTTGCACATTAATATACATATGTTCAAATGCAATAATACTAGACTTTTTAAAAAGAAGAAGACTAAAGCTATATATGACTTTGAACTGATGGTCTGCCAGTAAGGCTTGAAAGTTCATTTCCATTATTTCATTTGTACATAAGAAACTTGAAGCTCATCTTGAAATCTTCACAAAAACTATAGCCTTTTCTCATTTTAGACCCATAACAATAGGTTTCACAGAGTTATGCAGAGTGCAAATTACAGTTAGCAAGATAATGAAGAAGTTTGATGCTAACGCCTTCAAATCCAGTAGGGTTAAAAAGAAGGAATGGCCAGGGTCAGTACTAAAATAGCAGGTACATTCTCAGAATTTGGGAAAAGTCACTTTTGAACTTTCATAATTAGCTGTGATGCCAGTGCTGGAAATGCAAAGCACCTTTTTATTTTAAGAGCTTGTTCACCTAGTTTCAAACTCCTGTTCTTATCATCAGAACCTGAAATCTTTGCCTTTTCTTTGACAAAGTTAGTGCTATACAATATGACCATGCTCAGACCGCCTGTGGTTATGTTGAATTGTATGTAAAGAAAGATGAACAAACTAGATAGCCATGTGACCAAGATATAAGTCCCAACTGATTAAATCTGTAAGAAAACTAAGTACTTAGGCATTGTATTAATTGCACATTTGCTGATTAGCCCATCAGAACTGCCAGTAGAACACAAGAAATAGTTCAGTAATAACTATGAGAAGATAGTGAATAAACTAAAGAAGTATTTAAAGGTATGGAATAAACTGAATCTTTCTTGGCTGGGGAGAATGTATGTGATAAAAATGAAGGTATTGAATGTTTTTGTTGCAGAATATCCCCATTATAACCAATTATAAACCCTTCAAGATTTGGCATAAAGAGCTCTCCAAATTCACATGGAATAGAAAGAGGCTGAGGGTGAGATTTAAGTCAATCACATATTATGATGGTCAGTATTATCCACTGAGGAAAAGAAGAAGGAAAAGGAAATGAATTTTACAGAGATAACAATGCTGGCCAGGGTCAGCTATACAACATGACCCTGCTCAGGGGTCATGTTGCAATAATAGAAATCTAGTTTTTTTTGTTTGTTTGTTTGTTTTGTGGATACTCCAGGACTTGTCTGTTAGGCAAAATGGACACATTTTCCAGATATTTGCCCTTGTGTCTACTGGCAGTTCTGATGGGCTAATCAGCCAATGTGCAATTAACTTACCATGTATATGATTTACTTATGCATCATCCAACACCCACTTTCACCCCCATCAGGATGTTCAAGCAAGTGGCCTACTATATAATGAATATCCACCTGCATAGATTATCTGGCTATCAGATTATATAAACCAGGAGCTAAATCTCTTTTATGATTTTTTAAAAAAATATGGAGACATAAACCTGAGTTTTTGGAAAATACGTTATATTAAGCTTGTAATCCTTTTATCTGCAGGATTGTGCCTAGATTCATTGGACAGATTGGAAATATGCTTCAGACGTCAGAGATATAGTGTCAGTGTCAGAACTTGAAAAATATGATTTTAGACTACACTTCCAGAATCCCCAGACTGCATGATCAGTGAGTATGGGATTTGTGGTCTTTAAAAGGAAAATTTTCAGGTTCTGGCTTCACACACAGATTCTCTACTGTCCCTGAAAACTTTCTGCATTGTTCTCCTCTCAGATATTGAAGTATAGGGGAAGGGGGTTGGAACAAGGTGAACTTTTGGTATGTAGCATCTACCAGCCTTCCTGACCTCTGCCATGCTTGTTAATGTCAGCTTTTCTTGATTATTTTTGTCAATATTATCTTTCACTCTCCTGTTTATTGAGATAGTTCCTAATTTTCTGGTAAGTGTTAGGGTGGGTCATTAAAACTATTTTTTCCATTTTTTTTTATTTTGAAGAAAGTGGTGATGGTACCTCCAAAAACAGGCTGTCCCCTTTCCCTGTGCTGCCCAGCATGGAGAAGGGAGATGGAAAGCTCTTGGCACAGGGACAACTGGATTTGTCCAAATCAGATCAAGTCTAGCTGTCCACATGCCAAAGGAAACAGACATCACTTAGGAGTTTCTTAGAAACACCAGGATTTTCTCCAAATTTGCTTAGTTTGGAGCAAAATTGATTTAATAGGAGAGGAATAAGTGAAGTGATGAAAAACTTGGGTGAACAAGAGGCAAATTTGGACTGGCTGATGTCACAGGTTCACCAGGAAGAATTGTGCATTCCTCTTTGGACAAAGGATTGTACATTTCTTGCACTAGTGCTCTATTGTTGCTTTTAAAATAATGTTGGTTATTAAATCTTATTAAAGAAAATGTTCCATTGAAATGTTTTCAAGTTTTCTTTCCATTAAATCCTGTAGGACCTCGCATGTGCAGAGAGTATAGTAGATTACAGCTGTTATAATTGCCCAATAGTGGATCCATTTATTCCATGAGTAGAATAGTTTACCAGGGTTTCGGTGGTCATTTCAAAGTTGACAAGAAATGGTTTGAACAGTTTCCTTTGAGTGGGTCTTGCTTTTCAGTTTGTTCCTAAGTTGTTGTCTGAATCTCTATAGCAACGTCTTATTACAAGCAAGATATTAATTATTTGTCCTGTATCCAATTTACAACATTTGTGATAGGATGCCTTGTCTCCAGCCTTGAGGACAGACAAATGGTTTCTTAATTTAACCACTGTGAAATCTGCTGCATAAATTATATAGCTATAGCAGGTGTTATTGCCAAAGTCACAAGATATACAGTCTGCTTCTGCAGAACTGAGATACCCTTTCTGCACTTGGGAATGTAGTCCCTGGAGCATAGCTTGCTTTTGTGTCTTTTACATTTGTACATGACATTTCACCCTTTCAACTAGTCTAAAAGAGAGAAATAAAACACTCAGCAGAGGGCTTGAGCAAAGTCTTTTGGTTTACTTCGTTTATTTTAAGTACCATTTCAAGATTTTGATACTGAAAAGGCTTTTGACATCTTTATTTTCCTATGTAGTACATGTTCCACACACACATGCACACACATACACAAAATATATGAAGACTAAAGTTAGTGCATAAAATATTTATTATTAAGAATGAGCCCTCCGTTTTCTTCCCCTCACTCCTTCAGAATGGCATGCCATTGTTTAAAAATGGCATGCCTGAAGATTTTGGATGGGGGCTCCAATCTTACACTCTACTGTTTTCACCTCATATTGCCAGTGCAGATTGGATGGAGACAAATAAAAGGTTGTTAGTTCTTCCATCTCCAGTACTAGAGACTAGAGCATCTGAGAAGATATAGGGTCCTTCCTTATGTAGATATTATGAAGGAAAATATATGACCAACAACAAAAAGGATTGCTCACAACTTTCCTTCACTTGTCTTGGGCTCTTCAGGGGGCTTCTTCCTGGTAAAGAAAGGGTTTTGGGAAGGTTTAGCAAAGATCTGAGGGCAGAGGGAGTTCTGTAGTAATCAAACCCCAAAGGTTCCCTCCTGAATAGGATGCTTGGGTACAAATTGAAATGCTTTTTAAACAAGTATCTGGAAAGCTTTAGTTCTGATCACACACACACACAGAGGCCTAAATATCCAAAAGGCTACCATGGAAACTAAACAGGGTCAACCCTGGTTAGTACTTGGATGGGAGAGCACCAATGGATACCAGATGCTCAGGCTTTATTTCAGAGGAAGAAAAAGTCAAAACCACCTCTGAGTATTCCCCACCTTTAAAAAGCCTATGAAGTTCAGGTGGTTGGTATAAGTGACTTGAAGGTACAGGCACAAACACAGAGAGAGAAAGAGAGAGAGAGAGAGATAAGGTACTTTTCCTCTCTGACCCAAAAGGTTGCTGCAGTTTTCACTTTCCTGGCTAAATAATTGGAAAGAGCAGGTCTTCAATGTGTAGAAAGTGTGACTTGGTCAGATGTGGAAAGGGTCTAGAGGCATTTTCATAAAGGATTTAAAATTCCTTGCCTTAAAACCACTTTTGCTGGCAGATTTTTTTTTTTAACTGCAAGAGAAAAAGAAAATGAAGGATCCTTTTCACTATACCTGCAGCAGCCATGCCATGTGGCTTCTTATTGCACATGTGTGTAACAACAATGCAGATGCTATGGCAAAGATGATACAATTGGAGCTAGCTGAGTAAATATGTGCTAGGTAGCAAAGGTAACTTCAAGTATTAATTACATATTGGTTGTCAAGTTATATTTGTCACACAAACCTTTTTAAAAAGCTATATGAGTTTGATTTACTTCTGTTTCCTAGATATTTCCTGGATACTCAGGGATAACTGTACTGTTAGGAAGTGTGAATTCATCTCCACAGGTAATAGATAGTGGAAGCAGAAGATAGGTATTGGAGGAAAGGACTATGTACCCCACTGCCATTAAGCTACTATTTGCCTTAGGTATGATGGAAAATACTGTTCATTCATCAGTACTAAAAAAAAGTTTTAACTAACAGCCCAGTGTTTTTGTACATGGTGTAGAAAGGAGTACCATTTTGTTCTCAGGCAGAAAAATAATTTGTGCCAGCCCAGAAGACATCAGATGACTGCCTAAAAAAACAAAAACAAAAAAACAGTTGCTTGGATGGGCAGTCACATAATATTGTTTGAATTGGTACACTAGTTCATAAAAAGTTATTTCCTTCTCACACTATGTAAAATAGTCTTCAGGGCATATTTCTTTACCTTCAGCACAGCTTTCCCCCCAATTCATTTATCTCAACATAAATGAATTACACTAATTACAACTCATTGGTATACTGGAATCCTATTTTCAATCATGGTAGCACATCCTGATTTAAAATCAGTACCATTTGGAAGATGAGATAGATAGTATTATTTTGATCACCTTGTATACAACAGAGCTGCTTCTTGAAAATTATTCAGATTTATTTACAAGTGCACAAACCCCAGTTTTCTGCCTTAATGACAGCTGCTTTGGCAAAATGGAAGCTATCACATAAATGTATTTGTGGCATTTTCAAAATACTCTATTAGAATCGCTAAACAACATGACAGCGGGATTCTGGGAGTTGTAGTGCAGAAGACTAATGTTTTCAAACTCTATTGAAACCTGACCAGTAATATTCATTTCCTGTTTCAGTTACAAATTTGAAATTTGCTAGAATGTTGTAGTGCTTTGAATATTGGATTAGGACTCATGGATAGGGATAGAAATAATATTCATAAAAGAAAAAAAGTTTTTAAAAGGTTGAAAAATCCTGATGAAACATTCATTGACTGAAGAGAATTCAGGATTTATTCTGCCCAAAATTTCCACATGGTTGTTTTGTCCAGAAAACAGCATTTTCAATATGGAAAATAATATTTCTACCTAGAAATATTAATTACTGCACAGAAATGGTGTTTTCTGCACAGAAAATGCTATAATTGGAAATTTATTCTGCATAAAATTTCCACATGGCTGATTTGCACAAAAAATAGCATTGTCTGCGCAGGAATTAATATTTGTATTTCTGTATTTCTGTGGTTTCATGATCAGAAAATGCTGTTTTCTAAACTGTAGAACAACCAAGCACAATTTTTTTATGGAATAAATCCCAAATTGCAAATATCCTTCAAGAACTGCTTGATTTTTGAATACTTTCTTGCAGTGGGAAGAAAATAACTGAAATTACTTGTTGCTGCCTTCAAGTAAAAACTTGATGAAAAATAACATGCCTACTCTAGGAGACCAGGATTTGAATCCCTGAACAAGCATGGAAACCTATTGGGTGACCTTGGGAAAGTCACATGCTCTCAACTTTGGAGAAAGACAAAGACAAACATCATCTGATTAAAGGAAAGCCCAAGGATAGATTTGCCACAAGTCAGAGGCAACTAAAAAGCATATAACAAGAATCATGACAAGATTTTTACTTACATCCTTTTGCAATAGACCATGTGTTATTGTTGTTAACTCCCTTTGTTTCGGTCTTGACCCATGGTGACCCTATGGATGAGACAACTCCAGGCCTCCCTGTTCTATACTTCTTCTGCCCAACTCCTGCAAACTCATGTACGTGGTCTCTTTAATAAAGTCCATCAATATAGCATGTGGCCTTCCTCTCTTTCTACT
>JAIPUX010001232.1:56156486-56173950 GCA_020142125.1 Phrynosoma platyrhinos | reverse complement strand
AATACAAAAATAGAAGGGATAAGAGTTACAGACCATGCAATAGTAAATACGGATTTCATAATTAAAAAGGATTATAGAGAAGCAAAGAGATGGAGGTTAGATACCAGAATACTTAATATTAAAGATATAGTGGATAAAATTGAAAAATGGGAAAATATTTGGGATATTAATAATAGAGAGGTTTTTCAAAATCTATTATGGGATACTATGAAAACGGTTACAAGAGGAATTTGCATTAGGGAAACATATAATTTAAAGAGATGACATGAAGAGAGGAAAACAAAATTAGAAATGGAGATTAAAAATTAGATAATGATTATATAAAGGATAGGAGTAAAAGCATAATATAAAATTACAAGCCAAAAAAAAAAAAAAGAAAAGAAAAGAAAAGAAAAGAAAAAGGAACTAGAGAAATTAGAGATAGAACAGGTCCAGAAAAATTTAATATATTTACAGAGGGAGTTTTTTTTGGATCTAGCAATAAAAATTCTAAAATGTTGGTGAGATCCACACAAAAGAAGAAAGAGAAAAACATGATTGGTCTTATAAAGAATAAAACAGGGAAAAGGTGGATGGTGATGAAAGAAAAAGATAAAGATATTTGAAGAAAGTTATAAAGAATTATATTCAACAGGTAATAAGTCAATGGAAAAAATTGAGGAATATATTGAAAAACATTTGAAAATAAAAATAGAGAAAAAGGACAAAGAAATAATGGAGCAACTAGTTTTGAATTAAGAAACAGAAGTGATAGATAAACTGAAAGGAGGGAAATCACAAGGATTGGATGGGTTGGGACCAGAATATTATAAAACTTTCAAAAAGACATCAATACCTAAATTGGAGGTATTATATAATAAAATTTTAGATGGAGAAAGGATCCCACCATCATCATGAATAGGTTTATATATAAATATCTTCAAAACAATCAATGTAGATTTGTACGAGGAAGACAAATGTCAAATTTATTAGGAAGAGTACTGAATAAAATAAATATAATAGGGAAGAGTAAACAAAAGGCAGGAATAATGGAACTATATATATATAAAACTTTTGATTGTGTTGAATGGCCAGCATTAAAAATAACATTAAAGAAATTAGGTATGGGGGAAAATTTTAGAGGATGAATAAATAAGTTATATTCAAACAACACAGCAGTAGTAACAGTAAATGATAGACTAACAGATCTAATTCCAATTTCTAGAGGTACAAGGCAATATTATTTGCAATAATTATTGAATTTTCGGCAAATGCTGTTAGGAAAGATGAAAATTTGGAAGGAATTGGGATTAGAAAATTAAATAAGATAAGTTTATTTGCAGATGATACCCTATTGACAATTAAAGACCCACTTTAAAAAATGGGTAAAGTAAGACAACCCTTAAAGGAGTTTGAGGAAATGTCAGGCCTATGAGTAAATTGGAATAAATCAGAGTTAATGCTGTTTAATTATACAAAAAAAGAAGAAAAAGATTTCCTAAAGGATAAAATGATAGATATTAAATTAAAAGATAAAATTAGATATTTAGGAATAAATATTACAAAAAAATTACAAAAATTAGAGGAACAAAATTATAATAAATTAAGGCTAGAAATTAAAAGGAAAATAGAATATAAAAATATTAAATTATCATGGTTTGGAAGAATAGCATTAGTAAAAATGAAAATTGTACCTAAGATAAATTTTCTGTTCAGGGTGTTACCAATAAAAATATCAGATGCAGAAATAAAAAACTGGCAAATATTAGTAAATATTTTTTGTAACGGGAATAAAAAAGTGAGGATTAATAAAATATATTGGTATAAACCCCAAAAAGATGGAGGCGTGAGTCTCTCACATTTAAAATAGTACTATAACAAAAATCAATTAAGATATATTATAGATGGAATTACAGAGAAAGGGGAGTTAGATTGGTTAGAGATGGGAATAACAGAAATAGAGAAAAAAGTGGAATTTAAGGATCTTACCATGAAAGAAATGAAAGAAATAGAAAACCCCTTTTTAAGGAATATACTAGAGATTTGGAAAAAAAATATAAAGAAAAATTAATGCCAGCTATCTCACCATTAACACCAGTTGTAATGATAAAAAACTTTCCAATAAATTTAAAGGAAGAATTAGGGAAAGAGTTAAGGAAACAAGAAATTGATAAAATTAGGGAAAGAGTTAAGGATAAAAGAATTGATAAAGATAATGAAGGATAAAGGAAAGATAAAGGAAAAATCACAAAGTCTAAAATTAACCTGGTTTAATTGTATTCAATTGGAACAATGGAAAACAAATTGGAATAGGAAAATTATAGAATTTAAAGAATACACAATATTTGAACAAATGATTAGACAAAGCATAGTATGGAGGTAAATGAAACCTTGAAAGGTGTTACAAGTAAAATATACAAATTACTACCTGTATTTTCCGATGTATAAGATGACTGGGCATATAAGACGACCCCCCAACTTTTCCAGTTGGGATATACTCACCATATCAGACTACCCTTCTTCAAATGCACACCAAATAAAAATTTAAAAATCAGATTTGATTTCAATATGGTAATTTTAATTCAAATGCTTATGACATGCAGGTACTTAGCAGGAAAACTGTCACTTATAAACACAACAAACTACAGCTCCCATGTTCCCTAGCATTTATTTCTGCAGTATGTTTTGGACCTTACTTTTTAAAAAATAGTCCAGATTTAAATGATGCTTTAAAAAGAGCTATTGGCCAACATGGGATTATTGGCCAACATGGCTGAGGCTCCTGGGAGCTGAAGTCCCTCGGCCCTTAAAGGGGAAAGGTTGCCTACCCCTGCCCTAGATGATCTCAGTGTTTAGAATGGTTTTCATGGGAATAATTGATCTTTTATACACCTTAGTTCAAAACTGTCTTAAGCAAGTTGTGCTATGAATTTTGTAAGAAGCCAGTATAAAAGGAAATCTGTAAGAGCATAGGATGCTAAAAAAAGTCACCAGTGATTGAATTCTTTAAGTAAGCATAAAATTGCCCTGTGCACTGTCCTTGGTCTTTTCACTAACCAGAGATTAAAAAATACAGTCCTTCAGATGGTGAATTACAGTTCCCATCATCCCCACTATTTGCTCTGCAGGCTAGAACTGAAAGAGGTTTCCATTAAACAATATCTGCTCTTCATACTTGCAACAGATGTAAATTGTGAATTTGGGCAATCACACTTTGGAGTAAAGCATGCTATAGTTAAGTTGTCATTATAGACAAGAGATGTGGGAGCTGTGATGGACTTTACCCTTTTTCAATGCAATATAGATTTCCAGTGAATATAGTTGGTCAGATTAGCTTAGTTTCAGAGAACACTGGTACACCAGGTCTCTGTTATAGATGGGGTGTGAGGAACAAATAACTATCAAAAAGGCTGATTTATTTCAGGACTGAACCTTGTCTAGTTTTCCTCAAATAGAATAATTTTATGCTAGAAAAACTTGATTCAAATGAAGCTCATTCCTCAGTGAAAGGGCTGAGAGGTCTGGAAAACTAAGAAGTTTGCCTTTCAGAGAAGAAATGCACTAGAAAGAAGTGAGAGATTGTCACTTCAAATTATACTTAATAGAAAACTTCAGAACAGAAGGACACAATAATCTAAGATATAAAAATACATTTCTGGTAACTATATATTGTATTACATTGAACACTGAGCAAAAATTGCATAGATTAACTCTGATGGCAATGTCTATTTTTTTTAGTTAGATGCTATTTATAGGCCCTCTTTTCTAAGGTACTAGACTGTCAAGGAAAAATAAACATTTCTTGATGTCTATTAATATGTGCTTTGCTTCCTGACTTCTTATTGTATTTGGTAAAATGAATCTCAATTGATGCATAAAAAAACACAAATGAATTTCTGTTTGTATGTGTCCTTTCTATCATGGCTGAGTCAGCATGGTGTAATAGTTTGAGTGCTAGATTAGGATAATGGGAGATTTGGGTTCAAATCTCTGCACTGCCATCAAAACCCACTGGATGACCTTGGGCAAGTCAGACACTCTCAGCCTTAGAAGAAGGCTAGGGCCAACTCCCACTGACAAATTCTGCCAAGAAAATCTGGTGAGAGGGTTGTCTTAGGGTCACCATGAGTCAGGAATGACTTGAGGTCACATAACAACAGCCTATCATGGATCATTCTTCCATCAGATAATGAAAAAAAATCCCATCTTTCTGGGCTGTGTGGACAGTTATATTCTTATAATCTTCTCCAATTATTCCATTTTGCCACATGACCCCCCCCCCCACATTTTCTTTCATTAGGAAGAACTTCCTGACAGTAAGAATTGTTCAACAGTGGAAAACACTCCCTTGGAGGGTGGTGGAGTCTCCTTCTTTGGAACTTTTAAAACAGAGGCTGAATGGCCATTTGTCAAGGAGGCTTTCATTGTCAATTCCTGCATGGCAGGGGGTTGGGCTGGATGGCCCTTGTAGTCTCTTCCAATTCTATGATTCTGTGATACTATGATTCTTGTACTTTTTTCTAGTAAATCATTGTCATGAAAACAGTAGCTTAATTTACTTTAGTCATGTCCTGCTTTCCCACAGTGGACTGTGTCCAAAACAGTTCACATAGCCTTGTTTAATTGTTTGAATATGTAAAAGGGGTAAGAGGAGAGTGGTTGCACAAACTCACATGCCATGATCAATGTAATGTATGTGGTGAAGAGGAACATGTGTGCTAAAATGTAGTGTATTTTTTGAAAACTTTTACTTATTTCCCAACATGCATACACTGTCCAGGGACTAATGTTTGTTGAGTCACTTACCAATAAAAAACTTAAAGTTGTTAAAATATAAGAAACACAGACACACACACAGACACACACACAGTATGTATGTATGTATGTATGTGTGTATTTACATATATAATTTTCTGGCTTCCTATTTTTGCTAGTTTTCTGCTTGCTGACTATATATAGCCAGCAAGCAGAAAACTAGCAGAAATAGGAAGCCAAAGATTAGGAATATCAGTAGTACAGCAGAGCTTCAAAAATAATAATGCAGCAGAGCAGAACAAAAAACAGAACAAAACAAAAGATCAGGTTTTTAGGTTCTCATTCTGAAAAACCCAAGAAAATAAAGAGACTGTGACCTTATCATGAGTGTGTTTCCCTCTGGAGAAGGCATTCCACTATCAAAATGCTACTACCAAAAGATCTCCTGTATTAGCAGAGAACTCTGAAAATGCAGAGAACTTTCTGAGTATCTTATTCTTCTTTCCAATTCCACCAGTTCTGCTAATATCCAGATAGAGCTCCTATACCGTCTCCATTTTGTCTTTGGGAAAGGTTGTAAACTTGTATTCTAAACAGGACATGAGATTTCTTCCTTCATATTTTTGTTCCTTCCCTGTGGTCTGTAGAAGTTAAGTGAGTATGGAGGTGTCTCATCTCTAATTCTCTTGAATATAAAACTATAGACTTTTAATGAAGAGACTGAATTTTCATACTCTGTAGATGACCAATTTCATTTCAAATTGTTGATAACACATTTGAACCAGCATGGTGCAATAGTTGAGTGTGGTATTGAGTTGGAAGGGTTAAGGATTTGGGAAATCCAAGTTAAAGTGCCCACTGAGCCATGAAATTTATGAAAACCTTGGGTCTCTCTCTCTCTCTCTCTCTCAGGATTGTTGTGATGCTAAGGTTGATAAGAGATTTGTGACATCACCTTGAGTTAATTGGAGAAAAGGTGGGATGCAAATGTAAGAAATAAATAATCAATGAAAGACATGTTTCAGCCTTTAGTATATTTTAAATCAGAGATGAAAATCATGTAGCCTCGGTATATTGTTGCACTTCCACTCCCAGCATTACTCATCATTGGCTATGTTGCCTAGGACTTCTGGCAAGTGCAGTCTAACAAAATCTGGAGGGTTACATGATTCCCAGCACTGTTATATACAAAGGAACAAGCACACAGCCTTCAATATAGGACAGGACAATTTTAATCTAATAAATACCCCAGCAGAAAAGAGTTGACCCTACTGAGCTTATGAATACTTTTTGTTTGGTACTGAAAATACCACAACCAGCCTCCAAAGGGTGGGCTTATCATCAAGGAGAAGGAGGATTTTTAACAGCTAAGAAGGACCTCCCAGAAAGGACTTTGGTTAGAATTCAAATAGGTGCAGGATGAAGTGAAATCATAAAGTGATCATGCCACACAAATGAACCCTAATACAGACGGCCCTCCTTATACTCAGATTTTTTTATCCATTGATTTAATCATCCACGGCTTGAAAATATTTTAAAAACATATAAATTCCCAAAAGCAAACCTTGATTTTGCTATCTTATATAAGGAATCCCATTTCACTACTCCATTGTATTTAATGGGACTTGAGCATCCACAGATTTTGTTATCCATAGGGGGTCCTGGAACCAAACAACAGTGGATATCAAGGGCCCACTGTATTTCAACTCCTTTTATGTTATTGGAGCCTGTGCAACCATTTTACATTTTCAGACACACACAGAGACACACAGGGACCAATCTGCCAGGCTAGGCCTTCTTGTGCCTTCCTCTGTCCCTTAAGTTTTATAACCAGGCCTATAAAGAGTTCTGGGAGAAGGCAAAATCATAATTCTGCTACTTTTTGACATTTTAGTAGCCCTAATAAAGGGTATTACCCTACTCTTCATTTTTAGGGATTAGGAATCACATAACTATTTCTCTCTTTCTCTCTGGTCTAAATTCTATTAGTCCTAAGTAAAGTAGACCCATTGTATCAGTGGTATTTACCTATGTATTGACTCACTATTCAAAAATTGGCTGACTGTGTCTACTTTGGGTTAACCAGCCTGTATGTGTGGCACTCAACCAGTGACTCTTGTTCTGAATATAGGCATGAAGCAAGTGGACAACCATGTCCCTGTTGCCTTGTGTGAAATATTGGAGGGGAATCTTAGTTATTTCTCTCCCACCAGCTTACTCTGCTTATCTCTGGCACATGCATTTTTGAGCATCACAAAATTAAATGTTATCAGCATCAATGTTCAAGTTTGTAAAGTGAGTGGCATTTATCTTTCCATTCTGCCCTTTTCTTTTGTCTGGAAAATAGGACACTTTTAGGACTGTAGATAAGAAGGGTGATGTTAGAAAATGCTTAGCTTTTGTAGTGGCATAGGAAAGATAAGACTTATTAAATGCCTCTGAACCCAAAGCCTGTCATTAGTCTCATAGCATAGAATTCAAGTGGGAAAAACAGCAAAAGTGTAAAGTACATTTTAATGAAATATTTATAGAGAGGGATAGGAAGCACTTGTGTTATGCACTTCCTGTCCCACACATTTCCTCAGCTGGGACTAATGCCTATGGCAGGGAAGAAGAAATGCAAAGATTCTATTTCAGATGAGGTGAAGATGCAGCAAAACAGCAAAACTCATTCCATTAATATGTTATTTCCAAATCTAACATTAGAAGGAGTGAAAAGAATCCAATGTGTGCTTTTCACACACACACACACACACACACACACACACACACACACATTGCAGGTAATGTCTGCAATTGCTATCAGAACTACTGTTGTCACATTTCTTAGAAGTTACATCCTCTTCTTGAATCCAAGCTATAGAGGAAGAAAAAGGCATTTGCTCTACTTGTTTTACAGTGAACCTAAATGTGAACCTTATTCATGTGCTTGGACTAAGAATGGGGAAGGGGGCAAGATTTGTTCAGTTTGCATTTGACCTGACCAAATGTGCACTTCCCAAGATAATACACGTATTTGGATGCACATATTGTTGTAATTCAGCACATCTATAAATATTGTAACACTGCTCTCAGCTCAAATAATATGGCAAAAACACATACATTATGGAAAATGTCATCCAAAAATGTGTGAATTAGGGAAACTGGTATGAAAAGGTATATATTAGGGCAAAATCCTCACAAAGATGCCTCTATATTAGAGAAGATACATGGCCCTCCAAATGTTTTCAGCCTATAAATCCCATCAGCCCCAGTGTTCACATACTCTACACCCCTTTCACCAAATGTGTGGTTTCATATTCGGTATCTAGCATCGGGTATGTTTTTGAAGGTCACAATTAATTATGGAAACTATATAAGGGATCACACTGACCTAAAGCCATGTGAGAGACTTAGATAATATTAAAATAAGCATAGAATGAGTCTGCTGATCCACTGCCCCTCCTGCTGGGCTCTTTGCACTTCCACTCTCAATGGAGTCCCATCACAAAGCAGTTAAATATCATACCTCCATTTCACCCCAGACTGTGTCCCTATTCACCTTTCCTGTCTGATTATTCAGGGATTGTCACAAATCCTATTAAAATTTTGTCACTCAAAAGTTAAAACTATCAGCCATTTTGGAGTCCTTTTATCAATTCCATGGGGAAACCATCAAAGCTTTTACAACACCATAGGACAGCACCAAGGACTCCTCAAGGTTATGAAATAGGATATGAATTTCAGCTCCAGCTCTAACTTTATGATTTCACAGAGACTCTCTCTCACTCATTGTGTCAACCCCAAATGCTGTCTGAGCCCTGCTTCATTTTCTATGGACCTTTCTTCAGGACTGGCAGTTATTACCCCCTCTATCTCCTGGTGTCTCACTATCCAACCTTTCACACTTTCTTTCTGTTAGCCTTAATGGTTCTTAAAGTTGCATTGCTTTTTCATGTTTGCATGCATTTTTGCACATTTCTAAATAAAACTTTATCATTCATTGAAACAGAGTTTCTCTACAGTTAGCACTGGTATATACAAGCTAAAAGATCCCTGAAGTTACACATCTCTCAAGCTAAATAAGTCCCTCAAAATACCAAGGGGTTGCTGAAACTATTGATGGGTATCCCAAGTCCTCCTCACTTTTTTAGGTAACAAAATTAGCCAGCATAGCCAATGCTGAGCAGTTATGTAAGTTCTTGTCCAAAATCAGCTGGAGTAGCTACAGTTTCTATAAAAGAAGTATTTGGATCATGAATGGTAGCCCACTCTCATTACTTTATTCTGGCTCCAGTTCTAATATTCTCATGTCAAGCTGCAATATCTGAAACAAGTTTGCTTACATGAATGAACTGATTCTTCTCTGTGCACAAGGAGCCTGAAATATCAGAATCCTTGTGAGATTCCCAAATGCATTCACCCAAATGCACAAAGAACCCCTCTTTTGATTATCCCACTGCCTGCAGTAAGATCAAGGAAGAGCCAACACATGCAGAGGTCTTGGGGACATGATAAGCTGCTCAATCCTTGGTCCCTTCCATGTTTACAGACAATATTTCCTTAATAGGGTAATAGTAACTAAGAATTCTGGGATTTATTTGTTTTATTTAATTTTGGACATGTGGGTAGCAGGAAAGGACTGATCTGCTCCAAGCTTCAACCACTTTGTTGACATGGCACATTGTCCTGTAGCTAAAAGATTCTATGCTGTACAGATGTTGATGTTTCTTCCAGTAACTTAATTTTTGTTCAGTCAGTGTAACTACATAGCATTACATATTGGAAGCAAAGATGTCAAACTGCTGTTTAATTTCCATTGTACTTCTCAAGTTCCCACTAGGATTCACTCTTTCCAAGTTGCAAGACTTTAAAAAAACTGTACAGAATTTTGCAACAGACTTTCACTAATGTAAATATTTTCCTGTGCCTTTTTCTAAGAGTCTTATCACATGAGAAATGAAAGTCAAAATGGAACGTGAGAGTAGTAGCTTTCTCCATGCCTCTCTGCATGCCATCATAGCACTTCCAATCTCTTCCTGAGGGAGACAGTCATCAAAATGTGTCTTTTGTTATACTGGAAAAATCCATTTGACAAAAGGCACACTTTTATGACCTTCTCTCTAGGGAAGAGAATGGAAGTGACATGACATCATGTGGAGAGGTATGGAGAAAGCCACTACTCTCCCACTCTGTTTGGACGTTCTTTTCTCATGCAGTAAAGCTCTAAGTGTACATTTAGTTGCATGCCACCAGTAAGTGTATATTTAGTTGCATGCTAGGTTGGTGGGTACCTGTGATTGGGCACCATGTACTAGTACCAAAACAGTGGAACTTTCTCCTAGAGAAGCCAGACTGGCTCCATCTTTTTGCAGTTTCTAATAGGCAGCTAGAGGTATGATTATCCATATAAACCAGGGATAATCTATTTTAAAATATTTTCTTTTCTTTTCTGTCTCTGTTTAATGTTTTATTATTTTATCTATTGTGCACCAAATATGTTTTCATCTGTTGTACATCACTTTGGGGCCCTGGCTTAAATACTTCAAGTAAATAAATAAATAAACAATAGATTTTTTATTTATTAAATAACACTTGCACTCTTTTCTCCAATTTTGCATATTTTTAATTGTGCACATCTACTTATGCATAATCAGCAAAATAAAAAGAAAAGAATTTAGTTGTCCCTGTTTCATTGTTATAATGAGAATCGAAAAGATATGCATGAGTTTTTATTGATATTGGCTGGAATCCTGTATCATAGTTATGAATGCATAATCTGAGGTTAGGCACTAATGACTGTTATGTATGAATGGTTCTATGTAGCCTCTAGTTTAGGAGCCACATAGGGACAAACAAATGAATATTTTCTTGAGACATGCCTCCCACAAAAAACAACAACAAACCAACAGAGGAAAATCATGTGTTTTCATTCCAGATGTGTATTTTGTGTGTTTCTTCCTGTGTTTTGGGAGACATTCCATGTGATAATGTTCACTTTTTCACATACAATTCTCTCAAGTTCATTTATTCCTCTGTACCAACCTGCATCAATTGGCACACTTTTCTCCTCCTCATTATGGCCCTGATTCAGCCTGTTTTTACAATCAGGATAATATGACAAGGAACAACAAAACAGAATGAGTTTATTGAAAAGACTGATTTTTCATAAGAAGGGGACAAAAGATTGCTTTCTTGAGTACCCTAACAAAATAAGTGGTTGAACAAAATAGCAGATACAGCCATGTCTTAGTGAAGCATTAGGTATGGTTCCTCTCAGACTAATTCGGGAAAATCAAATTGAGATGGATATGAACACCATTATATGGCATAAAACTGGCTGAGTGAGCATAAACAATAGTTAATAACGAGTGACAACTGATAAACTACAGAGATATGTTTAGTGGCTTACCACTGAGATGAGCTTCATCTCTCACCTCATTTAAACCTTTTTATCAACCATTGTCTGAACCGGATAAAATTTGCAAGATGATGCTATATTGAGTTATGTATTAGGTTCCAAATGATTATAAACAAAGGAAAGACATGGTATGTCTGCCTACATTAGAGCTCCTTTAATTCAATGGTTTTCTGAGTGTATTCTAATGGTTCCTTATAATATTTTCAGGAGCTATTGAATCAAAAGATTAGTAAGGATTGAAAATATCTCCTGGCAAAAGCAGCTTGCCTATAATTCCTTATACTCCCTTGAAACAGGTGATATCTAGATGCATTTGTTTTATATGGGATGACAATGAGGTCCAATAGGTTTGCCCACATAAACTGACTAAATGTTCTAAATAAGGCCTTCTGCAAAACACATTCATTTCAACCCATAGGCTAAGATCCTGCATCAATGGATGTTTGTATCATAATGTTTATCCACAAGGTATCAGAAAATACTTTTGTCATTCTGCATTTGGCTATATGGATATAGCCTGTACATGGTGCATCATGTGAAAGCTCATATCCTTACTGAACATTGGTTATGCCTCTTCAGAAGCTAATAACCATGAAAACTCATACTTGTGTGCTCTTGTATGATACTTCTTAAGCTGTCTGATGTGTAAACCCAGTAAATGTTGTTCCTCAGTGTGACAGGGAACAGTATTTATGCCCACTGACTACAATTGCTTCTTTCTTTCCTGGAAGCTCTCTAGGAACCAGTAGTTGATGCCTGAGGGACCAGACTGTTCCATGGATATCACTTTGAGTAATGCTGCTGTAGTATATTCAGAAAACTACACTTCCACAGGATACATGTAGTTCAGCTTCACTATTCATTGTAAGGATATTAATAACATATTTAGGGATGCATTATAGAAAGAAATATTCCAGAGCTCATGCCTAGTTATTTATCAATCTATCCATTCAATGCCTCTACAACATGTGAACCACCAGACTAAGCATAAGACATTAAAACCTATTCATACTCAGGGCAGACACAATGGGACTCAAGCTAATCATGATACATATTGTAGTCAATCACCAATAGTCCTTTTACTTTTATTCCATATTTGACCTTTCAAAGATACATAGGGAGGTGGTTATCAAACACCTGTAGTCTATACACACTACAGAATTATAGCACTATTATTTCACTTTTAACTACCATGGTACCAACCTATGGAATCCTGGGATGATTAAGATCCATAAAAATAATGGAATATAGATTATTTTCTTTGAAAGACCAGCACCACATTTATTCTAGACTTAGAGAAAGCGTGATAAGCCTTCCAAGACAAACAAAATAACCTGTGTTATTTGGCTGATTTGAATATATTGGCAGTTTGTGTTTGCTGAGTTATAGGGCTTTGGAAACATTCAACATTTGCTAATTGGCACATTTAGATATAATTATCAAGCTTTCCTATTTTAGAAATTGTGTTTGTAATGTCAAAACTATCTTGTGCCCCAAGAATGTCATTCTTTACTGGCAGCATAACATGTTGTCTGAGCTATCTTTTGTTTTGTGTTGTTTTGTTTTTATCAGTCATGTCTCCAATTCCAAAAAATATGCTCATAGCAATTAAAAGTATGCCTTCATTACCACTACTACCATCAACTCTCTCTCCCAGTGTAACAAGGATAGGCTATTTTGTAGACTATAATATATGTATGTTTATGTGTTCATGCATCTGGCTTGCCTAATTTCCCCTATTCTGAAATCTGAAGACAGTAAGAAGCTCTAAGACCCATTAGCCATTATTGACCTATGTTCCAACTCTATGCATAATAATGGAGTAACATACCAATATTAGAGAATCCACATAGTTTAATAATTTGAGTGTTGGACTACAATTCTGGAAGACCAGGGTGTGAATCCCTATTCAGCCATGGAAATTCTCTGGGTGACTTAGGCAAGTCATACACTCTCAGCATCAGAGAAAGGCAAGACCAAATTCCCTCTGAATATCTGGCCAAGAAAGTCCTGTGATTGGTACACCTTAGGTGTAAGTTGGAAACAATCTGAAGACACACATCAATAACAAACAAACAATTATCCTGTGTGGAGACTTACATACGCATTTGCTCTATTAGTGCAGTATAAGCAACTGGTTTCTCCATTTTTTAAAAAAGTTTAAAATGTGACAATCCTGTATGCAGTCTTCTTGTCTATATTATTTTAAGTTTTCCGTGGTAAGACACTGGCAATGAAAACTACTTCATGGATAGATTCCTGGTGAGTTATGCCCAGAAAACATCAAGGTGGAAGCTGGAGATCAGTATAAGAAAAAATACACTAAAAGCTATGTGTCTACATTTAGATACCATTGTATCAGACAGATATCAGTAAGGAACACTATGAATTCTAGATTTACATAAAGTGTGAATATAACAATATAAAGGTATTATATCAGTTGAATTGCACTCATAGTATTTACATTCTTCAGTCTAGTATGACATCCCCACTTAGATCTATAAAGTTTAACATTTTGTTTCAGTCTTTAGCACTTCTTAATTGTGTGTGTGTGTATGTATATACACACACACACACAGGCAAGCATATAATATGTAATCAGGGGAGACCATGAGTTTGACAAGTTCAATTGCAGTGGTGTCCTTTCTTTGAGTTTTCTTTTCAGGAGTTCCTTTTCACTTTGCCAACACTTTTATTTTTGCACAAAAGGATAATGCAGAACATATTGGAGAAAGAGCCTGACAGCAATGCTAAGACAAACTCTGCTCATCATTAAGGCAATAAAATCAAACAACGCGTGAGTCTTATGGGTGCTAAAGTAGCTGCAAAGCGTGACAGCTTGAGCTCATCTTATATTCAGTGAAGTCTGCACAAATGTTACTAATATCCCAGAAGGATTCAGCTGTTACTTCTTCCCAGGGCTTGCATTTTTGACAATTCTTGAAATTCTAAACAGAAAAGCGAAAAAGCACTAGCAGAAAAATGGTAAGCACAGGTGAATGTATTCATGCCAAAACGTAGTGCCGACTGGAAACATGGGATCATAGGGCAAGATAGAAATGCTGAAAATGGCACAAATATGAAGTGTGACTTCAACACTGATATGAAGAACTAGTGACAGATAAACCAATCCAACATAAAGCAATTTTAGGAGCTCTGATGCAAATAACCCTTTGTGTCTGGCAAGAAGATCCTCCTTTTCCTTTCAAATTCCTTAATAGGGAAAGGAAGAGGGCAGGGAAAATGCTTGGAAAATATCTTCCCTAGGATGTTCAACAATATCTTCTTGGAAAATCTCTTCCCTAGGATGTTCAACAAGTCACACTCATGTCAGCAATCCTATCTGACAGGACACAAAGTACCGGATGGATTTCCAGCACTGTCAGGGGGTGATCTAGATGCCTTTTGAGGTTATTCCCCAGTATGTAGTTTTACACCTATTTATTATGTTTGTTGTTGTTCTTGTTCATTTCTGATTTATGGTGACCCTAAGGGGCTTTCCTGGCAAGATTTGTTCAGAGGGGATTGGCCATTGCCCTCCCTTTAAACTGAGAGAATGTGCCCAAGGTCACCCAGTGGGTTTCATGACTGAGCTGGGAATCAAACCATGGTCTCCAGGGTCATAGTCTAACACTCAGCCATTATGTCCAGGTGGCTTTCATGCAGGCTGCTCAGAGTTACCCTAGAAGAATGGAAAAGAAAGTTTTAAGGGCACAGGCTCAACATCACTTGGCACAAATTTGTTACTCTTAAATATCTTATCATAGTTACACCCACAATGCTAAAATTTTAAGCTGTGTGATTTCCAATATGATAGGATAGTTAATGTGTAAATATTCCAGTCTCTGTGAAGGCCCCCTTTTTCTTATGCTGGTACACTGTCTATTTTTTCCATGTCATTCTGGTAAAGTTACAAAGAGAAACTTATATAGGAGTATCTAAAAGTGAAGCCCATTCCAAGGTTGTTTTCCAAGAAACAATGCATGCTATGAAAATCTGCACATTGTTTAACATATATTGCACATTTAACATATATTGCACATTGCACATATATTCAAAAGTGAAGATTGTTTTTTCAAAACATATAAAAACATGATTTGTGTATGAAGCATAAAGTGATAGAGGACTTGACAAATTACAGTTAGAAAATGTATCTTAAAATTGCCAATGGGTGGATGTTATGTCTTCTTTTACATGTAAGCAGTCTACGAAGAACAAATGAATGGATTCTGCATCCTCAGTGTTGAAGGAAAGCCTGTAAACAGGAGTACTAGATTAATAAAGTGAGCATGCATTTTGTATATCAAATTATGCAGGAAAATGATATAGAAAGAACTCTGTGTTATTATTTGACAGAGCAACTGGCAGCATATTGCATAGCCAAAAGCCATATAACATTAGTCTGTTATAATTTCACTGTACTCCTCACTGTAGATGCAACCCATATCTTAATTTAAATTTGACTGCTGTAGTTATTAATAGGGTTGTTTCTAGGAATGCAAAGATTATTCACAAGTTTTCAAATCCACTGAAAAAAGAGGGGGGGGAGAAACCCCATCCAAAATATATTGAGAAACCCTATCCAAAATTTTCAATTCCTGCATGAGTGTGTGTGTGTGGGGGGGGGGGAGAACCCACACTTTCCTGCTGCACTTTTGGGAGTGTGTGGGGGGGAATCCCACACTTTCCCATGAACTTTTGTTTTTATGCATTTATTTTTCAGAGAAAAATGTTTTGTGAAAAAGTGCACTTGTGCAAATAATATAGTATATTTGAAACTTTTTGAAAAACACATTTTGCAAACAGCCTCCCCACTACCCAAAAAACAGCTGTCCTCAAAATGTTAACTGAAGACCATGAAAAAAAAAACCACTATTGTGGGCTGCTAGAACAGAGAAGAAGACAGAAAGGGGATTGCACAAGCAGCATCCAGAGGAAGAAAAGTACATCAAGTAGCAATGAAACAATATTGTTTTTTGGTGACCAGAATATTTATTTGGTAATCAGATATTTTCAAAGTGAATCCAATGCAGACTAGTCAAGAATCTTAGAAAATGTGAAATAGAGATGCTTTAAACTTATGGTTGAAAATGTATAAATGCAATCATATCCATGGGTTCTGCACCCACTGATTGAATCATTCATGGCTTGGAAATATTTGTGTTTTTTTTTAAAAAAATCTAAAAATCAAACATTGCTTTTGCCATTTGAAATAAGGGACACCATTTTACTACCACCACCACCCCATTGTATATAATGGGATTTTGGTTTCCACAGGAGGTTCTGGAACCACACCCCACAGATACCAATGTTCCACTGTAAACATGATTTGTAATGTAAGGTCACATTGAGATCATTATAAAGTTTATCCCACTGAGATTAAAAACTTAATTCTAAATGAGCTTAGTTACTTTGTGACTCAGACCTGCTGCTATAAACTAAGAGCAAAACTGGTGATGACCTTATTGGTTCACATGTGTACCTGAGAATTGGCCCTCCGTGCCCACAGATTCTTTATCCAAGGACTCAACCATCAACAGCTTGAAAATATTCAAAAATATATAAATTCAAACAACAACAGCAACAACAACAACAAGACATCTTGATTTTGCCATTTTATGTAAGGGGCACCACTTTACTATGCCACTGTATTTAATGGGACTTAAGCATCCACAGACTCAGAGGTGGGGGTGCAGTAAGGATCCTTTCTGCTGCTGCTTGCCAGTGTGATGTGAAGAGAAAAAGGAGACCATTCAGTTGATGAAGAAGCAATGGATCTCATCTCAGAGTGGGAAAGAAATGAGGGTGCTCTCATGTTTAGAGTCCACCTTCCTTTTTCTTCCCCTCAGAGCCCAGATCATTCAATCTCCCCCAATCAGTCCAGATGGGAAGATATAAGAGGCCACCTAGCAAGGATAAAGTAAGTAGATATAATTCTTTTTCAACTGAAAATTTAACCTATGTTGTGCTTGAATGTTCCATGTATAACAATCTTATGACCTTATCACACTGGGTCTAAAGCAGACCTAATCCAAAGGGTATCCGTAGCTAATACATATTATTTCCCCGTGTTTACACACGATGTTGCACCGAAACATGACAGAACCCGGAGCTAATTCGTAACAAATTGAGATCTTTTGACATTCGGTTTTTCGGGGAAGTACAACTGAGCTTTCGGAATCATTGCGCAATGGCTGCGCAGGCGAAATACATATGATCACGCAATACGTATTGTGAAGCATTTCCCCGCCCTGACCCATGGTTCCCCGCACCAGTTAGTTCTCCTAGAAGACCACAGCTTCCCATGGATCTGTGAGGAAGCATCTTATG
>JAIPUX010001232.1:56127547-56139769 GCA_020142125.1 Phrynosoma platyrhinos | reverse complement strand
TGAGTGAGTGGCTGCAGTACAGGCATTTAACCACTGCGCCACGAGGGCCATTACACATGATGCGTAGCATCAGGATGCCCTTCCAGCACAGCATGTAGACACGCTGCACTGAAAGGGCACAGAAGAGCCACGGCTTTGGCTGTTGGGGTGGCCTTTTGCCACCCCTAAAAGGAGCGGCATTTTGCTGCTCTTTTGGGGGCGGCAAAAGGAAGGATCAGGGCTGCGGTATGAGGTTGCCACAGTCCCAATCCGCCACTCCCCAGGGTGGCTCTCTGCCACCCCAAACAGGCTGTGTCCATTGGTCCATAGCCATGTAAGCCTAGAATATCATTATGCAAATCTTGTAGCTTCTTTGAAACTAACTATGTGGAAGAAGTTGTATCATAGTTTTTTGTAGACCTTGGTCTACTTCCTCAGATACATGGAATGGACTTAGAGAAGAAGCAGATAGGCAGGAAAAAGCAGCTTGAAGCTGGCTTTTCTGAAGTCACATTGAAACTCCACCAACCACACTGCCTGCTCCCAAAGCATCTGCATTGCACATGTCATCACCACATGGTGTGGCTTCAAGCTGCACCACTGGGTATGTTTTTATTGCCCCCCAACCATCCCTGAGCACCATCACAGGACCAAACTGCTGGCAACTGCCATCTCAGTTGATGGCTGTCCCTGAAAACCTGCACAGAGTTGCATGTGCAGCATTTCACCGAGACAGGGCATCAGAGCAGAGGAGTGTCCTTGCAGATGCTGCTAAGATAAAATCATGTCCCCCTTCACCCCTCCTTCACCCCATGCCCCTCTGTGACTGTCTGGTTTGTGTATGTTTTACTTATCTCTATGAGAGATGTCACGGTTTCTCTTTTAGGCATTGCCATCCCCTCCACTTGGGTATGGCACTCTGTTTGTTCTAAATGCATTCCTTAGATAGGGTCTTTGCAGACTGCCAGAAATAGTGCAAATTGAGTCCACTTTAACTGCCCTAGCTCAGTGCTAGGGAATCGTGGGAATTGTATTTTTTCTGAGACATCAAGACTGCTCTTACAGAGAGCTCTGGTGTCACAATAAACTACAGTTACCATGATTCCCTAGCACTGAGTCAGGGCAATTAAAGTGGACTCAATTTGCACTATTTCTGGCAGTCTGCAAAGGCCCATAGTGTGTTTATATGCACAACTAGGATTAGGATTACGACAGAGTGCCTCTTTAGAACCACTCTGGCATCATGGCATTTAGACAAACGAGTGAAGTGTGCCTTTTTCACGAAGCGATAAAAATTCAGCTCCTTTTTACTCTGGTTTTTCTTCATGTAGTATGGTTTGGGTGCACTTTCTGGCTGGCTTTGAACCTTGCATCATCTAAACACTCCATCTCGAAGTCACCCAGAAACCTGCTTATTTTGGCTGTCAGCCTCTGCAGACCAGCCTAAAGGGCCAGCCTGAGGATGAAATTGGGGCAGGGCGACCACACGCTGGCTGCCCTGACTCCGCCCCGATGCCACCATCACACTGTGTACCCTACCGCATGGTGCTTAGCATCAGGGCACCCCATTGGCACAGCGTATAGACATGCTGTACCAAAAGGGTGCAAAAGAGCTATGGCGGTAGTGCTAAGAGTGACTTTTTGCTGCCCCAAAAAGGAGTTGCATTTGACAACTCTTTTTAGAGGAGAAAAAAGCCAGTGTGTGGTTGCTGCGGCCCCGATCCAGTGCTCCCAGGGGTCCTACCCTTTTGTTTTTGATCTCTCCTACCATTAGCATGTGGTCCATAAGAACTTCTCTGAAATTAAATTTGGCCCTCAGGCTGAAAGAAGCCCCCCATCCTTTCTTATGGGTGCATGCCATGAATTCCTTTGCTAACACATTAGGCCAGGGGTAGGCAACCTTTCCCCTTTAAGGGCCGAGGAACTTCAACTCCCAGAATCCCAGGAGCTATTGGCCAACATGGGACTATTGGCCAACATGGCTGAGGCTTCTGGGAGCTGAAGTCCCTCAGCCCTTAAAGGGGAAAGGTTGCCTACCCCTGCATTAGGCAAATCTATCATGCACAAAAAAAGTGGATTAAAAAAAGTTTAGAATTTATAAAATAAGATGATGGGTCTATGTGGCAACTGTCAGCCATGATATTTAAATGGAACCACCACAGGTGGACAAAGTCTACCAACAGATACAATTAGACAATACAATTGAGGAGACAGAATAGGTTGCTTATAGTAGTCATGTCCCAATTTTAAGCATTAGAATGATGCAGCAACACAATTTGATTTGTTACTGTTAACTGCTCTCGATTTTGACTCATGGTGACTCTATGGATGAGACATCTCCAAGACCCTCTGTCCTCCACTGCTCTGATTAATTCCTGCAACCCCATACCTGTGACCTCCTTAATAGAGTCCATCCATCTAGAACAGGGGAAGGCAACCTTTCCCCTTTAAGGGCCGAGGGACTTCAGTTCCCAGAAGCCTCATCCATGTTGGTCAATAGTATCATGTTGGCCAATAGCTCCTGGGATTCTGGGATCTGAAGTTCCTCGGCCCTTAAAGGGGAAAGGTTGCCTTTCCCTGATCTAGAATGTGGTCTTTGACTCTTCCTACTTTCCTCCACCTTTCCCAGCATTATTGTCTTTTCCAATGAGTCTCCTTTCTCATGATGAGTCTGAAGTACAACAGCCTCAGTTTGATCATCTTAGCTTCCAGGGAAGTTTCCAGCTTGATCTGCTCTAGGACCCATTTGTCTGTCAGGCATGGACATTTCAGGCTATGAATTAAGACAACAGTGAGGTCTTTTTTTTTCCTGGAAAAAGTGTAATTGGAGTATTAGTCAAAGGTGGTAAATGATACTCCCAGATACTTCTCCCACCTGAAAATCCAAAAGCAATGTTGGATCAATGAGTACCTGCATGTTAGTCACTAAGAACTTGAAACTTCAAAATCTCACACTTCCATTTGATATTTCAAAACAACAAATCATCTTAACTGTCTCATTATAAAGCTGATCCCAACTATCACAGAGTTCAGGACAGTGACTCAAGTGCACACTTAAAACTATTATCATCTTTAAGCTACATTTCCTGTGATAATGAACATAATTAAAATATCTTGGGTGAACTCAACAGCAAAATGTTACACATATCATCTGCTCAGATATCATCTCATAATCAGTGTCATTTGAAAGATGGTGAACAAAATTTGCTTTATCTGTGAATGTGATGAGACAATGCCCTTTACAGTATTGTCGCCAAAGCAAGTACTGTAGCTGGATGAGCCAAAATAATCCTTCAGTTCTGAAGTTGCTACCTTCATTACAGTGCACATTCCAAATAAATGTGTCTCTGAGAGCAATTACTGAAATCCTGTCCCAAAGCTTATTTCATGTTAAGAATAAATGTATTGCCCTCATGGTTATTGACTTTTCCCTATTTGTTTTTCATTAATTGGATGAAAAATATGAAGATGAAAAGAAGGAAGGGTGAAGGAGCTGGGAGACAAAGTGGCATCTAGCTTACATCTGTGTAACTCACTTTTTTGGTCATTGCAGAGGTAGTAATCCTCTACTGATCGCACAGTACTGATTAAGAGTTGCTTAGAGGTCAAGAGAAACCCACCACATTATGAGTAGGAATAATGATTAGCTATACCCCAAGTAGAATTCATTCCCGAAGCCTGGGCATCGGTTGTCACATAATTGTTTTAGAACAAAATCTCAGGCTCACTGCATTCTAGTTGGTTCTAGTCAGATATGGTAACAGCAATCTTGGTGGCCTTGCATCTGTTTATTTAAAAGTATTTACCAATTGATTTTCTGCCCAACAGGACCCTAAAATCAACACACAATTTTTACAATGTACAGTAAAAACAGTGCTACGGAGACCTTGTGTGTAGTAAATTACAGCAAAGCCACCCTTGGAAACAAATAACTCTGTCTTTCTTGATTGCTTGTTACTTGGTATTGCCTGCTTCCATTTATCAGATAAACCTTTCTTCAGAGTTTTATTGTGATAGTATGTGTGTGTGTGTGTGTGTGAGAGAGAGAGAGAGAGAGAGAGAGAGAGAGAGAGAGCATATACCCAAGCACATGTGCCAGAAATGCTGGAAATTCTCTAATGCCTTTTTGGAGGAATGTTTTTATTACTTTTTCTAACAAGGATTTAACAACATAGAAAATGCACCTAATCCTGTATTAGCAAGAGATGTTTTTAAAATCATATCACTTAGCCAGTCATTCAAGTGAGAATTTCCTTCCTGAACACTTTGAATAATCATGTACCTTTAAAACATCTTTAACCTGCGGAAGCAACCACACATTACCTAACATATTACTTATTTTCTGGAGTGATGCTTTTCATTATGTAATTACACTCTTTGGCACAGGAAACAGAAAAATTGGTGAAAGGAAATAAAATAAAGAAGAATAAAATTGCATGAGTGTCAAAGAAATCACAACTTGATTGCTGGGGGTAGCAACAGAGTTTATATAGCAATAGAAGGTACATTTCTATACTGCTTATCTGTGAACTAGCACTCCTTAAGCAGTTTACAATGTGTAAACCAATTGCCCCCAACAAGCTGGGTACTCATTTTATCGACCAAAGAAAGGATGGAAGGCTAAGTGGACCTTGAAGCCCTCCTCTAGGATCAAACTTAGAAAGTTGGGGCTGCAGTACCAGCATTTGACCATTATGCCACCAGTGGTCCTTGGTATGATGGTGCCCCCACAATGCAAGATGTTACATTCCCCTTAAAGACACAAGTTCATAGTTTGGGTGTGCTCTTGGATTCAACTCAGAGCCTGTAAGCCCAAGTTTCAGGCATGGCCAGGAGTGTATTTGCATAGTTAAAGCTTGTGTGCCAGCTGTGCCCATTCCTTGAGATGTGACACATCCCTTAATTATGTTCTAGTTGGATTACTGTAATGTGCTCCATGTGGAGCTGCCTTTGAACTGTGTTCAAAAACTTCTGCTAGTCCAAAGAGCCACAACCAGATGGGTAACTGTGGCTGGCTACAGGGATCTGACAATGCCCTTGTTGCAATAGTTCCACTAACTGCCAGTCCATTTATAGGAACAATTCCAAGTGGGAACAATTTCTGAGAACAATTCATAGATTATGATCTTTAAAACCCTACACAGCTCAGGTCCAGGTTATTTAAAGGACAATATTATCCATTATGAATTAGCCCATGCTTTGAGATTTTCTGGGGAAGCTCTTCTCATTATCCCACTATCGTCACAGGTACCTCTGATGGAAACACAGGAGAGAGCCTTCTCAGCGGCTTCCCACTGGCTCTAGAACTCCCTTCCCTGAGAAGTTAAACTGGCACTCTCCCTACTTTCTTTACATAGACAAGAAAAGATTTTTCTATTCCGACAAGCATTTGATGAATGAATATATAAGCCCTGTCTTACACAATGCACTCTCTGTGTGTGTAAGTGTGTGTGTGTGTTTAATGATGTATGTTTTAATCTGGTTTTAATTTTTTGATTGTTTAAGCGTGTTCTAACTTTTGTATTTTGTGCATTTTTAATGACATCTTTTTTAACCACTTTGAATCCTAGTCTGGAGAAAAGGTGGGATAGAAAATAAATAATGTTAATGTTAATGTTAATGTTAATGTTAATGTTAATGTTAATGTTAATGTTAATAAGAATATGGGTGAGGTATTTTCTCTAATTGCTGCCCATCCCAGTTCAAAAATTCAGGGAGAAACTGCTGGACAATGGCTGAAAAGAAAATGATTGCCACTGAAAGTACCCACATTTTTCAAAGAGCTCAATACTGAAAGAACAGACACAGCATCAGCCATTTGTTTTGCCCTGTTCTAGGTATCACCGTGCAACTATCCACATCAGATGAAGGCATATATCTCTATAAGCAATATAAACAACACAAAGCTGGACATAGTCTCATTCAGATTCTCATATTTAAAATCCTGCAGTATCTGCATCAGCAGACAGCAAGGAAATAAACTCACCTTTCTATGTAAATGGAATTCAGTGTGATTTTAAACCATTTTGAAAATGAAATTCAGTTGCAGGGTATAAAAAGCTGCTAATAGAACTGAACAAATGGATTTCTTTTTTAAAAAATGGCAATCTGGGTTTTCTTCTTCTTAGAAAAGAACATCCTTTTCATTCTATAACAATAGTTAACACTCAAGGCGCATAGAAAACTTGCAGCTTCAACAAAATGCTACTTGGTATGTGTATTGCCATCTTTCCTACATAAAGATGCCTCATAGCACTTTCTGAGAAGGTGCTAGTTTATAGTATTAGCATTCTTGCTTGGCTGGACTGGTGCTAAAAAATATTGGTGAAAATATGACACAAATTGTAATAATAAAAGAAAGAATGCACAGTCAGTGTGCTGAACTATAACTCCTATCATCCCTAACCAGCATGGCCAGGAATTGGTCCAGCATGGTCCAATTAAAACTCACAATTTGTTTCGGACTCATGCCTTCATTACTTTCTCCTTACACAATATTTTTCTGACATCTTAATAGGTATACCTAATTTAATGATGGAGATGTGTTCCTGGGCTTTACTTCTTTAGCAGAAACTTTGGAACCAGAAGTAAAAATAGCATGGAAAGAATAGGAATAAGTTCCTACACTGCACATACACACAAGAAGCTGTTCAACATGTTTCAGCAAACCTTTTATTCAAAATTAACATTAACCACATGTGAAATGAAACAACTATGTCAGGTAAGCTTTTTATAAGTGAAGAAAAACATTTTGCATCTTTTTCTGACCACCTAAAAGCTCCTTCAAAAATTCATTCTAGGATGATTTCTTTCTTTCTTTCTTTCTTTCTTTCTTTCTTTCTTTCTTTCTTTCTTTCTTTCTTTCTTTCTTTCTTTCTCAGCCTCCAAATTCACCTGGTGGTGAAACTTATAGATCAATTATTATTCAATATGCCAGTGTAGCTGGTGAGGCAAACTAATCTACTTTTCTCTTTTCCTACTATTTTGCTCTTTGTACATGTTTAGTAAGTTATTCTAGAGGCAGTTGCTATTTATCTTGTCCATTGTATGCAAGCACACACAGCTACAGTAGGATCACCTAGAGAAAAATCCAATTCTTTCCCAGGTACATTTTACTGTATTGTTTACTGCAGACACTGCTTCAACCTAACACTGAAAGTCTGTGTCCAGTTCTCCCAGCAAGACTCTAATTGCACTTTTGGAGTTTATTGCATTGGCTTTTCTCCTGTGATAGATATGGGATGTAACTTTAAGAAAGTGGATCTTATCGCATTTCCCTGTCGCTGGGGAGCATGCAGCCTGTTTGCAACCCAGGCTTCTCTAAGCTCCTCCCATATCTTTTCAAGAATGAGATTTTCCTATTCTTGTAAGGTGCAGCAGAAACTCAGGTTGCAAATAAGCAGTGAACTCTCCAGTGATGGGGAAATGTGATAAGATCCACTTTCTCAAAGTTACATCCCACACCTATTGCTGGAGCAAAGCCAATGCAATAAACTCCTTTATTAAAGGACTTTTGGTTTTGAACCTTGATGATGATTTGTTCTGAATTTGGCTTTCCACCTATCCCCCCTTCACAAAGTTTAGACATTCAGGAAGCTTAATGACATATGATTGTAATAGGGTATCCTTCCATATTTTAACAAATGCCCAGGGGCTCCATTTGTTTTGTAGTTTTCTCAGTACACAGACAGTTTGTTCCAAGCATTTTATTGAATGTGCAGTCAAGATGCCATTGTAATAATTATCATCTGTATAATCTCCCTTCTGGGAAAGAATTTGTTAGCCAAATCTCTTCCTTTCTCTCCCCCTCCCCCTCTATCTTCCTTTCCTATTAGTCACCTCAAACTTTCCTGAAAGAACAAGGAAACAGAAGCTAAATTATATCAGAATTTAAAGCTATTTTAGTACTCCCTTGTACCAAATATCTTAACACTTAAAGTACACAAGAAAAAATGCTAAAGGGGACTCCTTTTAGTCACTGTGTTATTCATATATGAAGGAAGAGAAATGGAAAAGTAAAAACAGATCAGTTACAAAAGTGAATCTGAAAGGGTTGACGATAAATGGCTGAAATTTACAAATACTGCTAGAAATACACTTACTGAGTGCTGGTGGTGTTTTTATACCACAGTCAAGGTCAATTTCTTCATGGTCATCTTTACAGCAAATGACTTTTACAGGCACTGGAGGATCATGCATTTTCTATAGTCATCCATCCTCTAAAGATAACTAGTTAAGAAGCCAATGAAATCATAGCTTTGTCTAAAATAAAAATAAAAAGTCTTAAGCAGATGTACCAGCTCAAATTCCATAGGAAGATTTCCAGTGGGGCTGGGGATGAAAATATATGGTGATGTTTAAGGACTGGGATATGGAAATGTTGACAATGAAATTGCCAAACAGCAGTGCATTCAAGACCCTGGTTTCATTTTACATTTCATAATAGATTAGTTAGCTATTGCTGTGTGACACCAAGTACAAAGGCTAATGAAATCGAGCAGCTTCTCTGTCCTCAGTCTCTTTCAAAACTTCACCCCTTCCAAAGACATGAAAACAGGGAGGGGAGATGAACCATTCAATCATAAAGTACTTGAGGTGGTGTCCCAGGGGTAAAAGGGTAGATTTCCCCTCCCAAAACCTAACACACAGTGCAAAATGAGAGCCCTAGTCTGGAAGAAGGAAAAATGGATTTCCACTTCCTAGTGCAAGTCATTCCTCTCCATCAGGACTGGACATCAGGAAAAATGAAAAGGGGATATGGTGAGGTTCTGGCAGGAGCAGGGATGGATGGATGGATGGATGGATGGATGGATGGATGGATGGATGGATGACAAGTACTGGGGCTGATCCTCCTTCTTGTTGTTGTTCCCACCTGCTGCTTCTCTGTTGAAGTGTTGCAAACCAAACAGTAGAGAGAAAAGGAGATATAACATGAGCCACTGTGTTGAGCCCAGAAACAGTAGACAGGAAGACAAATAGGGTTTCAAGATCTCAGGGCCTGGATTCTCTTCTGAAGTTCTCAGGGCAAGGGAGAGGAATTTCAGGGTGAATGTGTTATCTTGAAAATTACACACATTTCTATAGCTTTGGTCATCTGCTGCTGCGGGCTGGTTTGAAGCAGCTGCTTTAGATTCAGAGCTTGGAAAACATTATTTGGTTGAAACACAGCTCCTGTTTATTTTTAAAAACAGCACACAAAAAGGTGTTGAAAACAGAGCTAGAAAAGGGATGCTTATTTTCCAGCCAAATTAAAACAATTTCCAATTTTCTCACTTGCTAGACTCGGTGTTTCTTCTTTGTTACATACTTTGAACATACAGTGTCGATCCTTAACATTATCATGGTACATGACAACAGGAGGGGCATCCTTCAGCTCACATTTGGGTCCTGAGATCTCCTGACCCTCTCTTAACCTGGTAGCCCTAAAATGAGGGTGACACTAGGTCCTCCTGGCACATATGTACTTCAATAAGGTATATTCAGGAGGAAGTAGTTTCTCTTCTACATAGACCATCCATTTTCTTTTCTCCCCCCCCCCTTCTTTCAAAATGGTTAGTAGAAAAAAACAACACAGATGTAAATTTCAAGCTGGTAATGATGATTCCTTTTGTCCTTTTTTCAAAGATAGGAAGCAATTTTGCATGATCTAAATGTGGCTTGATTGTATCACTATAGTGTTAAAACTCTTTAATAAAAACCTGTATTCTCCATTTGAGATGGAGTAGGTACTCATCTCCCATCAGATAACTTGAACCTAAAGACTGTGACTTGGATTTGAACATAATGCTGAAGAAGCAGTTATGACTCAATAGTATATGGTGACAGCCAAGTTGAAACAATGAAGCAAAAGATGTCCACCTTCAGAAAAAAGCAATCTCACTGATGCAGTAGGTCTGATTATATCCTTAAGGCTAAGCAGGTACAGAAGGGTTTGCAGGCCTCCCCACTGAAGCGCAGTAATCAAAGCAATAGTTTTAAAATTACAGGCTTATGGGCCAGATCACATGTTAGTTAAGTAACATGATTCCCTTTGATACTGCTGGGTGCCTGTTCAGAGTAAAGGCCACACTATGAGGTTGAATAGAGATAGAATGGATTCAAAAGCTCTTTCCCTTTAGCAACTCATTACCTTGCTGTGGATGTGGATTTGTCAGAGGGAGAAAGGATTTACAGTTGAATTTCAGAAAATTGTGCTGCTACTAGGGTTGAAGGTTCCTTTTTAGAATAAATTATTGAATAATGATGGTCTCATGTCTCCCTCTCTTTCTTTCTTTCTTTCTTTTTCTTTTTTTTCTAGCATACATTTAGTGGCTTTCCTCCAGAAGCCTGTCAGACTTAAGTAATTGTCAGCAAGGGCTTATGATTCAAAGGAGAAGATCAAAGTGAGCCTGCATAATGCATAAAGCAGGGATGTTTATAAGACATCACAAACAACCCAAATGGTTGTGACTACAACACATTTCTTTCTAAGCCACAGATATGTAGTAGCTCCTAAATTAAGCCATCACGTTTGTCTTTCAGAGCTGGATTTAGAACAGTTGGGCATAGGTAATGACAAAAGGGAAATGATTTGCAGCTTAAGATCACTTCATTCAAGACAAGGAAGTCCAGCTTCACACATGATTCTGCAAATCAGGCAATAGCTAGGATACTGGGGGGTTGTCAGTAAAGTTAGCACCATATAAAAGGAAGGGAGGGAGGGAGGAAAGGAGGGAGGGAGACACCATGTAACATGAAGGAACAACTGTAGAGCACATACACTCAAGAATTGCACATAATATACAAAATGTATGTTTATTTAGAGACAGGGAAATATACCCATTTCACTTTTTCTATTTCTTCTTTTTCTTCTATTTGGTTTTATGTGTGCTTCATTCCTATCTCGAATATGAAGCAATTTGAAAATAGTCAAAAAGTCTTTTAAAGCAATCTGAAATTAAATTCTCTACCAGCTGCATTGGCCAAATTCAACTGATACAATTACCTTTGGAAAGCACCAAGTTGTACCTACCTGCCATGTCGATGTTAAAGATGATGAGCCTAAAAGAGCTAAGAACTCTAAGGAGACTATCACATGGGGAAAATCAGGGGATTAAAAAGGCATTTTCCTTGGACAGTCATGCAATCGGAGCTAAGATTTTCACACACCATGATCTGAGAGGACTTATCCTGGGAAGAACCGGGAACGCTCCAACAACAAATAATTCACAGGGAAATCCCATGAATAATTTGTTGCTGGAGCATTCCTGGTTTATCCTGGGATAAGTCTTCTCAGATCATTGTGTGTGAAAATCTTAGCTCCGATTGCATGACTGTCCAAGGAAAATGCCTTTTTAATCCCCTGATTTTCCCCATGTAATAGTCTCCTAATTCAGATCCACAAATATGGTTAAGCATTCAGAGCCACAAGTCCAGTTAGATGAAACTGCCAATTTAGGCATATGCTTATAATTTAGAAATATTCTGTCTGCTTTCTTTCACTTTTTTAAAATTTATTTAGTATTTAGCCCTCCCAGCACCATCCCCTCCAGCAGCACAGCAGCAGCAATAGCGCCGGGGTCAAAGGAAGGCTGGGAGAAAGCTCAGGAGCCTGCCCAAATCTTATCACCTCTGGGGGGGCATCTTGATAACTATGACAGTGACAGTGGGAGAAGTAGAAGTTTTTGGGGCTTGGGCGAGAGATCTTTGGCACTTGCCCAGCCCTTCTCTACTGCTATCCCCATCTGTGACAAAAAGCCTCTTGCATTATGTGTGGAACTTGCAGAGGCATTAATGCCAGAAGTGAGATTGGAGTAGGTCTTTATTTAAACCACCCTGCATTCCTATTATTTGGATCACCAGCAGCAACAACTTGGCGGGGAGGGTGATTTGTTTTCCTTGGCTCCTTTGTCATTTGAGGCCAGGAAGGATTTGAGAGCACAAATTGGGGTTGTGCAGGGGAATGGGAGGTATGGTGGATACAGAGTGAACAGATGTTACAAAAGAAAGCAGGATCGCTGTTTGAAAGCTATTCTGCTTTCAGTTCACTCTGTTTTTCGGACTGGGTTGGAGAGCGTACCAACCATTCCACAGAACCTTACTTTGCTCCTTTGCAATGGCAGGTTGGTCAAAAACAAGACACATATTATATATGATCTTCTTCAAGATGAGGATGCCAACCTGGCTTGCTTTACAGAACCTTGGCTGGGAGAGGCCAGTGTTGCTACATGGTCACAGGCCCTCCCAGATGGGTATTCTGTTACT
>JAIPUX010001232.1:56087237-56115147 GCA_020142125.1 Phrynosoma platyrhinos | reverse complement strand
ATTTCTGGCAATCTGCAAAGGCCCTATGACTTGCTCAAGATCACCCAGTTGGTTTACATGGCTGAACCCGGGTTTGAACCTTGGTCCCCAGATACATAGTCTAATGCTCAAACCACTACACCACACTGACTCTGCTCACTTTTTTAAAAAATACAATTTAAGGGCTCCCTGTGACAATCAGGGCCCTCCAACTTTAGCCTTTATCGGCTTTTGTTTATAGCCTCTCCCACCCGGGAGAAGTATCGGGGCCCCTTCATCCCCAAGGCTGCAGCCGACGAGCAGAACCCGTCACTTGGGCTGTTTCCTCACCAGGCCAACGGGCCTCTCCCAGCCAGGAGAATGATCGTGGGCCCTTGTATAGCACAGGCCGGAGCTGGCGGAGCAGAGCCCTCTCTTTACCAGGCCGCTCCCTCTCAGGCCGACGTAGCCCACTTACTAAGGGCACCGGCCGCCATCACCTCAAGCCAGCAGACCTCCTAAAATGCCAAATGGAGCCGCAACCCAAGCTGCCAGACTCGCGGTCGTCCACAGGCAGCCGGACCACTGGCCCCCGTGCACTCCAACAGGCCTTGTCAAGGCCAACCAGGCCGCCACGCGAGCCTCAAGCTCCCCGTTGCCCAACAGGCCTCTGGAGAAAACAAGCAGACAAGCTCCTTGCTTGTCTGCTACTTAAAATGGCAGCCGCCACGAGGCAGCCTTGGGGCTTTATAGCCCCTTGTTCTCGTTGGTAGTCTCGCAATAAGCAGACTAATTATCTGTAAATGAGTAGTGGGGTCTATGTTACCAGGATGCCTATCTGACCAACTTGCCTCTGGGCGCATGGCGGCAACCGGATTTCCATTTTAGGGTCATACCAGAAAACACACACTCACAGAGCATGGAAAACACTTGATTTATCATAACATGAGTGTAACTGAACAAACTTTGTACCATTATCTCTGCATTCAAATTTGGCAGGATTAGTTAATATTTATCTGGTGGGTTGGGGTATCCTCTGTCTCAGCTACTTCTCAGCTAACCTAGATATTCCTGAATTGAGATACAGTAATGTTGCTTTTTTATATATACAGTATTTTTGACCTGTTGGAAGACCTTACTGAATAAATAAAAATGGAAAGGATGGAAGACTTCTCAATCAATTGCCAGCAGCTTTACTGTAATTTTCAATTCTTATGCATAGGTCTCAGGACGAAGCATAAATATATTTATTGCAAAATAATATAATATGTATTTATAGCTAGCAAAACATGTGATATAATGCTTTAAGTCATGTTGAAAGGGCAGAAAGCAGATTGGATAGCAAATTCTTCTCATTATTATTATTTTATTTCAGCTTTGTGTTCTGGGGAAAGAAAAGAAAGAAACATTTCTTATGCATTACAAATGAAGATGTAATCCTGACAGCAGGTTTTATTTGTTCACAACAAATCCCTTTGTTGGCCCCTCAAAAAGCCAATTATCAGCAAAGATTCTCTCCAGTGACAGTCATTAGCAGATAGACATGAGTGACAGTCTAACTTGGTTTCGGCTCAGCTCATGAGCTTAGCTGCTTACCAGGCAATCTTGGGCACTCTCAAAAACTCAGTCGCAGATTGACCTTCTAGTAATTGAGGTTATGAAAAGGCTCTTGTTCTCTAAAATCTTGAATGAATACCTCTGCCTATGGGAGAAGCAGGAGTATAGCAGTCACGGAAAGTGGAAAAAAACTGTGCTGAATTCATGCTAAGAAGGTGATAGAGAAGGAGCAGGAAGAGGAGAAGAAAGATAAAGTGGAGGTTGGGGAGAGATGAGAAGAATATAACAGAGCACAGCAAAGTAAGGGGGTTGCAGACTGCCAGAAATAGTGCAAATTGAGTCCACTTTTAGAGTTAGGGTTAGGTTAGGGAATCATGGGAACTGTATTTTATTGTAGCACCAGAGCTCTCTGACAGAGAAGGCTTAATGTTTCAGGGGGGAAAAAACAATTCCCATGGCTCCCTAGCACTAACCCTAACCCTAAAAGTGGACTCAATTTGCACCATTTCTGGCAGTCTGCAACCCTCCTAAGTCATGCTTTATAGCAGTGAATATTTGTTGATGTGTGCCTTCAAATCATTTCTGACTTATGACAACCCTAATGGGAACCTATCATGGGATTTTCTGGGGTTGAGGGTGTGTGATCCACCCAAGGTCACCCAGTGGGTTTAAACAGCTAAGCAGGGACGACTGTACCATGCTGGCTCACATTAGAATTTTCTCCCTTGCCTATACTCAGGAAAGGGGGTTTGACCCCTTCAAATAAGAATTAAAAACTTATTAAAGCATTGTACATGTTTGAGGAATATTTCCCATACACACACACTTTGTATGTTTCAGGACTCACTTCTGATGCATATACAGTTGTGTGTGAAAATCTTTCTTGGTTTTGGCACATTTGCTGGCATCATAGAGGTGAAAATTTACTGAAGGACTTTCAAGTGGACTCAACAGACATTATTAACAGGTCAGATCATTAGAGTATTGGCATTTACCTCCTAGTCACTGTCTTTTAATTTACAAAACTATTTTGTATTTTCTACTTTTTCTTTATGTGGAAAATACTAAATTTTAAATCAATTTCCTTTTGTGGAAGTTTTATAACTTTTCTTGTTGTTTGTTGTTGTGTGTCTTCAAGTCCTTTTTGGTTTATGGCAACCCTATAGTGATGCTGTCCTGTGGTTTTCTGGGGCTGAGATGTGTAACTCATCCAAGGTCATCCAGTGGGTTGCCATGGCTGAGTGAGGAACTGAACCCTGATCTCCAGTCATAGTACAAGACTCAAACCACAACACCATGCTGGCTTGCCTTCACAAGATGCTTTCTGATTAAACTGCATTCATTGAAGGTTATTTTTTGTCATTACATATGAATGATCCCCCCTTCCAGAAGCCAGTTTTGTAGTGACTGATGTAAAGAAGGACTTGAAGTTGGGGAGTTACTAAAGTCCAAGTCTTCTATGGGATCTTTTATCCTATGTTTATGGAGGTGGATAGGAAATAGACTGATAGAGAAAATGCTTTCCAATGAACTGTAATTTATTTGGGGGATTCAAACATACAAAGACACTCTATCATACACTCATACACACAAGAACTCTGGAATAAAGTAATTAGCTTGGAGAGGAAACACAAGGCTTTCTAATGGTGATAACAATGGTGAAGGAGGCTGCTCCAATGATGAATGAAGATGGATAGACTCAACCATTATGAAAAGAAAAAGGGCAATAGAAAGAGCCAGGACCCAAGTCATAAGTCACAATGGCACAGTGTCATCATGAAATTTTACCAGACCCAATGTGCCTGAGATTTTGGGGACCTTTTATATCCTTAAACCTAGCCTGAGGTGAAGAGTTGCTATTGTATATCAAAGGATTCAGATTACTACTCTTTGAAGTAAACAATTTCCAAGGAGAGGAGATGGGATGTTAATGTTATCTCATCTTCAGCCAGACACATCCTGGCTGGTACTCATGAATCTTCTAAGTGTGAATGTCCTGCATCGCAGCTCCTAGGCTTGGCCCTTTTGATTTGCAAATTATTGTAAGAGCAGATATGACCTTTCAGGTGACTACATGATATGCTCGCCTTGGATTAGTGGTGAGAGTCTAGGGCTATGGCAGGGACCCAAAGGGGTCTTTATATTAAATCAGTCATTGTAACACTGATGACCAAGCCCTTCTTCCCCCAATATTTGTCTTGGCTCCCCCCAGTGAAAGTCATCATTATATCCTTGCCTATACTAATGCTATGGATGCATATTTATTTATCTATTTATTTTTATTTAAGGAATTTATATTCCATCTTTCTCTCAAAATGTGATTCAAGGTGGCCTTGCATAGATGGAAGGAGCCTGTTTGTTTTCTCTACTGCCCTTGAATAGATCCACTCATGTTTCACCTCCAACTCCACAGGGACCTTTCTTATTCCCATACTATATCCAGGGCATACTGTGCAGTTCTCTTACACTCCTCAGAACACATGACATACCCTAGGCAGTGTGGTAGAAGCTTCAGACTGTAGACAAAAGCTGAAAAACAATAATTTGGTTGGGATCTTTAGAAGATGTCTTATGGATTGAAGATGTATTATGAATGGCATTCAGGGATTGCTGACCAGCTTATGGATGACAATATGAAGTCCTAACAACCCCAGTAACATATCTAATGGTGAAAAATGTTGAGAGTTGAAATTCAACAACATTTGGAGAGTTCCATGATTGCCATCCGTAAGTCATCTTTCAATGCCCCAGCTAAACTACTGTTTTTCAGCCTGTCTGCAGAAATTACTTCTTGGCCTACAATTCCCAAAATGTATCAGATAGAATAGTCATTGCACATGCTGCTTCTGGAATTCTTGGTAACATTTCCAGACTTTGGCCCAATCAGACTATTTGTTCAACTAGCTGTTTCTTCCTGGTCATCATACAGATGTCCCACTAAGCCAGTAGCTCACATTCATTTTAGCTGTCTAAAGAGGTGTTCTTAAAAGCAGGAAGAATGCATTAACCTTGTCTTGACAGTGAACACTTATCAGAATCATATGCCTAAATAATTTATAAAATATAATACCAGAACAGAATTGTTTCCCTTTGTAGAGGATCATAATAAATTGGATTTTTTATATTAATGTAAATGAAATATTCTGCTTGATCAGGAAGAAGGTGGAGATGATTTTGCTCATTTTGAGGCTATTTTACAACATCTTGCTGTGTTTTACATTACATTAGAAAAAGTATTAGACATTTCCAGCTGGTTCTCACTTGGGCTTCGGTCTTAACATGCCTGCTCTCTTTTTTCTTCATTTGCTATCCACAATTATCAATGGCAGTCAGAATTAGCTCTAGGAGGCTTTAGTTAGCCCCCACCCCAAAAGACAGAAGAATTGCAATACAGGAAAAAAAGGGGAAGAATAGTTTCATACTGAAAGAATAGCTCACTATTTGGTTGAATGGAAGTGCTTGCATGTAAAATGGTCCAGCTCCATTGACCTCAACAAGGCAAAGTGGCCAAAATTCATGTCTGTTTGCTTCAGTGGGTTACAGAAAGTATGAACTTTTATTTTTGAGCTTTGGATAGATTCATGTGACCAAGCTGTATTATTTTAGAGCTTGGAAAATAACATTTGATACTATAAATCCTAGGCCAGCATGAATTCTGGAGAATGTAGTAACTAGTGACCATACTACTTCTACTTATTTATGGAATTATGAGAGTTTAAAAACAAACAAACAAACAAAAAAAACCTACACATATTTTTCTAAACTCTGTCACCATTAAACATCTCCCCCATTCATCTAAGGTCAGCTCTTCACACATTTGAATTGCTCATTTTATATTCAGATCAAAAGCCATACAGATGACTAATGCAGATGCCCAATGGCAAGAAGAAAAAGAAATATAAGAAAAGATGAATATCTCTATTTCTGGACTGTTTCATTTTCATACCCCCTCCCTCCCTCCCCCCCACAATGATATAATTATATTCTCCTCCATTTCTATATTTGTGTGTGAATTTAAAAATGCATACAGAAAGCTCTCAAACAATGTTTTTGAACACATATTTAACATATATTTTTACTCAAACTATACATTTTGCACACTCCATACTTTGTATTTTGATTCATTTAAACTCCAAACAACATTTGGAGTGAAAAAGCTGTTTGATAGCTAAATTCCAATCTGCACATTTATCCAAATATCTGTACATTTGTCCTTTTCATACAGAAATGTTCACATATTGCATTCCTCAACCATTTTTGGAGAGATGGGAATGAGATTCTGCATAATATTTTGTTCTAAATATGGAGATCGGAGAACATGTCAACATTTGTTCTTGATGAGAAATGTTTTAATTTAAGGGGTCATTCACATTGTATTTTAGCACAACAATGTGAGCCATCTCACTCGTGCAGTCTGGGATTGTTATTCACACCATGGAACCACATCAATGCACATCAATGCTAATTGATGCACATCTCTGAGAATTTGGTTGTTCATATGTGCAAGCATTCAAATAAAGATGGAGCCAACAATGTGAATGCATTTTTATTTTTTTATTTATTTTTTTTTTTTTTTTGTATGCAGCGTTTTATTGCAGGTCTATTCAGGTCTATTTGCATCTGTTATTCACCCTGCTGATGATATGGATCTTTTTAAAATAAAGTTGGGGGGGGGGGGGAATATCGATTATCCTGGATTAAGTGGGGTTTTTGGCAGCCCTCCCCCTCAACTTAATTGGATGCATTCAGGATGCTTGTGAACAATGAAGATTTAACCTGGATTCATCCTGGATTACTTTCACAATGTGAATAACCCCTAAAATATCCAGTCTTAAACCATAGAGGAGGAATGGGAAACATTTAGCATGCAGGTCTGATATAACCTGTAAGATTTTCCTATCCAGCCTTAGCCATTTTTATTTTGTTTTGTTTCTGCTCTCTCTGACCAGTGAACAGAGATAATTTCCCCAGATCTTTGCTTGGCTGGTGATGTCCTTGTCATGCAACAGTTATGATGGGTTATGATACAAGCCTGCTTTTCAACCTCTTGGCTAATGAGTGGCATTCCACTCCCATTCCCTTGGTATAGCTTAGGTTTATCTTGTTGCCACTTGGGACTAAATAGGACATTTTTTTGTCCTGATTGGCCTTGGACACAGGGTTGTTGAGGGGTTTTTTGCCTACTCCATTTGCCTACAGCGCAGGACTTATGTTGTTGTTGTTGCTTTGCATTTCTATTGTCAAAACTGACAGGGTGTGGATACTTTTGTTGTGTAGTGTAGTGGTTTGAGTGTTGGACTATGATTATGGAGACCAAGGTTCGATTCCCAGCTCAGCCATGAAGCCCACTAGGTGACCTTGGGCAAGTCACATGCTCTCAACCTCAGGGGAAGACAATGGAAAACCTTTGAATGAATCTTGCCAAGAAAACCTTTCCTTAGTTTTGCCTTAGGGTCACCATAAGTCAGAAATGATTTGAAGGCACACAACAAATTATTTGAAGGCTGCCAAAAGAACCCACTTAACCCAGGATAATCAATCCCTAGTATTTTCCCAAGTTTTTCTAAAAGATTTACATTGTCAGCTGTGTGAATAACCAAGGTGAATAGATCCAGGATAAAACACTGCATGACTTGAACATGTTTCAAATACATCATCAACTATTTTGAATCAACAAATCCATCTTTTCAAGTTCTGGCACATGTGAGCAATAGAGGTCGCATAGATACACAGAGCTGTGGTTCCATTGTGTGAACAATAAAACTGGATTGCATGAGTGAGATTATTTGCATCGTCATTTAATAACACCTTTGAAAAAAACCCAAGATCTATTATCCCAGCTTTTGTGGGATTCTGACTTAATTGGATACATTCAAAATGCATGTGAAGAACACAGATTCAACCCACATTCTACCAGGATTAATTACACTGTCTGAATAAAGACACCCCCTGATGAGTCGGGAGGGGTTTCATATTGTGCTGCCTAAATAAGGATGGGAGACACCTGGTTGGTCAAGGCATGTGGGAGAATAAGTACACCTGTGCACCTTACCCAATAAGTTTGGCCTAAAACTATGTCTCGCAAAGTTTTGGGTTCTGTGAGAATTGGGGCAAGAGTTTGTTATTCATAGCTCTGTGCTGCCACGTGCAGGCAGCCATTTTAGAGTTGAGACGGAGTGAGTAACATCGCTCCGCTCTTTACTTTTGGCTTGCTTGGCTTCGGCCTTCCGCATTTTTTGGGCTTTTGTTGTTTCAGCTATTGCCTAATTTATTTGTGCTATTTTATCTTGCTACTCCGGGGCTCAGGTATTTCCTGGAGCATCCCAAGGGGAGGAGCGAGAGAGGCCTTCAGACTGGTCTTCTGGACCTGTTGAACCTCCGCATCCCCAATTCTTGGGGGTCTACACCCAAGGAGGGCTCTGCAGGAGATGTCTTAACCAAGTGCATGGACTGGGTAACGTTGCAGGCCCAGAGTTGCCCCGGTCACTCGATCTGGTAAGGTTGGGATCCACCGCTGGTCCGGGAGGGTTGGCTGTACTTCTCCCCAGTGGTGAGTATGTGCCAGTGTGAAGCTCTGAAACAAATATCATGTGCTGTGTGACTTCTTGCTTCTTGAGATAAGCAAAAAGGAATATGCACACTTTGTGAAAAGCAGGGGAAGGGGAAAGCCCTAAGAGATAAGAGGGGCTCTCTTTGAGACAAACCCCTTTGACTCACAGAATCACCTGTTCTCTCATTCTTTCATTTTCACAGGCACACACATTCACAATTCTAATTTCCCTAAAACAGGATCAATATTGCAAAGAAGCATTATTATTTTTTAAAACAATGTATATAATAATTTAAGTCACCAAAGTACAAGGGGGGAAAAACAAATCACACTAAAACATAAGAGAAACAAATCAGGAACTCAGAAGAGTTTATCACATGTGGGAAATTGGGAGTTTAAACAATGATTAAGCTGTGAAAATTATGCAATTGACATTGAAACATGTTTAAAATGACATTAACGGAAGTGCCATTACCCCATAAAGAACCAGGGAATAACCAGGCAAAAAACAGCAAAAAGTCATTCTCGGGAAAATTCTGTGATGAGTTATTGTTGTTTCTTGCCTGGTTCTTCATGGGATAATGACACTTTAATCACCTTTTGTTTCAACATCATGTGAAAACCATTAGCACAAGTGCACACAGGTCTGGGTCAATCACAGATTCTGCATGGAATAACAGTGCTTTGCACACTGATGTCATGTGAAAACCATTCATGCAATTGCAGTTTAATCATGGGATAATCATCATTTATACATCCAATTTCCTCTCGTGTTATAAGCTCTGGAGAGAATTTAAAGGCAAAACATTCTAACCTATAAGACACTAACTAAACCTGCAAGATTTATTCTGTGAGCCAGTCTTTCCAGAGATTGTAATGTACCATAATTGGAGGGTAGGAAAAATCATAAGTATCATTACTATTATTGCAGTTGTTAATAAAAGGATACTAGGTTTTATAAAAAGGAATTGTCTGTCTGAGCTTTCCCTACTCTCCAATTTGGAGGGAAGGCTTTCTCTCAGGCTGAATCTTCACTGCAGAAATAATCCAGTTTGAGATTTCTTTAACTACCCTGGCTCAGTGCTAAGGAATCCTGGGAACTGTATTTTATTGCAGCCCCAGAACTCTCTGACAGAGAAGACTGAGGGTTGATGTAGACCAGCCATTTGGGGCGGCAGAGAGCCGCCCTGGGAAGTGGTGGATTGGGGCTGCAGAAACCCCATGCCATGGCCCTGATCCTCCCTTTTGCCACCTTGAAAAGACACTGTCTTCACACAGAGAGTGCCTAAAGATAGTAATGTTTTTGATCCATCTTCAGCCAAATGAAAAACAGCTACCTCATTCTCACAAGATGGAGTAAGTGAAAAAGACCCCAAAATTCCACTCAGGGGGGAAACAAATGGGCAACACAGGGCCGCCCCAGGAAGCTGTGGATCGGGGCTGAGGTATCCACACTGCCCCAATGCGCCATGTCCCAGGAGTGCTAAAATAGCGCTCCTTCTGCAAGACGCCAAAGGTGCGCCACAAAAGGCCTCCAGTGCACCTGCGGCACCTCTTCCACTGCAGTGTGTGCGGATGCTGCAGTGGAAATGTGTCGTTGGAGTGCCAGCCATGCAGAGCGATGGGGGCTCCGACAACATATTCGGGATGGGGTTGGGGCACCCAGCGTGAGGCTGCCTCTCCCCTTCCTGGCCTCGAAAACAGCACTTTGCGCCATCTGCTTAGGCCCTCAGTTACCATAAAGGAGAACTAATGGAACTTACACTGCAAGTAGGAAGGCATTCCATTACTTGAAAAAGGGGTGCAGTTTGGACAGTCTCATCTTAAATTTGTGAGCCATACCCAGAGCAATATTGACACTTGATGTTGACACTCCCTCTTGGCAACTTTATTCTGACCAGGCTGACCAGATGTCTTCACCACAAAGGGGAACAAGGCACCATAAAATGTAGGACATTTAAGAAAAATGGAGACCATGTCCAACTAAAAACTGAAAATACCCATATAATATAAAATCATGTTTCTTAGTCATGATCAAAATGGAGGACATTTTGGAATTCACCCTGGACAAAAGGTTGAAATGTAGGACAGATCTTGGAAAAGGAGAGTGCCTGATCACCCTGTTCCTTGTTAAAGAGAGAGAAGGGGAAATATGAAGGGGTCAATGTTTTACCCCTTGGGATAGTTTGGTTAGGCAAGGAAGGAGGGCAGTGAAACAGTGGAAAGGTTGAGCCTTCCTTTCAGTGAGACCCTCATTTGAATATGTATGCCATGTTCTCCCTCTTGTCCATCTCTATAGTCCTGCATCTCACCAAGTAGCATTCTTCCATCCACAAATAATGATCTGTAATATGGAGACAATAATAATATTAGCAGATCTCACATGGCTGTCCCTGATGATCTGATTGAAATAATGTATATGAGGAGTTGGAATAGTTTAAATAAGTATTATTGCATTGCCTTGATTTTGCAAAGCAGCCAATACCTACTTCCAGATCACTTCAGTCTTCTTTGGGAAAAATTTCTTTGAGCCCTCTTTCTATACTCATTGATGTTTAAAAAAATGCCTCCTGATTTAAGAAAGTTAAATCATTTCCCACATATACCATTTCTGCAAGATCAAAATCCCTCTAGTAAGCCTAAATCATTGTAGGAACAATTTCAGAATAAAATATAATGTCAATTTTGATCCCACCTTTTTCTCGTTGCCACCACCTAATACTGGAATGCATCCCCAAAATACTTATTAAAAAGGCAAACCTGAATTTGACCCCAGTGCAGAAAGAGGTATCCAAGTATGGTATTCAGAACTGAGTATCAGACTAGCACTCTGGGAGAGCCAGGTTCATATCCCAACTTGGCCATGAAAATCCACTGGATGGATCTGAACAAATCATACCCTCTCACCCTAAGAGGAAGGCAAACCCCCTCTTAAGAAATCTTGCTAAGAAAACCCAGTAATGGCTTTGCCTTAGTGTTGGCATAAATCATAAACTTCTTGAAGGAACCACCACAACAAGTAGAAACAAGTCCCCCACTCATAGCTTCAGATATTTCTTACACCAATGGAGTTGGAAAGTTTTCCCTGAAGGTATTAAAAACAAATTTAATATGGAACATTTTCAGAGGTTTTCAGATAAATCTGATACTGGTATGGGAAAAAAAGTAAATCAAACTTTTAGTTTCAACTAGAGTAGATCCAGTAAATTAATATAACATACTTAAGTGTTGACTGACAGCTTCCATTGTTTTAGTGGGCCACTAACCATTAGATTTGGGCTTTTGTGTCACTTTGCAAACAAAATTGGACTGATCTGAGGTTGTTGATACGTATTACAGTTTAGTGTTCACCTACTGACTGATACTCTTTCTTTTGATCTTACCAGGTGGCTGGGAAATACTAACACAGTCTGCATGTTATTAATAACCACTTTGGCCCAACTTCTGTGTCTGCCCTTGGGGATATTATACACAACTCCTGCTGCAGATCAATGGGCTGTATATGAATATCAGAATGTAGCCCAAGGAGATAAACAGCATGCATTCATGTTAACACTTTCCCAGCATTATAAAAGATCAAAGACAGACATTTGCTTTTTGCATTAGATTTATCTGATTTTTTTTTAAAAAAACTATATATATGCAAGACCTACTCTCAAATGAACAGTGTTTGATTACCATGCAGTGGTGGCTGAAAAATACTACATTGAAAATGCACAGAAATTATTGCAAGGGAAGAAGAAGAAAAGCAGAATCTTAACTATGACATATTGCTCAATGAGACCCTAATGTACAATATGCAAACAGCTTGGAGATCCTGCTAAGATGAAAAGCATGATAAAAATGTAATATGCTAACCATTCAGCATAATTAATAACATAAGCTAAGCATCAAGAGCTGTACATTCACTCCCTGGAATATTAAATGCCAAATCCAAAGCAGAATTCTTTTATGTGTTTGAAACTGATGAAACAATTACGGAAATCATTTCTGATGCATGCACCATCTGAAAGCATCTGTTTAAATCCTATGCTATATTCTACTATCTGGGGTGGTTGCCACAGAAATCAAGGTGCTGCACTGCAGAAATAATAAAGGCTGTTGACGTAGAAACCATTTTCTTAATTCTGGGAAATGAAGGCGGAGGTAGCAAGGTGGTTCCCACCTGCAGAGAAGGAAGAAACAGAATTGCTGTCATCCAGATTGTTGAGACATTGGCTGAGGCAGCAACATTTGGTGAAAAAAAAAAACAACAGCTGTGAAGGAAGGGGATGGTTATTCCTGTCTTTGCACTTGCAAAGAAGCCTTTAAGGCAGTTTTGTGATTTGTTAAAATGAAAAAATTCACTGCAAAAAAGAAAGAGAGAAACATTCAGATTGCCTCAGTTTTAGCATGAGTATTCTATCTAGTAATGGTTGGTTTCTAATATATTGATAATGTCCCCCTCCCCAGATTAAGAAATTCTTGCTAAAATGAGAATTTCACACAACTTTTGAATACAGGTCCCAGAAATATGAAAAAAAAAGAACTAATCCAAGCTCTACTGCTAAACTATAACAAATAATGTACACACACACACATATACACACACTGTCATTGATAAGAAACACCCTGGATGGAAAGCTATTGATGAATTATGGTCAACACACAGAAGTCATAATTCTTTAGTGACCAAAATCCCTGCCAGAATTCACTTTTTAAGTGGCATCGCCCCTGCAACATGGCCATTTCTATGTCTTTGGAGAGTGGAGGGGATCAGCAGAGGCACATACAATTACTTTCCCTATAGACCTGCAGTGGTCCTAGGGAAATTCTTGCAGAGGACATCCTTTCAGCGTTTCCAGGAAAGTAGCTGGAGGCATCTCTGCTCATCCCCCAATCTGCAGTGACTTGGAAAAGGTCATGTTACATTGCCAGCATTACTTAAAAGGTGCATTGGAGGGATAGGATTGGGAGAAATAGCTATGCAGAGGTAGCTATGTACCAAATGTACATCTTCCAGTGCAGAATTCCAGCCCCTGTTGAGAAAAAATGTCAACTACCATGATATATTTATATATCTTTGTGCCCTTAAGGTTTTGGGAAAAATCCTTTGCCATGGTTTGTTTGTTTGTTTGTTTGTTTGTTGTTTTGACAAAGAGAAGACCCACAAAAAGCAATATAAAAACCTCATCATTTTTGCAAAAGACTTTGTGCATTGTTCTGTGCAGCTATTTTTTGTGCAACTGGCCATGTGAAAAACATTGTGGAAATTGCTTTTTGCAAAATGTCATAGGGGCAGTATGCACAGACCTGTTCAGACAAAGCAGACCAACAGCCCTGGGACAGAAATTGGTTGACCAGACACCAAATGGCCTTTAGCCTATTTTAAAATACCAGGTTCTTTGCAATGGAGTTTCCCAGAAACTGTCCTGCTGCAGCTGGTAGTGCAGATGACTGCATGCCCACTTGCCTACCACTGCTAACATTCTCCTTGCTGGCCCCAGTCAGTCAGAAAAACGGGTAAGCTAGGTACCCCATTTCCTTATGGGACATAGCAGAAGACCACATGGTAAATGGCACTGAAGGTGATGGTCAAGCCATTGGCAGCAGTGGTGGCTCCACAGTGCAGCAATGGGTGGGCATCTGAACACCCACCCATTGCTGTGCCAGACTAGCTAAGTGTTGGGGCACAGGAATGGGATGGATCTGCAGACAGTATACAATGGGGCTCACCTGTCATATCCTGCTCATATGTTTGGGGCCATAATCTCAAACAAAAGGATGAAAACAATTCAAATTAATCATTTTGCAAGCAACAATGAAATAAGGGAAGATCGATGTCCCTCTCTGCTGCTATTAATAACAGAAAAAAAGTTTATTTGTCTTGGGGACACAAAATACTTATTGCTGTTTATAGGTTACTTTGAATACTTCCAAACAAGTATTGATGAATGACTGCTGGTAAGCATATTAGTAAGCCTTGTTACCTAAATTGCAAGGGTTTCCAAGAGAGCCCTCACAAATAGTATTCAATGGGAAAATTGATTTAGCTCCATAAGAATCAGTGAGAGGGCTTCAGTAATGGAAAGCTGAGAACTTAAGCTTTTGTATACCAGTTCCAAGCCCAGAGAAATCCAGAAGCAGGTTCCAAACTAGTTTAGTTTATTTGCTAAAGGGGAATCAATACACATGCTGATTTCTCCTTCCTCCCTCCCCTCACATACACAAACTTAGGACCTTATCACATGGGGGTCTGAAGCAGTCCCATCCCCGTGGCATCCCTGTCCCATCGCGCTTCCTTTCCCCAGGTGATCAAATGATGTCGCAGGGAAACCCCGCCCATCCCCGTCGCATCCCGGTCGCATCCCCGTCCCATTGCGCTTCCTTTCCCCAGGTGATCAAATGACATTGCAGGGAAACCCCGCCCATCCCTGTCGCATCCCCGTGGCATCCCCGTATCATCCCCGTTCTTTTGGATTCCTGGTCGAAATGGGAATTATATTTCCCACGACCGGAAGGAAGCGCAATGGGACGGGGATGCGACTGCTTGGACCCCGTGTGATAAGGTCCTTAGATATATAAAAAGATGACACTGGATATCAAATTAAAGGATTGCAATGGACAATGCTTACCAGTTCCAGAAGACAGCTTCCCATCTGGGAGAAAGCTGGGATTTGAATGTGACCCAGTATGTTTTTGTATGGCACAGGCAGCAGTACTGAGTAGTCTTGAATCTGACAAGAGTCTCTACCTGATTGCAACTGGACCAAATTTCTATTGTTTAGGCACATGTATTTATGGCAAGAAATGGATCCTGGGACAGTGTTTCAGGAGTTAAATGGCTTATCCAATGACTTCCCAGGGGAGAAGAATGGAATAAGATATGCTAGAATAACCAGGCAATCACATAACCAGGCAATCAGCATGAATGTCCTCAAACAAAAATAGGTTCATTCCCAGAAGGAAATTCCCTTGGTCTGTTGTATGGAAACAATTTCCAGGTCCAGCTCTGACCATCATATTCCTTAATGAAGGGATTATGCTGATTTTGATCCTTAGTCGGCACATCTCAGCTAAGTACTTTGGCTTCTCTCATGCTGAGCCATCTTGATTTCCTAATATGGTACAGCTAGTTTCCTGCACTGGATAGTCCCCTTTTGGCTATCTGCCTAAAACATTTCTTTTTGATATTAATTTGATATCAAGGGTCAAAGAGGGCTGATTGAAGGTTGGATGCTGAGGTAACAGCATGATACATGAAATGTCTGACATATAGTTGGTCAAAGAATGTCATTCAAATCAAACAGGTCTAACAGAAATTAGAAGAGATTCCGCTGGTTGAAAATTCAGTTTTTCAAGTTCTGCATCAAACAAAAAAAGCTAGTGCACACTTTTCTCAGCTCTATAGTGAACCACTTTGCAAACACTGCTTTTAAGGTCACACTAGACATAGTCTAACAAAAGGGCATTTTCAAAGCTTTACTTTAAACAGAAAAATGGTATACAATGAGAGTCATAGTATATACGTCCAATCTGACTCCAATCATAACATATACTATATATATAATATGTTACAGGGTCCCTGGTATTTATAGAACAGCCTGAATCAATGAACCTAGTCTTACCTAGAGTATACACAAATTACCTTTTGGACAGTAAGTCATAAAATCTTAGAGCTGGAAGAGGCCACAAGGACCATCTAATCCAACCCCTTACAATGCAGGAATGAACAATTCAAGTAATCTGGAGAAATGGATACCTCTGTTTAAAAATGATGGAGAATCTATTCAGGCAAACTCCCTTGATCCAATAGTTTTACTCTAGTTGAGGTTATCAATAAGATTCAAACTAAAATGTGCACATGACACGGCAATGCCCTCACCCTGAAATTCTTTTCCTTCACCCAGAAGACCAGAGAAGTGGGGCCAAGCCTTGAGACATAGGAGATGTCCATATGAATCAATAAGGTTCAGATAGTGACAAAACAAAATGGACCACATTTCTGGGGAATCAAGCATTAGGAGCAACAGTAAAACTGAATTCCTTGTTGACACCACCTTGCTACTGTAGTCAATGATACTTCTCTAAACCTCTCCTACAGTGCAGTCTTATGTACATCTATGTATAAATCTACTCGCTAATTTCTAATGGATTTACTTTTAGGAGATTATCACATGAGGGCTATTACAGTTTAAAAACTGTTCTAGGCAAGAATGATACAATGCTGGTATTAAAACACTTACTTTCACACTGGTCACAAAAATGGGGCATTCATTATTCACAAGCAGTAAGAGAGCACTTTTGCATTCCACACACTGGGTTGTTTAGCAGAGAGAAAAATGGGTCTCTCTCTCCCCACAGATGAACTCTTGTGATACAGGAAGTGATTCCCAACCTGGGGATTCAGTTTGGGAGATTATCCTCCTGTTGCATTCTGGTACTTGTAGTTTAGGGAAGGCCATTTAGAATATTCAGCCAGAGAGCTCTTAAGCCTCACTGAACTACTAGCCCCAAAATGCAGCAGGAGGCAGCCAAAGCAGTAAGAGTTTTTGAGCTCCATTTTTAGAGTGTAGTGCAATAATCTACTCTCTTGAAAATAAAATGAACAAATCTCAATATCACTATGGAAACATGATTGCCTTTCACCCATTTTGCAATAATGCAAATGAATTCTGATCAACAAACCATTTATGTTTTTTTTAATCATCTATGAGTTATTCCAGTAGCACGACGCTTGAAGGATGTTACAAGAATGATAGGAGGATGTCATCATGTGAAAATCTTTCCCCTCTTCACGCAAGAATGACAGTAACAATGCTCTTCCTTAACACTTTTTACCCTGTGTGACAATCTTCTAATACACCCAATGCACATAGGATTTCAGTCTTAAGCTACCATTTAATCTTCTTCTGTAATAGATCAAGAATAATGTCCACATACATTCAGAGGGGAGCCAGAAATCTTTTGAAATGCAGAATGATATTAACATTGCATGAATAGGCTAGAAAACTTGAAACCCAAGATGTGAAAATAAAGGTGGGAAAGCATTCAGCTCTATACTATAGAAGGCAAACAAACAAAATTTGGTAAGAGTCCCAGAGAGGAGACTCCAAAAAGAAAGGCCTTCATCAGAATTAGCTTTGCCTTCTGTTTGTTCAAGATTATACCTGAGAAGAATAGGAAGCTGTTCCTTTCTCATCTCATGGAATAAGAAAAGTGGCAGGCAGGCTGCCTTCACAGGAAATGTTTTTGTGGACTTGGGCAGCTTGATTAACTTCCTGGCAGTAGGGCTGAATTTGTTAGCTTTCTTTGCTGTTTGCACCCGGTGACATATTTCTTTTCTCCCCAGGGAGCTTATCCTTCTGATTCCACTGCAAGCCCATGGCTGGTCTGTGCTTCTCTGATTCTTCTCCCTCATTTGTAAGTGAACAATTGTCTCAACAGGAAGAAAACAAAAAGCTCTTGGCTCAATTCAATCTTCTACCGGCGCAGTCCAATTCTCCAATCTTATCTATTGCCTTTTCTGTTTAAAATCTAAGTGTGATAAAATGAACAGATTTATTTTTAAAACATTATTTTTATCCTATCTTTTGGGCACATGATGGCTCTAAAGGAAACTGGCACCTAGCAACAAATAAATTGCAATTAAAAAAACATTTAAAACAAGATGTGTCATAAAAATTACACCAGCAGCAGAACATAAGTAATCAGTTGCAGAAGTTATCACCTCCCCTCAGTGTTAATATGTGTTGGTTTCTCTAACTATGGTATAGAGTATGACATTTCTGTAATATAGGACACTTTTGAATAGAAATTTGACATTTACAATATGAACGCATACTAGAACAGCCTGTGTTTTCCATTACCTATCCTGATAAACCATTGTCAGTGCCATCACTAGGATGGTGTCACCCCAGTGCAGTAACTCATGTAGTCACTCCAAGGCTGCCTGGCATACACCCCATCTCTCCTCCCCCCACTATTCTGCCTCTGCAATGATGTGGATGTGGTGCTGATGCCACCTGGCAGCCCTTTCCAGATCTGGTGGAGCTGCTGGCCAAGTCACCTCCCTTTGCTGCCTAGCCAGCTGCCCTGCCAGATCCAGAAGGCAGCTTCTTTCAAAAGGTCAGAAAACTGGGAAGGCATCTCCGTCCCACCAGTGCCTACTGGTAGGGTATTGCTGCTGTCTGGTAGCCCTTCTGGGTCTGCTTGCCAAGAAGTAAAGGGAGGTGACACTCTTTCCTGCCCTGCCAGCCCTGGAAGTCAGCCCCTCCCCACCACTGCCCTCCCCCAGTGGAGTCCACACCACCCGCACCCCCTATTGACACCCCGATCATTGTCCCTATTTATTTTATTTTTTTACTTTTTGGGAAGTGCTTTATTAAAATACTGTTTGTAGTAATTGTTAGGTTCCATGTTCAAATTCTCTTTCTCATAGGAGGAAGTGGATGGATATATTTGCTCTATTGTCAATGCAGGTTCAACCATGAAGCAGGAAGATGCAACCATCTAGTGGGAAGATTTTGGTTGTCATGAAAGGGCAGCAAATAGTTTGTTACTTCACATGCCCACGTATTTTTACACCTAGAGATGAGCAGAAGTGTTTGAGGTATTTTCTGCTTCACAGGCCAGAATAACATAGCTGGATTTTGGTACTCTATGCCATGTCTTTGGTGAGGGGGGGTGTCATTTGTTACTTTGCAAAAATTCTATTTCAAAACATGCCCATATGCATATAAGTATAATATGTGTATGTGGTGTTGTATGGTGTACCACATCACATACTATTTCTGTAAAGTAGATGGTGAAATTTCAATCAGCTATTGATGCAGGGTCATTGAAGATTGGGAAAGTCTTTGACTGCTGCCACACTGCAGAATTAATGCAATTTGATGCAACTTTAACTTTCATGGGTCAGTACTATGGAACTCTGGGATTTGTAGTTTGGTAGTACAGCAGAGCTCTCTGACAGGGAAGGAAAAAAAAACCTCACAAAACTACAAATCATAGAATTCTATAGCACTGAGCCATGTCAATTAAAGTAGTGTCAAACAGCATTATTTCTGTAGTGTGGCAGCAGCCTTAGCATATATTTAACTTTTAAAAAAAGCAAAAAGCAAAAACAACTTTTAGAACTAAATAAACTGGTAATTAACATGTGTCAGAAGGCAGAATAGAGGCTGCAACATTGTTTAAGTGTATTTGTGTTTCTGTGTATGCTCAGGTAATAATCATTGATAGAATTAGATCATTGCATGAATGTTTTTTGTTTGTTTGTGAAAGACTGCAAGGAAAATAAACTGAGTTATATTACTGAATCATCTGCATCATCATCATCACGACATATGTTTTTCTATGAGACAAAGAAACTGACAGCTCCAGAATAATTCAGCAATAACATCCATAATTGCATAGGATCCCCTGTTGTTGTTGTTGTTGTTGTGTGTCTTCCAGTCATTCCTGACTTATGGTAACCCTAAGGCAAACTTATCACAGGCATTTCTTGGCATGGTTCGTTCAGAGGGAGATGCCATTGCCTTATAATAATAATATTTATCAGTAACATCCTTTCCACCAAAGAGTGGAACACCAGATATACATAATCAAAGACAAAACGATAAAAAAAGTTCCCCCTGAGGCTGAGAGTGTGTGACTTGCCTAAATCTAGTTGGTTTTCATGATTGAAAATATATATATAAGGTTTCAAACCCTGGACCTGAGCAAGGATTCAAACCTCCAGAGTTGTAGTCCAACAGTCAAACCATGACATCCCACTGGCTCCCACATAGGATCCCTGCCAGAAATTAAATAGGACAGATTTTCAGAAGATAAGGGTGTGGTTTATTATGTAGTTGCATAGAGATAGCTGAGGCTGTATGGTCCTATCCTTTCCTTTCTTCTCCCCTTCCCCAGCAACATGGGGGAAATGGAAGGGAAAGGAAAAAGTTGGTGCACGCGTCTTGCACTCTCAATAGTCATGTACAGTGATGAACACCTGCACAGAGATTTAGTATTGGATTTCTTCTTCTTCTTCTTCTTCTTCTTTTACTCATATCCTCTCATCTTGCACCACTCTTGTTTATCATATAATGGCCAGTTAAGAATCCTGAAAAAGTTTTCTGAAATGCCATCCTCCATAATACCCTAATATATATTATACATATACAGAGCACAAAGTTTTACTTCAGATTTCCTTGAATGGAAAATAATAAATTGGATTTATGGTGTGGTTTATTTCCATAATCCATAAACCTCAAAGTAAAGACCTTTGTTTTCTCATGAGCTCTAGATGGGCTTAGTTCAAGGGCATTGCAGTGATAGAAGGATTTTGTTAGCTTAAAAGAAAGCTTTGTAAAGTTAAACTTTTGGGACCACAACTCCCATAATTCCCCAGCCGCTATGGCCTGTGAAAGTTATAACCCCTGCACATATTTTCCTCCCAAAACTTTGTCTTACAATATGTATTTTAAAATAGGAATGTGGTGTGGAGTGGACACTGAGCAAAAATAATGAAAATAATTGAATCCTGTTGAAAGTAAACAATGAAAATTGAAATGAATACTATTTTCCAAGATTTACATACTTCAATGCCTGTTTCCAAATTGTTTTGGAATCCACCAAACTGATCTAAAGATCATGAGTCAAGTACTTATGATAGAATAATTAATATGCATAAAACTGAAGGAAAGTGAATGACCTCTTGATACGATAAAACTCAAGGTAATCATTTTTGTGAAAGAATTCTTGTGAAATTAATCCATAGTCTTTTTAGTTCTGATGTTCTACCAAGAGCAGTTGTGAACTCAGAACTTTGGATTCCAATGTCAACATTTGAAATCCAAAAGCTACAGTGAAAAATAAAAAAAAATTGTGAAGATGTCTTTTCATCCCTTTTATTTCTGCCTAGCAAATATGTGTTTACTATCAGCCCCATTGGTGTTGTGTTTCAGGCTTTATTGTCTGAAGAGCTGGATATGATCTATTTATAATTGCAAAGTGTTGATTGACATTTCACAGGCCTACTTATATATGAGAACTGTGTTAAGTTAAAGGGTTTCACTGATGATAGAAATGTTGCCTGAAGTTAAAGCAGCACTGCTGCATCTCAGACTTGAACTTGGCTGTTTAAAGTTGTGTGCATCAGCCATGAACTATCAACCAACATCAATAGGAACTGCACCCTCTGACTGGACACACTCTTAGATTGCAGTATACCCATTTACTAAATATGAGGAGGGAGAGCCTCATTGATACTCAGAACTTATTGGAGAATTTTAATGCATTTTCTCATTCTTGCTGAGAAAAAGGGCCTTGGCATATTTAAAAGAAAACTGTTAAAGACTCAAGATTTTTCATTCTTATTTCTGGAGTAGGGGTGGGCAACTACAGGGCAGGAGCTTTAAAAACAAACAAACCTGAACCACCCTAGCAGGCTGTGTTGGCATGTCTGATACAACCAGAAGTGATGTCACATCATTTCTGGTTTAATTTTTGATTGAATTCCAGCTGATTTTTTAAAATTTTACTTTATTTTTTTTTTTTGGTTTTTTTTTTGGTGTGTTTTGCTTTGTTTTTATTGTTCCTGTGTATATAGGGAGCCTGGGGGTTGTGAAGGTAAAATTACTGTATGATCCAGTGGTTTTGACCCATTTAGAGCATTTTGAGGGTGAAAATGGCCTGATATTTTAAAAGAAAAATGGGATTGGGGACTTGGTGCTTGTCTATACTGGCCATAAATCTTGGATTCACCCTGTATCCAGTGTGATGAGTCCTCACAATTCACACAATGACTATGCTTCTGTAAACTGTTAACCTGACATTAAAAAAATGCTGTTGCCCGAGTTTCAAGGTATGTTGGATGTGTGTTGGATGTCGAGCTGGATCCAGTGAGACCCAGCTGTCCACATGTTGCACATGTACCACATTGTCCTGCTGGCCCATCTCCCTTGGTGTTGCCATTGCTGAGGCCTTTCTAGGCAAGCAGCTCCCTGCAAGAACTTGGCTGTCAACATTGCTTCTGCTAAGATCAGAATGGGGTGCCCATGAGATCAATGAGGATCATATGGCAGGGTGCCCCATTCTGACCTCAGCAGAAGTGACAATGACAGACAGGTTTCTGTAGGGAGCTGCTTGCACAGCAAGGTCACAGGGGTGGCAGCATTGAGGGGGCAGGATAGTTGGATGATTCATGTAACTAGGTGGCCCATCTGGTCATGTGTGATCCCCCTGGATATGTTTGGTCTGCATCATGTCAACCTGGGACAACTCTAGAGTTTAATACTCTGGATTAAGTGAGCCAGTGTAGATGTACCTTTGCTGTGAGCTTTAAGGGATGCATGCTGGAGCCCACTGGTCTTAAGAGTGAAACAACAAGGTTTTTCTTTTATCTTTTTGTTTTTTGTATCTTTGTGGATGTTTGCATTAAAAAGTTGGATTTCTGTTTTAAAAGTTGGTTTGACCACAAATTTTTTTAAAAAAAGAAAAAGTATTTCATGGAACATAAATAGTTTTCTGAGCAAGTATGTGTTCCTGCAATTGTCCCATTCTTTTTAGAAAATGATTATTTATTAAAAAAAATAAATAAACAGTTCTGAAATATAAATTGCATAAAAATATGCAGAACTTTTCATAAAAATGACCAAGTGAGAGGTGGGGGAGAGTATAGTCTTTGAATTTCTCATTATTATTGCTAGCAAGAGTATTTTCTTCTCCACATGAGAATGAAAGATTTGAAGATTTACATCTAAACTTCTAACTAAACATTATAGGATTACACCATGATTAAATCCTTTCCTGAGCCCTGTGCATAATAAGCACTTTTAGTAAAGCTGTTAGTTCCTGCTTGGAATTACAGACCTTCTAAGATGGAGGATGGCTGCATGAACCAAAGATGGAACCTGCTGAATTGCACATATTTAGAGTCTCTCTCTCTCAACATTTTCATCAACATTTTCATAGGTTTCTTTTATATTAAGAACAATTGTATGCACAGTTATTTCCAGATTTCTGCTGGAGGAGCTGTATCCTGCAGAGATATATTTATTTAATGCTACACTGAGCAGATGAGAAACACAAAATACTAGCTTCTGGGGAAAAATAATGTAAAAGTGCTGTGTACTCTGGAGAAACTTCTTTCCAAAAACAGAAACTCTGTACTTGTGATTTAATATATATTTATATTATACTATATTAATAGCTCCTGCTTTTACAATAAATAGTACATTTTCAATTGAAAAAAGAATGTGTATGTTGTGAGGACAGTAGAAACTAAAGGATCACTGTTTCTTTAGTTTCAGAATTAAAGAGTGAAAGCATTTACATTTTTTTTAGACACAGGTCCAGGAAAGGATACAACACAACTAACCAAACATATAATTAGGATGTGTGTGCCACAAATCAATCAAAGCTAGCTTACTTCTATACTTTTAGGAATTACTGACCTTCATATAACTGTAAAGGAAAAGTCAAATGGGATCAAATAGGTCAACAGTTTAAAAAGTGGAACTTTTATAAGAGCTATAGAAATGTAACATTTCTTTTCTTTTTTCACATTTTAAAGTGACCTCCAGGATCCTCTCAGAGAAAAATATAATCTTTTAAAGTATGGTTTGCTATTGTTGTTGTATGCCTCTAAGTATTTTCCAACTTAGTGTGACCCTAAGGCGACCATATCATGGGGTTTTCTGGGGCTGAGAGAGTGTGACTACCCAAAGTTTCTCACTTATAACAAAACAATAAACTCCAGGTTTGCCTGTAATGTCTTTTATTTTGTCAGGAATTTCCTAGGTATCTGAGCACTGTTCGTTTCAACCAAACTGCTAAAGGCAGCTTACTTCTTCATTCACTAGAGTTTAATTGTGCAGTACCAGTTGGGCTTTATCACACTTTCCTTAATATCACAAATAGTCCCAGACATTTTACTTCTTAAGTACAGTATCAAATGGCATCCTACCTCTCATCCACCTGTTCACACACCCATGTATATGCCAAAAGCCAGCCAAATTATTCTGGAACACAAGGCAGAAAATCCAGCAAACTCCTTATTTCATCCCTGGCAGTACCAATACAGTGCTGACAAAGTAAATAACAAACATTTTCAAAGTTTGCTTTTTCAGATGGCTGCCTCATTTTGCTTAGAGCTTCAGTTGCAGACATCACTAAGGTTTAGAGTTTGATCTTACTTACATGCTAGCTGCATTAAGCTCCTTTTAAAAATAGTGAGATATTGAGTACACATGAATATGATTGGAATGAAAGATAGATACACAGGCACTGAAGATAGATACACAGGCACCTATTCAGGTGTTTTTAAAGTAGAACAAATAAACAGACACAGGCCTAGTCTGCACTGGTGAGGATACTCCATAGGGCAGCTCAGAGTATCCTGGTCCTGTAGCTGCCTTGATCTGCCCCCCATTACCTCAACCTCCATTTCTGCACTGTGGTGACAGTCTACATAGGCATCTTGCTGAGCCATGCAATATGTCCTCTCTTGCCATGTGACACTTGCTTCTGAGGTCAGAATGAGACACCTAGAGGTCGTCACATGGCCATGCACCTTGTTCTAACCTTAGAATGAGCTACCTGTGGTGGTGGTGGATATGCTGGGAAGTCCAGTGGGACTCCTGTGTAGACAGCCTCAGCAGTGTGGGAATAGAGGGCTCTGGATTTTCCAGAAGATCTGGAGCAAAATTCATTTGAACATAGTTATACTGTGGTTCTGGTACAGAATGTGCTAGACATTATCTGGACTGGCCACACCAGAACTGGATTTTGGACATGCATCATCCAACAGGATGATGCCAGAAGTGTGTGGTGGTGGGGGAATGGGCCTTTTGGTCCACATAGACAAGGCCATAGGGTGGAGTGGACTAGTCCGTTATTGCTCCCTTACATGAAGAGTGATACTTTGAAGAGTACAAACTCCTATATCAGGGGTAGGCAACCTTTCCTCTTTAAGGGCCGAGGGACTTCAGCTCCCAGAATCCCAGGAGCTATTGGCCAACATGGGACTACTGGCCAACATGGCTGAGGCTTCTGGGAGCTGAAGTCCCTTGGCCCTTAAAGGGGAAAGGTTGCCTACCCCTGTCCTATATGAATCAAGACCCAGCTTTTCTATAAACAGATGAAGCTTTCTTCTTTACTAAACTGCTCTTCATAGGATGAAAGGAATAAAGGAAGAAGCAGGGTCAGCATTTTTTCTTTCTCACATTTTGATTTACTCTACTAATGTTTGGATAATGATTTATATGATCAAACAATATTCTATGAACACAGGGATGTTTCTTCAAATTATCTGATATGAAAAGAATGCAGAGCAGCAAATGTCTAAATCTAAAGGTATTGCACCAAGTCAAGATGTTTGTATCACAAGAATGATGAGACTAGTGGGTTTAGTTCTCTGAAATCCTGAATACTTTTTGAGATCAGCCAACACAATCAGCTCCCAAAGAAATTGATCTGAGAGCTCAGTGCTTCCTACTTCTAGAAGTACCATGACAGCAACAAGATGCTATTTTTCCCAGAGGCTTCTTGAACAGCTGTTCCTTTGTGTATGCATTCAGCTAACTTCATTTTTGCATAAAGAGAACTAACCGCAGTTTCATCTAAAATGTCAAATGGAGGGGGGAGGAAAACTCCTCAGAGAATGTGCATAAATATAACTGCAGTCTTCCCTCCATAATACTTTCTCTTTCCACAAATTAAGCTACCATTCATTACAGAGTATCTGTATGTTCATTCAGATCACCTGTCAGCTTATGGAAACCCCATGAATGTCAAAGTCATGGGTAATTTTACCAGTTTCTTCCTCTGAAATATAACCTACAGCACCCAATATTCATTGGCAGTCTCCAATCGAAGTGCTAACCAGTGCTAACCCTGCTTAGCTTCCAGGATCAGGCAGGATCTGGTGCCTTCAGGTTATTTAGGCCCTGTTTCATTACAGAGTACATGAACACATTTTCTGGACTCCAAATCCCACATGCAGGCTGCTTCCAGACCAGTCACACACCAATAAAGACCAGTGAATAGCCCTGCCACTAGAATTCCCATGTCCTGCCCCCACATAATGGGGATGTTCTTGTTGCTGACAACTGGGTTGGAAGCCCATTATTTTCAAGTGCCACAGATGGGAAAAGTAGGGATTAATGACACTTTTCAAAACCATGTTGCAGGGACACCACTGAAGAAAATGGCCAGTGGCACACACTCATCCAGCATCTCCATGATAAATGGGATGTATTGCCTGACTTGCTAGCTTCAATGGGGAAATGTTCAAGCAGATCTAGAATTCAAGCACTCCTATTCTTAGAAAAGCAATGGATAGTATCCAGGCTTAGACATGCTGAAAGTAGGACTATTACAATCATTAGGATTTCTCCAGTGAATAATATCACCTCCATTGATTTTATTGGTTATTTCAGTCGTTCCCAAACATCCTTTTGATGATTTGGACTTCAGCTTCCAGAATTCCTGACTGTGGGCCAAGCTTTGTGGGGCTTCTTAGAGCTGAAGTCCAAAAACACTGGAAGACCAAAGCTTGGGAACCACTGGGTTATTTTCTAAATATGACTAAGACTGTATCTGCACTGCACAAATAATCCAGTTTATCAACACTTTAACTGCCATGGCTCCATATTATAGAATTCTGGGATTTGTAGTTTGTTGTGGCACCAGAGCTTTCTGACAGAACTCTCTGACAGAGAAGGCTAAATGTCTAACAAAACTACAAGGCCCAGAATGTCATAGCATTGAGCCATGGCAGTTAAAATGATTTCAAACTGGATTATTTCTGCAGTGCGGATGCAGCCTAAGACTTTATCCAATCCACTGTGTTGCTAGCAAGAGTAGCATTTGTAAATGTGATAAAATGTAATAGTCAGTACCAATTGGGAGGTCTCTACACTCCCCCTACTTTTATGTTGTACAGATTCTACTGGGCTGCATGAAGGAACATTTTGTTTAGATTATTTTGGTGGTCAGCATTTTCATTTGTATCACACAACTATTGGAAAGTATGGGATTTACATTCCATTATGATGAGAAAGGGCCATATGCTCATGTATGCACAACTTGAATTTTTTTTAAAAAAAAACCTGATGTCCACATGATAGTGAACTTTTTCAGAGCCCAAAATCTTTGGAATATTTTGAATTCCACTTATTTTATGAATTGATGGAATTATTTCAACCATTTGTCTAACTCTACTTGTTTTTTTGTGTGGGGGATAGTTCAGGGACAGGGCTGAAACTGCATCCCTACCATCTCAAATAAGCATTTTTAAATGCATCAGTTCTTGACCTTTCATTTATTTTATCATTGCTAATGATGTAGCCAGTGACTATGTTCTTCCTCATGTTCTGTTCTAGAACATGGAAATGTTACTTTTTGACTAAAACTTCCAGAATTCTTCAAACAGCAGGACTAATTTCCAGGAGTGAGGGGTGGGTTGTTCCAGTCTGGAAAAAATCAACTTTATCAAGTTGTGTCCTGTTCTGATTTGTCAGCCAATCAGATAGTTTTTCTAAGCCAAGCAAAATGGCAGCCAAAAAATTGAAAAAGTTGCCTGGGGACTCTTAAAGCATACCTACACTATACAGTATTCTAGAAGTCTGATGCCACTTTAAGTACACTGATTCCAGCCCAGTAAATCCTGGCATCTGTAGTTTGGTGAACTATAATACTAGAGATCTAAGAGATAATTCTAACTGACTTAAGGGACAGTGCTCATCTCTGTTACTAAGCCAAAGAGCCAGTATGCTCTGGTGGTCATGTGGCCAGCATGACTGCACCAAACACTGTTACCTCTCCATCGAAGTGGTACCTATCTGTCTACTTGCATTTGCATGCTTTCGAACTGCT
>JAIPUX010001232.1:56069367-56087137 GCA_020142125.1 Phrynosoma platyrhinos | reverse complement strand
TGCCAACCTTCTGACCTTCCAATAATTAGAATTGGCATCTTAACTACTAAGCCACTGCATCCTCGCAAACTTTATTACTTGCCTGTAAATGAGAAAGGAGTCTCATGAATTTGGATGTCCTGAAATGTGACATGGTGCAGTAAGGCCCTGCATCCCCATGGTTTGGGGCATGGTCTTCCTGCCTGCCTGCCTGTATGTCTTCCCCTCAAACAAAACACAGAGGCACTGTCCATACAACAGGTGTCTTCCACCAATGAAACTGCCTTCTTACTTAGTAATTCCAATTTTGCTTCCCCCTTTTCCTGGGGTTTAATCTTCTGTGTCTGTCTGGCTCTTGCCTTGGGGTTCTAGGGCATTCCCTGGTGGCATTCTGAAGGTTTTCTCTAACACTTCCCAGTCTGCTTTACTCCACAGTTCCAATTTCCTTCCTGGAACCCAGCAGCATCCCCGGGCATCCCACCAAACACACTCTGCCTCTCCTCTTCTTTGACTCAGAGGGCAAGCTGTGGCGTATGAGGAATCACTGGCTAAGCATGGTAACTCCCCCAGGAAACCCTCAAGGTGAGGGTCTTTAAGGTGTTTCTTACACCCACTCCCACTGTGGGGTCTCCCTCTGCTTCTTTGCAAAGGCAGTGGCCAGCCTTCCCTTCCAGAGCAGGACTCCTTTCTTTGTCTCTCCACAGCTGCCTCACCGGCATCTTCTCTTCTGCTCCACCTTCTCTCCCTAGTTTTGTGTGACTCTGTACATTCCTCCAATTTCTGTACCCATCCCTGGGACCTCCCCTCCCCAACCGGATGTGCTGGCTATGGAGGGACATCCTGACCTCTCTACAGGTCTTTCGCACATGGAAAGAAAGTGTTTTCAAATTTACCACATGAGCTTCAGGCTATTTCTCTGAAGGATCTTGTGAAATTGGTGGTATTGTCATGGATGGACTCATGCATAGTTCAGTGCAAAAGGGATCAAGATTCAAATGACTTCCTTAAAAAATGAAAGAATCGAAATTTCATATCAATATTTATGTATACTATTTGTCTCTTTTGTTCTAATTTGGGTGCTAAGGGATATTATAACAAGATATCTGCACATCTACATACCTGCTTCTTTTCCATTTTTATTTGGTTCAGCTCATTCATTTAGGTTACCCAAAATGTTTCAATCCTGTCTAATTCCATGTTTCAAGCATGGAAGTAGTTCAGTTGGTAGGTTTTATTTATTGTAAGTAACACACTTTTGTTTTTACAGCAAATCTTTTACTGTTTTCAAGTGTATCTCCTAGAAGAAGCATATGTAATGAAATCATCCTTTTCTTCAATGTGTTTCAAAGAATTCTTGACTATCAACTAATGTCAGTGGGAGAGGACTTCCTGTTCTCCAATTTGTAAATCAGTTTTAATATATACTAGAGTTCCTAATCATACCATATGCCATGTCTTCATCTAAGTAAGAAACACATTCATAAAATATATATTTTGCATTTTGACATCAGCTGCTAACTTTAATAGGCAGTACAGGGTTTCTTAAATTGGCATCACACATTGCACCACATATTCTTTCATTGCTCTGATTATTAAAATTGGCCACATACATGCATACTAAATATGACTGACATCTTGCTCCATTGGAAGTGATCTGTGAAAGAAAGCAGGCTTCCATCCCTAGACAGTCTGCAGGAGTATGTTTGGGTCTCTCAATTGACTTCCTGCATTGTATATCTATGGCCGTATATGTAGTTTTTGTCGATAATGTAAAAAAAAATCCTTTATTTAGGACAGTAGTACTGATTTTTAAGTTGTACATTTGTAGATATGTCTGAAGGTAACAGATGGTTGTAAAGAGAAAAGTGGAACATCAAATGGTTGACTGACAGTATTGTCTTAATATAAGTTTAATCCTTAAGAAAATTCATTCCCCTTAATATCTAGAATGATTCTTTTTCACCTGGTAGCTCTGGTCAGTAATACAAACCAGTGCAGCATTAAATAGTATAGATAAATATATGAGGTATGCTTTATAAATATCTATATCAATATTAACACTTTAAACACCCAACATGAGATTCTTCTCACTTTTTGACTTTATTGGGGAAAATTTGCTTTCCTAGAAATACACTAGGCACAGAAAGTGGTAGGGTGGCAGAAAACATAGATTTTGTACAAAAACACTTTGATTCTTGCACAAAAATATTAATTTGATATAGAAAATTGCTTCAGGAAAACAACACATCTGTATATTTGTACAAAGTACAAGTGATTTCTATAGCTTTAAGCAGTTTGTGAAAGTACATGAATAAAGGTAAAGGTATTCCCCATTGACAAGGTTGTCAAGTCGTGTCCAACCGTAGGGGGTGGTGCTCATCTCCATTACTAAACTGAAGATCCAGCATTGTCAGAGACTAGTCTGTGATCATGTGGCCAGCATGATTGCATAGAATTACCTTCCCAGTGAGAAGTGGTATCTATTTATCTATTTGCAATTTGGATGCTTTTGAACTGCTAGGTTGGCAGAAGCTGGGATCAATGATGGAAACAAAAAACATATTATTATTTTTCTTGCAGATGTTCTTTTCTCGCATTTTTCTATAAAAAAGGCAACATTTTTGTGCAGGCATCAATGTATTTTGTGAAAAATACATATTTTCTGTCCCCAAGTATGCTTTGTGTGTTAAACAAACAAACAAACAAACAAACAAACAAACAAACAAACAAACACGTGTATCTCTATACAAACCATTTTTTTCCTCAATGAAGTCCTAAAGTACAAATAATCCTTCAGTATTGGTCAGAAACCCTCATACTTTCAAAAAGTGAAGAAGAAATGGCTGAAATTATTTGTCCTTGCCTGCAGGAATGAAATAAGAGAAGACCTACATCTCTAGATGGATGCTATTTCTATACAAGTAGAAATGTCATCAAAAAATTTAAGCATAAGTGTCTGCAGTGAATGCTGTATTTCTGATGGCTCAATCAAGTCATCACCAGGATGTTGTTGTAACAGTGAAATTTGTCCACCCACTAAAAACTATAAATATTCTGTAGGAGTTACATGCTCCAATAAAACAGGGTATCTGTTCCTCTCACAAGGGGGTAAAGACATGCTTTGTCAAAATCTGGATGTTTTCTGGGAGAGGGAGAGAGAGGGAAACTGGGCTTGTGATTCTCCAGCAACAGCAGGGCTGCTCTGTTGCCAAGTAGGCCACAGTCTGATCTGGACTGTGGCCATGGATCATGAGATGCATTTATATGACAAAGATTACTACTGGAGCAGACATTGTTAGCCCCCAGTTTTAAAACTGTAGTGCTGTACCTGTAGTTACTTTCACAGCTATACTACTTTATTACTATTGATGTTGCAAAGCCTAATAAACCAATGACCAGATTCAGAATGTGGATTTGATGAGACTTACAACAAAACAAAACAAAGTACTGCTAAATAATAATACAAAACCAGAAAGATGGTTAAATAATCCTGTTAAAAGCAGAAAGTTAAAAAGGTTTGAAACACATTTCAAACATAGGAGTCTTTTTAAGCACAGCACAACACATTAAAAGATCTTTCTGCTACATTAGTTAAGAGCCAAAGCCTGCCTAAAGAAAATATAATTGCCTGTTGGCAGAAAGGAAGCAGAGAATGAAGACAACCTAATCTACCTTGGGAGAGAAGCCTGGAGCAGACATTGAGAAGTCTGTCGCCTGTGTCCTCCAAAGATGGACCTGTAATGGCAGTGAGACAAAGAAAAAGGTCTCTTCCCAATATCTTAATACTTGGTCAGGCTGCCATAGGGCAATATAGTCTTTCTGGTAGTCTGAATTCCAGATGTGTAGGGCTTTAAAGGTCATAACCAGTAATTTGAATTCTTTCCAGACATTGACTGCTAGCCAGTGCACCTGTTACATCCAGGGATTTACATGTTCTCTGTAATTAGTGTGACAGAAGCATGTCATCAGCATTTTGGTCCTGCTGAAGTGTTTGAACAGTTTCCAAATGCAGACCCATGTAGAAAGCATTACAGTAATCCAAATGAGATGTAATGAAAGATGTAATCTGAAATTTCCAGGAATGGATGCAGTTGGCACATAGTTTTAGCTATGCCAACACACTCTTGACCATCACCAAAACCTGAGTGTCCAAGGTTCCGCTATAATTCCAGTACTACACCCAAGTTGCAACCTAGCATCTTTAAGGGTAGTGTAACCCCATCCAACACAGGCTGAATCCCTTTTCCCTGCTGTCTGCCAGCTGACCAGCAACACCACTGTTTTGTCTAGATTAAGTTTCAATTTGTTTGTCCTCATACAGTTCATTAATGGCTCAATTCAAGTGGCTCAATTCCAAAACAGCTTCCTTGGAATTAGATGGAAAAGAAATTGTCAGTATATTGGTAAACTGGAACCCAAAAATCTGGATGGATTCTCTCAGCAGATTCATGTAGATGATGAATAGCATGGGATACAAAATTGAGCCCAAGGGACCTCACAGGCCAACAAGAAAGGGCTTCAAAAGAACTCCCCAATACCACTTTCTGAGTTTTCCTCTCCAGGAAGGACAAGAACTACTCTAAAACAGTGTTCCCAAATTCCCTCTTAGAGAAGTGACACAGAAGAATACTGTGGTTGATGGTATCAAGAGCTACTGACAGGCCCAGGAAAACCCACAGGGATATATTCTTTGTACAGTGGCATCACTGTGTGTGTGTACACACGCGTGTGTGGACAGCAATAGGTGATACCCCAGATGATGGATGACATCTGGTTGGACCCTCCTTCTGCTTCAGATCAGGAACAGCAAATGTGCACCTTCCCGGATGCTCCATTGCTGGCTGCCTTCCTAGAGAGACACTTGTACCAGCTGCCCTGCAAGTGCCATAATTTTGGAAAATGTAATTTTACTCAGGCAGACCTCTCTTTGCATGTCTATGCTGCAAGAAATATACTTCCCAGGCACGGTGGGGGGGGGCATTATTTGGATCCTTAGCACTTGGATCAATATGCCAAAAGAGGAAGAAAAAGTAGGAAGAAATGGCGTGTAAATGAGTGGCCTCCTTCTCACGCACAACATCCACAGTGTAGCAGGCAGTCCAAGCAAGGGATGCAAGGTTTACTGGTACAAAACAGGATTAGAATCTGAACAGAAAAGCTGGCAGGTCAGCAATTATATGAATGTTTAGAATTGTCAGAAACAAGAACACTTGCTTTGACTAGTTTTTCCAACATCATTCACTATTGCTGATCCCAGTCCAAATTAATCCCAGAGGAAGTTGTTCATCACTACTGTTGTGCATTAGATTACTGATGCTAATTTGATATGTCTTAGGCTAAAATATAGTGGATTTTCTCTGCTACTTTAACTAAGTCTTGTTTAATAGGAATGTGATATTGAGTCCAGATTTATAGCTGAAATGTTCGCTTTAATTGCTGGGCAGTGTTTCAGCTGAACTTTCAACTCTCCTACTGGGAAAATCATGGGAGAAAATAAATTAGTCTATGAGCCTGTATACATCCCTTTGCCAGAGACTTAAAGTGAGTAATATTCCCTGCCCTAAATGTTCTCGGCACTGCTTTATTTTGATTTTATATTTGATTTGATGTACCATAAGCATCATCTACTTTGAAAATGAAAAATATATCTTCTATATTGATATCTGATTTTGGGTTGTAGGTTTTTTTGGGGGGGGGTTGCATATCAGTCTGGGGCCTCTAACGCATTGTTTTTGGCCAGAGAGATCTATATACTTTCACTCCTGTTTCTGTAGTTACTCAGCAGTGTTTTTATATTGAACATTATGCCTACAATAATGGCCTCCCACATACTCAGAGGACATTTCATCACCACATATGTTGTCATGTTTAATCATGGTAATGATGTGCACAAGAATGCACCTGGACAAGGATTTGGAACCAGTTACCTCCTTATACATTCATTGCTTACAAGTTTATATTAGACATGTATTCTTAAACTTTGGATGGCTCTCACTACAATTACTCTTTGTGGTGTGAATAAATGTTTCTCTTGATGTCATTGGCAGTGACCAAATACAGGAAAGCAGTCATGGGAAAATAGGGATACCTCGTAGTAGTATGGGTAGTGAAGTGTAGAGAGGTGGTGGGGATCATCACTTTCTATATATGTGTGATTATAAAAGCAAACTGACACCATTTCTCCCAAGTTTGTTCTGGATCCTAGAAGGATGAAGTTAATCATTGAAAGAGAGAGACAGAGAGAATTAATCACAATATGATTAATTTGTAGCAATCTACAATGCTACAAATGTAAATACACACACACACGTGTGCGTGTGTGTGTGTGTGTGTGTGTGTGTAAGATATACTTGAAGCAGAGACAGCCAGTGTGGTATAGTGGTTTGAGCATTAGACTAGGACTCTGGAGACCAGGGTTCAAATGGAAATCATTTTTTGACCATGTGCACGTCACAGTCTCTCAGCCTCAGAGGAAGAGGGCAAATGCAAAACCCTCCAAATGAATCTTGCCAGGAAAATCCTGTGAAAAGTTCACCTTAGGGTTTCATAAATTGGAAAAGACTTGCAGGAACACAAAAATAAGTGGAAGCAAGGAGATATGTATAGACATGCAGCAAAGAATTATTGGCCCAAAACAGACATGCACACAGGAACGGCTTCCAGCTGCTCCGGAGGTGTGGTGTTTAAATGATGCATGCCTCCACAGTGGCCAGAAGATGCACTAGGGTTATTTTGGGGCCACCTAAGGTGGCCCAAAACCAGCTGAAAAGGAGTGGATATTTTCTGCTCCTTTCTGCAGTCCATTTGGGATCATGTCAGCAGGTGCCCTCAGGATCGTTGTGTGTGTTGCTGCGCTACCAGGGTGATTGGGTTGGGAGCAGCCTCTGACCACTCCTTCCTGCCCATCTGTTTCACCCCATTGTTATATCAGACTCCCAAACAAAACTCCCAGACCTCAAATATTTTCTGCCAACTCCAAGTTGTCTCACAGGTTAGCATATTGCCCTGTCCATGTATTCAGACAATATGTTCCTATGATCATTCCAGATTAGTTACAAGAATCCTCTTAAATCCAGGTTACAAGATGAAGTTGTACTTTTTTTTTAGAGTGAATGCCTGAAATTTTACATATTTTCACAAAGTTCACTTTACATTAGCTTGCATAGAGTATAATATTTTTTGTATCTGAGGATCTCCTATAGGAAATTTTAAGAAGTGAGAGGGAAGAGAGAGTTCTGCAAGAGATGGAGAGATTTGGCAGAAACCAGAGGTAAATTTGCAAGAAGAAAAAAACAACAATTCAAGGAGAGTGTATGAATTAAAAAAAAAAACTACATAAAACAGTGGATGAGTGAACTGTAGCTAATACCCTCAACACAGTTACTTTAAATTCAGAGAGTGTCCAGATTAGGCCAACAGCTGCATACCAAAAAAAAAAGCAAAGCAGCTTATTTATATACCGCTTCATATCACGCTTTGGGATGTCTAAGCGGTTTACAACTGTGAGCTGATTGCCCCCCAACAATCTGGGTACTCATTTTAGCGACCTCGGAAGGATGCAGGCCTGAGTCGAGCCTCAGCCCTGGTTGGTATTGAACTCACAACCATGTGGTCTATGAGTGGCTGCAGTACAGGCATTTAACCACTGCGCCACCAGGGCTGTTACCAGCCAGGGATAAGTAGACAGTAGATCTATAAGACTCCATTCTGTCCTATTTTCATTGGGGATAGGGTTAGTTTGAAATTATATAGTTATCCAAATTGCTATCTTCTCTTCTTTTCTACCTTCTTATTAAATACATTCTAGTCAGCAAACATTTATGACTTTCATTAGCATTTTTATTTCATAGTAAATATTTAATGATAGTATTTTAGTGACTCATTTTTTTAAAAAAATTGCTGTACACAATTGAACTATTTATATCTATAATGATTTAGTTATATTTAATAAGTTTTTTGTTCAGTCCTCTAGAGCCTCACTGAACACATTAGGGATGGTATCCTGTTGGTTAGTTCCAGATAGAATAAGCCCATTGAACCAATTATTGAATAGTGAGTTAACACATAGATAAATCCCATTGATTCAATGGCTCTACTCTAATCACAAATAGCAATAGGATTTAGGCCAACTTATTACTTCTATGTAAGTTAGAAGTAGTACTTTTATTATTATAAGTAGAATCTCTCTTATCTGGAATTCCAAAATCTGAAAACTTTTTTTCATGGATGGCTGAGGTACTGATCTCTTTTTGCTTTCTGATGGTTCACTGTACATGAACATTGTTTCATGCACAAAATTATTAAAAATATTATGTTTAAAATTTTCTTTAGTTTACATGTATAAGGTGTATATGAAACATAAATGAATTTTGTGTTTAGATATGGCTCCCATCTCCAAGATAACTCATCATATACAGGTATCAAAAACAGGTTTTCCAAAATCCAAAGAAATCTGACTTTTCTGGTTCCAGGCATTTCAGGTAAGAGAGACTCAACCTCTAGTAACTCATGTTTTAAATCATCATCGTCATCATCATCATCATACAAAATCCACACATTTCTGCTGTTTGGTAATCAAGAATATTGAATACTTGACCAGCAATTAAACCCTGGAAACTAGTGTATGAATATATTTATATGCAATTTTATGTGACTAACTGCACCAGTGCACAGAGTGGCAATCTGCATCCAGTGTACACTTGTTGAATGTTATGCCTGAACTCATCTCTTTTGGACTGCATAATAGTTTAAAACTGTTTCTCTGCCCACTCTCAAGCTTCAGTGAATGAAAATCCCTGGTCATTAAGGAACATGTTTGTCATAGGATGCATCTGCACTGCAGAAATAATGCAGATTGACACCACTTAACATATAACTGCCATGGCTCAATGCTATGGAATCCTGATATTTTTAGTTTATTGTGACACCAGAGGTCTCTGAGAAGGCTAAATATCTCACAAAACTATAGTTGCCAGAATTCCATAGCACTGAGCCCTGGTGTTAAACTGCATTATTTCTGCAGTGCAGATGCAGCCATAGCAATATAATCAGTCACTGTCATCAAGAAACTACAAGGTTAAGTGATATGTGATGAAGATATAGTAGTGTTGTCCTGACTCATGTTTGCTATGACCTATTTATTTCTCAGCTAATAGCAAAATTGCAGTTCTCCTTTCCATGTTAATGTTTAGAGTGCATGAAGATATGATGTGTCCAGTTGTACTTCCAGACTGGAAGGACTCATGCAGAGTTTTAACATGCAGACTCCTTTGAAGGTAAATATTCTGGAAGTGCAACAGGTCTTAGGTAATGTTTTAATTGATTCCTTGTGACAGTTTGGAAATTCATCAAGCATTAAGCTTGCCTAATAGTTCCTGTCTTTGTTTAGAATATACTGTTTACTCATCTCCTATGGCTGTGCTAGACTGTAAGAAGATACAGAACAAATTCTGTCTGGCTGACTATATATGTCATTTTGACTTGTTTGAATTAGTTTAGTTTATAAACAAAGAAATACATGACTGGAGATAGGTGATAGGGTAGTTCTACTGTAAAAGCTAAACATGAAAAAGAGGAGGAGAGGAAGGAGCATATCAAGTTTTTACATCTGCTTCCACACTGTTGTTACAGACAACTGGACAATTTTTAAAAAATCATTTTAAACAATTTTATAGATTTAACTGTGAAAATGCCAAAAAAAAGGGGGGGAGGAGAGATGAGGATCCCAAGCTCTGACTTTTTCCCTAAGAGACAAGAATGAATCTAATGTACTGCTTGATATGTAAGAGTCTAACCTGTAGATCGCTGCTTGATATAATTGTTATGGTTAAAAGGTTTGGCTATAAATCAAGAAATCTGCATATTGAATGTTTCCTCTGCCATGAATTCACTTGGAGGCTTTATAAAAAACTGTTGAAAGAATTATAATTGCATTTTCTTTTCCCTCTTTAGTTAGATAGGGACTTCCTCCCCCCCCCCCCTCCATTCTGTCACTCTTGGAGTCAGTTTAACTTCTAAACTGTCTCCTCTCACTCTCAGTCAGAAGCTTATCGCATTCTTAAATAATACGACTTACCTGATCTGGTTTAAAATTTAAAGCGGGTGGCTTCCTGATATTATCAGAAGAATTTAGCCACAGAAATCACCACCCAAGTCCATCTCGGGTCCATCCTCACTCCTAGGGGTGCACTGCATGCCTCTTTTCAAAGTTGGGAGTTTTCCAGCTTAAGAAAATAGCCACTGGAGCAGCCCTGCATATTACAGTTTACCTTTAAAGTTTGACCACTTTAACTTCCCTGGCTCAGTGCTAGGGAATTCTGGGAACTGTAGGTTTGTGAGATATTGAGCCTTCTCTGTCAAAGAGCTCTGGTGCTACAGTAAACTACAATTCCCAGGATTCGCCAGCAGTAAGCCAGGACAGTTAAAGCAGTCTCAAAGTGGATTATTTCTGCAGTGTGTTTTGGACCTCATTCTCTTAGCCTAGTCTCCCCATCTGCAGTCTCCCCATCTGCAGGGGTGTTCAACTGAAACACTGCCTAGAAATTAAAGCATTTTAAGAAACATTTTGCTCATATTGTGTAAGAATTTTAGTTGCTTTAACTGCTATGGTTCAGTGCTATGGAATTCTAGAATCTGTAGTCTTGTGGGATATTTAGTTTTCTGTGTCAGAGAGTCTGGTGCCACAACAAACTACAAGTATCAAGATTCTTTAGCATTGTGTTGTGGCAGTTAAAGTGGTGTCAGACTAAATTATTTCTGCAATGCAAATGAGGCTCTAATCTCTTTTGTCATGTTTTCAAGAATAATTCTGAATTTTCCTATTTCCACATCCATGTTCTTTCTCCCCTTTTTATTAGAAAATTACTAATTGAAATTCAGTAGGCACTTGGTATCGACTGGAGTTTGGTTCCAAGACCTCCCATAGATACCAAAATCTGTGGATGGTCAAGTCACATTAAAAACAATGGCATAGTAAAATGGTGCCCTTACATAAAATGGCAAAATTGAGGTTTGTCTTTTGGAATTTATAATTTTTTCTTAATATTATCAAGCTGTGGATGGTTGAATCTGTGGATAAAGAATCCATGAATATGGAGATCCACCTGTACACATTTATTATTTTTTAGAAGAATATTTCTTCATATGGTTTCTCCTATTCTAAATTACCTTTGCTTAATCCACAATTTCTGAAAATCATTTTTTGCTCATAACATGATGTTGATTGCATAACTGCATTGGAAAATTCAAAGGATTGGGGGAAAAGTGGGATAGCTGCATTCTGCATTTTGGATATTAGTTTGGAAATCGTAAAAGTCTCTCTCTTTTTTTTTTTTTTCTCCCTCTCACAACATGCACTTCTTAACATCTATGAGGAATGGCCTTTGCATTTTCACACTGCAGTCTTTGCAATGGCAGAACAAGATAACTTCTACCAATCTCTCACAATGTAGAGAAGGAGGATCTCCTTGTACTAACAGAAAGATACTTCAGTTAGTGTTCTATTGTCATCAGTCTGACCAGGCAGTGGAGTCAGTCAGAAATTCTGATATGTTGCAGTTAAGACAAATGAAGGAATAACAGTATCTCTTTTTGGAAGGGGTTGTTTCATTTGCTCTTAGTTGCTGCAACACCATTGTAAAAATTAAACTCAATTTAATTTATGTCGGATTAGTTTTCTCCTTGTTTGTTGGAAGTCCCAGTATACTGACAACTGATCTCATTTTTTTTTTATTATTTTCCTGTATTCGAGTATATTATACAGATGATCAAAGACTTGGAAGTTGTTGACAATATTGAGGTTGTCATTTTATCTCCATTTCTCTCTTTAGAAAACAATCTTTTCTTTGAACATTCATGTTTATAATGTGTTGGAAAAGAAATAGATGGTGGTGCCAGAAACAGAACCCTGAGAATGGCTGATATGTTTGTTATTTTCAGTAAGGTTGTAGACAGGTGACATCTAGCAGGATAAACAACATTTCCTACCCAATTTTGCTGAGCAGTTTCTTCAAAAATTTCAAACTTCAGATGATCTTGCCACATGTTCAGAAAGTCCACTGTAATGCAATAGCCACAACATTCTGATTGGATGGAAGTGCAGATTGAACTGTTTGACTTCCATGAGCACTGTAACATGTGGTTTGCCAGAGGAATCTGGGGCTTTCTGTTTCCTGGAAACTGTACCTTTAAAGTCACTTGGAAAAAAAAAGTAGCAAATTCCAGACTACACAATTTACTAACGGGGCTCAGCCTTTTCCTTGATCATTTCTTCTTGCCAGGAAGAGGGTGACTGAGACACAGTCCAGAATGTGATCTTAGCTGGCAACTAAGCAGACATGGTTTGCTTCACTTTTCTCTCTATGGATGATACCTGTCCATCCAGCCACACACATGTTTTTGTAGGTATACATCTGAGGTATATCTGGTTTTATGGTGGTGTCAGTGGCTTATTTCATTGACTGAGCAAAGGAAAGTTTTTTCCTCCCTTCTTCACATATCCAAGATCTTTTTAGCTAAAGTAAATGTCATTGAACTGCAGACCATATGTTCAAAGAAGAAGAGGAGGAGGAGGGGGAAAAAAAGGTGAAAAGAAAAGAAAGAAAAACAAAGCAATTTTTTAAAAAGACACTAGAACCAAAAAGCTAACCATGCCTCATATACAAATGTAACCAGTTTTCCATACAGTGAAGTCAAAAGTTATTTAAAAAGCCCAGGGATGGGGGATGATTGCTATCATGGGTCTAATTGTACATGTGCAACAAACAAAACATATTTCAAAAAATTAACAAAATGGCATTTGCCTAATAGATAATGGGGCTATGATGTCTGCAGCCATTTGGACCCTTTCCCACCCTAAAGGAAAGATATCAATTAAAAATACATATTTTATTGACCATAGCATAAACTCTAATTGGGCAATGGGATTAAATTATCTCTTTTTATTAGCATGTTCAGGGAATCTAGAACATACACATTTGGAATTGCATGAGGAAGAAAGAGGAACACATCCCAAATCCCACTATTAACACCCCAACTAAAGTAGACTTATAGAATCAATGGGAATAAGCTAGTCAATACCTATGCATATTCTACTGATTCAACAAGTCTACTCAGTTTAGACCATCATGATTATAACCGCATGATATAGAAACATAAGTTTCCAGAGAGCCAACAAGCACAGAGTACACTTCCATCTGTAGACCTGACAGAAATATAACAGCAAGGTGAGACCTAATGACCCCACCACATGTCATCTTATCCTGTGAGGCTGCAGTGAAGGAGTAGATGTTACACTGTACATATTACTCTTACAGTTATTATAACCTGCAACTCAAATTTGATTTGATTTGGAAGCTCAGCTCCAGCTAATGGCTTTGGGAGTTTCCTGTGGTGGGATTGAATCTTGGTCTCATGGGGCCAGAGTGTGGGTACTCAATACTTTGCTCAGACTTTTTTCCCCACAAACCTCGCTCCACTTATCCTGACTTGCTCCACTTATCCTGACTGATGGATTCTAGTCTACATGGAAACAGATTGTGATGACTAAAATTTCTTCACTGGATTTCTCTCCAAATCTTTTGCTTAGCATGGGATAGTTGCTAAAACAATGGGTTAAAGATACAGAGTGACAGCTAGACCTAGCTAGTGCCCCAACTTTTATTGTTAATGACCCCAACAGATACTTGGCATCACCAAGGTATATTTAGCAAAACTTGAAGTACCTAAACACTGAAGACCCTTTGCTTTGGAACAATGCCATGCCCTTACCTCAACCATCCTTGAAGGCTGATGAAAAGATCCCCTTCTAAGACAGACTATGCCCCTGTGACTCTGGCCAAATAAAGACAACAGAGCACTTACTACTCCAGTGCTCATTCTACAGGGACATTGGCTCAGCCTTATTTCTCCTCTATTGTATAAACATCAAGGACAAACCAGTCAATTTTACACTTTGTTGCTTTCAGACATCAACCCTGATATAACATATAATGTTACCAGATTCTGTGCAACAGTTAAAATCCATCAGGCAATGACCTCTGCAGTAGACTAGTACCAATTTTGCCCTGCCACACTGGATTTTAAAAGAATATTTAAAATACTGTTTTTAACCTTTAAATACTGTTTTTACCTTTGTTTTACCTTTGTTTTACCTTCTTTTATTCTGTACTCCCTTTTTACCTGTTCTGGTCTATGACCATAATAAAGATGAACTGAACTTGGTCCCCTGGAGTCTTAGTCCAAAACTTAAACCATTATGCCACAAATACTGCTGAAGAATTCAAAGACATAGCCTAGCTATGTTAGTCTGTAGAACCAGTATACAAAGAGATCTTGTAACATTTTTGAGACCAAAGTATTTATTTCAGTTAGGTCTGATGCAGACAGCCTGTAAAGGGTGGCTCTGTGCTGCCCTTTGAAGCAGTGGATCAGGGCTGTGGCAACCATACACTGGGGCCCCAATCCTCTTTTTTGCCATCCCCAAAAGAGCGGGCAAATGCCACTCCTTTTTGGGGTGGCAAAAAAACTGCCCTTAGACCCTCCACCGTGGCTCTTTTGCACCCATTAGGCACAGCGTGTCAGCATGCTGTGCCAAGAGGGCACCCTGATGCTGCATACCATGTGGTCAAGTGCACAGTGGAGTCAGGGCAGCTGGCATGCAGTTGTCCCACCCCAAATCCACCCCTAGACCATCCTAAAGTGCCAATCTGCATCACCCCTTAGTCTCAAAGGTGCTACAAGATCTCTCTACATGCTGAAGAAATCTCAGTGAAGAAATATTAACAAAAATTCAAACAGCATAATCCTGAGAGTGAAACCAAAACAATGCTGCTTGCTAAGTTTTTGACTTTTACTGTGCTTCAAATGGGTTTGGCTGCAATCCTATTTATTTAAGATATATTAAATGTATCAGAACAACAATTAAAAATAAATTGCAAGATGATGGATAAGATTTGTTTTAAAATATTAAGAAGCATATCAATTATATAAAAAAATTCTTTGTGTGGTGCAGTGGAGATTCTTTGACTGTAGTGGATATGGTAAAGTTTGGCAAGTAATTTAAGAGGTAAAATGTAGGATGTACCATCTGCATACTACAGGCAGTGTGGCTAGAAGAATCCCTTTTTGTCATGTATGAGACAAGCAAAGCAAATTGCTTGCCCTATTAAAAACTATTTTTTATGAGCCTGTTCCTGTCTTCACTGAATGGCAGTAGTTTGTTTGTAACAAGTAGTTGCCTTTTCTGTCTCTCTCATCTGAGAGATGTCTTGACAGTTTAGGATGGTAGTGGCAAGAAGTCAACCTACTACAAAAACAATTTCCTGAAAGAGGAATATATTTTACTTTTGTAGAGGGTTCTGAAACATTTTTGTGTTATTCCCAAAGAGTTAAGCATTTTTGTTAGCCAAGGTGTGCAAGCTGAAGTTAACAGAAAGATATTTCTTTGCTTTACTGACAGATTTGCTAGTTTCAACATTGCCAGGAGATATTCCAGTAGACACAGTTTTTCACACTCTGCAGCTGTATTTAGGCCAAGAAAAGCAAGCAGATGAATAGTCGTCTGTGTATGAAGAAAGCAACTGACAATGAAATCTGTGGCCAATTATGTGGCTTGCCCAAGAAATTTCACAGTGCCCTGTGAGTGTTATTCAGTTTCTTTACATAAATGGCTAATGGACCAACTGAACTTTGTGATCACCAGATGGTGGTGGTGGTGGTACCTTCATTTTCATATGGACCTTCATAATCAGGGGAGTATAACACCATCAAACACAGGCTGAATCCAATGAAGACTTGTAATCAAAGCTGTTTTCAGTGACCTATGTAATTGAACTTTCTTGATCTCAAGCCATAGAGATAGTAAAATTATTTGAAGCTACCAGCTCAATTCTGCATATTTTTATTACTACAGTACCATTTCAGCAGATTGGCCAATGTTCTCCCTGTTTGGACAGAGATTACTTGTAGTGTACCAGTTCATGAACTTTGGTTGTAACAAATGTAAGAATTAGGGATTTTTGAAGGGTGACCCAGCAGAATGATATCAAGGGGGGCAAGGGGGTGCCACAACTGTTGCTGCCCCCAATGAACAGGATTTATTTATAGAAATGATATATTGTCTTCTCCTCATGGGAGCTCAGAACAGCTAGTGCATCATTAAAATTACAAATTAGTAGAAATAACTGAAATCACATAATGGCAACTAAAAATCACAACATTTCACACCTAAAATTATAAATATCTACAATCATACATTACAAATATTTGCTGGAAAAGCAATGCAAATAGCCAAATTAATCACTCAATTTATTCCTCCAAGGCTTGTACAAAAGGATATGTTTTTAATGACAACTGAAAGACAAAAATGCGGAGAGAAAAATGCTTTCCCCCAGCATTTTCATTTTCTCTTTCTGTAACACATGGCATTACCATAGTGCCAAGTTATATTATTTCTACAATATAGAAACAACTGCCTTTATATTGTAGAAATAATATATACAGTTTGTTAGCACTTTAACTGCCATGGCTCCATGCTACAGGATCCTGGGATTTCAGTTTTGTGATGCATCAGCATGCTTTGGCAGAGAAGACTAAAGATCTTGTAACACAACAAATCTCAGGATCCCATAGGATGGAGCTACAGCACTGAAGGTTGTGTCAAACTGCATTATTTCTACAGTGTAGAAGCACCCCTAGTCATATTTACAGCAGATCTAAAGAAATGAATGGGACTCAAAATGACTATATGCATGCCTGAAAGCCCAATTCGTGCAAGTTATGGTCAAAGCTAGTGCAATTTAACATATCTTTCTTTTCAAAATTAGAATAAAATAAGAAGAAAGCAGAATTATGCTGAATGAAGTTACTTAGAAGCATCTTTGAGTTAAGATAAACATATATTTTCCTTTACTCTCTCTCTCTCAGTGTTGCACTATTCAAATGGGTTTTGAAATTAATATTATGAATGATAACTATATTTTTAAAAATTAGCAATTGCTAATTTTAACTTAATATTCACTTTATTTGAAAGAAGTTACGCTGAACTGAGTTAACTTTTGTTTTCTTATTATTCTCTCTCTTTCTCTTTTAAACAGATGTATAGTGAGGAGGAGTTCCTGGTTAGTACTGCTTTATACAAAGCCCCCTTTTATGTATATGCCAAATCAATTTTACAGGAGGCTTTTCATCTTTTTCACTTGGCAAATGGAAATATGTATGTTAAAACTAAACTATCTGTTAAGGAAATGAAAAAGATACCCAGGGGGGCTTCATGGTCTTTGAGAATTAGCAAATAAAATATTGCAGATGCCATTTCTTCTTTTTTTAAATAAATAAATAAAACAAATGGAAACAGAGGGATGAATTTTTTAAATTTATCCAGTCCCCCTGCAACCATGTAGCCATCTGAAGCTTCATATTTGCTAATCAACGTACTGGTTGGGTGCTCTGCATAAGGAACAGCATTGTTATGGTCAAAAAGTATCTTTAGTTCATAAAATATCTCTAAGTTCCTTCTTCCTGTTCATTCTTATTTTTTGAGGAGAAAGGGAACATCAGCAAAAGGAGCAGTTGCTTCAGACTTTGTGGTGCAATGCTAAATTCACTGACACATTCATAATGGCATCTTTCTTGCTGCAACAGCATAGACAATATATAATATCCAGAAGAAAGTGACAATGCTGTAATGACCAACACAGTCATTAAAAAACACAAAATCCCTCAATGATTGAAACATTATTTACAGTAGTTGCATCGGCACAAAGGACTCGTACGCATTGTTATGGGTAAAACA
>JAIPUX010001232.1:56036827-56054797 GCA_020142125.1 Phrynosoma platyrhinos | reverse complement strand
GGTTGTTTTCCTCACACTACCAAGGAGCTTGTCCACGTCATCGGTACTGACAGATTGGAGCTGGTGCACTATAATTACATCAACGGAGTCGCTGGACACCTTGTCTATGGTTTCTGTTAAAACCTTGGCATCTAAGTTGGCTCTTATCTGAGAGATTTTATCTGCAAAGAAGTTGTTAAATGCATCACAGCAGGCCATTGTCGAGTTAAGTAATGGATTTGGCACAGGGGGAACCTGTGTCAGCTCCCTCAGCACCCTAAACAGCTCTGCTGGACAAGACTCTGCATACACAATATGTACAGAGGAGAAGGATCTCTGCGCTGCACGTATTGCCTCCCAATAGGACCAAAGAAAGTTCCTATGTCGAGTTGTCAGATAAGAGTTGAGTCTTCCACCATCTGCGCTCTAGTTGTTGTCTAAACCGATTCATTTTCCTAAGCTCAGGTGTATACCATGGCTTACAGTTTGAAGCGGGTTGGCAAGGACGCTTGGGAGCAATCGTGTTGATAGCTCTGATAAGATCGGTGTTCCAAGTATTAACCAGAGCATCTACAGGATCACCAGCATTCCCAACCATTAAACCCTCTAAGGCTTTCTGGAATCCCATTGCTTCCATTAGCCTTCGAGGGTGGACCATTCTAAGTTCCGTCTTGACCAGGAAATGATCCATCTATGACAATGTGGAGGTACTAATAACCTCCGCCCATGGATATTCCTGTTCCATACTAAAGACCGCATTGAGTGTATGACCTCCCTTCTTGTAGTGGGGAGAAAAATGGTAAAGTTATTAATTCTTGACAAGTAGAATGAAATTTACAAAGCTCTATATCCCTACTGTGCATGCTCAGGATACGCGTGACTATATTCTACAGGGCATTCACAGAGGTGTGTTAGCTCTTTAGAGTGGAGATTGAATTTTTGCAAACAGTAAAAATATTGTGATTTGAATGCAAGAAAGATGTGATTTCCAACCCAAAAGGAGTATTATCTTGAGGAAAAACATCTGGATCCTTTTCAGTAACTAAAGACCAGCTGTGCAATTACTGGGAAGAAGGGGGAAAACACTCTTATTCTTTCGATTGGCCTCTAGGATCTCCCTTCCCCCCCCCCCCTTAGCCACTTTCTGGTCCTGAGGTCTCACATCTGGATTTAAAAACAAACAGATATTGCCCACACATTCACTGATGTGTTGCATAACTAGACTGTTTAAATGATTAACATTCCAAGGTATGTTCTTAAATGGTCCTATATACTTTATATAAATGCTTCTCACCTTTTTTTACACAGTTTCAGGTGTTTACACAGTGCCAAGTGTTAACTCTCCGCACACTCAAAATTTCCAAAAGTCCAAAGGTCACATAGATCATAGATTACATTTTGTTTTTGGAAATGTCTTCTCAAGTACAAAATATTACAAGAACATTATGAACCAGAGGACTAAGTAAAAATGGTGGCTTTTCCTGAGAAAAATATATGCTAACAAGAAATCGATTCATATCAGGCTCCCTGCCTGTGTAAAAAAGGCTTGAAGTTACACATGTACATGGTGTCCACAAATGACACAAGCCACATCCAGACATTTTCTGATGTGGCAAGAATTGAGTCATTACATTCCAAACTTTAAAGGAGCCATTAAATCTGCTGAATCTGTTTGAGGCACAGGGCTTAGCATCTTAAATACCTCAGTTAAGTACCATCTTCCTGACATAGAAGCCATCAGGCTCCAGAATTATATACCACCCTGTATATAGATATTAGAATTGTTATGAGCAGCACACTGAATAAGCAGGGTCCACCAAACACAGATTTCCTAATAGTTTTTTGTGGGATTTTGGGGCTGTGTGGCCATGTTCTAGAAGAGTTTCTTTCTGACGTTTCACCAGCATCTGTGGCTGGCATCTTCAGAGAAAACAAAAAACAGTTTCCCAACTTTATATCCAGAACACTATTCAAGAGTTCTAGCCAAAGTATGGTACCTGTCTGCCATGTATTCATATACCATTCATGTTTATTTTGTACCTAATGACTGATTCTCATGTACAAACACTGTATGCAGAAAAGCATAACTCAGACAGAAAGTGTGGGGAAACACTATCTGCAGTCCCAAACAGTGTGATAATGTAAGCAATTAATGACCTTTTGAGTAATTTTACTTATTTCATCTGAGCTGACATCTGCAAAAAGGGCAGGGCTCATTGACTGCTACATCACTCATGAAAAGGTCAATTTTGGATGCAGAAAATGGAGCATAATGGTTAGAAATGCTTCAAAGGAGTCAGGGAGACAATCAGATAGCAATGGGGGCAAAAGTAAATGGAGTTAATTGATGCTGCCTGAAAAATGGGAAACACCTGAGCAAATATCTCATAGATCAAATGAAACAAAAATCAGTCCTGGCATACCAGAGTGAATGAAAAAGGAAAACACTCTGAAAGAGCTGGATGGTCTTTGTGGAATCTGCTGTATCACCCATATGGGTTTACATAGCAAATGCCAACTCCACTCAGAGATTAACATATTGCAGAATGGGGTGGCAATGAAAAACATACAGCCTTCAAGATGTTGGAACCCTCCTCAGCCCTCACCATTGGCTACACTGACTAGTGTTGATAGCAACATCTGGTGATAGCAACACCTGGTGATTCTTAAGGATGGGAAAACAAAAGAAAGGAATAATATTAATTGAAGCACACCTGCATGGTTGATCTTATGCATTCCTCATTCAAATCTCATCCAGTATTTAATGGTATAATGCACAACTATGGATGAATTCCTTATTAGGGATAGGGGACACACAAAAGAAGTTAATGCACACCTGTGCTATCAATCCCACAACATACCTGAATAAACAGGATGGCTCTTATTGAATTAATTTGCCTATACAAAGTTCATTTCCAGTGGTTACTTTATGGATCTCCATCTAGTCTAATATAAAACAGGCTTAGTTGGGCTTCATCCAGTTTTTGGCTTGATGTAAGCTCTTTTAAACTCAAATGCTTGCACAATCAGTCAACACAGGAGTTGATCCAACTGATATCATTGATGATATCATTCTACTTCTTCACACTGCAGTGTGGGAGAGAGCAAGAAAATGACTCAGAGATCCAGGAATGATTAGCTCACAAGGTCATATACATCAAGAAGTAATGTGTTTTTCTCTAGTTACACATTGCATAACTATATTGTTTTTAAGGCTGTAATCCCAGGCCTACTTGCTAGGGAGTAAACCCCATGAAACTCAATAGGACTTACTTCAGGGAAAATCTATATAGGATTTTTGTGAGTCATTTAAATCAGCAGTAGGGAATATTTGGTCCTCCAAACTGGAATACAATATGGTCTGTTTTGGGGGAAAGCCAGCCAGCAAAGCTGGTTGTGAGAGACAATGGGAAATGCTGCAAGAAGCTTAGTGGAAGTTTTCTTTTAACTTGGAGATATTAGCTGGCCACCCTGAATTAATCAAAGTGACCATAACTCTGGGCAAATACATAAGAAAATATGGCTGCCACAACAGACTCTAGTGTTCACCTAGACCAGGGGTAGGCAACCTTTCCCCTTTAAGGGCCGAGGGACTTCAGCTCCCAGAAGCCTCAGCCATATTGGCCAGTAGTCCCATGTTGGCCAATAACTCCTGGGATTCTGGGAGCTGAAGTCCCTTGGCCCTTAAAGGGGAAAGGTTGCCTACCCCTGACCTAGACAATGTCCTGTTTGCCCACACTGGCCTAGAAACATATTATTCTTCAAATTCTTTCATGTACTTGACAAAATCAGCTTGAATTTCCATATCCTGTTCCATAAGTATGTTTTCCTGAAGACTTGTAACTGGATGAGCTAGGTCTGGGGGTATTCCACTGTGATTTCTGTTGTCTCAGAAAGTCCAAAAGAGTGCATCTGTGGTTGGATGAATTATCACAGAATGAACTTGTATATCAACAGTGTGCACCATGGCAGGAATCCTATCAGTGACATCCATATGCTTTTTATTTGCATATGTCCTGTTCTGAATAGTACAAAAATGGTCCGTGCCTCTGGGAGGAGTTGTATAGAGCTAATTGGCTAGCTCCACCTCCTATTGACTTATAAATGTGACTCACCAAAGCTCTACTTGCTCAGCAACAGACACACTCTCCCCAAGTGTTTTTAAAAATAATTTAAACACTCACCCACTCAAAATGGCTGCCCAGAAACTGCTTTCCTTCTCCTTCCTGGAAGAAACCTTCCTGGCAGGATTGAGGGAGGTTTCTGGTGAGTGAATAAGTTCCACTGCTGCTTGCAACAAAGAGTGGTGAAAATGATATCATTATTCTGTTTCTTCTCTATGAAGTGTAGCAAAGATAAGAGGAAGTCCAAGTTGTCAGATTATCTCCTTCTTCCCTCTCCCCCTCTATGTCCATTTAACATCCCATAGCAGCAGCCACACAGGGCTTGGCAACTATGCACATGCAGCAGTTATACTCCAGGTACTCCATCTATGATCTCAGCCAACATGCTTCCTAATAGGTTTCTGTTTAATGGGATCAGTGGTGTAGAAGTCCCAGGTTCACATAGGGCTTAAGCAGATGGCGCAAAGCACTGTTTTCGAGGCCTGGAAGGAGAGGGGCAGCCTCACGCTGGGTGCCCCAACCCCTTCCTGAATACATCATCAGAGTGCCCGTCGCTCCACACAGCCGGCGCTCCGACGATGCACTTCCGCTGCAGCATCAACACACGCTGCAGTGGAAGAGGTTCGAAGGTGCAGCGGAGGCCTTTTGCAGTGCACCTTCGGCGTCTTGTGGAAGGAGCGATATTTTAGTGCTCCTTCTTGGAGCAGACGTTGAGCCATGGGGCCAAGGAGTGCGGATACCTCGCCCCTGATCTGCAGCTTCCCGGGGTGGCCCCGTGCCGCCCATGTGCTTCCCCCCATAATCAAAGCATTGAGATAGTCTGATGACCAGGGATAATGAAGTTGTTTGCACACCAGTTTTCCCTATTTACTCTGAGCTTATCTGCTATCTGTGCTATAGTAAGAAGGATAAAATTTCCCAGCATTATATTTATGTAATATATTATTGTGGGAATGCAATTTATTTCCACGTGGCTTGATCTTGAACAGACAATTAAAACCCCTTAGCTTTACTAACAGCCCACTCCAGGTGAACTAGTTTGTTGGCAAGGTTCAACAGAGGGTGCATCTGCACTGTAGAAACACCATTTTAACTACCATCCATCCTTCAGACAAGACAGAGGTGTGTTAGATGGGGGCTCAGGTTCATAGTCTGGGGGTACTTCTGGATTCAGCACTGAGCCTGGAAGGCCAGGTTTCAGCAATGACCAGGAGTGCATTTGCACCGTTAAAAGCTAATGCATCAACTGTACCCATTCTTGGAGAAATCAGATCTGGCCATGGTGGTACATGCCTTGGTTACATCCCATTTGGAGTAGTGGAATGAGCTTTACATGGGGTTACTTTTGAAAAGTGCTCAGAAACTTCAGTTGGCCCAAAGAGCTGCAGCCAGGTTGTAAACTGGAGCTGGCTACAGGGAGCATGTCACTCCCTTGTTGCGACAGCTCTATTGGCTGTTAGTCCATTTCCAGGCACAGTTCAAAGTGCTGATTTTAACCTATAAAACCCCATATGGCTTGAGGTTATTTGAAGGAATGTATCTCCCTTTACAAGCCCACTAGGTTGTTTAGATCATCTGGAGAGGCCCTTCACTCTGTCCCACCACCCTCTCAGGCATGTTTGATGAGAACAAGAGAGAAGGCCTTCTCAGTGGCTGCTCCCAAGATTTGGAACTCCCTCCCCAGAGAGGCCGGGATGGCTCCATTCCTGCTGGCTTTTCAGCAGTCAATAAAGACATTCTTATACTGTCAGGCCTTTTCAGGCTAATAAGGGCTGGGACTTAAATGTTATACATTTTAAATTTTAAGGTTTGTATTTTTAACATGTTACATTTTAATTCACACCTGCTTTAACTTTTAATTTTTTTAATTTTATATGTATACATTTTAATGTACTTTTTAAAATTGTATTGTTTTTGAATTTGCTGTTAGCTGCTTTGAATCCTTATGTTGGAAGAAAGGCGGGATATAAGAAAATAAAATAAGTGAGGAGGAGGAGGAGAAGAAGACAGAATCCTAGGATTTATAGTTTTGTGAAGCACAAATACTCTTTGACAGAGAAGGCTAAAGATCTTATAAAACTACAAATCTCAGGATTCCATCATAGGCTGGTGCTACAGTACTTCAAGTGGTATCAAACTGCATTATTTTTACAGTGCAGATGCACCCAAAGACATTGTTTTCAGAATTCAATGGGACAGTTACAAATGTGTACCCATCATAACTGTGTAGCTATGCAGTGATTCCTGGCCTAACCTCTCTTCCCCATCACCATTTACCGGGCAGCAGTCACTGCAACTGATGAGGGTCAATTCCCCTTTCACTCAGGGAGTAGCTAACTGATGTTTTCACCACCCAGCAGAGAACAATCTTCATTTTGACAGGCAGAAGCACAGTCCCTGTTACAATTTCCCATCATGCCAGAGATTGCTTGTGTGAGAGAGTGTGTGTGGTGTGTGATAAGTGGTAAGCCCCCACTGAGGGATTTTCATGGTCCCCATGTATCCCCTAAAGTAGGGAATACATAGGGATTGAGAACACAAAACAATCATAAATGTGTGACTCTAGCTTACACATTCTTAACTGCCCAAGTGAATTCTGGTCTATACTTTTTATCCTCTGGTTTGGAGTGTGTCATGGTGAACACCTGCCAGTGGTTTAAGTATTGAGTGGACAAAAGGGGGGCATTGTCCCACACAGGAATTCTGCCCCTGGTGAAATGTTCCTTCATTCCCTAAATTTCTAGTATTGCAATAACACAAAACTTCAATTGAGCATTTAGAAATAGATCAAAAAAAGGGCTGACAGTTACCAAGGGAGTGAGAACACAGCATATATAAGAGTTATAGGTATGAATTATTTTCAATTTCTCACTGTCCATAATGTGATAGATTTAGAAACTCAAATATAATTTCACTGGAGGAGGAGAATTCTCATTAGGAAAAGCAATGCCTTCATTTTGTACCTCCCTTTAGCTATACATCTGATCTGTATCATGGTTTATCAATCTGAGATGATGGCAAGGATGGCATTTTAACACAGGGATAGGCAACCTTTCTCCTTTAAGGGCTGAGGGACTTCAGCTCCCAGAATCCCAAGAGCTATTTGCCAACATGGCTGAGGCTTCTGGGAGCTGAAGTCCCTCTGTCCTTAAAGGGGAAAGGTTGCCTACCCCTGTTTTAACATATAAATAAGGAATGCTTCTGCCTTTTAAGTCCTTTCAAATCTTGGCTGGAACCCAAGTGGTCTTCCCCAAACCATTGATTCCCATATTCCAGCCTCATCAAGGGTTTGGCCCTAGCCTTTTCTCTATCCCTCTCTTCATTATCCTATTAGTACTCATGTTCCTTCCTGTCCCATAGGTGTTGATTTCAGGCACATCTCACAAATTATCTCCAGCATGATTGAACCAAGTCTTGATGGATCAAGTCTTGTTTTCTGTGGGAGGGGAAGAAAATGAGATGGCATGGCAGAGTTGGTGGTGGGGGAATGACTTAGGAGTTTACCACATGGGGAAAATTGGAAGTATAAATGGATAAGAACCCATGGTTATCCAGCATATTAGGCTCAATTGCGCAAATGGTTTTCACATGACCAATATCACCTTTTTTTTTTACACAATTGCTATAGTGTGAAAGCTATTTGTGGGATTCTCCCCATTTCTGTACTTGTTGCCAGATTTCCCATGGTTCTTTGGGGTGGGTTTACTTCCAGTGCTGCTTAGCTATGCCAAGAGGGATGCAGCCTTTTATTCTTCAGCCAGGTTTCATAAAGGAACAGCTGCTGAGGCAAAGGCAGGGACACACACACACAGAGAAAAAGCTTGCTTCTCTCCCTCGAGCGCCTCTCTCTGTGTGAATATCTCTTCTCCTCTAGCTTTCCCCCATAGCCAGGGTTCTCAAAGGAACAGCTGCTGAGGGAATGCAGGGACACAGCAAAAATGAGAGAGATGTTTGCTTCCAGTGCTGCTTTGTCATGCCTGATGTTTACTTCCACTGTTGCTTTGTTGTACCCGGTAGCATTTTATGCTGTTTTTCTAGCTTTCCTACTTCTTTTGGGTAATGTTTTGTTTCTTTTTACTTAGGTTTGATACCATTTCTTGGAAAGTAAGGGACAGTACAGTATATTTTTTTTAAGAAAATTGTGTAAATAAAGTTGTTTATTTCTCTGGGTGATTTCTGGTGACTCAGCTACTGCTTATGTGCACATGCATAAAAAAGGTTACTTCCAAACCATCAACAGAATTTGTCCACATCTGTGTGAAAACCAAATGTGCTTTATATCCACTTTTTCACATTAGTAATGTACTTTTAATGTGTTATTGTGCTCTGCAACTGAAAATTATTCATACATTTGCATGCTTTTCCGGATGTGGACGCTTTAATAATTTTTGGGTTGGAAGCACATAGGTCACCTTGTGATAAACTCCATAGTGTGGAAGAAAGTGCTGATGACCTTAGCAGTGAGCACTTGAACTGCAGGTGGCAACTTCCAGACTGATTATGCCTATCCAGGCCAACTCTATTCTATCTGGGCCTTACTCAAACAACCTCTTCTTCCAGAAATCTGATGTGTTCCTGTATCCTTAGTTATTCTTTCATCCTGATTCATTTGCTCCTTGGTCCTTTCTCTCCTCATTTTTCATATGCAACTCTGATTTGCTCTTTGGATAAGTAATTGAAATACTTTAGGTCAAATACTTGCTGATGAATTTTCAGCACCTATCCAGAGGTGGAGCTGGTTGATTGGGCTGGTCTTTCAATCAGAAGGAATGTCTAAAATGGCTACTCCCAGACAAGCAAACCAGTGGGCCTTAATGGGTTTGGAACATGGTTACCTATCCCCCTAAGCAGACGGCTTATTGGGCCGTCTTGGGGGCAGGGAAGGGGAGGGGCAGCCACACGCTCGGTGCCCCAACCCCTTCCCGAGGTCATCCTCGGAGCAGCTGGCCCTCAGCACGGCTGGCGCTCTGAGGAGAACCTCCCACCGCAGCGTTCGCAAACGCTGTGGCAGAAAAGTCGCCGAAAGTGCACTGCAGCCTTTTGCGGCACACTTTTGGTGACTTATGAAAGGAGCACTGATTTAGCGCTCCTTTCGGGGTGGCGAGGCTGCGCCACGGGATCGAGGCATGGGGATGCCTCAGTCCCACAGCGCAGCTTCCCAGGGCAGCCCATGGCCACTCATCTGATGCAATATGTGGCTCTTAAGAAATTTTTATTGTTGTAGCTGTTGCCTTCAGCTTTTTTCTGACTGTAAGATAAGCCTATCACAGGGTTTTCTGGGGCTGAGCGTGTGTGTCTAGTCCAAGGTCTCTCAGTGGTTTCCATGGCTGAGGAGGGAATTGAACTCTAATCTCCAGAGCTGTAGTCCAATGCTCAAACCACAGCTCACAAAGTACACCTCTATATGAAAAACCCACTCCTTCAGTATCAAGTATAGAAAATGCTGCACTGTATACAAAAAGAATGCATAATCCTAAATCTACCCATTCCCCAGGAGTACATTTATATAGAATTTCAGGCTCTGTACTTTGACCCATACATATTCCTGTAGCTATTGCTCTTGTGCATGTGAAGGCTTCACACTGGGACTCCACACAGATGTAAGCATGGATTGTGTACGTTGAGAGTGGAGACGTCCTTATTCTTCCACAATCATTTTATACAAATGAATCAGCTAATATAACAGTATATAATGTCAGGTTCTTTTTGTCCTGCATATTAAGAAACAACATCATCATCAACAAAATCAAATTTTGAAAAGAGATACACTGGCAGAAGTCAAAAGGCTGAAAAGTGCTTGGCCTCTTAATCTGTTTTGTATAATTTGTTTAGTAATGCTGCTAGCATCTTTCATACTTGGTCACTAGTAGCATTGAGTACAAATAAGCTTGAAATACATGGTAGCTTCTCTAGGAAAGAAGCACCTAAATTCACATACTTCAAAAGCAAATTATACTTATTCTGCCTTTTATAAATGAGACAGTGGTACTGCTGAAACAACGAGGCATTTCAAGTGAGATATAAATTAATCTTTATTAGTCCTTGTTATCATGATTGAATAATGTCTGGATGTGAACATTGGACATGAGGCTCTTAATTTCCCCCCTCTTCTGGCAATCAGAAGTGGGAAAATTAACCTTGCACATAAAAAGAAACATGTTTTTTCTAAAAAAAATGATATAGATAGATTGGATATAATAATTGGTATAGATTTGTTCGAGGAAAAATACCCCTCCCTCATTTACAGGACATTAAATACACAGCATGTCAGGATTTCAGATATGCTATTTTATGTTAAAATATTCACTGTTATACATCAGGGTGGTAAAGTTAAGAAGTAAAACAAGAAGGCAGTGAGCCAAATAGGTACAAGGGGATTTTCCTCTATTAGCATCTTTTTGAGAATACTCTCCCATGCTGAAATTTTTCCCAAAACCACTACTAAAATAACCATAAACTCTACCCCACAAGTCTTCATTTATCCTCATTAGCAGTTGATATCAGTAGTGCAAGTATTTTTAATTGTTATATTTCTCTTCAAGACAAATGAATGTGGATTGATTTCAGCTGCAAAACAGATAATTTACATTAAAAGTATTTTCTTTAATGAATGTGCTGCTGCAAGGTCACATTGTTACACCATTCCCTGATACTGTTTGTGTTCCTTTAACTATCCTATATTGTGCAGAAATTTAAAAAATGAGAAGAGAGGTGAAGATGTAAAGTAGAAGTTTGAGGGAAAATATAATGATATATGTGAATGCACTCACATATTTTGATGATGATGTTAATAATAATAATAATAATAATAATAATAATAATAATACAACTACAACTTTAAGGGCACCTTAAAAATAAATGATTATGAAACTAACAATTTAAACACTACTACATGTGGAAGCTTACCAGACTGTGACTTGGATCTCACTTCATTCTAGCATGATGAGTGCACATGAGGGCAACAGGTTAGCATACAGGTTAGATATGTAGGCTGCATGGAACACACAACACTGTCTTTCCATATCTTCTATTGCTCTGTGCCTCCCAGAATTTGCTGTTCCATTCCATCCCTGGTTATAAACAATGGCCGCTTATTAACAATATCTACGGTGTCTATCAAAACACACAGCTAAACTCTTAGGCAGTAATAGCTATCCACATCTTTCTTTACTGTGTATCACTGCCTAAGAGTTTAGATATTGGGTCAATATATATTATATCCAATCAACAATATCTGTCTCAACAGATATTAGGTTCATATTCCCAGGGGGAGGTAAGCTCTATAGAGTGATCACTTGCTTCTGAAATTAAAACAAGAATGACAGAGATCACAGACATTCCCACAAATGCAGACTCTGAGTCTTAGCAGATAGACAATGTTGTAGCATTCTACAACATTCTCTTCTGCTGAGACTTTTTAGAATCTGTATGGAGGGGGTTTACTGGTGGAGTCAACTGGTGCAGGGGGTGGAGCACATACATATATGGGACTGTTTAATGAGGAAAAATCTCGTGTATATTTTCCCTCCTTGACTTTTTGTGCAGCGTAAGCAAGCTGAGAAGAAACCTAGGGCTAGAGCTGACACTGATAGCCTCAGTAATCCCCCAAGCAATGGTTACTGGAATGATTTTGATCTATAAGTCCTGAAGGATCTTGTAGACATTGGAACCAAGGTGTGGCCATTAATTGATTAATTACATTAATTAGCATTGATTACATTAATTACATTTTTCACAAACTTTTTGGGAGAAAGTTTATCCATAATTTTCTCAGTGCATTTTCTCAATGAAATTCAGTTTATTTTATGTGGATATATGTGGAAATGAGATGGAGGATAGCATTACTGTTTGCTACTTTGTGTCCTGACTTCTTTGTTACCTCCCCAGCTAACCTTGATAGAGTTTTTCACTATCAGCGGCAGCTGTGGGAAAAGATGAATGACAGCAGCATACCCTCCAACTATCCTGATTTGATAGGCACAGTCCTGAAATGGCAGAGACAGACCTGATTAATCTTTTGTCACACCATTTTTCAGCAGCTTTTAAAATGTTCCAATCTTTCTCCTCCTTCCAATTCCTTCCTTTCTCTTCAGCTTACTTCCATTGCTGCAAACCAAGGTCAATATGAAAAAGTAATTTGCACTCCAAAATTCATTATGTGGGCACAAAAAAAGTAGGCACAAGAAAAAGCAAGACTTCTGCATTACCAGTAGGCATAAGAAAAAGCAAACTGCTGCATTCTTTCCTAGCCTGTTGTTATTTTCTTCTTCATTAATACCTTTTGATATGTTGACCACCCTCTTGGCCACCAAATTCTGGTTTTCGTCTATGAAATGTTGGCGGGATGAGCAGGCAGATGGTGCCTGTGATAGATCATCTCCCCTCCTGTGATGTTTATTGCAGATGATGAACTATTTCAGTCAGCTTTTTGCTGCTGTCCTTGGTTGCTGCTCAGCTTCCTTCTTCTAATCATTGCTTCTCTTTGCCACCCATTAGCTAGCTTGCCCAGCTGCCTGTCAGCTCTTAGTAAAAAGGTTTCTTCCCAGCTTTTCTCCACACCATCCTGCCCTTCTTCCCTTGTAATTCCAGAGCTTTGATGCCTGTTGTTTTGCATAATATGTTGGCTAAAACTCCAGAGCTGTGTGTGTGAATAATGTTCCTGTCTTCTTCTCAATCACCACACTTCACTTTTGCCTACACTACTCAGATGTAGCCCACTTGGTCACATTATACAGGACGAAGATTAAATCACTGTGAATGGTGATGGTTTTGGTCATGGAGGACATTCTTCAGGTAGTGTGTTAGGGACGACAATCTTTGCTTTTGCCTTTCATGTAACAACTGCAGTTTCTGCAATTTCCTCCCCAATGTATGAGGATTTGTGTTTGTTTTCAGCACTATTCACAATTCTAAATGTCTTTTGAGGCTTTTCTTTTTTGCATCAAAATACATACAAAAAAAATACATACTTTTTTTTGAGGGGGGGAGGTACAGACAGCTTGTTCTGTATCAAGGAAATGGTACTTTGGGCATAAAATACACTGTTTTCTAAACAGAAAACAAGTTTCTTGCACTAAAGAAGGCCCATATCATCATGTTGTCATCATTGTCATTGTCCTCATCATCGTCTGAATCCCTCCTTTCTCCCAATAATCGGCATATTATATTTACAATACAGTTTAAAAAAAAACAATACAGATTAAAAAGTATACTAAAGCCTCAATAAAAGTATATATACATAGAAGTTATTTAAAAGACAATTAAATACGATAAAAACATTAAAATTCATTAAAGTACACTATACAAACAATTAAAGAACACAGTACACAACTGAAATCCCATCCCAGTGAGTTTCTAAAACTGATGGCATAAGAATGGTTTAATGTGCCAATGAACAGTAAACAAGGATTAAGCCATTCTGGCTTCCTACAGAGTTCAAAGGTTTCGGAGCAGACACCCTTCTTTGTTCCCATTAACCAAGCCTAAGAAGGTGGCAGAACATAGAGAAGGGGCTCTCCAAATGGTCTAAGGATTGCAATGGACTCATATTTCTGCACAAAGAATCATATGGCAGTTCTCCTTTTTCTCAGTGGTTTTTCACAAGTGTTAGTCACTCATTTTTTTTTTCATCAAAAGCATGGAGAATAAAGAATATTGTGAAACATTCTTCACAACTTGAGACTTGTGGAGTTGTTGGGAGCTTGAAGGTGAGACACAGTGGGATGTTGGTGTAGACAGCTACCCCACATTGCTCTGGAGTGCTCCAGATATTTCTGGAAAATCCAGACAAAAGGTAAATCTTTTTAATCTGGTTTAAAGGAGGGATGGCCTGGATTCAGTGCAGAACTGGCCTCATTTTATGAAGATAGCCTGCATTCAGATCAGGGCTTTGCCCATGTTTTGAAGGCAGGATGCAATGAGGATGGCAGAAACCAGTTCATTTGCCCCATGTAGACATGCTCTGGAATAACATTTCATAGTTATTGGTTTGCATCCATTCTGGTGATTGGAGTGTTGAGTCGGGATTTAGCCTACCTTCTCTATAAATTGTATTCTCTTGCTCTTTGAGATTGGCTCACACATATTTTCCTTGAGGTAGGCTCAGACTTATGACCTTATTGAGGCATAATACTGGCTTATCACAACAGCATGGGAAGGAGCTAACAGTAAGGGGCAGCATGTTTTCACAGCTCCACTAGAAACCCAGGGGCAAGGGAATCAAAATCAGAGTGAAATGCATGCTACAATCATAGGGGACTTGGGGCTGATGCAGACCAGCCTAAAGGGTGGCACAGAGCTGCCCCTGGGAGTGGCAGATCAGGGCTGGGGCAACCGCACGCTGTGGCCCCAATCCTCCTTTTTGCCACCCCCTAAAGAGCAGCAAAATACCGCTTCTTTTGGGGGTGGCAAAAGACCACCCTTTCAGCCATGATGGTGGCTTTTTTGTGTTCTTTTGGTGCACACTATGCAAACGGATGCACACCATCAAGATGGGGTTGGGGTGGAGTCAAGGCAGCCAGTGTGCAGCTGCCCCACCCCAACTCCACCCCCAGGCCAGCCCTTTAGGCTGGTCTGCAAAGGCCCTTGGTTAGATATGAAGCATTATGTTGTGGCTTGAATTGTTGTCCTTTCTATGTAAGAGAGTTTAAAATGGATTAAGGAAATGTATAGACTGGATTAGGAAAATGTATAGACCTCCAGAGGTTGTTGAATTATAGTTCTCATCATCCCTCCTTATTGGTTATTCTGGAGATGGCTGATGGGAATTGCAAGTGGACATCATCTGGAGGGTGATGTATTATCCCTTCCTGCTCTGTAATACTAAAACTGTGAGTTGCTAAGGTCAGCTGGCAGAAATGTAGTCAGAAAGCAATTCTACCATAAAGGATATATATTCCCATCCTCAGCACATCAGAAAAGGATTCAGTCCTGTCCATTTGCTTTGCTTAAACTCATTCATTTTGCTATTGTACTGTACTGATGCTTTGGAAATTTGGCAAATGACATACTGTGTACAAGATTAAAATACTTTCATTTGCTATTATTTTCTTGACAATTAATCCTAAATAGCCTCAAGTCATGCATCTGCAATTTGCTTTGTATTGCTCTTTGAATGTTGTAATGACTGATGTCTTGTGCAGAAAGTCTGAACTTTGAATATCATAAGGTCACCTTATTGTTGACCTCAGTAGGATGTGGATGTGTGCATCTGTTGCTAGGCTGCTTTTAAATCCTGTGCACAAAGGCACTGATCCAGAACTCAGATTCCACATTTTCCAAAGTTGGAATAAAATTGAAGAATTTACAGATTTACTGCAATTATTGTAAGTGAACCCAAAGCAACACACAGTTTAAACCCCATTGAAATGTCTGTGATCTTTGTCCAATGGCTATATGTCTTTAACTAATACGTTGTTGTTGTTGCTGCTGCTGCTGCTGCTGCTGCTATTGTTACTTGTTGTCAAGTTGACTTCAAGGTAAATGGTGACCGTATGAATGAGAGACCTCCAAAAACTCCTGTCATCAACAGTTCAGTCTTGGAAACTAAGGGCCTTTTCAGACTGCCAGAAATAGTGCAAATTTAACTGTCCTGGCTCAGTGCTAAGGAATCATGGGAACTGTAGTTTATTGTGGCACCAGAGCTCTTTGGCAGAGAAGGCTCAATGTCCTAGAAAAAAATACAATTCACATGATTCCCTAGCACTGAGCCAGGACAGTTCAAGTGGCCTCAATTTGCACTATTTCTGGTTTCTTTGATTTCACCAATCCACCTGTAGTGAAGTCTATTTCTTTTTCTGCTGCCTTCCAATCTACTAAACATTTTCATCTTTAATAAGTCCCGTTGACTCATTCTTTCTTATGAAATATTTAGTCCATCTTTCTTAAGAATAAGCAAAAATGACTCCAAGGCACTGGATTACCCTGGGCAGGTCACAGTCTCTAAGCCTCAGATAGTAATGGAAACCCTCCTCAGGAGAAACTTGCCAAGCAAACCCCCATGATAGGGGAGAGAGAAATGTAAAACACAGAGAGCAAGGGATCATGGGGGGGGGGAAGCAATGTAATAAAGGACGGTATCTGGTCTCCCTCTTTGTCCCTCTGCCCACCCAAAAGTGCACATACTTTTCTCAGAGGTGCAGCCATGCTTTTCAGCAACCTTCAGTTAACATCCACCAGTGAGGGAATCGAAAAAATGTGAGTCCGTCGCTCATATATGTCCTCCAGCGTCTCATGGTCCATCACTAAAATTCTTCCCCCTTGCTCCTGCTTCATACACAAAGGGTTTTGTGCCATTTTCCCATTAGCTCCAATGGCAGCTTTCCAATGGAATGGCTAAAGGCTGAGGAAAAAAAGCCACCCGCCAATCAACAATGACCTCCTCCCAGAGGCTGCTCCAATTGGTTGAGACCTCGAGAAGGAGCATGGCTTCCTGGCTCTATGGCCTTGACGGGCCGGGTCTGGCCCATGGACCATAGTTTGAGGACCCCTGATCTACACCTTAGAAATAATGGAGTTTGACTTAATTTTAATGTTGTAGCTTCATCCTGTGGAATCCTGGGATTTGCAGTTTTGAAAGGTATTTAGCTTTCTCTGTGAAAAAGGAGGCTGCCTTAAAAACTACAAATCCCAGGATTCTGTAGGATGGGGCCATGGATGTTACAGTGGTGTCAAACTGCATTATTTCTATAGTGTAGATGCACACTATGCTGAATCTGCATTACTGGCCCATATAGTGGAAATATATTTATTCTTTCTGCTTCTGTAATGGACATGCATGCACACACTTTGCTTTGTGTTATTAGAGGTCCTGTCTATTCTACTGGAATCTGTGTGTATGTGTGTCTGCGTGCACGCACCTGCACCTTCAAGTTGCTTTTCAACTTATGGTGACCCCTTTCCAGATTAATGTCCCGGCCTCGGGTAATCTCCCCAATGATGCTCACGTGGCCCCATCTAATGATGGATGAGCTCCATTGTGCAGGCCATAGATGTTCTGTAGCTATTAGCAGTTGTTTTTTGGTTTTAACTACTATTGTAATTTTAATTCATCTGGATTTAATATTGTTTTAAGGGGGGAGGGAATAATTTCGGATTTTATGTATTGTATATTGTTTTACTGTTGTAAGCCACCCTGATTGGGTTTTCCCAAAGGGCGGGATAGAAATAAATTTTATTATTATTATTATTATGAATTTCCTAAGCAAGGAATACCCAAAGATGTTTTGCTAGTTCCTTCCTCTGAAATTTAGCCTAAAACACTCAGTATTCATTGGTGGTCTCCTATCCAAGGACTAACCAAGTACTAACCTTGTTTAGCTTCCAAAATCAGACAGGATCTTGTACTTTTTGGAAGGTATATACTCACACAAAATATCCATGGAGTCCATTGTATCATGTATATCTGTGCATGTCTCATTTGTATCTGTGCAGATGAACCTATCTTTGAGAGAAGGATTCATAGGTCCTTTCACATTACTGCTTTCACAACATATCACTTTCAGGGGTTATCAAGGTATAACAGTGTTCCTTTTGCAAATTATGTAATGACTTGTAATATCATTACTTTTTCCCTTTGTGATATGTAAATTTTCCTTCCCCCCCCCCCATTACCTTAGCTGAATCCTGTTGCTGTGTTTCAACTAATCCAAAATATTCAATCAACTGTTGAAAAAAAACACCAATGCATAAATCAATCCAACTGATTTAGTGGCTGATTAGGATCTGGATTAATAATAGGATTTAGGCTTTATTTTTGAGCTAAAAATGTTTTTTGTGTACATTTTGAGGGCTATCCCTATGTCATTTTCTTATATTTAAAGACTCCTCCCTGCAAAAGGACATAAAATTAACTATAAAAAACACCTAA
>JAIPUX010001232.1:56012233-56027914 GCA_020142125.1 Phrynosoma platyrhinos | reverse complement strand
TTCTGTTACTATTCGCTTCGTGGCCAGCATTTGATAAGGTCCATAGAGACGTCAAAGGAAGGATGAGTGGGGAAGCCAAAGGGCAGAATGAAGATAGGAGAGGGTGGCAGACCAATTTAAACTGTGGTAGCAGACTGGATTGAAACCTCGTGTCCTCAGGTTGTCATGCTGACATGAAGAGAGTCACTGTGTTTATGTGTGTATGTGGTGTGAAGAGGAAGTATGAGAGACTTTAGAACTAATTCTACTCAGTGATGGAATATATAATGAAGTCAAATCCATTCTATACTCACTGCCATAGCAAAACTAATATAATACTAATTTTTCTGTTTGCTTTTGTTTGTGTTTCAGGAAACTGTTGTCATTTTCCATAAGTATTGGAGGAAATATACACAATCCAGAACTGTGAAATGTTTTGACTAGACTTGTTAGTCTGGTGAGAGGTTTATGAGATCTCATTAGGTGGAAATATTCATTCTTTTTCTTTTCTTAAAAAAGTTTCAAAACAGTCAAAGGAATTGATTAATCATTTTCCAAAAAGCCCTAGAATTGTCTCACCCTCACACTAGTGGCAGGATGTACACTTATCTGGGACCTATAGATCCCAAAGGACTGAGAGGTTCAAAGGGCCCTGAGGTACAACCCACATTAACATGGGGGTGGGGGGGGGATAAACTGTAGATCATGTCTAAGGATATTTTCAGAAAATTAGAGTGCACATATAATACCTTTGTTGAAATAGCTTCATTGGCTATTGATTCATTTGAGACACAGTTCAAAGTTCTAGTTATAACCTATAAAGTTCTTTACAGCTTAGGTACAGGCTTTCTGAAAGATCATATATCCCTTCTGAGACTAGCCAAGTTTTAAGATCATCAGGAGAGGAAGTTCTCTCATTCCCACCATCATCCAGGTTTGCTTGGTAAGGGCATAGGAACTTTTTCAGAGATGGTCCTAGATTGTGGAATTCTCTCCTGGAAGATAGTCTGGTCCCCTTTCTGTTGTCCTTCCACCAACAGGTAAAGACCTTGTATTAGAGTAGGCATTTAATTATTTGTTGGTTTTTCATAAGGGTCCTTTAGACACTCTCTCTTTCTCTCTGTGTGTGTTTGCTATATTTTATTGAGCAGGGCAGGGATCTAAGTCATGCAAATTGCTTCTAGTTGGTGGAATTTTGACTATCCTCAAGGCACTAGATCCCATCTAATCATGGACAATAAGCAGAGTCAGCTCTAGTTAGTTGTTGAATGGGACACAACCAAGGAATATCAGGGGCTATAGGTTATATTTTTGAGGAAGAAACTAGCAAAGCCAACTGTGAGTATTTTTTGCACATATACACACACACTGAATTGTTGTACAGTATCAGTTATTAAGCAAAAAATACAAGACACATTCTGGGTTAAGGGATTTATAGACTTTTCCCCCATTCCATTGCCAAGATTCATAGTCTTGAATAAACATGCTAAAGATGTGGTAAAACATGGTTATAATATTTAGATTGCCTTCTCAGAGGTGGTAGTCAGCTGGTAATCTCTATTTTGTTTTTTTGTTTTTTATTCAAAGAAATTGTTTGTTGGCCACAATCATTCATTGGGGGACATCACTACAAGGCATACACTAGTCTCCCATCCCTCCCAACCACATTTTCTCAGCTGCACTCTACCAATCCAGCTTTTTTCCTGACCTGTAGAGAGTGAAGAAAGTAGTAGATCTATAGATGGATATAGTGCAATAGTGTCAGACAAAGGGTTCTCTGGAACCCCCCAAGTCCTTGTGGATATGGTTTTTTGTGTGTCCAGTTATAAGAAAATAGGTGGATGTTTTGCTGCTCTCCTCATTCTCCACTGACCAAGAAATGGTCATGTTGAAGAAGACTGCATCTGATAAAAAGTAGGTTTGGGAAGTATTTTGATCTCCAACCTCTGTAATGACCAAAACATTGAGTTCAGTGGTATAAGTCCAATGTATGTCATTATAATTTTTTATTTAAAGGAGCTCTCCTTGCCTCCACACCAGCTGAAAAATATCTTCAAAAAGACAATTTTAACCTCCTCTTCAATTCCCCAAGTTCTTCAGATGTGAGAAAGTGACAATGCTCACACATCTACCTTGCAAGGTCATTCTAAGTGCTGAGATACCATATGGAAATCTTTGTACTCTGAACCATGCTTTGGATCAGGGGTAGGCAACCTTTCCCCTTTAAGGGCCGAGGGACTTCAGCTCCCAGAATCCCAGGAGCTATTGGCCAACATAGGACTATTGACCAACATGGCTGAGGCTTCTGGGAGCTGAAGTCTCTCAGCCCTTGAAGGGGAAAGGTTGCCTACCCCTGCTTTGGATGCTCAAGGTGTGTGTTCTTGCTATATCAGAGTCACTTATTAAATGATTAAATGGCTCTTGTGGTTTCTCCATATGAAAATACTACTCTGCTTATGATTACCAATGTAATGTATAAAATGTATAAAAACAGTGTAAGTTATAATGTATAAAAACAGTGTAAGTTATAAAACAACCTTGCTTATAAAAAAAGTTCACAATTGCTTTGGAAAGCTAAAAGTGCTTCTGAGGGCAATGATAGTAAACTAATGCCCATAAACGAGTTACAGCTGCTATTTATTGTCAATGCGAGAATTGTCATTTAAGGAAAGGATTCTTAACATACTAAACTACATGGCTTTCATTTTTCCATCAAAGTAGATCAACCACTATAGATCTTTCTTTTTTTAAAAAAAAAACACTCCCCAAAACCCAAAGCCATGAGTAAGTAACATATGCTCTAAATCAGGGACCGGCAACTTACGGCCCAGGGGCCGGTTAAGGCCCCAGGCACCGAACTTACCGGCCCAGGCCGAAGGTTGCCGCCGTTGCCGTCACCGCCGCGCACTGCTGCCACCACCGCACGCTGCCGTCGGGGCGCGTTTTCGGAAGCGCATGTCGCGGCCACCATTTTGGAATTCAAAATGGCGGTTGTGATGCATTTGTGCATGTGCAGTACTCTTGCACATGCGCAAACACATCGCAGCCACCATTTTGACTTCCAAAGGGCAGCTGCAACATGCGCCGTGGCAGCTGTGGCCGCACACGCTACTTCAGTGGTCGCAGTAGTGGCCGCGGCAGGAGCGTGTGTGTGGGGGGGGTCACGCGCGGCAGAGGAGGGTGCACGCACATGCCGCCATTCCCCCCCCTTTGCCCAGCTGAGGCCTAGGCTACGGGAGACCAGCCCAGGTCTCAAAAAGGTTGCCTGTCCCTGCTCTAAATGGTACTGGAATTGCTCACATTGTGATCCTGAAAACACATTTGGAGAGCTAACCAGTAGCTACAATAATAAATGATCATAAAACAGACAAGTTGCAGAAAGAATGCCATATTGTTATACCAACTTTCAAAAAAGATCATCCTTTTCACATATCTGCTGAAATGTTTAGCTTACAATAAAGACCTTATATTTCATTATATGTGAGTCCCCTGGGTAATATTTGCTATAGAAATATGTTTCTTTCCTACTATTGTGATTGGAAGAGTATGATATCTTCATTTTTGCCATATGCACAGCAATTGATTCCTGAAAATGTTCACCATCTGTCTCTTTAGACCAGTGTTCGCCAACTCTGGTGCCTTAGAAACTACAACTCCCAATATTTTGATTCATGATGTATGGGGATGATGGGATGTGATGTCCAACATAGATGAAAGGCACTAGGCTGGGGAGGGGCCACCTGAGACTGGGGCTATGGAAACACTACACAGAAACACATCAGTTTCCCAAAGGGTTTGGGGTTTACATGTTTTGAATATAATTCACCCGTTGACTCAGAACCATATTTTGCAAACTTAGGACAGCAAATGTTTTTAAGGCTAATCTGTACTGTTGAAATAATACATTTTGACACTGATTTAACTACCATTGCTCCATGCGATGGAATTCTGGAATCTAGTTTAGTGGGACACAAGGTCTGTCTGACAAAGAAGGTTAAATATCTCACAAAACTACAAATCTTAGAATTCCATAGCATTGAACTTTGGCAGTTAAAATAGTACCAAACTTCATTAATTCTGCAGTGCAATTAGATCCAAACCCTTGGGTGAGCTATGGTTTATAGCAGCCTCCAAAGGATGCTTTTGACAACCTTTGATCCTCCTAGACCCCCCTTATTTTCCTTTTCTTGGCCCATAAAGGAAACATCCAGGGGTCTCCCCTCTTAAGCATCATGCAAGGCACTTCTCCAGTATTTAGTATCAGGAAATATCAGAATTTGATGTTTGTTTGTTTGTTTTGCTTTTCCCATGTTTGCTGATCTGTCTGGCCAGTTTTATATGTAGACAGAAAACTGGCCCATTAGAATTGCCTAATCCTGGTCTAAGTTCATGGTGAAGCACCAGCAGTCAACACATTGAGTGGAAGCTCTTTTCATAGATGAGTGCACACAGGCAGCAGGCAGTTACAGTCTGTGATCTAAACCCCATCATAGATGGTATGGGGGAGGCACTAGATTATAGGATTCTTGTGGCACAAACTCTGCAGATCATTTTGAGTAAGGGATCAGGAACTTGTGCTATGATGACATTTCAGCTGTGCTGTCTGAGTGCTTTAACAGTGATACCAATAGTCTGAGGCAGTAGTGTGAAGCAACAGATTCTGGAAGTCACAAATGGGGAAAAATTCAGAGATGTAGCTGTGTTGGTCTGGAATATCAGTATTCAAAAGAATCTTAAAAGTAGCAGCTTTTAGACTATGGTCTAAAACACACTGCAGACCACTTTAACTGCCCTGGCCCAGTGCTAAGGAATACTGGGAATTGTACTTTATTTTGGCATCAGAGCTCTCTAACAGAAAAGACTAAATGTCTCACAAAACTACAGTTCCCATAGCATTGAACCAGGGCTGTTAAAGCAGTCTCAAAATAGATTATTTCTATAATGTGCTTTAGACCTAAGTGTGTGAAAGAAGTTGTTGCATAAGCCATTCCCTGGTCAGTGGAGACTGAGGAGAGCAGCAAAACATCCACCTATTTTCTTATAACTGGACACACAAAAAACCATATCCACAAGGACTTTGGGGGTACTTGGTGTACTTTAATTGCTTTCTTTATTATTGTTATAATAATCTATTGGTTTACTGTTTGGGATGGGTAGTAGTAGTCATGGGACTTTATGTTTCTTTTGCCAAAATAAGTTAGTTGTTTCTGGTTGCTTTGTTGTTGTTGTTAGCTCTCTTCAAGTTGACTTCATTTTATGGTGATCCTATGAATGAGAAACCTTCACATCACCCTATCATCAATAGTCCTGCTCAGATCTTGTAGATTTAGGAGATTATTGCATGCCTTAAATAATACTCCTTACCTGTCCTGAATTTAACTCTAATTTGCGCTGCAGCCATGTTTTATTGCATGGCTTTTGCAGTGGAATCCAACTTAAGAGTAGATTCCCCACTCCAATGTGAATTGGGAAATGTACTCTGGTGGCCATTTTTCCAAGTCAGAACCTTATGACTTGGGAAAATGGCCACCAGAGTGCATTTTCCCCATGTTCAGGCATTGTCCTGTTGATGCACATCCCAGAACCTGCTTCTGGTTTGGGCAGTCTGGATGATATCTAGCATATTGCACACCAAAGCTCTCCATTCATGTTCTGTGGTGTCTGTCTACATAGGCATCCTGCTGAGCCACCCAGCTCATCCACCACCTCTGTGAGTTGCTCACTTCTGAGTTCTTCACAATAAAGCACCCTGTATGAATATATGGCTGGGTGTCTTGTTGTGATCTGAGGATGAGCAGCCCCAGAGTGCTTGTGAGACAGCCACTGTGGCATGGGAATAGAGAGCTTAACAAACTTAATATACATTTTAAAAACTTACCTGTTACTCCAGGAAGATCCACAGCTCTCTGTTTCTATGCCACACTAACTGACTGCAGAGACATCCTGCTGAGCTGCTCAGCACGCCCATGGCCACTGTAGCTCACTTCTTCTGAGGTCAAAACGAGGTGCCCAGCCATATGATACTCACTGGGCACCTCATTCTGATCACAGAAGGGAGTGATATGCATTGGCAGCATACATGCTGGTGGTTTGGTAGGAAACCCATGCAGATAGCTACCATGGCACAGAAATAAAAGGCCAGGTAATGGGGGTAGATCAGAATATGCTGCCCCAGGAGTATCCTGACCAGTGCAGACAAGGATTCAGACCTACAAGCAGGAAATGACATGAATATATGTTATACCAATTTTTTTATAGAAACATGCAAACTAGCAACTACTGAGCAGTGTATTTCTTTCACTAGCCGCCAATTATCTGTGCCAGTAAGACAAGTCAGTATCCCCAACATGACATCTCATGCTTCAGTTTCTGACTGAGCTTCTAATGCCAGATCTGGTTCACAGTAAATCACATCCATGAGCCTACACTGATGAGTAAAGACTAGGGAGAAATAGCATAACAAAGGAAGTGCTGGTTAGAGTGTGGTAGGATATTTCAGGGCTCATTAAGCCTGAGATGTAGGAGTTTATCACTCCACTAAATAAATCATCTTACCTCTCCCAAATTCAATTATAATTTGGACAGCACTTGGATACTATCACAGGGATTTCGCTGCCAAATCTGCTGCCCAAATATGGCCCGGGTCCAGCCCTAGTCCCAGAAGTGCTCCAGTGGCCATTTTCTTAAGTTGGAAAACTCCCAGTTTGGAAAAGAGGCATGCTCAGTATGCCAGGGACCCGGGCTCGACCCAGGCTGTATTTGGGCAGCAGATCTGGTGGCAAAACCTGTGATAGTATCCAGATGCAGCTCGAATTAGAATTGAATTCAAGAGAGGTGTGACATTTTATTTCAGCAGAGCGATAAGCTGCATAGCCTCTTAATTTAGTACAAATGTTCTGCAATAGGGATTCAAGAGTTGGAGAAGATGCATACAAGACAAGAAAGTATGGATGAATTGCAGGTGTTAATCAAAGAAAGAAAAGACCTCAGCCATTGTGGCAGAATTTTTAAATGTAGTTCATTGATATTGATATTCTTGTTTTTGTCTTCATCTTCTCAACTGAACTTGGGGAAAGTTAGTTTTGTGTACCACAACTCCAAAAACACCTTTTGAATAAACCATGTTGAGAATAACTTTTTCAAAAAAGTGGAAATGCTACTTTTAACTTCATCCTATAAACAATCACAGACACACAGGGCCATCTCATCACCTAACTGTAAATGAACTACCAATTAAAAGAAAAATAGGTGAACTATTTAGTGATATGGAAAAAAAATATTTTTGCAAAGAAAAAGAAAGAAAAAAGAAAAGAAAAGAAAAGAAAAGAAAGTGAAGTATGGGAAAAGCAATTGCTATAAATGCTGAGAACCAAAATTAAGAGCCAATGGAAGCAAACTTGTTAGATACCAATACACCGATCCCATATATATGTCTCTTTCTCACAGGTTTTCATTGTGGGGGAATGGCACCCACTCAAGCTGCCTGTTTTGACATCTGTCAAGTTTAATTAAGGCATATACAGAGATTGAAAAGGGCTGGAGAGAGGAGGGAGAAGTGGTGATGATACAGAGAAACAGCCATCCATTTTTGGCTGAGCTGACCAGAAGTTTGCTTTATGTTATTCTGTGTTCTGTGCCTGAAACAGCCATCCGTTTTTGGCTGAGCCAACCAGAAGTTTGCTTTATGTTTATTCTGTGTTCTGTGCCTGCATGTCTAGACAGAGTTATTTTCCTAGGGAGGGTGCAAATTGACTTTGCATCTGCCCCTGGGAAGTTCAACCACACAGCAATATGATGCCTGTGTCACAGTGGAAAAGTCAGACACCACTAACCCTTTGCATTTTCATGTTGGATCGCACAGCTGCCATCTTCACAGAGGACAGAACATTGCTGAAATGACATTTTCTCACAGTAAACTGTAACTCTCAATAAGGAAAATACCCATTTACTCCTTTTCTATCAGACTAGAAAATCAGCAAAAAGAAGTGCAGGCATGTGCTAAGTCTGGGTAAGGATTGAGTTAGCTACACGTTCCTCATGGTATTCTCAATGTGCATGGGTTCTTCCCATCATGTTTGCACATAGCATGTGGGAATTACAAGTTGCCTATAAGCTATTGCCTGACACAACATTCTCACTTTGTGTGTTTGCTCCCCTTGGTATAATGGCAGCTGCTGATTGGGGAAGTGGTTGGAGAATAAAAGATATTTGAAGTCACATCAATGGTAAATGCAAAGGGAAGAACTGAGCATATGGAACCTCTCTTCACTGATGCCAGCACATATTTTCAAGAGTGGTGTTTTGTTTTTGTTTTTATTTTCAGGTAAGACCAACAGAAGGGAATATTTTCAGAAAAGGCAAGCCAATGATGGAAAATTTAAAAATAGTGGGGGAATTACATGTTTATAAATGTTTGGCTTGGCCCCATTTCTTCTACTACTGATTCAGCCTGTCCTATCATGATTGCTATGCATAGTTATGCTGTCCACAGCTTGCAGGCATGTGTAGGGCATGCACAGGATGGTTGAGGTATGCTCTGGACTATGTCATATGCTTTTGTATTTGCTATAATGGAATCAACACAATAGAATGGTCTGTTTATTTATCACATGGTCTGTTTATTTGTCAGAACTTTTACATTCCAACTTTTCTTTTTAAAAACAAAGAATTCCAGGCAATATACTAACAGAAATAAATATATATAACAAAACAGTAAGGTAGTAAGTCTCACTGAAGTCAATAGACCTTACTTTTAATAGAAATACATAGGGATGCATTGCACATTACTAAAAGTAGCAGAATACCAATTGGTCTGCATAAGACCACAATACTTCTTAGTCAAATGATCATTTAAGAACAGTCAAATGATATGCAGGTTTGGTTTAGGAGTACCTCACCCACACTCAGTAAATGCAAAGATACTATAGACTAGAAAAGTCTGAAAAGTATGAGCTGTTTAAATTCTGATACAAACTATTTGTACCTGTAAATCCTGAATCAATGTGCAAATTAAAATGTTGGTATCCAAGGATTTCCCACTTTTCCAAAAGTTACAGTCTGGGTCTTGGTTAACACACACACACACCAGCATCTAGGCCTTCCCAGGAAAGAGTTTTTTCAATAAATGATCAAACTTTTTCTTACTCAACCTTGACCTAAATGCTTGGGATATTTCAGTCCTTCAATGGGGAATATTGGTGAAAATAATCTCATCAATTTCATGATCCATGAATAGATTTGAGAATGCTGAATACAACTGAAGGAAATCTAGGTTTCTCCTTTACTCTTTCCAATCTTTCTCTCTTAACTCACTCCTTCCTTCATCCACAAATATGAACAGATACCAGAATTCTGTTCACAGTTAGCCAAGTAAAATTTTCTCAGCATATTTTTTTTCTGAACCCCCCCCCTCAAAAATTGAGAATTTCACTTTCCATGCCCAGTGTATTTGATCATATGCCCATTCATTTAGCAACCCCCATGAATAGTGAAGAGCATTTTAGATTAATCAAAATATATTTTAAAATACCAAGTTTAATAAGAAATATATTTAGAAATGTGCATTTTAGAGAGGCAATGTGAGAGCTTAGAAGTTACATGATACAAATAAGAACATTGCCAGAAACACATTGCTATCTGGGATAATGAGATAGCAACAACATTCTTTTTCAAAGATAGAGTGTATCTTTGTAGGATGAGCTTTCATAGACTTGAGAGAACTTCTTCGCATGCATCTGAGAAAGTAGTTTCAAGTTTATGAAAGCTCATGTTACCAACTTCTATTTTTCAGCTCTCAAAGGTGCTGCAAGATCCCTTTGCATACTGATTCTCCATACTAGCATCTTTGAATTCTTTTTCAAAGTAACACAACAATTGGTTATGTCATTAATTTTCCCCTTTGTAAAAAATATTTTTATTTATTTATTTTTAAAAAAGATAAATACAGAGAAATAGAATGGAAAAAATTATATTAATGATGTGTTATATTAATACGTGTTTAAAGCCAACATGTTCATATCCAAGATATATCATTTTCATGTGTTAATATATGTTTATATCCAATATTCATAGCCATGTTCATTATCAGCAATGTATTAAAATAAGACCAAAAGAACAATTGCGTAGAGTTGACAAGCTGTAGAAATCACATTACTACAAAGCTAAAACAATATGATCTGCTGATTATTGAAAAATAGATAGTGAAAACTCCCATCTTGGAGTATGAATCTTTTAGAATCATAGAATAACAGAATCATAGAGTTGGAAGAGACCTCAAGGGCCATCAAGTCCAACCTCCTGCCAGTTGGGATTCCATGCAGGAATGACACGCCGAGACAAGAATGGGGGCACAATGGTTAAAGGGGTGTTTTTTCCCCTCCTTTTTATTAGCAACTTGTTTACAGGATCCTCGCCACTGTCCATCATTCATTACCTGGCAGAAGATGCTTTTCCCTGTGTCAGGCTCAAAGGTCAAAGCAAACAGGATACAGGAAACAAGCCAAATTACTCATTAAGATGTAAACCAGCCAGGTCATTAATTGAGATGTGAATCTGTGTGTTTACTCATTAGGTTGTGTGTACATATGTAATTAACAGCCAGGTTAATTGTTAGACTTGCATACGTGCGCAAAGGCGCACTGTGTTTCAGGGAGGAAAATGTGGGTCTCTTCGTGGTTTGCCAGCGAATTCCCCACATCTCCCTCTTTTTTGTTTTTTATGAGCTGGTATACATATCCTGCAAACTTTCTCTTTTCCATGGGAGTCAACATTCTCTGAGAAAACAGGTTACACAAGCTAGGAATACATTGAATAAAGCAACATAGAGAAACAAGCAGGAAAAGGATAAAAATGCAATTTAAGTAGTCAATGAGAATACAGCTGACAAACAGCAATATCAAGGAGCTAGGCATATTATATCAGTGTCCATATCAATGCAAATGGCAGTGTTCAAACAGCATCAAAAGTTAGATGTGGCAATGAGTCCAATGTGACAATGAGTCCAAACAGTTGGTGGTTGGAATGTGGGATGTCAGAGTTCATGGGGTTTATTGAGTGACTGGAGATGTGGGCATGGTGTGCTGCCTAGCTGACTTAGCACTGTCTGTGGGGACTTGCAGGGAGCAATTCCTTGCAAGTGGAACCTAGGTGGTCGAGGAGCCTGTGAGGTTGCAGTGATGGCGCTAGTCCAGGGCAGGGGAGCACCGGGATTCAGGGCCTCTGGTGTTTCGGTGACCCTTTGGGATGACACTTTGGCTGCTGGCACCTCTGCCTGGAGTCGTCTGGGTCCATCTGGCATCTTAGGCTCAGGTCTGGTCTGGATTTGTTGATTCAAGAAGGGGCTCACCTTTCCCATTTTGAACAGTGCAGAAGGAAAAAGCAGAGCAAGGAAGAGACTGAAGGTAATGAGGAATAGCACATGCATGAGAATGGTGGAGGAGGAGGTAAGAGAAGCATGAAAAGGGCTTGCAATCAATGCTAAAGTGAAGAAAAATACTGATTAGTAGCTGTAATTAGTAGCTGTATTGAGAGATAAATTCAAATGGTTAGTCCTAAAAAAGCGGCAGTCAGGCACTGCTCTACTTCTGGCAAATTCTGGCAATTGAGGGAGAATTCCCTCTTTTTTGTTTTGTTTTGCAAGATGTGTAATTCTGCAAATGCAGGCGAACAAAAGGCAGGGCCATTGTCCGTTTTGAAAGAAAGGGGTGTAAAGAGCAAAGTTGCAACATAAAAATACTTGAAACAACAACAGCAACAACGCAAAAACAACAACAATGTCCTTCTTCCTTTTAAAGGCTGAGAAGGAGGGGGGATGCAAGATAGGAATCTGGAAAGGAGCAAAGCTGAATTTGATCTTGGGCTGAGAATGTGTGACTAGTCACGCTGTCTGGTAACAAAAGCAAATAGAGACATCTGAGGCAGAGTTAGAACAGACAAACAAGAGAACAGATTTGATCCTACTTCCTCTGAACATGTACAGAGAACAAATTGAGAGGTGACACCAAGCAGCATCATTCTAAAGCAAGGGAAAGGACAAAAAAGTTTTGGAAGAGAAAGGAGGAGCACTCCTGACCATGTCTATAGTTTTAGCACTGTGTCTTTCAGCTTTAGAGCAGACACTATTGAGAAAGAACTAGGGTCAGCATTGCAAGGTCTGTTTTACATTGAGGATTTGGAGAGCTTGTAACATAGATAGTCTCTAGGCATGTGGAGAGTGCAGGAAGCAGAAACAAAAGCAGCTGCAGCTTAGAAAATACAGGGAGCGCTGTGAAATGGTATCACTCACAGCAAGTGAGAAGGTAGTAAATGTAGCATTAAAAACACATAGACTAGGCTAGTAAGGGTCTCCTTCTAGGAAACAAGGCAATAGTGAAAACAGCATAAACATATATAAAAACAAGTCACAGACCCAAGATACATTAACAGACAGACTAACAAACAATCTTTGGGGGTTTCCAAATCACTTAAGCAAACACACAAACAATTGGCTAGGGCTGATTTCCTTTCTTATTGGCAACTTTCCAAATAAAACAATGACAACCTGCAGGATGATGGGATTTGCAACCTTTCTCTGGCAATGATGCCTGGTGTCTTAGAGGGCAGTTTCTAGGAGTGCCTTTTGAGGGCTGTCAGCTCTGGCAAGTGTTGGGGGAGCTGGGGTTGAGACAGTGTGCCTGACATCCATGGTGGGGGGAAAAGGAAGCTGAGACAGTGTGACCCATTTCCACTACCTTTTCTAGGGAGCAGGGCTTGGCCTTCTACAGCTCCCTGTTCCATTCCAATCCTTTCCATGTCGAGTGCCTATTTCTACACTCCTGGTCCTCCTTTGCCATGTGATCTGGGGTTGGGATGGATGACCTTGTGGGGTCCCTTTTTCTGGCATGGCTGGCTGAAAGGGCTTCCGAGACTTAGGGTCTTTTGGTTGATCCCATGCCCTGTTTTGGCCAATAACAGAGAAAAGGGGGAGATTTTCCTTTTGATTACCTGGTTTTCTAACCTGAGGTTTAACTTCTCTGTGGGGAGGGAGAAAGGGCTAAATGGGGCCTTTTGGCAGATCTAAACGGGATTTTCTGTTTTCCAGGTAAGAGCTATGGGACGTGCGGGCATGATGAGTCAAACCTATTCAAGGATGTTTAAAGTACATTGTAATTGTTCCAACACATCTCTTCCCCACAAGTTTAGATGTAGGGGAAGGACATAGGGCTTAACGTACCCTCGGATGTTAGTAGGATCTGATTCTAAAGCCAATGTTACCCACTGGGCACTTTGGTGTGCTAACTGTTGTCCTCCAACTCCCTGGACACTGGAAGCGACCTCTAAAGGCCACAATGTGGGCCACTGACTTTGGCTGATGACAGAAACGTCAGCTCCAGTATCCAAAAGTCCCTGAAAAGAGACATTGTTGATCCGTAGTTTTTGTGTAGGGCGACTATGGGGAGTGGGGGCAATGACCGCACCTACTAAAGGATTCCCAGAGGGAAGGAGGATTAATTGTGCCCAAGAGTCCCCAGCCCGTGTTTTAAAAGGCAGGTGGGACCACACTTGGATTTCAAGATTATGTTTTGGCACTTCTGTTAGCACAGCAGAGATGACATGCAAGCCTCGTTGAGAGGCCGACTCTTGTAGAAGGACAAGGCCGATTGTATCTTTTGGAAGGGGTCCTGCAAACTGAGTCTTAACTGTTAAAACCTCCCCTGGTAGGACTGCTTCCTTGTCTTCTGCTATCTTTAATTCCACTTTGCCCTTGTTTGCAGTGGTTGCCTCCTTTTATCTTGGGCTGGAGGCTTGCCCGCTGGCTAGTTTCCCTGAGCTTGAGAGGATGTTGGGAGAGGATTAGAGCAACACTGGTTTGCCCAGTGATAACCTCTACCACACCGGGGGCACCTTTTAGAAGGTTTATTTAAGCGCCCCATGGCTGTGTTAACTGCCTGCCAGGCTTTCAAATGGGGTGCTGCAGCATGGGGTTCAGTTTTTAAAAAGTGGCCTTTCTTCTCCCATTCTCCCACAGAGACTTTTCCCGCCTCTGGTTACCAAGGAACTTGGCATGAAATGATGTCTCTTTTGGTCATAATTTCCTCCCCAATTAACTGCCTGACTAACTGATTATGTAACTTTGTTCCGATGACAAAGTTCCCTCCATACTCACGGGATCCCAAGGGATGTGCGCGCAGACTGCTCCAGTCAAGTGAGTAAGTTTAGCTGATCTTCGGATTCAGAATCACGTCGGGGTCACCAGCTGTTGGGATTCCATGCAGGAATGACACGCCGAGACAAGAATGGGGGAACAATGCTTGAGGGGGTGTTTTTTCCCCTCCTTTTTATTAGCAACTTGTTTACAGGATCCTCGCCGCTGTCCATCATTCATTAACTGGCAGAAGATGCTTTTCCCTGTGTCAGGCTCAAAGGTCAAAGTAAGCAAACAGGATACAGGAAACAAGGCAAATTACTCATTAAGATGTAAACCAGCCAGGTCATTAATTGAGATGCGAATCTGTGTGTTTACTCATTAGGCTGTGTGTACATATGTAATTAACAGCCAGGTTAATTGTTAGACTTGCGTATGTGTGCAAAGGCGCACTGTGTTTCAGGGAGGAAAATGTGGGTCTCTTCGTGGTTTGCCAGCAAATTCCCCACACCTGCCATGCAGGAACTCACAATCAAAGCACTCTTGACAGGCGGCCATCCAGCCTTTGCTTAAAGTCCTCAAAAAAAGGAGACTCCACCACACTCTGAGGGAGTGTGTTCCACTGTCGCACAGCTCTTACAGTCAAGAAGTCCCTCCTCATGTTTAGGTGGAATCTCTTTTCCTGTAGCTTGCCTCCAGTGTTTTGGGTCCTATTTTCTAGAGCAGCAGAAAACGAGCTAGCTCCCTCCTCAGTATGACACCTCTTCAAATACTTAAACAGGGCTATCATATCACCTCTTAACCATCTCTTCTTTAGGCTAAACATACCCAGCTCCCTAAGTCTTTCCTCATAAGACATGTTTGCCAGATCCTTCACCATTTTGGTTGCCCTCCTTTGGATACACTTCATCTTATCCACATCTTTTATGAATTGTGGAACACAGAACTGAACACAGTGTTCCAGGTGAGGCCTGACTAAAGCAGAATAGAATGTTACAGAAGGTATATGCAGGATCAAATCACACTGATTATCAACAAAGTTTCAGATCACAGGAATATATTTTAAAAGTACATGTGTGAATAGCAAAGATTTCCCCATTGTAAAATTAATAGGTTGCAATATAATACACTGCTCACACATCATAGTCTTATCTTTATTATTACATTAGCAACATTTCGCTAAAGTGGGCAATTTCTTTTTTTTTTTTTTAAGTAGTGGTGCCCAATATTCCTCAAGCATTATTTTTTTGCTGAGCCAATATTTATTTCCCCCATGTAATTAGTGATATTTGTTCATTACTAAGGAAGAAAAACACCTGGGAGGCATTTGTAATCCTGCCCCTCTATAAATTATTGGCCATTTTCTAATTACTTTGGATGGTTTTTTCCCCTCCAGAAAAAGGAACAAAAGAGTAATGAAAAACAAAGAATAACTTAATGACTGGCTTTCTTTAATGTGTATTCAGTAGTAGTAAAATGTCATAACTTATTATTAAAAAATAACTTTTCAAGCTCTAGAAAAGTTTTTCAAGCTCCCCATATGAGCCCCCCCGTGCTCTTCAGTCAGCGGGAAAGAACCT
>JAIPUX010001232.1:55974096-55984694 GCA_020142125.1 Phrynosoma platyrhinos | reverse complement strand
CGAGGCCTTTTAATGGCCAACGCAACCGTGAGCCCCTCCCGACACGTCAGGGAGGCTTCTATCTTTGTGCCCCAATTGTTTATGAACTTTGGGAAAGGGAGATAAAAGAGCAATTGCTGAGGAGATAGGAACAGTCTGGCTTATGATTTTGCTGATTTCAGAAAATACATTTGACCAAATTTTTGCTACATCTGTTTCCCAGCTGCAGCAGCTAGAGAATGCACATGATCTCCATGGGACATGGACAGCTTAGTGGGTGCAGTGGAGGACTGTGAAGATGCCATTCCATGTATTTAGGTCGTTGGTTCAAGTCAAGCTCAAAGGGGTTTCATTTGATGAAAGGCTATAGCTCAGAACTCAAGCACAAAATCAGTAGGTTGAAGGTGCAAAAGTCAATGTCCAAGTAGGAATGAGAAAGATTTCTGCCTGAAGCTCTGGAGAGCTGCTGCCAGTCAGAATAAAAATATTGTATGGAATGGATGAGTAAGGATAAGCCAGGAAGCTACGCTCCTAAAAAGAAAACAAAGGAAAATCAATGTATGAAGGCAAGTGGATACTGGTTCTCCACTTCAAATCATGGCAACAAATCAGGGACCAACTAGTACTTGTACTTCCAACAATTAAAATTAAACATATCACCACATCCTGGTGTCCAGACAGAAACTAGCTTCCCAGAATGCTGAGAAAGCCATTTTTCAGCCTAGAAACGAGTAACAGATGTTATAAACGATACTGTGGCTGAAGAAATAATCCAATTTGACATCATTTTAACTGTCATGGCTCAATGCTATGGAATTCTAGGAATTGTAGTTTTGTGACATATTTCACCTTCCCTGTCAGGGAATTCTGATGCAACAACAAACAATTCCCAGAATTCTATAGCATTGAGCCATAGCAATTAAAGTAGTATGCAACTGGATTATTTCTGCAGTGTGGATGCAGCCTGAATCTAGTTATTTGTAGAGTTAAAAGGGATGTAGCCTCACTTTGTAGCATAATTATCTTTTTAAAAGAAGATAAAAGTATTTAGGGCCTTTGCAGACTGCCAGAAATAGTACAAATGGAGTCCACTTTAACTGCCCTGGCTCAATGCTAGGGAATCATGGGAACTGTAGTTTATTGTGGCACCAGAGCTCTCTGACAGAGAAGGCTCAATGTCTCAGAAAAAATACAATTCCCATGATTCCCTAGCACTGAGCCAGGACAGTTAAAGTGGACTCAATTTGCACTATTTCTAACAGTCTATGGGGGGTTGCAGACTGCCAAAAATAGTGCAAATTGAGTCCACTTTTAGGGTTAGGGTTACTGCTAGGGAATCATGGGAATTGTTTTTTTCCTGAGACATTGAGCCTTCTCTGTCAGAGACCTCTGGTGCCACCATAAACTACAGTTCCCATGATTCTCTAACCCTAACACTAACCCTAAAAGTGGACTCAATTTGCACTATTTCTGGCAGTCTGCAACATGAATAATGAAAAAGCATTAAAACTTGTTTGTTACAATGATAACCAACTACATGGACAACCTAGAAGCTTAAGTATAAATAATACTATTTTTTTAGAAATACTGTAACTTTCTAAGCTCTGATCATATTCAAGCAAAAATGAGTAAAAGTCTATGGGGTGCAATTTGAGTTTCCCAGGGTGTTAATTCTTTTTAAAGGGAAACAAAAATATGCAAGCATGAAAGTTAAATTTCAGCCTTGCATCCTTCCAAGGTTGCTAAAATGAGTACCCAGCTTGTTATGTATTGTAAACTGGCTTACGTATTGTAAACTGCTTAGGGAATGCTTAAGTGTACTGATAAGTGGTATAGAAATGTACTTGCTAAACTCGTAGAGGTCAGCTTTCATCAGCAGAACAGCAAAATTGTGGGTCAGACTATTTATTCTAAAAATGCTTCCCTAAAGAATAAAGACTTACTCCAAAAACAAACATGCAGTTTGTTGTGTAACAACAAATAATAATGACTTTAATAAATAAATACATAACAAACTAAATCTTATCCTAACTGGTGATGGTTTGGGTATAGAAAATATTAACCTCACTCAGAAGAGACTGTTACTGTATCTTAAACTGAGAGGAAACAATTACAGAATTGAGAAGAAACTGTTTAGAACCCTGAGAGAAAATTTGTTAAACAGCCTTCAAGTGTGATTGACAGGAGTCACATATTTAGATAGAATGACATAGATAGAGGGAAGTCCTTGCCTATCTAAGGAGGGAAAGGAGAATGTAATACATAAAATTTCCAACAAAGTCCCCTTCAGACTTCCTGGTTTAACATAACAAAAATCAGAGTTAAGCTGAAGAAGAAAGCAACATTATACCAAAATTTGACCTAAATAACATTACAGATGAATTCAAGGACAATGTAAAAAACAGATTTGAACTACTGAGAATAATCGGCCAAGAGCCTGAAGAACTGTGTACAGAAGTCAAAGACATAATTAAGGACAAATGCAAGAAAACACTAACAGTGGGCCAAAAGATAAGAAACAATGGATGGCAGATGAAACACTTCATGCAATAAAAGAAATAAGAAAAGCAAAAGCAAAGGGAGATAGGAACAAAACCAGAAGTATGAACACAACTGTCCAACTTCAAATGAAGGGCAGGGATGCTCTATGGAGAAAAAAAGAACATAATATAGGAACAAGAAGAAATAAAAAGACGCTGGAGGAAATACACAGAAGAGTTATACAAAAGAAATGAGGGAATGAATGATATTTGGAATGAGGAGCCATATGAAGACAAACCCCAACTTCTAAGAAGTGGAATCTGCAATAAAAAAATGGGAAAAAATAAATCACAGGGAACAGATGATATCCCAATTGAACTGTTACAGTGCCTACAAACAAATGCAACTTTAGTACTAACTGAAATATGCCAACAAATATGGAAAACAAAGCAGTGGCCAACAGACTGGAAATGCTCAATATACATACCAATCCACAAGAAAGGAGATACAAAGACTGCAGCAACTATAGAGCAATAGCACTAATCTCACATGCAAACAAAATAATGCTGAAAATTCTACAGTATAGACTCCGACCATACATGGAGAGAGAAATTCCAGAGGTGCAAGCAGGATTCAGAAAAGGAAGTGGCACTAGGGACTACATACGATGGCTAATGGAGCACACCAAAGAATTCCAAAAAAGAATTAGCATGTGTTTCATAGACTACAGCAAAGCATTTGATTGTATAGATCATGAAAAATTATGAAATGCACTCAAAGACATGGGTGTGCACTTTGGGCCTCTGCAGACTGGCCCAAATTGCCAGTGTGGGGGTAGAGTTGGGGTGGGGCAGTCACATGCCAGCCGGCCCAACCCCACACCGATGCCATTCTGATGCCGTGTGCCATTATGCATGACATAAAGGACGAGGAAGAGCCATGGTGCTGGCTCTTAGGGTGGCCTTTTGCCACACCTAAAAGGAGTGGCATTTTGCTGCTCTTTTCAGGATGGGAAAAGGGAGGATTGGGGCCATGGCGTGGAGTTGCCATGGCCCCAATCCATCATGTTTGGGGCGGCTCTGTGCCACCCATCTGCAGAGGCTGTACATTTGATAGTCCTGATGAGGAATCTGTACCAAGAACAAGAGACCACTGTTAGAACAGAATCCAGGGAAACAGAGTGATTCCCAACAGAGAAAGGGGTCAGGCAAGGCTGCATCCTGTCATCCTACTTGTTTAACTTATATGCTTAAAACATCATAAGAAAAGCAGAATTAGATTCAGAAAAAGGTGGAGTTAAGATAGGAGAAAGCAACATTAACAACCTAAGATAATAATATCAGACACCATAATATTAGCAGAAGATGTTCAGGAATTGGAACAGTTAATAATAAAGGTCAAAGCTTAAAGTGCAAAAGCAGGTCTGATGCTGAACATAAAGAAAACGAAAATAATGACCACAGAAGAAATACACAAATTCAATCTAGACAATGAGGAAATAGAAATAGATAAAGAATTCCTATATTTAGAACCAAACATTGACCAGAATGGAGACTGCAGTCAAGAAATAAGAAGATTAGGAATGGGAAGGGCAAATATGAAAGAACTGGAAAAGATACTGAAGAGCAAAGACATAGAACTGAGCACTAAAGTCAGAATCGTTTAGGACACATGATGAGAAGGCACGGATCACTAGAGAAAACACTAATGCTAGGAAAGGTAGAGGGTAGAAGAAAGAGAGGAAGACTACAGACCAGATGGATAGACTGAATCAGGGGGGTTATGGGGAAGGGCTTGCAGAATCTGGCTTGCAGAATCTTGGCAAGGCAGTGGAAGATAGGGATTCTTGGAGATGTCTCATGCACATGGTTACCATGAGTTGGAACTAATTCAAGGGCAGCTAACAACAACAAACAGGAATATTAAGGATAGGTGAACATTTCATTTGGTTCATTGTTTTAATAAGAACATTCCAAATTCAATAATGTCTTCATGAGTTTGACAGATGTGCAAGAAACAAAGTTGACAAGTTTCTCCTTCAAGCAGGGATGGTCTGAAAGCTCAGGTCTTAAAATCTGCTTACATGGACTTGTCATGTATTCACTTCCGTCATTCTCCTCATCTTTGAAAGCAACATGGAAAGCAAATACAGTGCAAAGTTCGCTATATCACAAATAACTTTTGATAAGACCACCACAGATGGTTGGTGTTCAGTTTTGTTTTTGATAGCTCTCCAAAATTCACACATTTCTTCACAAACTTGTTGGAAACAAGTGGAGATTTAAAAAAAAACATTGAAAATGTAGGAGAAAGCAAAATGAAGAGATTCATCTGTCCCTATCAGTTTGCACAGATGGATGTATCTTGGTTAAGTTTCATTCTCACCCCCTGCATGCACACACTTTCAGCCTTCATATGAGGAAGACAAACACATTTATTGGTCTATTATTGTTATGATTCCAAGATGATGATGATGATGATCATCATCATCATCATCATTATCAGATTCTTCTGGCCAGACTTCAGCTCTTCTTCTGTGTTCTAAAACATTTTAACAGTACAGTTGGCTGAATGCTATCTATGTGAAAAACGTTGACTAAGCTCACATGTTACATGCTGACTACTGAGTTTTGTCATGAAAAAGCTGTGCTCTTCTGTTGCTTCCTGCTTTAATACATTATACAGAAAAGATACATCGTTAATCTGGTCCTCCTTTTTTTAAAGACAATATAACAAAAACCCTTACAGAATTTTGGGACAAAATTACATGGAATACCATCATAAAATAATTTTTCAGAAAAAGGATATAAGTGTAAAAATAAAATAATTAAAATGGCTCTTCAGGTATATGTTTGTACCTTCAAGTCATTTGTCGACTTATTGCAACCTCATGGATTTCATAAGGCTTTACATAGGGAAAGAATATTCAGAGGTGATTTTGTCAGTTCTTTCCTATGAAATTTAGCCTACAGCACCTGGCATTCATTGGTGGTATCCCACCCAAGTACTAACCAGAACTGACCCTGCTTAGCTTCCAAGATCAGACTGGATCTGATGTCTTTAGAATTCTTAGGCAGCTATTTATTTATAGGATTATTTATTCTATGCTGCATTGGTGGTGCAGCCAATTTCTTGCATATTCAGGGTTTTGGTTTGTGGGGGAGGTCTGAAGGTAAATGTTCTCCTATTTTTTTTTAAAAAAAAACCTATAGATTTATAGTACAAAAGTGCCATATCACTAATACTATAACTCTAAAATGAGAATGAGTAAAAGAAAGTCTAAGTATGAGAATAAAATGTTGCAGCTAGTGGGGGGGGGGCATTGCCAAAAAAGAGTTTGGCACATCAGAAATATTGTTTGCATATTTTTTAAAAATCCCATATTACAGTGAGAAATATTGCAACCAACTGACCCATTCTCAATCTGGGGTAGCCCTGAGTTCAGCTGATTTTGGCAAGTATTTTTGCATGGCTTTCAGACTGAAGCATCATTGATTTTACATTTAGGGAGAATAGATAAAGACAAACACAAACTACAGTTAAAAGTATGCATAAGTGTGTGTTATATGGGTGGGTGTGGGTCTGGACTAAGAATTTTGTTTTAAGAAGGGATAAAATCTTGGGTTTTGCAAGCTTTTTGATTTGAGGTGAGTATTTGTTTTTACTGTGTGTGAAAATCAGTCCCATTATTAAGATCACAGGATCATAAGAAGCAATTCCCACTATATACACTGAGAACTGGCACCACTTTGTGGCTGTGTCTCTCCTAAATTATCTAAATTGATATCATTCTTGTGGGGGAGTTAAGAATCCTAAGCAGATATAATAAATAAATGTAGCATGTCACTTTGTGCACTTTGAGTATCAGTAAAGGCACTAATAAGAGGTTCACCAAAAAGCCTTACTTAGATGATTTATGCAAAAGCTGTCCATTACTGTTAACATTGACTTATGAATGTAAATTCCCCTTCACATCAATAAGTGAACAAACCTCAAAGTGTTGGACTTAATTAATCTTTTGCCTTGTCCCTACAATGTGGAACTAAAAATCTAAATAATACATAGAGACAGGGGTGTTAGGTATCTGTACATGTACAAGATGATGAATTATAATGGCTAAAGCACAAACATCAAGTGGAATGCTAATCTGATGATGGAGTTTGGATGGAGGCCAGAATCTTTTGCTAGCAGACTTTTAATGTCAGGAACAAGCTTGGTGGCAGGGAAATAAAAGGCATCTAATACAAAATAAAAGTGCTAGCCCACACAAAGTTAGCTAGGCAGTTGGCAGGACCTTAATATGGAGAAAGGCCCATATGTAGACTTCTCCCAGCCATATGTCCCAACTTCTTCATATCAGTGCAATATCATTAACAGGTGTCATTAACATTCCCAGGCAAGGATGAACTTTGCTTATGTCTCCCATGATGAGGGTGAGGATGAATTTAAGGGAGGTGGCATACTATGAAAAGGCCAATAAGGGATGCAGAATACCTGCCACTGTTCAGGAAGGTAGCAGCTCCTTAGCTCATCAGACAGGATCCCCAAACACAACTCAGTAATTTTCCAGAAGAATAAATGGCAGGCATTCTGCTTACATAGCAAAAAGCGAAGGAATGTGCCAGGTAACACTACTAAACATCAGGTTTACCAGGTCCAGAGCAAAACTTTAAGAATCAAGCTGGCATTTTGAAGTACTGGACATGTAACTGGGTTTTCCAAAAGATGCAAAGTGAAGAGATTCAAACAGAAAATTTCCAAGTCCATCCCAACCTTGGAAAAGTCACATTTTAGACTGCAGCTTCTCAAATGCCCCAGACATCAGAATCCAAGCCGTGCTATTTGGGAAACGCTGTTTTGTTTTTTGTCTTTGTCTTTAATGAATACAGAGGGCCCTTAGTATCCACCAGGGTTGATTTCAGGACTTCCCATAGGTATCAGAATTCATGGATGCTCAAGTCCATCAAATACAATGGCGTAGTAAAATGGGTTCCCTTATATAAAATGACAAAATCAAGGTTTGCTTTTTGGAATGTATTTATTTATTTATTTATTTATTTTTTAAAAAAGTCAAGTTGTGGATGATTTAATCCATGAATAAGGAATCCATGGATATGGAGAGCCAACTGTATTTCTAAGCTCTGGCTAGAATCCTGTTGGTGCTTTACAGTGTGATATGCTGGCATTCTGCACTTTTTGTTGGCATGTACAGCAGTGATGGGGGAAGCTTTCTTTCCTGACATCAGTGGCTTTCTCTGACTCCCACTACTGCTGTGCCCATTATTACTCCTATGGCCACTGCATCACCAGCTCATGGGAGGTCAACCTCTTGACTCCTCCCTCTGCCACTATTGGTTGTATACAAGGTGGATTTCAGAATGCACAACTCACTTGTATGGCTTTCCTTATTAAATACATATTTAAAGTCAGTTAAAATATCAAAAGAAAATCAATACAAAAAGTCAGTACATATTTTAAAAATCAGGTTTAAATACATCAGCTAACATCAGGGTTCTGAAAACATTCATATCAAGAACTCAGGAAAGCATCAATCTTCAGCTGCCTATAGGATAGCAAGGACTTGATTTTGCAGACTGCATAAGCAAGTACTTCAGCTTGAATGCTCACAAAGGGCAATCAAGAGATTCATGGCTACACTCAAAATTGATCCTGAAAATCATTCCTCCCAACAAGCACAATCTCTTCTTCACAAATCCCAGAATGCATCTGAAATGGAGTAAACTGAATATAGACTGATTTGTCTAATCCTCATTGGCACACCTATGGAAGTATGACTCTTTGTGTGTGGTAAGTGGGATGCAGTGTATCCTGACTTACATCTTCACAAGAGTGATTGATTCTTGCCCATATAGATATTTTGAAGGAGATATTAGGCACATCCATTGTCAGTGTATTAAAGAAGTTTCATTATATACAGAGTATCCCTGCCTATGAACTGGGCTCAAAGTGTTGGGAGATTTACAGGGAATTTCCCTCACCTATTTAAGGCCAAAAGGTACAGGAAAGCAGTATGGCAAAAGTATGAATCATAAATTCCAGCATTTTTATATGTTTTCATAATTTAACTGAGCTGCCTCTGAAAGCATGCAGCACTGAGCTAAACAAGAACATACCAGTAGCAATGCTGTTGAATCCATCCAAAACAAAAGAGCTGAAGGCTAAGACAATGTAGGCCATTTAGATGTTAAGTTGAAGATCACTTATAGCAAGTTCCCATAACTTCTCCTATAACCTTCTAAAATGATTTCATGGCTACATCTCCAGGGTATTACAGCTTAACCTGGTAGGGCTCTATTATAAGTTAAAAGTGAAACACATTACCTAGAAAATGCTAACAAGGAAAAGAGGGTTTCCTCCCACACTTTTATTAAGCTCTTTAGTTTGTTATATTTTCACCTCAAGCTGAGCAAATTTTGCTTTCCCCATGTGTAATCATACCCTCCCTTTCTGCATGTGTGTGTGTATGAGAGAGAGAGAGAGAGAGAGAAAACTTGGAATGTTGTTAATCAGTTTCAAATGCTTCTTAAAAGGGCAGCATACTTCTTGTTCATGAAAGATTATTTTTAGATGTCTTTGTGTGTGTGTTTTAAGCATCCTATAACACTTTAAAGAAGACAGAAAGGCAGGCATACATAGAATTTCCCCTTTACTATGCTGTCTATAATAACATTCCTATTAGTTGGCTTCAAAAAAAGGGGTCTGTTTTGGCCTGCTGCCCATTCTAACTGCACCATCACCAGTGGTAGTGATAGGTGATGGTATAGGGATAAAATAGCCATGGGTCCTGCAAAGATGGCAGTGAAAGCCGGGAGACAAACCTACCTTGCCAGTCCCAAAGTCATTCTGCTGCCATCACTACACAAAAGTCCAAAAAGGAAACATATCATGAATCACTATACTGTCATTAATCACCAGCATAATTGTGCAATAAGTTACCTCCCTGGAAAATAATGGTAACTATTATGGAAAATTAAAGTCTTTCACATGGGGGGGGGGAGGAAGAAGTAGGCTCTGCTCCTCCACTTGCTCTTATTGGATGTCTTCTACCTTTCCTGATATATGCATGGTCATTTGTCCTCTTCTATAGGGTTACCAAAAAAGTTCTTGGCACTATAGGCTATTTGAGAATGAAAAGGTTATAGACATTATTTTTCAGAAGTCTGTAAGGGGAATAATGACATTTTACTTATTTAATTATTTTCATCTCCACCTCCAGAGAATCCAGTAAGTAGTTGGAGTGATAGATGGTAGAAGGTTTCAGAGAGAGGGGCTACCAAACTATAATGAAAAGTCGGACGATGAAAGATGCTGTAAGTTAACAAGATGCTGTTCCATGTCTTGATTGTCTCTAGTGTTACAAAAGAAACACTCTGGATTAGCGTAGAAAGGAAATAGGAGGGTATAAACTAGGGTGGAGACAAAGATGTTAAGTGGCATGAAGCTTCTTTTCATTTGCTTTTTCAACCCAAGTGGGCAGAAAAGAGAAATTCCATTATAATGACAGCTCAGGTGGGAACCACAGGAAGTGCCAATAAGTTCTGAGATGGAGTAACTAAATTTAGGTAGAATGATTTTTCCATTACCCAAAATGTTGTTCCATTCCCCAAAACATCTTTGATGTACTTCTTTTCTGATTCTAAATTTCTGATATGAGAGTGCAGTGACAGCTGCAACACATTCTTCATTGTTATTATGGAATTATGAAAGAAATGAAACAAGAATCACCTACCCAAAAATAAAAAAAAGATATCTGTGCTGGTTATGGGGGGGGGAATCAAAATCCATATTTGGAAAATACCTTTATTAAGACCAGCTGAAATGCTATAAGAGGTACAGATTTTTTTATTCCCACAGGCCTTTGAAGCAAGGTTTCAAAAAAAAGGGGGAGGGGCTTTAAGGGGACTGCCATACTATTTTAATTGTACTGTTTCTTAAATTGCTTTCTAAATTCTAAATAGTTACCATTCTTTAATTGTATGTTTTAAAAAATTTTAGTTTAATAATAACTTAATTCCATTTGAATATTGATATTTTTAGTTTGTTTGTTTGTTTGTTTGTTTATAAAAGCCTTTGTCATATTTATTTTAATTTATAAGTCATACAGACTCCTGATTTTT
>JAIPUX010001232.1:55951433-55962587 GCA_020142125.1 Phrynosoma platyrhinos | reverse complement strand
TTCACTGTCCAGCTCTCACATCCGTACATGGTAATTGGGAATACAATGTCCTGAACGCTTCTGACTTTAGTGCCTAGTTCTATGTCTTTGCTCTTCAGTACTTTTCCTGGTTCTATCATAGCTGCCCTTCCCATTCCTAATCTTCTTATTCTTGACTGCAGTTTCCATTCTGGTCAATGTTTGATCCTAAACATGATACTGCATTATATTTCACAATGACACCATGCAGCTAATAGTGAAAACCATCAAATACCCATATAAAATAATAAGTAAAACAGAGTTTCTCAATTAAAGTCCAAATGTTATCCCAAGTCCTTCTGGCTTCTGCTGCAGAAAACGGGTAGTTGTAAATGGAGGGTGGTGGAATAAATTTCACTGATGGTAAGTAATATTCTCTTTAGTCTTTACAGTAAGGTTGTTATATCAATGATGAGTAACTAGCAAGTGCCAAATAAATGAAGGGAAAATAATTCTGGTAGCCAATGATTCTGATAGGATGTTATCACATGGAGAGTTGAGGGGAGAAAGTGGAAATAAACGGGCACGAGCGGAAGTCTGCCTCGTCTGACAACTAAATTCAAATTTAAAAGGGGGTTAATTCGAACGCAAGCCTGATCTTTTCATTTTCGGGATTTTTGAGGATTTGAAAAGATCAGGTTTTTGTTTGAATTAACCCCCTTTTAAATTCAAATTTAGTTACCAGATGAGGCGGAACGGGACAAATCCCGTAAATTAAAGTCTTCCACTACTCCGATTTATTTCCACTTTCTCCCCACAACTCCCCGTGTGATAACATCCTCTGATAGTGAAGCAAAACATTCTGCCAGCATAATGATAACAACAACAACAACTTATACCCCGCCCTTCTGTTAAAAACAATCTTTCTGGTAGCAAAACAACTACCTCTGGAGTTTTTATACAGCTGTTTCAATATATGAACCTTCTTCAGTTGTCATGGATTATATATCTTAGTTCACAATAAACTCCAGAATTCAGTGTTCTGGATGCTGTTTTCAACAATCCTTCCTAACATTCTAAATATGTAAAAATAACAATATGAGATACTCCATATCTTTTCCAAAATAAATATTTACTATTTCTTAACATTAAAAGCTTACCTCTTTTGGAACAAACTATTTCCCATTTAGCAAAATTAGTCTTTCTGTATACTGTTTTCTGCAGAAAAAATTATACAAACTCTGAATAATGATTTAAAGGTGAAACTCCAATTCAGTAAATTCTCTTAAAGGCACATAGCTGTAACACTTCACATGAATACTACAATTCCCATGTACTGAAACCCTGGATCTGGCTGAAACTCAATATCATCAACATGCAATAAAGTAATCCTTTAATTATATCATCTAGTAATTGGTATTTGATGATTTCCACTGTTAGCTACATGGTGTCATTGTAAAATATTAATTCAGTATTATTTGTTTGGAATATATAGTATTTAGTTAATATACCATATCTCAGTACGTTGTTAGTTTGTCCCTTGTATGTTTGGTATTTTTTGTGTGAAACCTTCCTGTTGTGGTTGTTCCATGAGATTTGTGCTAACACAAACATAACTTTTTCAGCTTGATATGTTCCATATTTGGACAATAGGATCACTGATTCACTCTCCCATTTTCATGGGGCCAGATTTTAAGTCTTGGTGCAGGAGGCCTTTCTCCACCCAACTGAGTTCCCAGATGACCTGTGGCAACAAAATAAATAAATAAATAAATAACTTGACAGTGGTGCATAATTCAGGGAGTATTAAACCTGGTGGCATCATTGACCCAGAAAGCTTATAGTCCATATATTCCTCAGTGGTGACTGGATATAGGGAGGCATTGTCTGTATCCAAGTGGAAAGTGCTGTATTACCTAGCATATTTAAGAGAACTAGGGCTCAGTGATAATTAAAAATCCTTATCAATGACTTGGATGAAAGAATAGGGGACATTATCAAATTTGCAGATGACACTAAATTAGGGGAAGTAGCTAACACCCCGGAGGAGAGGATCAAAATTCAAAATAACGTTAATAGATTAAAAAGCTGGGCCAGAGCTAACAAAATGAATTTCAACAGGGAGAAATGTAAGGTACTGCACTTAGAGTGGAAAAATGAAATGCATAGATAGAGGATGAGGAACACCTGGCTTAACAAGACTACATGTGAAAGGAATATAGGAGTCCTAGTAGACCACAAGCTGACCATGAGTCAATAGTGTGATATGGCACCTAAAAAGGCCAATGCAAATCTAGGCTACATCTATAGAAGTATAGTGTCTAGATCAAGGGAAGTGATAGTGCTACTCTATTCTGCTTTGGTTAGGCCTCACGTGGAATACTGTGTCCAGTTCTGTACACCAGTTCAAAAAGGATGTGGACAAGCTAGAGCAGGGGAAGGCAACCTTTCCCCTTTAAGGGCTGAGGGACTTCAGCTCCCAGAAGCCTCAGCCATGTTGGCCAATAGTCTCATGTTGGCCATTAGCTCCTGGGATTCTGGGAGCTGAAGTCCCTCAGCCCTTAAAGGGGAAAGGTTGCCTACCCCTGAGCTAGAGTGTGTCCAAAGGATAGAGACTAAAATTGTGAAGGGCCTGGAAACTATGCCCTATGAGTAAAAACTTAGGGAGCTGGGTATGTTTAGCCTGGAGAAGAGAAGGCTAAGAGGTGATATGACAGCTCTATTTAAATACTTGAAGTGGTGTCATATTGAGGATGGAGCAAACTTGTTTTCTCCTGCTCCAGAGAATAGGACCCAGAACAATGGATGCAAGCTACAGGAAAAGAGATTCCATCTAAACATTATGAGGAACTTCCTGACAGTAAGAGCTGGTCGATAGTGGAACACTCTCTTGGATAGTGGAACACTCTCTTTGGAAGGTTTTAAACAGAGGCTGGATGACCATCTGTTAGGCATGCTTTGACTTAGAGTTCCTGCATGGCACGGGTTGGACTGGATGGCCCTCGTAGTCTCTTCTAACTCTATGATTCTAGGGCTGTCCTCATGGTCCACGTCCTCCCAGTTGGCAGGTATTTAAATTTTCAGCAAGATTAATCCCTGCACAGCTTTCTGTTTAGGAGGGCTGTAGCAGGCTGAACACAGTCTGTGCTGCATCAGAGGGGGTGCCATAGGTCTGCCTATCCAATTATGATACCTTTCCAGGTGGCCTTGTCCATGGCATTTGTTACATTTTGTTACATTTGTTACATTCAGGATGGGAGAGCAGGTAGAAGGGACTGGTTTGACTGGTCTGGTGGAGCTCTCCAGAATAGTGACATGTCCTTCCACCTGGATGAGGTCCACATAACAATTGTGGCATTCAAAAGAGGATCAAGTAGGCAAGGATTCCTTTGTCGCTTGGACTGTGCATCTCCTTGCCTGGTTGTCCAGATGCATTAATTCTTGGTAGCCAGGCCATCACTGCACAGCCCCCTTTCCTCCACTGGAATGGTTCCTCTCTTATATGGTATCAATTCATAGCTGTGTTCAAAAGGGCACTTAAGCAGTTGGGAGTCCAGCAAATGAGTACAGGTGGCATTCCTTCAGGATAGGGGCAGCCACTATGGCAGCCTCCTATGGTCTGTTGGTTGAAAGTATCAAGGGGTTTGGCAGGTGGAAATTCATGGCATACACCAAGTACATTCAGACAGAGTTCGTGCTGGAACATAAATGTTGAGTTTCAGGATGGCATTGAGACCCCAGAGACACCTGGTTGGAGGACAGCAGAATAACAAGGGTACAGCATGAGGACAGCAAGGAACACGAGGCATCTCTGCAACAAGGAAGGGAATTACTACATAGGACCAAGGCATATAAGGACCAGAATTTTATACTTTCTTCACCCTCCTGAAGAACATGGCCAGGATGAATCTTGGGGTAAGAGTGAAAGGATTGTTGTTGATGGCAAATGCAGTGGTTGTGGTGGGTGGCTGAGGGAGGAACATGGCCCTTCCATGGCCACATTCTAGGTGGGGCTTAGACTTGGGATCCAGGAAGGTTTCAGTGCCCTGAAAAAGGTATAGATAATAATAATATAATAATAATAATTTTTATTTAATACCCCGCCCCTCTGTGCACAATCGGGGCGGCTTACAACATAAAATCAAAACCAGAATTAAGAGCAATATTCCACCCACTCCCCCCCTTAAAAAGTTATTAAGATGGGGGTCTCCTTATGGGATCTGGGGTGGAAAATGCAGCAGAATTGGCTGGTCCAGGTGGGGGCATACACATTTTTGATTCTAGCACTCCAAGGGGAGGCATAGGGGTTCTCACCTGGGAGGACTCCTGTTCCGGTGAGTTTCTATTGCCCTACTTCCATTGTCTGGCAAAGGATGGAGGTTGGTCTCATTGGACACAGGCAGGCTGGCGGGTGGCCCATTCCAATAATATGTATGTGCCAACTAACTGCAGCTGTAATCAATAAATAGTTGTGGCTATTTTTTCATCCAATTATGTGTATAGATTTTCATTAGGTAGAACAGACTCACCCCTGGACATGTAAGTGGGGCTTCAGCAACTTATCCATGGCCAAAGTTATCATCTGGCATGGGGAACTTCAGTCAGGTAGCCATTCATGAATCTGATGAATCTTCTCCCAGGGACCCCAGTATCCCCAGGGAAGATGGAGCTGGAGGGACAGGGAGCCAATGAGGAGGAGGCTGCCTACTCAGTCATCATTGGCTATCTGGGACAACCAGCATAAGGACCACAAACTCTCCAGTTTTCATTCTTGTCAGGCAGAGAGGCATATAGATTGCCGAGTGTTCCACTGGCCAGGCCAATTTTCCTGGAGCTCCAGCATTGTCAGATCCTCAAGCCCACCCTCCCACCCTGAATTCCTAAGTGGTTTTTTTTTTTTTTTTTTTTTTTTTTTGCTGATTGTAATTTATGTTCTGCACATTTTTATCACAACTATGCAGGCGAGACCTGGGGTGGAGTGTGTGGCAGAAATGGCTTGCCCAGGCAGGGGAATATGCATTTCTGGCACACACACACACACCAGGAGAGACATAGGGGATCGTGCCTGGAAGGACTACTGTTCAGGCAAGTTACCATTGCCCCATTTTTGTTCTTTGGTGGAGGACAGAGTTTGGTATCATTGGACAATCCCATGCATATGCCAACTAATTATAAATGTAATCAATAAATAGTTATGGCCATTTTTCATTCAATTCTATGTGTAGGTCTTCATTTGTGAGTGGACTTGCCCCTGTACAATTAAATGTTTATTTCAGCATAAACTGTACAGAACTGTACAGATCTTTGTTTTAGCATAGACTATAAGAGCAAAAATAGAGATACAGAGTTAGATTTGGAGACATTTTTTTCCCTTTAGAAAAAAAAAGTCTTTCAAAAGCCCCTCATCCACATGATATAGTACAAACATCTTCAGGTTTGTTTGATTTGTTTGTTTGTTTTCAACCATACTGTAAGCATGATGTAATGGCATGGTGTGATTACAAAGAAAAGAACAAGAGAACTTGAGGACAAAAAAACTGATTGTGATTTCATGAACATCAACAGTACCAATCAATGAGAACTCCACAGCAGTATAAAATAAGAGCAGCAAGACCCCAGTGGAGAATCAAGGCCAATCTGATTACAATGTGGTTGACTGCTCCAGTGGAAACATATTGGTGAGTAAATATTTGACAGAAACATCTATTCAATAACCACAAGTTGAAAAATATGTGCACAGTCCACAAAGTAGGTCAGGCAATAGCTTTTTATATGTTCAGCTTCCCTAGGATAAGCATCTTGAAACCTCACACACTTCACAAAACTCTTTTTTTTTCATTCAAGATTTAAACTGGTGGCTTTCTGTGATGCTGTGAGAAATAGACCTTCACACAAGAAAGTTCAGATTAAATTTGACTTTTTTTATTCAGTACAGTGTATATGCAGAAGACTGTAGAGTGATTTGTGTAGATTGTTTTAGTGCAGTAATTTTCAAGCTCTTTGCTTTCAGATAACTTATTTCACATTGAATGTTTGCTGTTAAGCCTCTCTCTCTCTCTCTCTGGATCTGTACAGCAGAAATAATACAGTGTGACACTAATTTAACTTCCATGGTTTAATGCTGTGGAATTCTGGGTTTTGTAGTTTTGTGAGAGATTTACCTTTTGTCAGAAGTGTCACCAAACTACAAATCCCAGGATTCCATAGCATTAAGCCATAGCAGTTAAAGCCATCTCAAACTGCATTATTTCTACAGTGTAGATTCTACAGTGTAGATTCTACAGTGTAGATTCAGGGCCTTTGCAGACTACCAGAAATAGTGTAAATTGAGTCCACTTTAAGGGTTAGGGTTAGTGCTAGGGAATCATGGGAATTGTTTTTTTTCTGAGACATTGGAAGTTATCACATGGGGTCTAAAGCAGTCCCATCCCCGTCGCATCCCCGTCCCACTGCACTTCCTTTTCCCCTGTGTTCACACAACGTCACAGAGAAACCCCGTCCATCCCCGTACCATCCCTGTCCCATTGCGGTTCCTTTCCCCATGTCTTCACACGACGTCTCACCCATCCCCGTCTCATCCCTGTCCCATCCCTGTCCCATTGCGGCATCATCCGGCATCATCCCCGTTCTTTTGAATGCTGGATTCTTTGGGAATTACACTTGCCGCAACCAGAATGATACCGGAATGATGCTGCTTTCTGTATACCGGTAAGTTCTGGATGGAAAAGGAACCACAATGGGACAGGGATGCGACGGGGATGGGACTGCTTTAGGCCCCATGTGATAACGTCCATTGAGCCTTCTCTGTCAGAGAGCTCTGGTGCTACAATAAAATACAGTTCCCATGACCCCCTAACCCTTAAAGTGGACTCAATTTGCACTATTTCTAGCAGTCTGCAAAGGCCCTCAGTCTCTCTCTCTCCACTCTCTCCAATACAAAAATGTAGGATTTTATGTGCTGCAGACACTGTAGATTAGTAATCAAGTGCTTGCTTTACATACATGAAGTTCCAGGTTCCATTTGCTATAACTCCAGTTGAAAGGATCAGGAAGCAAGAATGGGAAAGGCCTCTGTATGTTACAGGGTGGTCATAATCGTATAGATAAATAAATGTGTTGGCAAAGGGATAAATGAGAAATTGGCATGGTTTGCAGTTTAGTGTAAATTGATCTGATTCACACCTGCAGGAATTGAACAAGGACCTGCTGCAGTTTTTGTTTGGAAAATCATACCTTTCATCACAGCATTGCAAACTCTCAATTATGTGCATGTAATAATATGCATATCTGAAAAAAAATAATACACACAGAAAAATTAGTATATTTAATATAGTATATTAGTATATTTGTATATTTTCAAATATATTAGGATATTTGAAAACTGCACCCAAACATATTTTAGTCCATGGAAGAATCTGAAAAAGAATGTATATCTTGTAGAAGCCAATGAACTTGAGCTAATGCTATGCTGTTTGGCAATAGAATAACCTGCAGATGTACCTATTGTTCTTCCTTTACTGTCTATGTCACTGCTTGCATTATTTATGTAAGGCAGTATAAGCAATATAAAGGCAGTGATAAACAGGGACACAAGATATCATGAAGTGTGATAGTTTAGCAAAAATAGTATTTTCACTAAGGGGGTTAGGCATGGCTGTATTCTGTCACCCTATCTGTTTAACGTGTATGCTGAAAACATCATACAAAAAGCAGGGTTAAACATGGAAGAAGGCATGAAAACTGGAGGAAGCAATATCAACTTCTAAAATATGTATAAAATATGCAAAAAAACATCATACTACTAGCAGAAAATATCAAAGATTTGGAAAGATTTTTGAAGAAAGTCAGTAAAAAAAGAGGAAAGGCAGGTTTACAGCTGAATATTAATAAAAACAAAAATAATGATTACAACTGATACATAATTTTGAAGTAGACAATGAAGACATTGAAATAGTTTGTTTTCCATACTCAACCATCAACCAGAGGAGACACTGCAGTCAAGAAATCAGAAGAAGATTTAGACTTGAAAGAGCAGCTATGAAGGAACTGGGCAAGATCCTGAAGTGTAAAGTTATATCATTGAATACTAAAATTAGAATTGTCCATGCCTTTGTATTTCCCATTTCTATGTATTGTTGTGAAAGCTAGACAGTGATGGTAATAGGAAGAGAATCAACTCATTTGAAACGTGGTGCTGGAGAAGAATTCTGTGAATACTGAGGACTGTTAAAAAGATCAATATATGAGTCCTAGAAAAAATCAGGTGTGAATTCTCCCTAGAAGCAAAGATGGATAAACTAAGGTTGTTGTTGTTTTGGCCATATCATGAGAAGAAAGGACTAATTGGAAAAGACAATGATGCTTGGTAAAATTAAGGGAAACAGGAAGAGGGGAAAAGGCCATATGCCAGATGAATGGATTCAGTCAGAGAAATCATGACCTGCAAGACTTGAGCAGGGTAATTGAAGACAGAGTGACTTGGACGTCTCTCATTCATAGAATCATCATAGGTTGAAGTTGACATGAAAGCAGTTAACAAGAAATGGTATCCAAAGATGTTAGACTATCATCTCTATTGTATAGATCTGGCACGACCATATTTGTTGGAATAATGGGATTCATACTCTAATATAGCAACAGACTGAGGAAGGCTGCCATATAGATTTCTCTGCCTTTGCTAACACAACATTTGGGGGGGGTGGGTTGCACCATTAAGGGTAACATTTAATCAGCTAGTTATGGGCTAGGAATTTATTTATCCTGGGATGCACTGCTTTTCTCAATATATCCAAATTAGGATACCTCTCATCTCTAAAGAAAGAAAAGGAGAATTATGACCATTCATCAAACTAGGTCCACCCTCAACAGATTCATCCAGACTCTTACCCTTATCTATTTTTAAGCTTTTCATTAAGGAGGGATAGTTTTTCCAGCTAGTCACTGTTAAACTCCTGGCTAGGCCTTCTGTGTTTACATTCACTCTCTCTTCCTCCCTCTCTCTTTCTAGATAGATAGATAGATAATTATTGCCAGAGATACAGTTCTGTGTTGGCTTTTGGCAGATATTCTTCTGGAGACGAAGAAATTAATCCCACCTCTATATTGTGGAAATTGTGAAGGCTGCCTTTCAGAGTGTGGAAAGAGGAGCCTTCCCCAAACTAGCTGGCAGCCTTCTTTTGAAAAGAAAAAAGGTGCATAGTAGGTACAAGAACCCCTAAACCCCTACCCTACATTCACTGCTATCAAATAGTGGTGTATTTGTGTTATTGATTTCATAGGAAGGGGAAAAAAGGTAGGGGGAAGGAGATGACATGCAAGAAATCTGAAAAAGTATCTTGTGATGTCTGAAACTTTTATAAAGTCACTGGCAGATATTGGTCTATAAAATTTATCACCCAGCCTACTCAATATTTGTCATTCTCAGGAACCAGCTCTGCCCTAACCCACTCCAAACATCATGGTGAGATCCAGAACTTTGTAAGCATAAGTGCTTTAGGAAGAACAATCTGCTCACTTTTGGCAGCATAACATAAGGTTAGCCACTCTTCTAATTAGAAAATAATTAAATGCATAAAAATCTATGTACATTTTTGTAACAGACACTTTTTAAAAATACTATAAATTCCAAAAGAAATACTAATAAAAATGCAGGTTTGTGAATATATTTCCAGGTCCCTAATAACCCAGCACACTTGTCAAAATAGGCACTGCCTTCCAGACCTCCCACTGAGATATAATTAATTTGAATGAATTTCTCTCCATCACAAAAGACAAAGGTGGGAGAAGTGATGTAACCGCTATCCATCTTATGCTGGTTTTGCACAACTCCTTCCTTATGACTAGCTTCACATGCTGATTAATAGCCTCTTTCCACTTCAGACTTTAATTAAAAGCTATAAAAGCAGTCAGCTGTAAGCCATGAATGTGTTGGCGACAAAAAAGTGCCATTATATAGTGGTAAGTTCAAGCACTGTACAAATTTAGTGTGAAACCATATTAAGTAGTTCCATATGCCTTCATTTAATGTAATATTCAGAGGGCTACTAGGTAGCAATGGGAGAAGCATGAGACAGTCAAGTATCAATTAAAGTCAGAGCACATAGTTTTATGCATAATGATTTTTGCTCATACAGTGATAACTCCAAAAGCAAGCTGCGTCCTAAGAAGAACTTTGGAGAACAGCTCTATGCAAATCATGCAACACTATTCAGATCTCTTGACATTCAATCCCGACAGCACAGGTGAAAATAGTATCATCTTTTTTTCTTTTACTTCAAATATTGTTATTATCAAATTATGCAAAATAAATCTGTATTAATACATCACACACAGACAATTCTAGAAAATTTATAGAGCCTTGGAATGAATATTAGAATCAATAATGCTTTCATTCCATGACTCATTCATAGTAACTCTTTGAATAGAATTATAGATCATATGCCAGTCACATTAACCTGATGCCTCTTTTTTCGTTACAAGCTACCCTTTCCTGAAACCAGACTCTGCAGCTTTTCTTCTAAATTCTCCTCTCTTCTCTGCTTTTATTCCCTTGTGTATGTTTGTATGTGCCTTCAAGTCTCCTGTTGACTTATGATGACACCATTAATAGGGTTTTCTTATGCAAGGGATAGTCAGAGATGGTTTAGCCTGTTCCTTCCTCTGAAAATAATACTACTACTACTACTACTACTACTAATAATAATAATAATAATAATAATAATAATAATAATAATAATATTTATTTATATACCGCCCGGTGGCGGACCAATCTAGGCGGTTTACAAGTAAAAAATTGCATACAGGTTAAAATAGAATAACTCCCTCCCCCCCTTAAACAACAATTAAACTACATATCAGTTAAAACAGTGATTGTTAATATGACAATAAACAATAAAACAATTGAAAAATAAACCAGCAAACCCCGTACAACTTCAGTTCTAACAGGATTGAGAAGACAGTCAAGAGGGAGAGATCCAAGGTCCCAAGGTCCCAATATCCCAGGCCAGGTGTTTCAGTCTGGAAAGGCCTGCCGGAAGAGATCCGTCTTGACAGCTTTCTTGAAACTGTCTAAGGATGTCAACTGGTGGATTTCATCCGGCAGGCCGTTCCAGAGCCTGGGGGCAACAACTGAGAAAGCCCTCTGGGAGATCACCGCAAGCCTAGATTTTGGAAGCTGCAGGAGATTCCTCCCAGAGG
>JAIPUX010001232.1:55934771-55945157 GCA_020142125.1 Phrynosoma platyrhinos | reverse complement strand
TACTTGGTTATGTCTGGGATTTTCTCAATTGTGTGTGAACAGCAAATATGATTCCCAGGAGCGCTTCATCGCGCTTTCCTTAATTATGCGATGATGCTAGTTGCGTCTGATAGCCATTTACGTTTTGTGGTTTATTCCTGGATTTCTTTCGGTTTATTCCTGGATTTATTCTTATTTCGCTTTCTTATCGCTTTGTGTCCTGCGTGTGATAAGGTCCCATATCATGGAATGCTGCTATGCAGTGTATTCTTGCACAGAACTTGGGAAAGGTATTTTTGGACAACAGGCCTAGGTAGCAAGGCCATTGCTGGGAGATGTTGTCCAAAATAATTTCCTCAAGGTTTTAGTTATGTGGGTGTAAGTCCATTGAAATTGATGGGTCTTGCATCTGACCAGAATTATAAAACTGCACAACATTAGAACAATTGTGACTGAACTGCCCCTCTGATGGGCAGCTGAAGACCCTTGCTTCACCTATAGTGGAAAGTCACAGGCTTCCACAATGGGAGATTCCTGTGATGGGACAGGATGGATCCGACTTTGGAGTTTCTGGATCCAAAGTTGTGCCATTCCTCTGTGAGGAGCTATGGCATCACAGAGACATATAGGTAATTTGTCTTCCATTAGTTTCAAAGGTGGAGGAGATTTAAACTGAAAATAGCTGGGTTGAAAGTCCAGCAAAATTATTGCTGCACACATACTTTCTGCTCTGGCTGGCATACTATAGCAATGCATTTGATGAGATGAGATATTTTTGATGTTGCTCCTTGAGCAATTTCACCTCAGCCTCTTCTTCCCATCACTTGTTCTGACTTGTTCTGTTTGCTTCAGTGATATTTTGTTACAACAAGATGGATTGCAGGTTGAACTGGTCATAATATCTACATCAGGGGTAGGCAACCTTTCCCCTTTAAGGCTGAGGGACTTCAGCTCCCAGAATCCCAGGTGTTATTGGCCAATATGGGACTATTGGCCAACATGGCTGAGGCTTCTGGGAGCTGAAGTCCCTCGGCCCTTAAAGGGGAAAGGTTGCCTACCCCTGATCTACATCAACACAAATGTCCAGAATACAATAGGTGTGTTACATACAGTGATAGCTGGTGGCTTCCACATCAGTGAAGTGATAAACCTGTTCTCAACTTTAAAAGAACTATTCAGCATGTGATCCCAACCCCTCCCCCCAAATAGGTTCAGCATTTTAGATAGTTCCTTTAAAATTCTCACAAAGGGTGTATCCACATAGCAGAACTGAAGCAGTTCAACATGACTTTAACTACCATAATTCTATCCTATATAATTGTTGTTTGGTGGCACCAGAGCTTTCTGACACATCATGTTGAATACCTCACCAAACTACTAATTCCAGGATTCTGTAGGATAAAGTCATGGCAGTTAATATGGTGTTGAACTCCTTTAATTCTGCTGTGTGGATACACCCTAAAACTGAGAACAAATTCATTGATTCATTGACATAGACGCACCAGCACTGATCACATGAGTTGTGACCTTCTAAGGGAAATGTTGAGATCCCCCCACATGAGTGGCCCACTGCACTCTGTACTTCATGTAATCATGTATTTTCCAGTAATCTCTAATCCACCCTCTTTGCTATGGCAAAGTCAGAAAAGGAATACAGACTGAGATTCTAGATCATCTACTTAGCTAAGTATGCTAAGCATTCATAACTGTGATTCTGAATTCTGGCCAAAAATTCAATATATGTAGAAATTAAGATCACAAGAAAGCTCTTAAAGGAAAAGCAATAAACAAAAGGAATGAGGGTTACTGTGCAAAGCATAGAATAAGAATATTATAGACACTATTTCATTATTTCATTCACTACAGAATCTTATGCATATTTTTCTAAAAGGTAAGTGCTACTATCTTCACTGGGACTTATTTCTAGTTTCTAGTAAATATATTTAGGATTGCAGTTTGACCCTCATGGTGTAAGGCATTAAAACTATGGTTGATGACATTTTGATGCTTCTATGGCACCATAAAGTAACAATATTTTATCTGATTTTCGATATGGAAAAAGAAAATTATATGACAATGTGCTACTGTTGCAAACAAGAAGAAATTGTACCAGAAATAATACCTATCTTTCTAGGCCAAACATAGGAAACAGGATGATAGGACTGAGAAGAATATTTCAAAATATTTTTAAAATGGTTAAAAATGTGTTTCTTGAGTGCTGATAAATCCTGACAAGAAACATTTTGGACTGTTAAGAATCTCTTCAATTCAGGACTTATTTTACACAAACTTTACATTGTTGTTGTTGTTGTTGTTGCATAGAAAAAATTGTGTGTGTGCAGAAAATTATATTATAATATTATAATATTATTGTTTTCTGCATACAAATACCATATATGAGTTCTGTGGAGAAAAATTCTTGGAGTGTAAATAGTATTTAAAAGACTGCAAACTTTTTGATTCTTTTGCAACAAGAAGAAAATTGTTAAAATAATGATTTTCTCCTTTGAGAAGAAAGTTAGTGAATTATTTCAGTAAGGCCTTTGACAAAGTCCCTCATGGTATTTCTGCAAACCAGTAAAATATGGGCTAGACAATGCAACTGTTTGGTGGCCTTATAATTGGTCAACTGGCTGACCTAAAAGGCTCATTTTCATACTGGAAATAGGTGCCCAGTGGAGGGTTCTGTCCCAGTGCTATTTTACTATACCATTGTATATAATGAGGCCACCCAATTTACCAGGGCTAGCCTGGTTGCTGTGGGGGAAGTTGTCATGCTGGGCTGGTCCTCCTTGCTTCAGCCACCCACCAGCAAGCTTCAGAATGGGCCATGTGGGCCCAGATTGGCTGCTGGGGCTGTGGAGGGTGGCACTTCTTGTCCAGGGACAGGACTACAACTCCCGGATTGCACTGGGAATGGAAGTTCCATCCCATTGGAAGGCACTGGGGCTTTGAGGCAGCAGAATTGGTTGGGAAGGCCAGAAGGGGTGGGACTTCCAGGCTTTCTGGGCAGTGATTGGCTGGTTGCCCTATTTAAGGCCTCATGGTACTGCAGACCAACACCATTTTAACTTGGCTTTCAGCGGCAACAGACCAGGCCAAACAGTTGGGGTGAGAGACTGGCTCAGCGGTGAGTTATTGGGCTAAAACTGAGGGTTGGGAGGGGCTGATCAGTTGCAGTGGCTGCACAACCAGCCCAGCAATGTGATAGTGGGGGCTGAGGGAAGGGCTGGGAGTGTCAACCAGCCCAGCCAGGCTCAGAGATAGCTAGGCCAGGCCCAGAGTGAACCAGGCATGAGCCAGGCTGAGAGCACAGCCAAGAACAGACAGAAGGCAGCTGGGTCCAATGCAAGCTCAAAGGCTCAGCCCTACTAATCTCAACATGCCCCCTAAGCAACTTAAAAAAGGGGCCAGGATGAACATTCTAGAAAATCCTGGGTTCCCCTGGCTCCCAAGTGGAGGCAACAGCACCCTGCTGCTCAGCGCCATGCTATACAGTGCACAGCAGTGCCACCTGAGGAGCCCTCTATACCTGTGTGCCTCCCCCATCTGTGGGTGAGGAGGTACTGGTGGGTTTCATGCACACTCTCTCAGCATTCCTGGAACAGGTTGGGCGTGCCTTGGGCCAAGCAAATCAAGAAGAAAGCCGGGAGTGTGGTCAGGACAAGAAGCAAAGGTGTACATGCAAGGAGTCTTCCCCTAGTAGCTCTACCAAAAGGAGCTCATCTACCAGTAGCAGTAGTTCTAGCAGCAGCTCTTCCATCAATAGCAGCTCCTCCACCAACAGTCCTAGATCCAGTTCTTCTCACAGAGCCTCCTCTAAGTGCCTAAAAGAAGAGCAAAAGGGATCATGGTAGAGCAGCCAAGGTTTCTAGGGATGGGGATGTTAAGTCTTCCAATTGGGCATTGGGAATGGATGATTACTGGTTGGGAGGAGCTTTGGTTCTCGGACTACCTTCTTGGGCCATAATGCAGAGCTACATGCCCTGGGTTAGAGGGGGTGTGTGGACCCACAGGCCTCTGCCTTCCCCATGTTCACATGAGGGGAAAATCTCCCAGGCCTTCGCCCATCAAAAAAGATCAGAAAGTGGATCATTAGGGGAAACTATGTTTACTCTGTTGAAGCCTGTAGGGGAGGAGGCTGGGGCTATTACTTCCAAGAAAAGATACAAGCAGGAGTCCAAAGCTCATTACATGGAGCACTCCTTTGCCAACTGGACAGAGGGCTTTTCCATTTTCTTGGGGGTTGTCACCATGGCTTACCTTGAGTGCGCCTGGATATTTATATAACCAATGTCCACAAGGCTAAGACCATTGTGGTGGAGGCTGTGGCCATTGCTTATGACACTGCCTTCCACCAGCAGGTTTCCCAGAGTGACACAGATAGGTGGGACCTCATCAACAGTCATATTTGGCTGTTGGAGGTAGGTTCCCATGTAAAAGGGAAAGATGATCCCTCCAAGAATCCCAAGTGGGTGGAAAGAGGAACTCCTGAAGGCTTGTGTGCTGGGAGTTCAACCTAGTAAATGTGCATGCCCATTGCAAGTTTGAACATTGTTGCAAGCTGTGCATGGGCCCGAATTGCAAGCTGGCATGCTCCTGACCGACAGGCTCCCAGCTGCCCTTTCGGGTGGAATGCCCCACTCTGACAACCTCTGGTAAAAAGGATGGAGCCCCTAGCTCTGACTGGAGGGTTGGGGGGTCAAAGTGAGCATGCTGAAGCTTCCTGGTCATACTTTGCCGTTGCACCCACACCAGTGCACCCTGCGGTTTTGCTCTAGCCCTCAATAGTTACTCCTTCACAGAGATGGCCATCTTTTTAGCTTATGGTTTCAGAATTCTGGCTGTGGGCCTGTAGGAGGCCTGAGATGCCCAGAACCTAAAATCTGCCAGAGACATGCCACAGGCTTCATGTCCAAGATCCAAAAATAATGTGGGGCTGGTAGGGTGGTGGATCCATTCAATGCACTGCCCATGCCCAACCTCAGGGTTTTTCCCCTTGGAGTAATCCCCAAAAGAGCCCCAGGAGATTCCACCTCATTCACCTTTTGTCTTACCCTCCTGGTGCATCAGTCAACAATGCCATCCCCCCAGAGCTTTGCTCGGTCCGTTATGCTTCCTTCAACCATGCTTTCAGGCTCATCCAGGCATGTGGGTGGGGAGCCTCTTTGGCAAAATGGGACATCCAGTCAGCATTCCAGCTATTGCCTGTCCACCCTGATGTCTTCTGCCTGTTGAGTTTCAAGTTTGAGGGTCAATGGTATTTTGACAAGGCCATGCTGATGGATTGCTCTGTTAGCTGTGCAGTGTTTGAGACATTCAGTTCATTCTTGGAGTGGGAGGTTAGGAGCCAAGCCACGTGCCCTCTGGTCACCCAATACTTTGACGACTTCCTGTTCATTGATGAGGCTGGGGGTGACGGTTGTGCCAAACTCCTGCCCATGTTCCAATCTCTTGCTACAAAGCTGGGTGCCCCCTTAGCAGCTGAAAAGATCAAGGGCCCATCCAAATCCCGCACATACCTCGGAATCCAACTAGATTTGGTGATGGATGTCTCCTGCCTGCCAGAGGATAAGCTCTTCACCCATCACTCCATGATCCAGGCCACCCTCTCTGCTCAGAAGGCAACTCTGAAGGAAATCCAGGCCATCTTGGGACACCTCAACTTTACATGCAGGGTGGTTTTCCTGGGTAGAGCATTTTGCATCAGACTAGCTAGGACCACAGCAGGGGTCAAGGTTCCACACTACCACATCTGCCTCTCCAAAGGCATCAATCAGGACCTTAGCTTGTGGGAGTAATTCCTCAAAGATTACAATGGCGTCTCCCTGTGGCAGCATCCGTGGGACTTGGGACAGACCTTCAGGTACATTCTGATGCCAATGGAAGCCTGTGCTTTGGCATATACTTCCAGCATCATTGGTGTACCTAACACTGGCCCACGCATTGGGCTCAAGGGGGTGGGGGTGGATCTTGCGAGACCTCACTTGCCTAGATTTTTTTCCTATCATGGTAATGGTCCACATCTGGGGCAACCCCTTTGAAAACAGGATGGTTTGCTTTTGGTGTGACAATCAGACAGTAGTTAGGATTCTCAACCACCAAAGCTCCAATATGAGCATATTATGGATGGCTCAACCAGCTTGGCAAAGGTTCCTCAATCATGCTACAAAGGCTACACAGCAGTCACCTGTACCCTGTCTGGACTTTACGCAGATTCATGGCATCTCCCCCATAGATAGAAAGCCCAGTCTTTACCCATGAAGATGGCACCCAACTAACATGGTTCCAGGTAGTGTCAATTCTTCATTTGGACTTACAGCATGCCTGGCTTCCTGCTAAGGACTCTGGGGGTCACTTGTTTTGCATTGGGGCCACCACCACCACAGTGAAGGGATGTGGCTTGCCAGTTGAGTCAATAAAGAAGATGGACAAGTGAAAATCTGGGGCATTTGCCAGTTACATCCATCCAACAATGGACTCTTATGCAGGACTGCCTTGCGGATTTTGGAGGGAAACCCCATTACAGGGGTGATCTACAGCTTGCAGGGGTTGGCAGATGGTGGGCCCTGGGGGTGGACCCAGCCTTTTGTGGTAGTAGCATGGGTCTCAGATCTAGTGGACATGGTTTATGGTGTTGTGGTGTACTGGATCAGGAGTCTACTATGGACCCAGTGTGCTGAGAGTGTTGCAATGCAACTATTGTGGGGTCAACACAGGATCAACATCCCCCAATGACAAGGGGTAGAGGTGCATATATGCACTCAATCTCCTTCCTGAGATGGAAACATACGATCAGTCAGTTAGCCCTTTGTCATGCTGATGCTTGGCCATGACCAGGCAACTTGATTCATTGACCAATAGGGGGTTGGTTGAGGACAGATCCAGACCTCATGCATTTCAAGCCAACCCTTTCTGTCAGCTGTATGAGGGGAGTATCATAAAGTAATAAGTATCACCTGGAAGTTGTCAGGGTATATTGATGAAATTTTGTATATGTCTTTATTGGTCCCTAAGTGCATGCTGTTGAGAAAATCAGGTTTTTGTGTCTTTTATTTTTGTTACAGGTTGTGCCAGAAGTTACTAAAGTGTAAAATGGAGAAGATTGAGGCTTACAGAGTGATAAAGTTCCTACATTTGAAGGGGAAAAGTGCCCGGAAAATTCATGATGAGATGATAGTAGTTTATGGAAATGATTGCCCATCTTATGACACTTTTGTGAGGTGGAAATGAATTTCCAAACTGGTCACATGTCCCTCACAGATGAGCCAAGACCTGGAAGACCATCACTGATGGACGATGCAGCCACAGTGAAGAAAGTGGAGTGTTTAATCCTGGAAGACAGACAAGCAACCATCCAAATGATAATGAATGAAACTGGTCTCAATTATAGTAGTGTGTGGGAAATTATTCATGGTGAGCTGCACATGTGTAAGGTGTCTGCACATTGGGTTCAACATTTGCTAACCCCTTTCTAGAAACAAACATGACGTGACCTTTCAAGAGAGATGTTAACACTATTGGAACAGGATGAAGAGGAGTTTTTTGGTTGTCTTGTAATCATGGATGAATCTTAGACCTATCAGTATGATCCAGAGATGAAAGCCATGAGCATGGAGTGGAAGCATGCTGATTCCCCTCCCCCCAAAAAGGCAAAGGTACAAAAGTCAGCAGGGAAGGTCATGCTCTCAGTGTTTAGGGACTTTTGTGGAGTCATTCTCACAGATTACCTTGCAAAGGGCCAAACCATCACTGGCACATATTACAGCAATCTTCTGGACATGATGAGAGATGCTCTGAAAAAGAAACACCACAGAATGCTTTTCAGAGGCATTTGTCTCCTAACTGACAATGCACCAGCTCACTCATCTTAAGTTGCACTTAACAAAGCAAGGGCATGTGGCTTTGAGATCTTGCAACATCTGCCTTATTCTCCCAACCTTACACCAAGTGACTTTTTCTTGTTCCCAGAAATGAAAAATCAATTGTGGGTTGCCAATTTGACAACTCAAATGATGTCATTCATGAAGTAGAAGAGTGGCTTAAGGTGCAATCTGCATACTTCTACAATAACAGTATTTGGAGGATCAAGAAACTCTGGGGAAAATGTATAAATCTGGATGGGAACTATGTAGAGAAATGTTAACAGCTACAAATCAAAACAAACTTTCTGTCAATTTTTTTTAAAGGTAATAATTAAAACTTTACTATACCCCCTCATATTCAATAAAGTTGTGGCCTTGTCCTTCCAACTCAGTGTATTGTGATGTTTATTGTGACTCTTCTTTCCAAGGAAAATGGGACTTGAGCATACACAGACTTTAGTATCCCTGGCGTGTGTGTATGTGTCTTAGAACCAAGCACCAGAAAGATACCAAGGGCCCACTGTACATGTTTTAACTATTTGTGAAAGCAGAGTTCACATGGTTCCTCTCCAGAAGGTGACTGCAAAGCTCATTTTGGAATTTAAAAATATCATAAAACTATTTTAATCTGCTTTTAGTCAGGCATAGTGTGAAGATCATGAACAACATAAAAATATGGAAATTATTTTTTTTAATACAGATGCCTTTCTGTATTAATATTCCTAAAAGTTAATGTGCAAATATTAGTTAGGCATATAACCACCCTGACTTTGCATTTACTTCCCTCAAATCTTGCAATGTCACTGGAGGATTACAGGATTTTTTTTAAAAAAAACTTTCAAAATTAAAATTGCCATGGCAACTTCCTGCTGATACTGTACCAGTTCCAGTCTCAAGGCAAATATCTTTAATTTCGCAGAGCAACATGAAATTAATCTCAACAAAAGGAATTCAATTTTCTTTCCTTTTTTTTTACAATGTACTTATTGTTTTCATTCATGTTTTGTTACCTATTGTATCTGTGAAACATGCTCCATGAACGCAGAATTAAAATACATTTACATATGTATTCCATTTCATGATAGCACACTTGCACTGAAACATAGTAGACTAGGCAGTCATTTTAATGAAAGCTTTTAAAAGTCTCAGTACGGCAATAGTCTACAATCTGGTGGATAAATATGCCACAAATGACAAATTAATATGTGCTGGCCTTCATCAGCAATGGAGACAAATGTTATTCTAATATTTTGGACTTTGCTCAGTTTTTACTGTTTAGGGAATGGCTGATGCAAGTGGCCTGTGCATCAGCAATAAAGAAGGATAAAGTGCCCTCTATTTGAGAAAAGAGTGAGCTACAGCTTGAATTGCTGAAACACTAAAGCAGGGATAGGTAACCTTTCCCCTTTAAGGGCCGACTGACTTCAGCTCCCAGAATCCCAGGAGCTATTGGCCAACACAGGACTATTGGCCAACATGGCTGAGGCTTCTGGGAGCTGAAGTCCCTCGGCCCTTAAAGGGGAAAGGTTGCCTACCCCTGCACTAAAGGGTTAGGAAATTCAGAAAGAAATGGAGTTTATTAGGCTGCCAAAGCCATTAAACTGCTTACATATAAAAGGGAGTGTGATATTGAAAACCCAGTGGGACTCCTATTTAGATGGACCAGGGACTGCTATTTTCTGCCAAAGGATAATGTGCTTACAGCATACTAAGGCCCCATTCACACTCATGTTTTTGTGCTGAGTAGATCCAGGGAGATCCAATTATGCAATATCAAATCAAAGTTCCCACTATTGTTTACCTCGATTGAATCTCTCCATAGTGATTTAACCCTGTTGGAGTTCACATTGCCATTTGTATCAATTTAAAATGGAGCTGCCATTTTGATCATTCTTGGGTTTTTTTTTTAAAAAAAATATCTTCCAATCAAATGATGTGCACCTATGTCACACTGTTTGGGAGAATCCCCCCCCCCCTTCAGCATCAGAGGATGGCAATGGCAAGCCCCTCTGAAGAACCCTTGCCAAGAACCCCTGCAATAGGTTCACCTTTGGGGGAGTCACACTATCTCATCCTGAGAGCCTAACTCAAACCCCCAGTGGTAACTATACAAAAGCAACATTGTGCATAAGCTGTCAATATTTTTTTTTTTAAAATCCACTGTCTCATCATGTTCCCAAGAGACAACCCCCTCCCCCCATTTTTGAGTGCTCTGGGAATCAGTCATCAGCAGTGCAGATGAAGTAAAGGGATAAATTCAACTTCCTCCCAGTCCCATGGAAAAGCTTTCTCTCCTCTTCCTCCTCGATACCACATTAATTCTTCCATCCCAGTCCCTTGAGAAACCTTCCTCTCCTCCTCTTCCCCTTCTCCTTCTTCCTCCCCTTCCTCCTAAGAAACCCTGGGATAGGTTAGCCTTGGAGGGAGTCACAAACTTTCAGCCTTGGAAGATGGCAGTGGCAAGCCCCTCTGAAGAAACCTTGCCAAACAACCCTGGGATAGGTTAGCCTTGGGGGTCACACTTTCTCAGCCTCAGAGGATG
>JAIPUX010001232.1:55917219-55928652 GCA_020142125.1 Phrynosoma platyrhinos | reverse complement strand
GTGGACACTCATTCCATATAGGTTCAGCCACAACTATGGCAGGATGCAGACTGCCAGTGGACTCTATGAAAAAGATAAGGCAGGTGGAAGTCCAGGACATTTATTGGTTATATACATCCGGGCCTGGTCCCTTGCTTGTGACTGCTGTTGGGACTATGATTTGGGAGATACAGCTTTCAGGGGTGTTGGTGGAAAGCAGTTCCCCCCACGGCAGAGGGGCCAGCCTTTTGTGGTGGCAGCATTGGCCATGGATCTGGTGGGCATGGTTTTCTGTGCTGTGGAGCACAGTACTGGGAGTCCCATGGGGACCTGGGGATACTGAGAGCAGTGCAGTGTTTCCATTGTGGGGAAAATTTCTGAGCATCATCCCCTAGTGATAAGGGGTCAAAGACGTGAGCATGCAATCAGTTGGTTACCCCTCATGTCATCCTGACGCCCGGTCGTGACCAGGCAAATTGGTTCACTGAGGAACAGGTGGGTTGGTCGATGCCAGATCTAGACCCATGCATTAGGGCCAACCCCACCTGTTAGCTGTACTCAATAAAGTTGTGGTCTTTTTCTGCCAACTGTGTGTCCTGGTGTCCTTTCTGTGACATCTCATCTTTCCCTGCAAAGCAGAGATATCCTTTGCAAAGCAATCCATAAATATTCAGGGAATGCATTTAAAATGCATACCATCTAATGTTATTGGGATAAAATGGTTAGGCTTCATTCTTGTTCATTCCCTCTTTCACTAGACTGCCTACAGTTCATTTCTCATCTGATGAATAAATCTTAAGGAAAAGCTGCTCCAAAAATATTTTAATGGTTTTTAGTTTCTCAGGCCAATCACACTGTGTGTTTGAAATAATTGAAATAATCAGCACTGAAATAATCTGTTGAAATTGCCATGACTACCATTTAGTGACAAAAAACAAATAAAGCATGATTAAGTAAACATGGTATCCTAAGTAAAGAGTGAAGTAAAGGATCAGAAATGCGAGATTTGAACTGAATACTATCGGCTGTTATTTTGGTTGTTTACAGGAATATGTAAACTCCAGCTTGGCTCAATTATCTGTTCTTGCTGTCTCTTTTGAGATTGGGTTGTTTTGTGTGTGTGTTTTAGATTTAACTGCTCAAAATAGGAACCTCTTATGACTTTCCCATCCAGAAGTGAGAAGAAAGAAAATAATTGGAAAATTCTCCAAAGGAAGAAAAAGAGGAAGAAAAGAGTATCTCTTAAGAAGGGAGAGAAGTCACCAGTGGCAAAGTGATTATGGGCCTCATCTTAGTTGGAAATGCAATATTCCTGAGCATGCAGTGAAGCATAATTCTCAGTTAAATATTCCCTCTTCTCAAAGGCAAGAGTTTTTCTTTGTCCAGGAAAGTCAGGGATGGAACTGACAGGGAAGGATTGATGAGTAACTAAGGGTGTGTCTACATGGGTCAAATAAAATGGTCTCAACTAGTTTTCACAGTGAACTGTCCAAATAATATATAGAACATTGGGGCAAAACCCAGGCTTTTTCATCACTTCAGGACTTTAATCCAAAGTGGTGGTGGGAGGAGGTGGAATTTATCCTGATTTTGAGTTAAAAATCAGGATATTTGCATGTGTGTGTGGTCTGCATCCCTGTCAGTGTGAGGCTAGGGCAAGCAGTCCAGAAATACATAAATTTACATTCATGGGGATGGGGGGGGGGAATGGCATGGCCATATCCATGTGGCCATACATACTACAATTTATTGGATTGGGAGAACTGTGTATGAACATTTGTCTCAAATCTGTCCCTGTGGTCACTCCAGGTAGCGGTAATCCAAATTAAGCTGGTTTTTCCTGATAGTATAGATGTGCCTAGATTCAAGGCTCATTTTGAACAAATTCTCAATGGTATTTTGACCTAAAAGAGTCAATGAAGGTTTTTATACTGGAGATCTGATATTTTAGACTCATCCCATCTTAAATGCATGCCATCACTATAGCAATTTGTACAGTCTGTTACTAATTTACTTGATATTGCTGTATTCTTTTTATCTTTGAATTAACATATTTGAAATACTTGGACACAAAGTGATAAATTTGCCCTCTTTTTTAAATTAACAAAAAATATAGATATAAGAGAAGTGTGTGTACTTTTATCCATTGTACTGGAGAAAAGATTATTTTAATGCTGCACATGAAAATCTCTCCCATCTCATCTTTGTTGCATTTCTCTAAATGCCACCTACATTTTCTTTTCAATTTTATTTCATTTTGAGTTTGTTGTTTTCTTCCCTCACTGACTTTCACAAAAATTTAATGCATTTTCCTCATGTCTGCATTTATTAGAGATGTAATTCTTTGTTATGCTTCATCTTGAAAGAGGCAGCAAGTAATTTGAACAATATTCTTTTTGCTATAAGAAAGTCTTCAAACACCCTGCAGTTTTTGAAGCCTATTTGCAATTCAGGATTTATTGTGTGCTCAGAATTTGCACATGGTTGTTTTACATGGAAAACAGCATTTTCTGCACATAAGATATCACGGCACAGAAATATTTTTTTCCTGCAGAAAAAATATGTTCACAGAATAAGCTGAGGGTTCTGTACTGTTTTCAACTGAACTGTTTTGATTGCTATCTATCATGGGGTTTTCTTGGCACATTTCTTCAGAGGGGGTTTGCCATTATCATCCTCTAAGCTGAGAGAGTGTGACTCACCCAAGGTCATCCAGTGGGTTTACATGACCAAGTCAGGATTTGAACCCTGGTCTCCCGAGTCCAACACCTATGCCCTGTGATTGGAAGTCAGGATCAAGGCATTACAAGCTTACTTTGGAATAATGTACATAAAAAGTAGAAGGGGGCTGTACCACATGTAATTAATAAAGCATAGTTTGACCCACAGAAGAAAATGCATAAGAGAATGCCCTGTGATCAACAGGACTGATTCTCATGAGTTACCCTCCAGGTGTGTACTGCTTCCATATTGAGTTAAAGAATGTATTGACAGCTGAAAACACCCTGTTGAAAAATTAGCAATCATCACAGGAGTGTACAGATTCAACATGAGTGGGGAAAGGAAGTTGTTGGGGTGGGGAGATTTGCACTGGCACAAAGGACACGAGATGCCTCTTTTTGGGTTTAAACAGGCCACAACTTTTATTTTGCTGTACAGGGTCTATTTACAAGTAATAAACTTCCAACAGTTTCATCACATGTATGCGTGAAGGTTTGACCCACCCAGATGGGTGGTCCTTCACCACATGTGACAAAGATATAAACAAATAACAACAACAAATTTTCAAACCCCTCCCTGCTGGAAATGATGCCATATTACATCATATGACATCATTAAATAATGACATCATGCATTTAAATGCATACATCATTTCCTTTAATTTAACCTTTTCCAAATTTACCCCAATTAATTTAATCAGCCAGATTAATTTTCCTGTGGGATGTGGGTCATTACCTGCCCCCAATACAAAGACAAGAAATTCTAATTTATAGACCCTAACCTTAAGTTGTGACAAAGCTAATAATAGCATAAAAACACATCCATTATGATTCTAAGACCCATACCCAACATCAAATTATTCATTTAATCTCAGGGAGGGCAAAAAACCCAAGCTAACTCCCTGGGAAAAATTCCCTCCCAGCCCCCGAAGGCGACAAGCTTAAGCCTGAGAGTAACCAACATAGCTCTTTAAATAAGGGTGGGTGGGTTGGGTCACTCAGTTCAAGCTCTAAAATGGCTGCCGCCACATGGCAGCACAGAGCTATAAAGAACAAACTCTCATCACAAGTCTCGCAAGCTTACAGTCTCCACAAGACTTCCCAGACCCAGACAAGCAACTTGATTGGACCAAGCGGGCAGGTGCTCTACTATCCATGTGCTCTTGACCAATAAGGCCTCTCTTGTCCTTAAATGGCCAGCACAATAAACCCCTCTCGACACATCAGGGGGTGTCTTTCTCTGCAGTTAACCCAATAACCCTTGGTAGAAAAGTGGTTCTTTTCTCCCACTGTTAAGCAAAGGACAGAGATGCAGCAAACACAGAAAGACAGGATTAGGAGACAGCAATGGTGACATGTAAAAAAAATGTGTTACAGTGTGCATAGAAATAATTAAATGTAATTTGTGCAAAAGAGCCTCATGTAGCTAGGATTTATATATATATATATATATATATATATATATATATATATATATTATATATATTTATATATATTTATTTATGTGTGTGTGTGTGTGTGTGCCTCTCATTTTCTTGCCAAAATTCTGAGATTGTTCATTCTCATGTCTGAGAATATGATAAGCAAAGATTTATATCCTTATCCATATTTTCACAGGTACTGATCTTTTCAGATTTCCTTTTCCCTTATAGACTTTGCTCAGTTCTAGAATCATGTTGTACCAACACATGAAGGGGGAAGTATACTCTCCCTAACTTTGCCATTATGAGTTCTGCTGCTGTCCTGAATATAGTAATAGCAGCTTGATTTATATACCACTTCATACCACACTAAGCAGTCTCTAAGTAATTTACAACTGTAAACTAATTTCTCCCAACAAGCTGGGTCTTCATTTTAGTGATCTCGGAAGGATGCAAGGCTGAGTCAACCCTGAGCCCCTGGCTGGGATTGAACTCACAACCTTGTGGTTTGTGAGTGAGTGGCTGAAGTACAGGCATTTAACCTCTGTACCACCAGGGCTCTTTTGTGCCACCATGGTACCACCATGGAGAGTGACAACTCTGAACAGAAGAGCTTCCCCTATGTGGGGATGCTTGCCACCCATCTTGGGACCCTGCATTGTTTGTTTCCTGACAGAACATGCTTACATAACAATAAAGAGGGCTTAAGCCTGACATAAGTAATTGCATACATTGTTACTTACATTGTTACTTAACATTGAAGAGAGTTTAATAGATAGGGAGGACCATGACTAATGCAGAGCATTGGTCTCGTTTAAAGCATAGTTCCACCACAGCTATTACTCTACTCAAATCATTTTATTTATTTATTTATTTATTTATTTATTTATTTATTAGCTTGGCTTTTGCTTTTCTAGTTATGCCAATTTCATCCTGCTTTGGTTCCTTGATATCTACTGGAGGTACGTTCCAGGATCCCCTGTGGATACCAAAATCTGTGGATGATCAAGTCCCATGCCATACATGGCATGGTGAATGGCATGGTGAAATGGTTTCCATTATATAAAATAGAAAAATCCAAGTTTGCCTTTTAGAATTTATATACTTTTGAAATATTTTCAAAATGTGAATGGCTGAATCTGTGGATAAAGAATCCATGGATATGGAGGGTTGATGTAATTTTAATTTTAATTTAACTCTCCCATTCAGATCAATGAGACTTAAAAAATGTCTCATAAAGGTAAAACAATTTTGGGTTATGCCAACTACATGGTAGAAGCACATTATTTTTATACCAGTTATTCTTCTTTAAAAACAACAGGAGTTGTTTATAATGGTAACATCACTATATGGACATTACTTTAATGTCTGTATAATCATGTGTGACTTCTACTACATTTTTCCCATCTAATAATAGAGGAAAGAAAACATTAAAAGGCTAGACACAATATAAAGACAGCATTCCAGCAATGGAAAAAAGTGTTAGCTAAAATACCATTACAGACCAACAATTTGCTTTATCCTGAGGAGTTTTCCCATAGCTCTTATGAAGCCATTGTCATCCCAATAATGTTGACTCAAGTGTGTTGTAAAAGCAGTTAGGACATGCTGCAGCAGTGCTATGCTTTTGGTCATCTATCACTGTCTCTCTTCTAAGCATCAAAGTAGTTTTGCTTTATTTTTAGGCTGGGGTGCATCATGCAGGTAAAACAAAATGAAGGGCCTAACTAGTTGTTATGATGAGTGTGCTGCTGCTGTGACAACTCTGGTTTTCTTGAAAAAGTCATCCATATATTTCATGGTCATGGGGCATTAATGGCACAATATCTGTGTATTCCCATCTTGCCACCTTCATATGTAGAAACTGAAAATTGGAAAATTGACTTTTTCAGACTACAGCTCCCCATTGGATTGGGGATTTGAGGAATCCTAGTTCAAGAAGGGAATGTTCCCATGTTGTTTTAAAGGGGGACATTTTTTACCCCGCTTTAAGGTTTCTTAACTTGAAATTCATGGATGGGCTTTAGGGAGTTTGCAGACTGAGGCTGCAGCTGCAATGCAGTTCAATTCCACTTTAACTGCCATGGTTGCATGTTATGGACTTCTGAGATTTGTAGTTTTACAAGATCCTTAGCCTTCTCTGCCAAAGCGTGCAGAGTTTTGTGAGATATTTGGCCTTCTCTGTCAGAGAGCCCTGGTGCCAAAACAAACTACAAATCCCATGATGCCACAACATTGAGCCATGGCAGTTAAAGTGGTGTCAAACTGAATTATGTGTGTGTGTGTGTGTATTCCTTCAACTTCCTTGCTGTTTCTTTGAATTTTTCCACCTGTCAGAGTGAATTTTAAGGTAAACATTTAAACATGTAATATGAGGGAAATCAATTTCTTATGCAATAAAATGAAGTGCATGCAGAAATTGACAATAGGTAAAACAAAGTTTTTGATGGCTCTAACTAGAAATAATATAAAAATTCTGACTTAACAGCATGAAAGCGTATTATACCAGGAATTTGGTACCATGTGTTTTAATTGAATTTGTTAGATCAGCTTCTGAAGCAAAATCTAAACAACCTTGATCTCCTTTCTCTTCATCCCAAATTCACAAGACAATGGAATGGTTTATGTTAGTCCTTTTCTAAAAGGCACAGCTTCAAAAATCTTACTCAATTATTACAGCATGTTGTCTTTAATCCGGGGAAACATGGCAATAATCAAAATTATTAATTAGTTTACAAAAAAACATCAATATATAGAAGTATCTTTCTGCTATAATCTCTGTAAATAAATTGAAGGGATCTGTCTATAAGCATTCCCCTCAATCCGTGGCCTCAGCAGCTAGGCAGTGATGGAGACCAATAATGTGTTACAAAGCTGATAGACTTACATAATATTTGCAAAAGACTAAATGATGGGTAAAACTTGAAAGTTGATCTGAATTGGGTATCTAAGAACAATTGTATTGAAAAATCTTCACACTGGGCTGGAAAAGAAATGGAAGTTTTATGCAACTCATATCTAAACCTTAATGTGATCATTTAACAACTGATAAATAGTGCTTACTTATCTTTGAAAATTGGGCTCTACTTGCTATCGGAGCTGACAAAATTGGTAAGATAAACCATGTGCCATATATACAGCAGTCAGAAAATGAACTGCAGGCATGGGTTCTTCCTCTAACTTCAGTGATTTAAAAACCACTCAGAAGATCGCTATCTATTGTGATTATTCACATTACAGTTTGTTTCTGTGCACAATCATCCTAATATTAATAATACTAATATAACTATGCCATTATATGTTAGGGCAGATGATTCACTATTCTTATAGAACAAGATAGGGATTGCTGAGATTAAACTGAGAGTTTGCTCAGTTTGGGAAGTGGGAAGGAGCCCAGAAAGGAATTCCTCAGGCATACAGTTTGGAAACATTGAATTTGTAGTGATCAAATATGGAAACTCTTTGAATTTTGCTTAGAATGTCCCTGAGGATAAGCTGGCATTAAATGGGGAACTGTCTCTCATGCCTTCAATATGTAGTACTTCCTAAAGTTTTGCTGACAGAAATATCCCAGTGCAAAGATTCACATCCATAAGAGTGGTAGTTTAACAGTGTTCCTGTACTATTAGTATGGACTCAGAAGACTTGGAAGATTATGATTCTCAAAGATTTGGGGAGTAGGAAGTTGCTTTTGGCATGGATTATTGGCATGGTTGTAGGATGAAAGTTTGTTATTTATTTTTTATAGCTACAAAGATACAGCTTCTTTGAATGAGGAATGATGGAGGAGGAATAAAACATGGATCAAGCATGGGCCCTGTCAGATCCAGTTGTTTCTGTCATATATTGTTGTTGTTTTTAAATTTGCTATTGATATATTTGTAGTGTGTTGGATATGTGGGCATTGTATTTCAGTTTGGAGATGGGTTTAGGAGGGTACAAGGGAGAAGGTGCTGTACAATCATCTTTATGGCCTTGGAGGGTGCATAGACTGTTCTTATTAAAGGCTGGAATGTGTGAGGGTGTCTTCCCTTTTGCTTTGGGAGCTTGTAGCCTGGTTGTGCTTAGTATGTAGCTAAGAGATGTAGGTGGGAGCTAGAGAGACCATTAAAGTTACACTTGTCCTCCATCTTTACTGGGGTTAGGGGCAAAGTACCCCAGTGAATGTGGAAAAACTGCAAATAAGACAAATACTATGTTTTCACCTGAGAGAACACCTCTCTAGGAATCTCTAGGTCCTCTGGTGCAACTTTGTGGCCAAACACTGACCATAGAGCTACAAATGCCTAGTAAAGTCTTCTCCCTAGGAATCTCTAAATTCTTCAGTGTGACCATAGAGGTGCACTGGAGGGCCTAGAAATTCCTAAAGAGAACATATTAATAAAATTCATGAATAATCAAATCCACAAAAGTCAAAGCTGCAGATGTGGAGGGATGAGTGTAGTTGATGGGAATGTAGTTTTGCATGCCAATTTGTATGGGAGGAGTTTGAGGCAATAGGGTTTTAATATGATGTTTGAGCTATGTGTGGGCAGTTCTAACTAGACACATTGCTGAGAATATCCTATTCCTGTGTATCTAATTCAGTTCTTTTGTTTCCACTTCAACAAAAACTGACCCCTTTGGTACATTGGAGTCTAAGGGTTCTTAGTTCTGATAGGCCCATGCAATATCCTATGTGGAACTGCCAACAAGGGTGGGGGGCAAGAACATATTGTTTGTAGTGCAAGCCAATGTATTGTAGTAGTTAGATTTTGTTGGGTTAGTAAAAAAGTAACTATATTAGTAATTTTTGAGAAGCAATAGCAATAGCAATAGCAAGTACATTTCTAAACCACTTATCAGTGCACTTAAGCACTCCCTAAGTGGTTTATGATGTGTAAGCTAATTGCTCCCAACAAGCTAGGTACTCATTTTAGTGACCTAAGAAGGATACAAGCCTGAGTCGAGCTTGAGCCCTTGGCTGGTATTGAACTTGCAACCCTGCTGTTTGTGAGTGGCTGCAGTACAGACATTTAACCAGTGCACCACCAGAGTTTCTAGTGCTACTTTTCAAAATTGTGATTGTGACTAAATAATTGAGGATACTAGAATTATTACTGTGACTAATTTCTTTCAAAAACTAGCTATCCAATTGGTACCAATGTCAGTGTCATTCCAACACTAAGTCAAAACATGGCTTTTTATTAAAGCCTTTGGGGCCTTACTGGCTATCCAATGATGGGTTACATTGTTTGTTCCACTCAAGACTAGTTTGTCAAATCTTACAGGTGCGGCTCGGGAATTCATGGAATCCATGACAAACATAGGCCTATCTCAATTGGTCATCGGGCCCACTCATTGTGCAGGTCATACCTTTGATGTGGTATTTAGTAAGGAAGAGGAATATCCACGGGCAGAGATCATAAAAACCACTGCATTTTCATGGATGGATCATTTCCTGGTCAAGACTGAATTAAGAACCACTGTCCACCCCACCGGGGGTGGTGGACCTATTAGATTGGTCCGCCCTCAATGGCTGATAGAGCCAATTGGATTCCAGAAAGCCTTAGAGGGTTTAATGATTTGCAATGCCGGTGATTCTGTCAAAGCTTTGGTTAATACTTGGAACACTGATCTTACCAAAGCTATCAACACAATCACTCTCAAGAATCCTTTTCAGCCCGCTTCAAATTGTAAGCCATGGTATACACAAGAGCTTAGGAAGATGAAGAGGGCTGAACAATGACTGGAGTACATCTGGTTGAAAACTCAACTCTTATCTGACAAAACTCATCATAGGAACTTTCTTTAGTCCTATCGAGAGGCAATACGTGCAGTGCAGAGATTCTTCTCTGCACATATTGTGTCTGCAGAGTTTTGTCTGGCGGAGCTGTTTAGGATGGTGGGGGAACTAACACAGGTTCCACCTGTGCAGAACCCACTACTTAACCCGACAACGGCCTGCTGTGACACGTTTAACAACTTTTTTGCAGATAAAATCTCTCTGATAAGAGCTGACTTAGATGCCAGTGTTGTAACAGAATCAATTGACATGGCGTCCAGCAACTCTGTTAATGAAATTATACTGGATCAGTTTTGATCTGTGAGTACTGATGATGTGGACAAGTTCCTTGGTAGACTGAGGAAAACGACTTACCCTCTAGATCCTTGCCCATCATGGCTGGCCATCCGGGGTGGGGGGGAAGCAGTGAGGCTGCTTCTTAGGGACATGATCAATGTATCCCTCAGGGAAGGTATATGAAGGAAGTGGCGGTTATATGAAGGAAGTGGCGGTTATATGAACTTTATATGAAGGAAGTGGCGGTTAGGCCGCTTCGGAAAAAAACTTCCCTGGACCCCTTGGATATGAACAACTATAGGCCAGTCTCTTTACTACCTTTTTTTTGAGTAAAGTGATTGAGAGGGCGGTCATTGTTCAACTCCAAGCTGTCTTGAAAGAAACCAATTATCTAAATCCATTTCAAACTGGCTTTAGGGTGGGATTTGGAGTTGAGACTGCCATGGTTGCCTTGGCTGATGACCTTCTTCTGGGCATCGACAAGGGTAGTGTGACCCTATTGGTGCTCCTAGACCTCTCAGCAGCTTTTGACACAATCAACCATAGCATCATTTTGGATTGCCTGAGTAGGTTAGGAATTGGAGGCACTGCATTGCAGTGGTTCCATTCCTTCCTCTCGGGCAGATTCCAGAAGGTGTTGCTCGGGGACAGTTGCTCTGCAAAAAAAGAGCTTAATTGTGGCATCCCTCAAGGTGCCATCCTGTCCCCAATGTTGTTCAACATACATATGAAGCTGCTTGGAGAGATCATCCAAAGACCTGGGGTGAGGTATTATCAGTATGCTGATGACACCAAGATATATTTATCCATGTCTCGGTAGTCAGCTTCAGCTTCAATGGCATCTCTCCCCTCAATGACTGTCTTAATGCAGTAATGGACTGGATGAAGAAAAACAGACTGAGACTGAATCCAGACAAAACGGAGGTATTCATAATAGCAGCCCCGAAACCAGGTTTTGGGATACAACCTCCAGTCTTGGACGGGGTCACACTCTCCCTGAAGGACTATGTTCAGAGTCTGGTGGTGCTCCTGGATCTGTCACTCCTGATGACAAATCAGGTAAATGTGATGGTCAGGAGCACCTGTTACCAGCTTCAGCTGATACGTCAACTGCACCCTTTCCTGGAATTAAGGAACCTTGAAACTGTGGTACACCTGCTGGTAACCTCTAGCCTTGGTTTATGTAATGTGTTTTACATGCAGTTACCCTTGTGCTTGGTCCAGAAATTTCAATTAGTACAGAACATGGCAG
>JAIPUX010001232.1:55891622-55906166 GCA_020142125.1 Phrynosoma platyrhinos | reverse complement strand
TATTTGGCCAGCACAACAAGAAACCCCTCCCAACTTGTCGGGGGGTGTTTTTCTACCGCATACTATAGATTTAACCTCTGTGCACTAGAATAGCAGCAAATCCCAAGGTTGTCCAGGAACTCTTGCTCATACTTTTAAAGAGCAATCCTTTACACAAGATAACATGCTTTAGATGACTGTGTGCCTTTGTAGACTGCCAGAAATAGTGCAAATTGAGTCCATTTTAACTGCCCTGACTCAGTCCTAGAGAATCATGGGAACTGTAGTTTATTGTGGCACCAGAGCTCTCTGACAGAGAAGGCTCAATGTCTCAGAAAAAAAATACAATTCCCATGATTCCCTAGCACTGAGCCAGGGCAGTTAAAGTGGACTCAATTTGCACTATTTCTAGCAGTCTGCAAAGGCCCTCAGTTGCCGATTTTGTTCTCATGCATACAGTTCAGAGGTAGAGGAGGGAAGTGTGCCAAAGGCAACAGAATGTTTTCTGCTAGAGATTAGTCCCAAGTGGGATCTGTGAAAGTGTGGGATTGAGCCTACACACATACTGCACAAGGAAATGTTGAATTTCAGCAGGATACTATTCATCAAGATGACAAATGAAACACATGAAAGGGGATGTTCTCTTCATGATACTTCTCCCTAAAAAGAAGAAAACCATTCTGGACAATTATAACATACTTCTTAGAAAATGCTTTATACTTTAGAATTCAGCCTAGACTCAGATACTAAATCCATACAGGAACATAGAGGGGTTGCAGACTGCCAAAAATAGTGCAAATTTAATCCACTTTTAGGGTTAGGGGTAGTGCTAGGGAGTTATGGGAACTGTTTTTTTATTGTGGCACCAGAGCTCTCTGCTGGCGAAGGCTCAATGTCTCAGGAAAAAAAAACAATTCCCATGACTCCCTAGCACTAACCCTAGATAGACCATTGATATGATATTAGCTAGCTCACCATTCCTTACATGTCTAGAAATTTAGGTAGAAATAACAAAGGAGTCCCATGACTCATTAAAATTATGTTTCATTTGGCACAAACTTTGGCAAAAAGTAGCCCACTTCATCAGACGTATCTGATGAAACCTGACTATTCTTTTCATGTCACAGGATCATAAAACAATAAAGTTGGAAGGGACCCCAAGCTCCATTTTGTCCATCCCTTCCCAGGGCAGGAATCACTGGTAAGGCACATGATTTAAACTTCAATGAGGGAAGAGTCATCATTTCCTAAGGCTATCTGTTCTGATCCAAAACAAGTAAACAAATATTCTTTTTGCTCTCTCTACTTCCCTTTAGACACAAATATTTCTTTGTCATACTTTTAGCTGTACTTTGTTTTCGTATGTTGTAAGCTGCCTTGGGTTCCATTTTGGATGAAAGCTGGGATAAAATTAAATCATTAAATTAATTACAGTGGGCCCTTGGTGTGTGCTGGGGTTTGGTTCCAAGACTGCCTGTGGATACCAAAATATGTTGGTGTTTAAGTCCCATTATATACAATGTCATAGTAAAATTGTGTCCCTTATATAAAATGACAAAAATCAAGGTTTGCATATATATATATATATATATATATATTCAAGCTGTCCATGGTTGAATCTGTAGATGGAGAATCTGTGGCTATGGAGGGCCAAGAGTACAACCCTTCCCTTGAAATCAGGTCCCACTATTTCCCACTGTCACTGTTTCCCACTGTTTTTTACTGTTTTTTGGATGTTTTCCACTGTGTAAGTCATGTTACAAAATATATGAATTAACATCCTCCCAGTTTAGACAATCCAATATGACACCTGCACACTCAGGCTGGAATTGTGCTGAAAGCATTTTCCTTCATTTAAATCCTAAACTCATAATGTAGCCCTGACACAGCTTTGGTAAAGGCCCAGAGGATCATTCTGCTTCCATCTAATGCTTGAGCAAATCAACAAAGCCCAAGTCTAAGGGATCCCCTGACCCAGCTGAGCAAATGTTCAAGCCTAGCTCTTATAATGTATAATATCTAATGTGCAATTAGAGGTATTATGTGTAAATCCTCCTATGTGACAGATAATTTTTTTGAAAAATACAAAAAAAAAGAAAAAAAGAAATGCTGCTCTAATTTAGACTGCACAGAAATTCCTACACCAAAGTGTCTCCCACACTTGTAAAAAAAATGATGTTATCATTGCCTTTTATAAAATGAAGGAAGCACTTCCCTATCTATTTTGGAAAATTGCTAAGGACATAAAACAATCTAATGAAAGATCATAGTGAGAGACCTTACCTGTGTAGACATTATCAGAAAAAATGTATACATTACAATTCGTTTTACAAACAAAGCATTGCTAGTTTGACACCTAATTCATTACTTCTGTCTATCTGTATATAATCTAAAATGCACAAAGTGCATATAACTGAAAAAGCACTTATTTTCCCCTTTTCTCCATGATGACTCTGAGCTATTTAACCTCAGTGTTCATTTCTCCCATTTTGTTTACATGGTTCTGCCTCTGTGATCCCCTTTTCCTTCTTCAATTATCACCATTAATTTCACTGCATAATTAAAGCTTCATGTTTAAAACCCTATTCTTCCCTACACCTAGTTGAGGCTTATGCATGTTGATGATTTGTTTTTGTTGCTTCTTCTTCTTCTTCTTCTTCTTCTTTTTTTTTGGGGGGGGGATCCCCAGTAGTATTTGCCAGAGATCAAAAGTCTTCACATTTTTCAGCCAGATGGTATGGTTTCCATATTCAGTGGGAGGGCCACCTATGAAAAGCCAGATGGAGGAACAACAGAGCAAAATGCAAACAGTAGGGAACTCTATCTTACAAAAAAACCTTAATATACATTCCAAAATCTCTGGAAATAGCCAAAAGGGAGCATGAGCATGAAAGAAAGGCCTAGAAATGTTGCTTGCTTTTAATGACTTGGAATGCCTTGCATTAGCCTTTATAATGTTGTTTATAGCTGTTGTTATCACTGGTACAGTAATATATCCTTTGAAGTCTTTAAACATTCAAAGAGGGAAGCACAGCTCTGTGATAAACACCTACTGGTACTTTGTATGCAGAAAATTCCAAATTTGATCCTGGCTTCTCCATTTCAAAGGATCAGGTAACAGGTGATGGGGAGGACTTCTGCTTCAGACTTTGGAAACTAGTTGGAGAACAAAAATGCTTGGCTTGATGAACAAACAGCCAATTTGGATATTGTACTCCAAAGTATAATTACGAACATAAATTAAGGCCAGTTATGAGGGCTAATTCCCAGCTTTAGACTGCTCTTCCTTGTTTTGTGTCATTGGTTTGATCCAGGATCTAATCATTATCCTGCAGCCAGAGGATTGGTCATTCATGCTTCACTTCTTTGAGATTATGTGGAGACATGAAAAAAATTGTGTTTTTAATGTACAAAAGGGTGCATTTGCACTGTAGAAATAATGCAATTTGACACCACTTTAAAATCTATAGCTCCATCCTATATAACCCTGGGGTTTGGAGTTTTATAAGGTCTTTAGCCTTCTTTGCCAAAAAGTACTGGTGCTTCACAAGATTCTTAGGACTGAGTTATGGCAAGTTATAGTGGTATAAAACTGCAAGATTCTCAACCATCTAGGATTTTCCTTGTCCAGATTTCTTGAGAAACCTGTTTTCAAACCATTTTTCAAATTGTTTTGAATATTCTTTCAATACCTAACTTGGATTTGAAATTGGATTTCTTACAATTCAGGTCTCTACACTGAATCTGAGCTGGCATCTGACTAATCTGGCAATTGGATTCACTAGGGAAAACAACATACATACATCTTACCCAAATGCTTTATTAATTTTACTCCTCACTCTTCTGTTTATAGACCTCAAAAAATCTGTTTTAAACCATTTCCTTTCACCTTCCTTCATTCTTGAGATTTTATTTTATTTTAAAAATCTGCCTTGTCCAAATTTTTCAGCTGGAAAAAAAACCATAATGGTGTAATGAATGTTTACATCTCTTTCTCAAAACAAATTACTAATAATCATATCCATCTTTATTCCAAGCCCTAAATTGAATGAGGATCCACTGTGCCACGTTCAGTTGTAGTGTAATGTGTACTATTGATATTCATTACTGTTCATTATTGCTTTTCATGTATAATCTCATCTGTTTCCTTCATTGACAAAATTACATGACAGAAATAACGAAAATAAATGAACAAGGTTTGCTGACCTTTTGTCTAAATCCCAAGCGTAATAGCTTTACAAAAGTAAATCCCTTATCTCTTGACTAATTGGCAAATGAAGACTTCATAGACAATAGCCAAAGCTGTCCTGTTAAAGCACAATAATTTTTAAAGTAACCAAATGCTACTATGGCTGTCTGATATGTCATTTTAAAAAATCAACTCTGGTTATATAAATAATGATTGACCTTGAGAAACATGGTCCTATGTCATTCTGTAAGTGATGCTAGTTGGTTTTCTGTATTTGAAACTGAAAGTTAGCCAGTTTGTTTCATCACATGCAGACAGGCCAGCAAACTCCTCTATAGTCTGTATTCACTGCCAAAGCCCATTTTCACTGTGAACTATATATATATATATATATATATATATATATATATATATTTATCATCCAGTAAGATTCAGAAAAAGAATCTGAAGTTCATGTTAGGCTTCCATCACTCACAGAACATTTATCATAAAATACTGCCATTCTCCACTACACATCTTCATTAAAGAAAGGAAGCATGAGCACTCAAGGGTAAACAATTCTTGCCTATGGAAATATATGACACTTATTATATTTCAGTAATTGTATGAATGATATGAAGCAATAATTATGACATTTCTAACTGTAATTAAAGTAGGATTTTTAAAATTATAGATATACAACTTTCGAGGGGGGGGATAATCATGTTTCCTATGGAGGAAATCTGCTTGAAAACTAAATAGAAAAGGAAGGCAAGATAAGAAGTGCAAGAAGAAGAAGTTTCACTTGAACAGATGAGGTTTTTATATTCACATATAAAATTATATATAAAATTTTTTATCATGGGCCGAGTGAGGATGTCATATGTAACTGAGAATACTATATGTTCCTCACTGTATAGCTGAACATACAGCATGGGCTGATAAAGAATCATGATTTTTCTGGATGTTGTTAATAGTGATGAGGAACAATTTGGGCATGGTTAAAGACAGTGAGCAACAATTAGACATACAGTCTGTCAACAACTGAAGATTAAATCCCTCCTTCAGCAAAATAGTGTATGATGTGCTGTTTCCAAATTATTTTGCTTTGTCCTGGATGGGTGGAGTGGGGTGGCTAATTTGACTCTACATTACTATTCATAGTAGAGTGAATGGAAGAAAACAACCCCACTGATAGAAGTAGAGATGGAGAAACTCAGTGTGCCTGGCCATAGCTGTTTCTGTATTTTGCATTGATTTCTGAAGTCTGGAATGTGCACAACAATGAAAATGGAGAGTGATTGACTGGAGAGTTATCACTGCACATTTGAAGATGAAGGTAATGTGCTACCTGATTAAATCTTCTCAAAGCCCAAAGATAATGGGTAGAATCCTGTTGGTGACATTTGTGTATATAACTTAGGTTGCACACATTTATGCCTTGTCAGCTGTTTCACAAGGAGCTATTACAATCCCATTCTGCAAGGTTAGTTTCTAGGAGGGGATGAGATTGGGAATTTAGTGATTGAGGAGGGTGTTGGGTACTGGGACAACAGCTGGCTGCAGCTGGCTAGATAGAGCACTGCCCCATCTCTGATTTCCAGTGTACCTTAGCTACAGAAGTGACCTCAGGAACAACCTGACCCAACTCATTACCGGTACTGGAATCTACTACTAAAGTACTCTTGAGAAGAATAATTCATGCTCCAATGAAGCTCACTACCTTCCTATTTCACTGGCAAGCATCTCTTATCATCAGCAAATTCTTCTTAATGCTTAGAAACAACCTCCTTTCTTGTCATTTAAATCCATTGGTCTGGGTACTATCATCTGGAGTAGCTGAAGACAAGCTCACTCTATCTTCCAAGTAATAGCCCTTCAGATAGTTTGTCATAAGTTGGAAATGACTTGAAGGCACACAAAACACATCATATTACCTCTCATTTTCTGTTCTCCAGGTTAAGCATACTCAACTCCCTCAACCATTCCACACAGTTTGGCTTTGAGACCTCTTCCCATCTTAGCTAGGAAATGCAGTGGCTAAAGTGGTTAAGACACTGACTTTGTTGATTGAAAGATCGGCAGGTTGACAGCTTGAGGCCCGGGTGCTGCATGATGGAGTGAGCTCCCATCACTAGTCCCAGCTTCTGCCAACCTAGCAGTTTGAAAGTTTGCAGATGCAAGTAGATAAATAGATACCACTTCAGTGGGAAGATGAACAGCATTCTGTGCAATCATGCTGGCCACATGATCACAGAGTAGTCTCTGACAAAGCTGGCTCTTTGGCTTAGTAATGGAGTTGAGCACCACCCCCTATGATCAGACACAACTTGACAACTTTGTCAATGGGGAATATCGTTACCTTTACCCTTTACCATCTTAGCTGGCATGGACACACTAGCACAATCTGGTAAAGGTTTCAAAGTGTTATTGCATATAATTGTGGCTAAAAAAGGAAATCATGGTTTTAATAATCCCCATTTTGAAATGGTAGCATAAATGGCTATCTGTGACAAAATATGGATGATGTTCAATTTTACCTATAGACAAATTTGTTATAATAGCCTTGCATTTAACAATTTCTCCTATTATGTGAAATCAACATAATTTCTTATTCTGGTTCTGAAGCAGTTAGATGATGATTGTAATCCATTCCCTGCTGAAGAATGGATTGTAAAATGGGAGATCAAACACAATGATCATGTGAGAATGAGCTTTAAATATTTTCTATTAAAATATAATATTGCATTCCACTAACCAGCTAATCCAAACTGAAAATTGAAGGATGCATTATCTGAAAGAAGACACCTTTCTCCTTTGTTATTTCAGATTAATTTTAGTGAACTGATGTGAATTTTAAAGTAATCTCCATTAAGGGAAGCTGATTTGGGGAAGAATGTTTATAAGTCCTCATGCTCAACCTTAGAAAGTGACTACATACATATTGTCTGACAGTGACCTAATTAGAATCATTTACATGCTAATGAGACTTTGAAAGAGATAAGCAATACCAAGCTTGTAACAGATAATTAATTTCTGTTTCAAAATAAGCCAAAGCTATTTATTCACAATTTATACTACTTGAATTTCAGAAGAAGAGAAGATGAAATAATAAATAAAAATGGGGGATTTGTTTCACAAAAATTACTGCTTCCAGTTTTGATCCACCTTGACTTATTTCTTTTATATTTGAAAAGCAACTTGTGATTCCAAAATCAATATAAGAAAAATATTTACATATTTACATACAAACTGAAGTTTATCTTACCTCTCATATCATATCAGCATATATATTTATTAAAAGACTGACTTTTGATCCATGGTGATTTTTTTCTTAATAAATAATAAAAATAATAAAAATTATTTGTATCCCGCCTCTCTGTGTACACAACCGGGACGGCTTACACGCTAAAACATACAATGCTGTCTACCATCAGCCCCCCTCCAAAAAAAAAAATACAATTAAACAGTCATAGTTTAAAACATACTTTAACATAACAAATAAACAACAAGTAACAAATAAATTATAATAGCTGTGACAGAAGTCAGGGGTGTAACAGGCACAACTTTTTTGGTGGCTGGTTGTCTACTCAGGAAAGGCCTACCAGAAGAAATCCATCTTAACAGCTTTTTAAAAGCTATTTAAGGTGGTAATATGACAGATCTTATCTGGAAGGCTGTTCTGCAATCTGGGAGCGGTAGCTGAAAAAGTCCTCTGGGCAGTTGCAGACAATCTACTTTTTATAGGTTGCAACAAGTTCCTCCCCGAGGACCTGAATGCATGGGATTATATGGAAGGAGGCAGTCCTAAGATAGGCTGGACCCAAGCCATTTAGGGCAGGGGTAGGCAACCTTTCCCCTTTAAGGGCCGAGGGACTTCAGCTCCCAGAATCCCAGGAACTATTGGCCAACACAGGACTATTGGCCAACATGGCTGAGGCTTCTGGGAGCTGAAGTCCCTCGGCCCTTAAAGGGGAAAGGTTGCCTACCCCTGATTTAGGGCTTTAGAGGTGATGACCAACACCTTGTACTGTGCCTGGAAACTGATAGGGAGCAGGTGGAGCAATCTTAAGATTGGTGTTATATGGTCTCTTCTACTTTTACCTGTGACCAGCCTGGCTGCCATGAACAGCCCCATGTAGAGTGCATTACATAAATCGAGACAAGAAGTTATCAGCACATGTACCACAGTTTCAAACTCCCTAACTTCCAGGAAAGGGCACAGTTGGCGTATCAGCCAAAGCTGATAACAGGAGCTCCTGACAATCACATTCATCTGATTTGTCATCTGAAGCAATGGATCTAGGAGCACCCCCAGACTATGAACACAGTCCTTTGAGAAGAGTATGATGCCATCTAGGACTGGGGATTGTATCCCAATATCTGGGTTCGGGGCCACTACTGTTAGTACTTCTGTTTTGTCTGGATTCAGTTTCAATCTGTTTTTCCTCATCCAATCCATTACTGCTTTAAGACATTCATTAAGAAGGGAGACACCATCTGAAATCAAAGCTGAAGACCAAGACATGGAGAAGTATATCTGGGTGTCATCAGTGTACTGATTACACCCCGTCGCATGTCTCTGGATGATCTCTCCCAGCGGCTTCAGATATATATTGAATACCATCAGGGACAGGAGGGCACCCTGAAGGATGCCACAATTAAGCTCTTTTTTCAGATGAGCACCTGTTCCTGAGCATCACCCTCTGGAATCTGCCCAGGAGGAAGGAATGGAACCATTGCAGTGCAATGCCTCTGTTTCCTAATTCTCTCAGGAGTTCCAAGAGGATGTAATGGTCTATTGTGTTAAAGGCTGCTGAGAGGTCTAGTCACACTACCCCTGTCAATGCCCAGACGAAGGTCATCAGCTAAGGCAACCATGGCAGTCTCCACTCCATATCCTATCCTAAAGCCAGTTTGAAATGGATCCAGATAATTAGTTTCCTCCAAGGCAGCTTGGAGCTGAAAAGCAAAAACCCTCTTGTTCACCTTGCTCAAAAAAGGTAGTAAAGAAACTGGCTTACAGCTTTTTAATGTCCAGAGGGTCAAGGGAAGGTCTGACTGCCACTTCCTTCAAGCAAGATGGAACACAACCTTCTCTAAGGGATACACTGATGATGTCCCTCAGGAACATCCTCAAGGCATCTCCCCCCTGTACGGCCAGCCACAAAGGGCAAGGGTCAAGAGGGCAAGTTGTCTTCCTTACTCTACCAAGGAGCTTGTCCAAGTCATTGGTACTCACTGATTGGAATCTATCCAGTATAATCTCATCAGTGGAGTTGCTGGATACCTCATCTATTGATTCTACTATAACAACAGCGTCCAAGTCGGCTCTTATATGAGAGATTTTATCTGCAAAAAAGTTGTTAAACACATCACAGCAGGCTGTTGTTGGATTAAGTAATGGTTTCTGTACAGGTGGAACCTGTGTCAGTTCCCTTACCACCCTAAACAGTTTTGCTGGATGGGACTATGCAGATGCAATACGTGCAGAGGAGAAAGATCTACTCACTGTGCGTATTGCCTCTATATAGGAACAAATGAATTTTGTATGATGAGTTCTTCTCTTTTATATCACATAAAGCTTGGCAACCAGCAACATAGTAATAAAGTAACACAAGAACATAAATTCTGCAGCCTGTTGGCTTCTACCATTCCAGCACACCCTTGCAAGGGATTTGTACTGTATTCATTTGTGGCAAATGCATGGACCCCACATTCAGCCATTACCCACAAACACTTTGGCAGAAAGATGCACACATTACCTTTGGATCCAGACTCTATACTTGATTACAGCATTTGGAAGGCAAAGGTTTGTCCCATGTAATACCAAGGAAAAGAGATATGAATGTAAATACCCAGCAACTGTAGAAGAGCCCTGAATAATTTCACATACCTTTACGGTTGCCAGCAAAGCAAAGCAAAGCAATGAAAACAAAGCAAAGCAAAGCAGCTTCATTTATATACCACTTCATACCATGCTATTCAGTGTCTAAGCAGTTTACAACTGTAAGCTCATTGCTCCCCAACAGTTGGGTACTCATTTTAGTGACCTCGGAAGGATGCAGGCCTAACTCAAGTCAGAGCCCTGGCTAGTACTGAACTCACAACCTTGTAGTTTACGAGTGAGTGGCTGCAGTACAGGCATTTAACCACTGCGCCACCAGGGCAGACTAGAGAGAACTCCTATCCTTGTAAAGTGTAGAAAAAGAAATTTCATCAAGTGTTGCTTGTTACCTGGTTGCATGACAAACAACAACAAACTATGTTTCCTACACAACCATTTAAGGGACAGAAGGTCTCTCCAGTTTTCACCCTGGCAATTTTATGACATCCCATGATGAATGCCATTTTGGGAATCTTGTCAGATTAGCATTAATGTGCATAAGTTCCATTGGCTATATATTTCCAATGTCAAAAGCAGTACACCCCCAAACACTAGTTATTTTGAGACTGGCATTGGGAACATGCCCTACTTCTAGACTTCCCAAAAATGGAGGCAGATTAGCCAGACTGGAAAGGGCTGGGATTCTTATGTCACTCCAAGAAGATGACAAGAGCAGGTGAACTTTTCCCCCTTTCCTTAGAATTCCCTTCTTTAAGCAGACACACTTTGAAAGTAAGATTAACTTCAAGGCAAAACTAAAGGGAATGACTAGGAAGAAAGGCATCTTCTTATGCAGGAGTAAAAGCTAATATTTAGCTGGGGCCATTTTATACTGCACAATTGTAGCACTATGATTCCACTTTAACTGTTTTGGCTGCATCCTATGGAATTCTGGGTTTGTAGTATGGTGAAACATTGGAGTGTTCTGGCTGAGAATTCTAAATACCCCTCCCTAAACTGCAAATCCCAAGATATCTTATGATAGTTAAAGTGGAATCACAGTGCTCTAGCTGTGTAGTGTGAAAGGGCCCCATGTTTTTCAGCATTCTGTCATTTATAGTCAAATACCTCAAAGAGCTGGAACAGATTCTTCCCACATTGTTAAAATTTTGTCTTTTTTCCCCTTCTTACTTTCCATGTGCCCTTCCTCTCCTGTAATGCCTGACCATTTCTGTTCAAAGCTGTGGTCTTTCCCATCTCCCTTACCCTTGGATTTCCATAGAGAAAGAATGGAAAGAATAATTAGTCACATTCTAAAAGTAGCCTAGTAAATTTCAGAGCCAAAAGCAGAACATTGCTTAGTGAATTCAGTCATGAACTTCTTGTTTCAGGAGGGGAGTTCTTTTTGCAGATAAAATCCAAAAATGGAGCAGGAGGAACCTTCCAGTTCTCTTTGCCAGTACAGATAATTTTTCACATCTCCATAAATATACTTAGCTAATCAACCTTGCTCTATTTTCATTACTCTGCATGAACATGTTCCTTAACTGGTCCCAGTGGATATCTTTTCTCGAAATCTTCAGTTCCCAATTGACGGCAGAATTGCTAACTCATGATTTTCCTGCAAATATAACAGTAGCTTATGTGGAAATCTCAGCTTTCATTTGGAAGAAAAAGTTAATTTTGAGCTCACATTTGTGAAATACAGCTTGAAAATATGAGACATTATAGGCTAAAACCAAACATCAAATGAAAGTAACCTTCAATGTTTCCAAGTCCACCTCATAATACTAGGGTATTGAGGTTTGAGTTCTCTGTGTGTTTGTTTGTATAATTTAGCATTGGCATCATTCAAGCTGTGGAAAAATGAACTGAGTTGTTTCACAAGGATCTAATCAGTTCCTTAGGGTTAATTCACATCTTTACTGAGCCTAAAGACTTATTTAAATAAATCCCAAACCCTTTTTGTGATCACAACCCAAGCCCCTGGATTTTATCTTATTTAACATTAAAATAACATGAAACCACAAGCTTTCAATGGAAAACCATATGATGGCTAAGATTCATTGACATTTTGTCCAAGGTCTATAAAGTTGTGCCAACTGCTTCAACAAAATCTGGCTTTTCTTAGTTTATACCCCATTCCCAAAGAAGAAGGATTTATGTGATGCCAAATAAAGGTATGGAAGTTTTGGTTCTTATCACTCCACAGTCACCCCATAAAACAATTTGGACCCATCTTATTGATACCGGTACTTCAGTATAACATTATAATGCATGTGTATGTCAGTTTTGACATTTAAGCATGTACTGCAGTCTTTGTTCTTTCATCCTCACAACTCCCCTATATATAATTTAATACATTTCTCCCATCCCTAGGGGACTCTATGAGAAGCCAGAAAACATGCCCCCCAAAAACAAAACAAAACAAAACACCCAACCTCATAAGTGCTGTCTTTTCTTTTACCTTTAATCTCCTTTCCCCCAGGCAAGGAAAAATGATCTCATCTAAGCAAACTATCTTGTCTTCATTTTGTCTTCTAACTGGTCCTTAAAACACTTTACAACAGGATAATACCCATCAGGTGCTTCATCTACCTTGAAGGCAGACTGACAGTAGTGAACAGTAATGCAGGCTTCAAGTAAGAGAAGGTGGGGGTAGAAAGGGGAACATTTACCCAGGCTGGAACACTAAATGCTGCAAGTATAAAGAAACCAATGAGCTTAATTGTAGATCTTGCCTGAGTATGTTTATTTTGTGAAAAAAGCACATTCATGTTGGTGATCATCAGGAAGAGAACTAAAAAATAAAACTGTCCATCCCACAATGGTTTTTATATCTGCATATCAATTATACAACCACAATTGGAATCTTGTGTACAGCTCCAGTCACTGCATCCTGTATAGATGGTTGGCACAGGAAGTGGAAGAGGTAGATGGAAGCCAAAGAGCTAGAAGGGAAGTATTGGGAAACACAATAAAGTTTTGGGCAACATGGCACCAGAGAGTGCACTTGGCCTTTATGCCATCATGGATTCCTGGGCATTGCATTCCTCATATTACCAGCCCATGGCTGCCCCTGGATTAAAGGCAGACAAAAAGAAGGATTTATTCAGGGACCATGTTGGCTAAACTGTAGAATTTATTATTACAAGAGGTAGCGATGATCACCATCTTGTAATTTAGATTAACCACAGCTACTTGTCAAGTCTATGGGCCAATGCAGATGACCCCTAAGTGCCCCTGGGAGCACCAGATCGGAGCTGCGGCAACCACATGCCATGGCCAGATCCTCCTTTTTGCTGCTCCAAAAAGAGCTGGCAAATGCAGCTTCTTTTTGGGCAGCAAAAAGCTGCCCATATTGCCACCACCATGGCTCTTTTGCACCCCTTTGGCACAGTGTGTGTGCACACTGCACCAATAAGGTGTCCTGATGCTGTGCACCATGTGGTCAGGCACACGGCATGATGGCAGCATTGGGGTGGATCAGAGCAGCTGGCATGCGATCACCCTGCCCCAACGCCATCCCCAGGCTGGCCCTTTAGACTGGCCTGCATTGGCCCTATATCTCACACATATGTTTATATGACTTTGAAGACCAGTGAATGTGGAACACAAAAAAGAGGTTGATGCTGGGCTGATGTACTGTTAGTGAACTTTCTTATTATGAGAAGATAGTGGTGGATTAGATGACGTTTGATTTAGCATGGCTTTTCTTATGTTATGCTTTATGAAAAGTTGAGATTTCTTTGGATTTTGGAAGATTTGCTGGTGGCAGGAAGGGGTGTCAGTTAGAAGACAGCAAGGGATGCACTCAAAAGTGAGTTTTCCTAGAAAAGGGAGGTAGAAAAAAACAAACACTTGTACAAGCAGAGGCAGCTGGTTGCTTCCATGTCAGTGGAATGCTGGATTTGTTCTGAGTGTACTGAACCCTATCCCCAAAAGTTCCCTTAAAGGTAGAAGTTAAACCTAGAATGGATTTATCACCTCACTGATATGGCAGCCACTGGTCATCACTGTGTACAGAGCATATAATTTGAGAGGTAGAGAACTGTACTCTCACATGTGATGTGTTCATTTAAGAACCACAAGCCACAGAGTTCTTTAGTGTCCACCAGCTTTCCTATATTCAGGTAGGAGGAACATACAGAAAGAAAGAAGCATCATAATATGGGCTAGGATTACAGGCCTCCAGGGGCATCACTAGGGTTGGCATCACCCAGTGCAGTAACTCATGGTGCTATCACTCCATTGACCACATGTATTACCACACATGCCATACTTTGTAATTGTTTTTGTGCTAACGTTACTCATAAATCATAATTCCCATATATCACTGGATGTGATGGTAATACATGTGACATAAACAACTTGGAAAATTAAAATTATACCTTTATATTGCAAGATCATACACACAGACTAAATGCATTTACATGTACATATTTTCATGTGGTTAAATTGAAATTTTGGTAAGATGGGGTGTTTTAAAACAATTTTTTTTTAAAAAAATAAAAAATAAAAAAATAAAAATGTTGTTTAAATTTAGTTTTTTAAAAAAATTATATATATA
>JAIPUX010001232.1:55859963-55872170 GCA_020142125.1 Phrynosoma platyrhinos | reverse complement strand
GGAATCTTGGGAATTGTAGTTTATTGTGGCACCAGAGCTCTCTGACAGTTTTGTTTCACAAAACTAGACTTCCCATAGTTCGCTAGCATTGAGCCAGGGCAGTTAAAGCAGTCTCAAACTGCATTATTCCTGCAGTGTGCTTTGGACCCAAGTTTGCCCTTTTCTAAGTAGTAAGTTCTTTTAAGTAAAAATGTTCACATTTATATTTTTCCTTGAAATTGCTGTTTGTTGACAAATGTAACTTTCCACTGGAAATGTTAATCATGATGAGTGGGGTATAAATCCTTAAAATAAATGAATGAATAGCCTAAAATGCATTATTTCATAACTATTGACACAATGGCATAATTAATTGATGTGTTCTTAGTTAAACTGGGCAGTTTCATGGTTGTGATATTATTTAAACACCATTAGGTAAACACATATCCAACACAGCTGTATGGACATACAGTAGTATTACAATTTTCAATGCCTTCTTTAAAAAAAACAGTGTAAGGAAAACTCATACTGTTGAGTTGCAATGATTTCAGATATTTTTGGTTTACTTGAATCTAACATCTAAATCACATTTATTGTGCATTATTACTTTTTCACCTTATTAAAATATTTCAGTTAACTACTGTTGACTATGGGGAAAAATAAAATATTTACATAGCTTTTAAAATGAGCATGTCATGTTTACTTGCAAACATGCCAAATTAGATTTGTGGCACTGGAAATGTAGATGGAAAATTTTCTGAAATAAGATGCTCTAGAAACCCATCACCAATTATCACATAATGTGCCATTTTTCTTCCAAATTATAACCGGAATATACTTTTCTTCAACTATTGTGTGATCCTGCAGGAGACAAAGAATTATAAATGGGAAATCTCAAGCATCAAAAAAGTTAGGACTTTGAGAAAATAAGATGAGCTCTATTAGCACAAACCAAACCTTTATCTGCCATACTGTTCCCACAGTGGTGAATGAGTGGCTTCTGAGAAATTCACAAGTGGAGTATGAGCATATCAATAACCCTTGATCTCACTTTCCCAAAAACTGGTATTCTTTCATACTGACTTTAATACTGGTGGTAATATGTTGCTATTATGTCTAACAGAAAGGACTTATTGAAGGACTTCAATTTCTAGTATTTTCCAGTTTGTTTCTTTAAGAGTCAACAAATATGATATGAAAAGTTGTCTGAGACTTTCAGGTAAAAGAATCCTCTTCAAACTCATAAAGGAATGGAAAGTCCTAACATTTGGTCTACCAATCACCTCTGTAGCCCATTTACACTACACAATTATAGTGCTATCATTCAACTTTAACTGTCATGTGGGAACATCCTACAGAACCCTGGGTGAGAATTTGGGTACTATCTGGTTGAGAATTGTACATGCTCCTCTCTGCATTGCAAATCCAAGGATTCCATAGCATGTTACCATGGCAGTCAGAATAGAATATAGTTCAATAATTATATAGTGTGATAATATCCCAGGGATAGTTATTGTTATTGTGAGCCTTCAAGTTGTTTCTGATTTTTATGATGACCCTAAGAAGTTTTCTTGGCAAGATTTGTTCAAAGGAGGCTTGCTATGGCCTTCCTTTGAGGCTGAAAGGGTCTCCATGGCCAAGTGGGGATTTGAACGAGTGACTCAAGTGGTAAAAGATGCTGACTCTGTTGATTGTGAGATTGGCAGGCTGGCAGTTCAAGGCCCAGGTGCTGCAGGATGGGGTAGCTGTCGTCACTATTCCCAGCTTCTGCCAACCTAGCAGTTTGAAGCAAGCAAATGCAAGTAGATAAAGAGGTACCACTTCAGTGGAAAGGTAACAGCTGACCACATGATAGCAGAGTAGTCTCTGACAATGCTGGTTCTTTGGCTTAGTAATGGAGATGAGCACCGCTTTCTATGGTCAGACATAACTTGACAACCTTGTCAATGGGGAATACCTTTACTTTTACTTTCCCAGAATCATAGTCCAATATTCAAACCACTATATCAAGCTGGCTCTTAGTCCCCAAGGATAGATTCCTTAAAATAGGAGCAATCTTTACTCAGGCACAAAGCTCATTTGAATATTTTTCAAGCTGTCTGTGCACCTGGCTAGGGATGGCTGGTGGATCTGCTGCCTCAAGGGTGGCAAATGTATTTTGGATTTTACTGCTGTTTCTCCTTTAGCTGCTCTGAGTTAAGCAGAACTCTACCAGTGCCCAAAGTAAGATCCAGCAGCAGCAGAACTCCTGTTTATCTCTCTGTGAAGGAGTAGTGCTGATACAATCTAACTAGATTTACTGCCCCTGTTCTGGCAGATCCATTGACACCCTACCCCCCATATATCTAGCCTAGTCTAGTTCTAGCAAGATATTATAAATCTTCAAGTATGTCTTGAAACAATGTGGGAATAATGATAAGATGTAAAGTTGTCAAATGAGCAAAGAAACCCACCAAAAACAGATTCACTCCAAACCATTTACATTCCACCATGGATCACTTTTTTAAATTTATTTTGCTAGAAGGTAAATGTCCTGCACAAAGGAATGCTTCCTCTCATCACCTTATGTTGATTGAAGTGTCATTTCATATTTAGGACTCTATATGCACTTCCTCAGATAAAAGCAGAACAAAATTGTTCTTGTACCAAAAATTTAAGCTAAAGTATAGACCACTGAAGTACTAAATGTGATTCCTGACTTAAATCAAAACTCTTCACTTCAGCTTTAGCATTCGTCTCCTTTTATTATATCACATTTCAGTTCTCATCCTGCTCAGGCCTAAATATATGACAGAAAATATTTCTGCTAACCACAAGTTCAATGTTCTTTATTATGAAAGAAGCACGTTCTTACAATTGTAAAACCTGGTCCATCTAGGAGCCTGAAAGTCTCCATGTGGTGACAAGCCTCTAGGTGACAGTAGGAGCTGTCAATTCTGAAAGCTTCTACAGCCAAAACAACAAACACTCTTCCTGCTCTCCCTTTAGTACTGATGGGCTGTTCACTCATTCATTTTCGAACTGCATTTTTGGTCCCCCCCCCCCATCAAGAGTAGAGAACAACTTAGAAATGTTCTTTGTTGTTCTTAGAAGCCAAATGCAAGTATAGGCTGAGACACTAGACCACTCAGTGGACAGTGGACAGGCATTTTGGAGTACTGAAAGAGGGCTTTCTAACTGTAGCAGTTGTCTGAACTGATAGCTTCTACAATCACTCTGTGGCTTCTTGCCACATGGATATTTTTTTTAGGGCTCCCTTATGAAGGAGGCCTCAGTTAATGATGCTGATTAACAGTCTTCCTCCTATCTCCTGGTGAAATATTTGTTCTGATCTTTAACAATGTCCTACTGAGCCCTTCTCTATGTTTTGAAACAGGGAAGCATGCTTAGTAGGATATTGTTCCAAATGTCACCTTGCAGAAGTGTTGCAAGCCCTAACAGCATATCACGAAGCATGACATTTCCTTAAAAGCAGAAGCTGTACATTCTGCCTACCCTAGTTAAAAATAGCAGCAGCCTCCAGCTTCTTCATGGCCTCATAAGTGAAAGAACAGGAAAGAAGAACTGCTACAGCATTAGAGTACCAAATCTCCCATTGATTTTTACAGTTGTAGATGCACCAATAGTCTTCAAATGAAATTTGCTCATTTTAAAGTCTGGAGTTATTTTTGTCAATAATTTTACTCATCTTTTATTTTGCTGCTGATAGCAAGGAAACCTGCATACCTGCATCACAATGTTCCTAAGGTTATGAAGTACACATGGCAGCTCATATGAATGAACAGTGACTATGGGCCTTTACAGACTGCCAGAAATAGTGGAACTTGAAGCCACTTTAACTGTCCTGGCTCAGGGCTAAGGAATCATGGGAACTGTAGTTTATTGTGGCAACAGAGCTCTCTGACAGAGAAGGCTCAATGTCCCAGAAAAAAATACAATTCCCATGATTCCCTATGCCAGGACAGTTAAAGTGGCCTCAAGCTGCACTATTTCTGAAGTTTGTAAAAGGCCTATGATGATTTTCATGATGTAAGAGAATGCTCTATGCACAGATTTTTGTTCCTCAATTCAGGATATCCCTTCACATTAAAAAGCACTGTTTGATCACAGAAACTTTCAGGTGCATAACAAGGCTGTGCCAAAGGCACCAATGGTTCATTTACTGGCTTCATATACTGTTGTAGCAAACTTGATAAAACTACAAGTCTTCCAAAGTGACCACATTTAATCAAAATGACAGACAAAAGCAAATATATGGCTTCTACAGGCAGGGTAAATATAGTGGGAGGTAGTAGTATTTGTATAGGCCTAAATACCCTAAAAGTAACAGATCCCAATCGATCTTGGAAGCTAAGCTGAGCCAAGCCTGGTTAGAATTTGGATATTGGATACCAATGAACATCATGTGCTCTTGGTTATATTTCAGAGGAAGGAACTGGCAAAGTCACCTTTGAGTATTCCTTTCCTTTAAAAAAAACCTGTAAAATCCATGAGGTCTCCATGAGTCAACAGATGACCTGAAGGCATGTACACACACAATTTCTATTGTCCCAGACTATTTTCTGGCAATTACTGGGATCAGCTTCAACATTTTATTCCCATCTTTGAATGGCATAATGGTATTGAAATTCATTATTTTTTTAATTCAAAGCAATGTGTTCCCTTTTAGTCTCTTTCTTTCTTTTGTTACATTTTAAAAGAGTTATAGTGCTATAGTGGGCCAGGGAAATTATATTTTTGCATTATAAATCCATAATTCTTTCCAAAAAAGGGGGGGATTGTCCTTTAAAGCATAGTACTATATCAGGGAACTTGGGAAGAGCCCTAAGGGGGAAGCAGACTGGTGGCTCTGCGCCACCCCGGGAAGGTGTGCTGCTGGATCGAGGCATCCCCACACTTCGATCCAGCGCTGCACTTTCGCCACCCCTGAAAGGAGCACAAAAATAGCGCTCCTTTCACAAGTCAGTGAAAGTGCGCCTCAAAAGTGTGAGGCGCACTTTCGCTGACTTATCTGCCGCAGCGTGGGCGGATGCTGCGGCGGGAGGTTGCTCTGGGAGCGCTGGCCGTGTGGAGGGCCGGAAGCTCCGAGGGCAACCTCGGGAGGAGGAAGGGGCGCTGAGCGTGCGGCTGCCCCTCCTCTTCCCTGCCTCCAAGACTGCTTAATAAGCCATCTGCCGAGGCCCTTAGTGTAAATCCAAGAAATTCATTCAAACTGCCCCACCAAAATGGAACAAGTAAATATGTAGGTGGTGACAGCTGTCAAAAATGAAGGATCTATATCACAAAAACATTATATCATGAGAACTCTTGTTTTAGACAAATCTGGAATTGCCCTTTGGTTTGTTTCCCCCTATTTTAGATAATATATTTGGGGGGGGGATAGACAAACCTTTTCCCCTTATCATGCAGACAAAAAAAAAGTATAGATGCAAAAAAATTCTCAAATGTATGTACCTACCCTTTGATATTTTGTATATGTGATTCCCTGTGAATAATTGGAGACTGCACTTACCCACTCAGGTCCATGAATCAAAATACTACATTTCAGTAATTTTAAACTGTCTTGGTATATTACAGTTCTCCATCGCCTCCTTCTTTACAGTTGTCCTCTTCCCATGTATATATATTTCTGCCATTTGAAGGAAAAAAACACATGCATCTTGTGAAAAAGACAGGATCCATGACAGTTTATGTCATAATATGTTTGTTAGTCCTTAAGGTGCCAGAAGACAAACATGTGACAAGCAGTCAAACTAAGCAATACATTTAGCACATTTTCACAACAGGTGCTCAGTGGATCAGTGAAATCTTTCTGTCCTAGTGCCTACCTTCTGTCAGCTGATTCCATTAGCAACAGAAAAGTTCAGATTCAGGCTGTCCCTGTCCTGTGCAAAGCTTACTGTCCCTTTCATAGGGTCTGTCTGCATGGTCCAAATAAAACTCACCACCACCATCCCAGCAAACAGTCCAGAAGATGCAGGACCCAAACCCCAGTTCTCGTGCATACTATATAGACAATGTCTGGCCAGTTCAGCAGCAAACTCACTGTATACCCCTCTTAAAATATTTTAAAATGAATCACCTTATGATCTAGATGTTCTCAGAAGGTTTGAAGGCCTCTGTTGTGATGCTTGGCTGCTGTTCACAATGCATTTTGCTGGGCTACTTGGCACTGCCATGTGTCACTCACTCTGAGTTCAGAACAAGGTGCCAGCCAATGTAATTGATGCTCAGTGCCTTGTTTTGACCTCAGAGTGAGTGACACATGGCAGCACTGGTTGGCATGGTGTCACATGCATGTGAACAGCCACCTAGCATTACAATGTAGTGACCAGGGTAATGGGAGGAAGCTTCAGGACCAGAGCTACTCCACTTTAGGCAGAAAATGGCATTGAAATTTCATTACCTTTCTTTTAGTGCCCAAGTGAAGAACCTTGGCCAAGAAGCAGAATAGCCTGTGTCTAGAGCATCTTAACAAAAATAGCAGTAACATCAGAGACAAAATTCAAGCCTGTGACACCTTCACTTTTCTTCTTCTGAAGAATGTATTTTCTGCATTTTGATTAGCCAACAAAATTATTGCTCTTTTGTCGAGTTTGGATTTTATTTTATTTTTCATTTTGCTTCATGACCAACAGGGCTATCTCTTAACATGTTTCATCGCTTAGACCAGGAGTAGGCAACCTTTCCCCTTTAAGGGCCAAGGGACTTCAGCTCCCAGAAGCCACAGCCACGTTGGCCAATAGTCCCATGTTGGCCAATAGCTCCTGGGATTCTGGCTTAGACAATCTGTAAAGAAATTGCACAGGCAAGGGAAAACACATTCCCCCTAAATTCCAGTTTGATCCAAAGTAAAACATTTCTGAAGTTACAAATTAGCCACCATTAAAAAAAAACCCCACAAGGCCCATATTTTTCAGCAGTCTGGGAGAATGGGACAGGAAGGGGATTTCTCCAAGTCAACACTCTTTCACAGGCTAATATGTCTCCTCCATCTTCATCATGCATACTTGGAAATAATGCTAATCACAAAAATGTTGTCTGCTTTCTCTCCTGGGCTCTGCCATCCTGAATGAAACTAAACTCTGTAATACTTCTGGAACTTCTCAATCAATTTCCACTGAGTTCTCACACTCAAGCTACATGTCCAGTCTCTGCCATAAACTTTTATAGTTCTGCAAACTTGTTGAAAGAATGTAATATCACCTGCAGGTTATGTTTCACCAGCTGTTACATATTAGAAATGATTCCACATTTTTCTTTTGGAAAAAAAAACACACAGAAGGTTCTTGTCTTCTACTGATACCATGGCAACTAATTACTATTTTACTCATTTAAATATTTGAATGAAACAAACACCTTTTTCCCCCAAGAAAAGGGGAAAAAGTTTGCATCTTAAAATGAAAGCTGAAGATTTTCAAAGTGTCAGAACCGTAACAATTTCCTCCAAAATATTGTTTTTAAATATGTAATCTGGCAAAGAATTTAGTTCTAAAAGCAACTGTGTGGCAGTTGCTTCCCTTTCATAACAAGATTCCCCATGGAAGTTAATAGATATATAACTTTTACTTTCAGTCAATTTATTTAAAACATATGTTTTTAACTGACTGCCATCTTACTGCAAAATGTTAAATATTCACAAAATATGATTACTAAGGGCCTAAGCAGACTGCCAGAAATAGTGCACATTAAATTGAGGAACTGCCCTGGCTCAGTGCTAGGGAATCATGGGAACTGTAATTTATTATGGCACCAGAGCTCTCTGGCAGAGAAGGCTCAATATCTCAGAAAAAAAAATACAATTCCCATGACTCCCTAGCACTGAGCCAGGGCAATACCTCAATTTAATGTGCACTATTTCTGGCAGTCTGCTTAGGCCCTAAGAAAGCCAACAGCTTCATCTGTTCTGAAATTTATTACCCAGAACTCCCAAAAATATGTCTTCTAACTCATAAGGAATATGTTCTTCATTTTACATTAGATGCAGGCTCCTCTCTGAGAACATCAGCAATAAGACTCAGAATCCTTCCATGGGATGTTTATTGCAAAATGTAGTAGTACAGAAATCTCTGTGGTATGGAAGTTGCACATGGTTAATTTGAAGCTGCAGCTGTTTTCCCAATTTTCCAGATGCTTATGCTCATGTTAAAACAAGACTTATTATAGTAGGAAGGCAAACCCCCTAAGCAGACAGCTTAAAGGGCTATCTTGGGGGTAGGGAAGGGGAGGTGCAGCCGCACAATCTGCGCCCCAACCCCTTCCCCAGGTCGTCCTCGGAGCAGCCGGTGCTCCGCACAGTCAGCGCTCCAAGGAGGACCTCCCGCCACAGCGTTCGCACACATTGCGATGGAAGAGTCACCGAAGGTGCGCCACAGCCTTTTGCGGCACACCTTCAGTGACTTGTGAAAGGAGCGCCAATTTAGCGCTCCTTTCAGGGGCGGCGAAGCTGCGCTGCAGGGCAGAGGTGTGGGGATACCTCGGGCCCACAGCGCAGCTTCCTGGGGTGGTCCACGGCTGCCCGTCTGCTTCCCCCCAAAGTCATTGCTGGTTCTACTGGGTGTGAATGTGGACACTGGCTGAGACCCAAAAGGCCAGTGAGGGACATGATGAGCCTGCAGTACAAAATATCTGATGAGACATGCTGGTTGAGGTATGATGGAAGTGGAGGATGGTAATTTAAAAAAAGAAACTATCCCCCCCCCCCCAAATTCTGCTGTTTTCAAATTCTGTGGGAAAACTGGGAAAGTTAAAGACGATGAAAGTATTTTTTGCTTTTTGGTTTTCTCAGATTCTAGGGTAAAGTGGGAGATTTGTTCCCCTAAAAGTACAAGACAATCCAGAGACAATCTGGATTTCAAAAGAAGTTTCTTTTTGTGTTGCTAATGGAGTTAAGGGAGTTTTAAATTTTATTTCCTGGACTTTACAGCTCTTTGTTTCCCAGAGCCCACATGGCCAAAAGAGAAGAATGGCTTCCTTCTACATGGATATTCCTCTTTACTGTCTTAAATAAGAACAATAACAACATCTTGACAAAATGTAGGCCTTTGACTCCAATATGATCTCTCCTCCCACCCCCTTCCTGTTTGATTTTTAACATCTTTACCTGATGAAGAAGCCAGTGGATATTTGAAAGCTTGCATTATGAATTTTGTGCATTTTGGTTGACTCCATAAAGGTATCACTGTTTTGTGGATTTTGGATGTTATTCCCTAGAATGGTCTGGGATGTATAAATGGCACAGATGAAGGTAATACGCTGGGAAGATAAGAAGCAGCCTTATACTGAGTCTGACCATTGATCCGTTTAGCCCTACATAATCCACATTGGTTGCTAGAGGCATTGTGTGATTTTAGGCTGGACTTTTCCCTGCATTAAATATATCTTTGACTTTCTGCATGCACAGATACAAGTGACAAGATAGAAGCAGAGTGGAACTGTTGATCATGGAGATAGTAGAATACCATGGTCTTTATTTGGTTAAGTCACACCTACCTATTAGGTATAGTGATGCAGCTATCTCTGAGATGGGATTTTGTGTGTATGTGTGTCATGAAAAAGGAGCCATTTTTAATTGTATTTTTAATTTTAAGCATAGGGGTTATTTTTTAAAAAAAATATTGCCTCATATACCATGCATCTTGTGCCATGCTTCAGATACCATGCATCTTGATTTAGATGGCTTATTGCCATTTGGTACTCTGACTTAGGCAGAAAAATGTATTTGGTTGACACCATCATCTTACCTGTCACATTCTTGTAAGGGACTTTACTGGTGCTCCTCAGCCCTCTGAAAATCTTTTAGCCAGGCAGAAATTAAATCCTTACTAGTCCCAGTGGCTAGGAAGAGGATACTGCCCTACAAGAACAAGTAGGCCCAATCTTAAGGGCTCTCTATTTTCTCAAGCTGCTGGCATGAATGTTACTATTGAACCTGGTTTGCATATGAGACTAAGGGGCTAAACACTGGCTTGGGGTCGGTATGGGGGCGTGGCGTTTGGACAATGCACTGGCTTGGGGTCGGTATGGGGGTGTGGCATTTGGACAATGCACACCCCAATGCCATCTCCAAGCTGGCATCACACTGCCCACCTGATCACACAGTCAGCAGCATTGCAGCACTTTGGTGGTGTGGCATTTACACACCGCATGCCTCTAGAGCTACAAAAAGACACTATTTTCCCAGCTCAAAAAGGAGCAGCTTTCTGCCACTTCATTTTGAGCTGGGAAACAGCGAAATTGGGGGCATGGCATATGGTTGCTGTGGTCCAGATCCTATGCTCAAAGAGGTTGCAGCAAGCCGCTACTTCAAGATGGTCTGTTTTCCCCTAAATAAACCCTAATGAAGTTGGGCCAAATGGAGTGTGTATGCTCCTTTGTAATTCACACCAGGAAAGTTCATTTGGTACAGCAATGGGAACTAGGGCTAGTATACAATAGTCCTCATTCCAGTCAAATAGAATGTAATCCAGCCACACACAATGTGCTCCTTAAACTTCATGGAAAAAGACTTTGTGGTTTTTATCCAAGCAGCCATTGAAATCCATAGAAATGCACACTTTCAACAGAGAGAGGGTGAATAAATGAGAATACATGTGAATTTGCATGGGAGACTGAAGACAATTAACAATCAATACAAATGTGAAAAATGTACACCAATTCACATAGTACACTTACGTGTAGACTAGCCCTAGGATAGCTAGAGTGAAAGCTGGAAATGGCTCTTTGATCTTTTATGGTGTATAGAAGAAAGAATTTCACACAAGCGACACCAACTGCTTGTGTGCATGCAAAACCAATTGAAATTCTCTCTTCTATACAGCCATTAAAGATGTAGGAGTGATCCCCAGTTTTCATACTGTTAACCCTATGTGTGTAATGATCCAAACAGCCCTGATACAGTTATCAATCTAGATATAGTTTGATGAAAGATTAAGGCACCAGCATGAGTGGACATAATCTGTGATGGCATACATAGCACCGGCCTTAGGGAGTGTGAATGGCACATCGGCTCAATCATGTGGAAAGGCATGAGGAGGAAGCACTTGCAAAAAAGATCACCACTGCATACACACATCATTCTGCATTTCTGGTGGAAGCCAACAGCCAAAAAATAAGTTCTGCCAGATCAAACAAAATCCATCCACCCCTTTATCTTTTATGTGTTCCTGAACAAACCCTGCATGTCCTCACATAGTGGGGAATCCAGGTCATGTCTAGATGTTGTAAAATCTATGGCCTGAGTTTCTCTACTATGAAGATAGGTAACTGCACCCCCTCTTCCAAATCTCTAAGCCAGGGGTAGGCAACCTTTCCCCTTTAAGGGCCAAGGGACTTCAGCTCCCAGAAGCCTCAGCCATGTTGGCCACTAGTCCTATGTTGGCCAATAGCTCCTGGGATTCTGGGAGCTGAAGTCCCTCGGCCCTTAAAAGGGAAAGGTTGCCTGCCTCTGCTCTAAGCCTTCTATCTCATTTTACTCCCCTATTTGGTTAACTCTGTGCATTGCTTGTTTGAATGAGTATCTCTCTGTATTCGCTCTTTATATTTGTTCCAATAAAAGTTCTTATGTTTTCACATGCCTGGGGATCTCTGGCAGTTATAACTGGAGCTGGATCCTGCAAATTATGTTATCCCCCTCTTGCATAATGGAGTGTTCCCCAAACTAATTAAAGAGAGATTGCTACTGTCTGTAGAGGCTCTACTAGCCCCATACATTTAGGGTAACATGAGAATCAGGTAGCTCTCCAGAAGTTGTTGGACTGCAGCTCCCAGAACTCCTCATAATCAATTATGTTGGCTAGGGCTTCTGGGATATATAATCTAGAAATACTTAATGGACTACTTGACTCCCAGCCCTAATTTGTAATACATCCCTTCAAGCAGAACTCTTGGTGTTTCAGGAGTTTCTGTGTTTAGTCTTAAAATCTAAATTTCTTATAAAATTATTGTTTTATGTATGCACAACAGTAACAAAGAGGCATCATAACTTTCACCATGTATGGCAAGCTGTATTTATCCCAAAATAAATCTGTATTTTAAATAATGCATCCTTTCATCACTGAATGAATATCAAAAAAATTACTCCACACCTTTTGTTCAGATAACTTAAAACTACATCAAACTTTAGATAACATAATCCCTACTGTAATTACCATAGTAACATAATCGTGGCAATTTTTTATTTTTATTTTAATAAATTTATTTGTTACACAAAACATACACAAAAATACA
>JAIPUX010001232.1:55819791-55831599 GCA_020142125.1 Phrynosoma platyrhinos | reverse complement strand
TACAAGGTGTTGGTTATCACCTTTAAAGCCCTAAATGGCTTGGTCCAAACTATCTCAGGGACCTTCTTCTCCCTTATAATCTCCCCTCGCACACTCCGGTCCTCTGGGAGGAATTTGCTGCAGCCACAAAAAACTAGGCTTGTGGCTATCTCCTAGAGAGATTTTTCGGCTGTCGCCCCCAAACTATGGAATGGCCTGCCAGATGAGATCCGTCAATTGACATCTTTGAACAGCTTTAAAAAGGCTGTCAAGATGGAACCCCTCCCTTAAGATGGTTCTAGGGCCTTATCTGTTAATTGAGTACTGCCATCGCTCACTGGGAATGGTTTTTAAATTATTGTTGTGTTGTATGTTGTAGTTTTAACTTGGACTGATTTAATAATGTTTTAAGGGGGGGAGGGTATCTGATTTGTTTGTACTATGTAATATTTTATTGTTGTTAGCTGCCCTGATTGATCTCAAAGGGGCGGGATATAAATAATAATAATAATAATAATTATTATTATTATTATTATTAGTTTAGATTCATCCCTGTGCTTTCCCAATCTTATATTATCTCTTGGTCTAGGTCAGCTATTATCTCTTCTAAATGCTTAGATTTCTCCCTGTGTTTTCCCAGACACATGCCATCTTTTACATACATTTAGGTTGGCAAGGTTTTGTTCAGAAAAGTGAAGTAGGCCTATTCTTGTGGCATGGAGAACAGTGACAGGCCACTGCACCTCCTTTATATTACAGTTGCCCCTCTGCATTCACAGCTTTTACACTCATGAATTTGATTATTCATGATTGTCATGCCATGTGTGCATGCACTCTCCCTTCTCCTCCCTCCCAGGCTTTTCCCCTTGGAGTGGGAGAAGCTCAGGAGGGAGGGATTACATGGGAAGGATGTGCATACACTGCTCTCCCCCTCCTCTGGGCAAGCTCTCTGAAAGGGGTTGCAGACTGTCAAAAATAGTGTGAATTCAGTCCACTTTTAGGGTTAGGGTTAAGGTTAGGGAATCATGGGAACTGAATTTTATTGTGGCACTAGAGTTCTCTGACAAAGAAGGTTCAATGTCTCAGAAAAATAACAATTCCCATGATTCCCTAGCACTAACCCTAACCCTAAAAGTGGACTGAATTCACACTATTTTTGACAGTCTGCAACCCCCTCGAGACACTGGAATGGAGGCAGGGGAATTGTGTGCATGCTTCTCTCTCTTCCCACTCCTCTGATGCCTCAGAGAGCTTGCCTGAGCTGTCTGGGACATCAGAGGAGGAGCTAGAGTGGCTCACGAGAGTCCCCTGTCTTCCTTCTGATGCCTCAGAAAGCCCAGGTAACTGAGGGGGAGGGGTTATTCATGATTTGTCCACATTCTTGGGGGTCCTTCACCCCTAACCCCTGTGAATGTGAAGTGACAAGTGTACAATATTTTTTTTCCTGGGGTTGCCCATACAACACTAGAAATTAAGGAACAGAGCTCCTTTGAGCACATCCCTAATTTTGAAACTGACTCAAAAGTCATTTTGCCAAATAAATTTATTGCAAAATAAATTTCCAAAATAAATTGACCATTAAATTTAATAATCTATTCTTAGCTATTTTTTTTATTACAGAGATGTACCTTTACAGCAATATAATCTGTAGGGATTTTTTTATTATTTGCTGTTATTCTTAGACAATTAGGCACCAGAAATTCTTGCCTATTCACTGAAAATAATCCACTGGCCCACCACTAAATTCTGTTATATCTCTGTCTACCCACAAGAATCTCTGTTTCAGGAAAAGCCAGAGCTTAAAAAGTTACACTGTGGGACTAGAACGTTCACAGTTCCTCATCCTGCATAGCAGCTATGTGAGCTGAGGGAGTCTCACAGTTATAGTTCATGCCTACTCCCAAAGCTCTTGGAAAAAAATGCTAGGGGGTAAAGTACAGTCCAAAAATATTAATTTATCAGTTCAACATTACAGTTATGAATCTTCAAGCCTGTTAAAAACTGGTTTGGTTTCTAAAAACAGCACATTTTATACTTATTAGCAAATTTTGGGAAAACCTTAATTTTTACTGGGGAACAATGTAGACAGAAAGCTACATATGCTGATATGTTGTGTGGAACACAAAGGGTATAATTAAAACTGGCAGCTGAACATGATTAAATGTATGACCTGCTTCAATAACCCTTATTCATTTTTCTTTCTGCATCAATGAAGTAAAACTGTATTTGGTTCTGAAGAAATGATCACACTTCCCTAAGTTCAAATGACTGCATCCTTTTCATCTAAAATTTGTACATTCTGGTGTTGCCTTGATGTGCAATTATTTTGGTCCTACAAATGTTTGTGGTTGTTTTTGACAGATTGCTTGTGTGTTTATTATTTACTGTATTTTTCATTGACAGAAGATTCTATCTTTCAGTAGAAAGTGTGGTTATCAATGTTAATAAAAATAAATGTATTTGTGGGACTTGACTGATTATAAAACTGTTTTAAAACTGTTGTTATTTGCTTTGAGTCCCTATCAGGAGAAAGGCGGGATCTAAATAAATAAAAGTATACTGAGTATAAAACATCAAGTGAAAAACTAGCTGTGTTTCTAGTTTTATCCCTAAGTTTTTATATTCATATTTCTCTAAGGTGTTAACATGGTTTGAAAAGTTGAGATGTACATGTTCACTTATTTTACACTCTTATGAAAGAAAAACAAATTTGAAATATTTCCTGGCATAGAATATAAGAGTTTTTGTACATTTTATTTTTCACATTTTAGGGTGCTTTTGCTAAAAAAAAAAAAAATTGTGCAAACTACAAGCTATCAGGTAGATTTAGCCACAAATGCTAAATCTTAAGAGGAAGTTTTATGAATGCATGAAACCTTCTGATATCAGAGATGTAAATACTCTCATACACATTCTGGGAATTAGGATTCTTAGGCTTATAGGTAAATAGGGCCTGTACAGGCAGAAACATTAACTGGTAAGACTCTGTCAAGTTATTAGACAGAGTACAGTTTAGAAAATTGATGCAACTCTTTGATAGAAGAGCTTTCTTTGACAGCAGAGCTTTAAGGATTTGCTGTGTCAGTACATCACCACCAAGGTCTATCCAAATCCTACTCCTTTTATCTATAGAAATAAAACATTTGTACTTCTCAGTACAATTTTCTAAGAAACAAAAGAGCTAGCTGTTTATAGATGAGGCTCAGCTTTATAAGTATTACCTCTAAGTAGCTTTGAAGTATTCTATACATATACTATCTTCCGTTCTAGTTGCCTCAAGAAGATATCAGTTGGCCTCAAGCTGTTCACAGCTCACTTGGTAGACAGCAGCTCACTTAAACCTTCTGCACAGTGATTCAAGAGGAGCCAATCCACCTTGATTAGATCTAGCAGTACTGAAATCTTGCTTGAAGCTCTCCTATGCTGTGTCAAGAAGCACAAGACTATCTCCAAATAGCTTACAGCTGCACCACCAGCAACCTTCCTTTCTATATCTAAGCAGATTGAAAACATTATTGGCAAAGCTATGCCTGCTTCAGATGTCATTTTTTTACCAGCTGTTTAAAACAGCGCTTTTCCAACTAGCAATGAAATAGTGATTTCAAAAAAAAAAAAAAGTACTCCAAGGATCAGTCAGCTAGCCATATACAGTAGTATAGTTATGCATTTGATAACAATTACAGTTTTAGTACAGAAAAGGTACCATTGCTAGCTGATGGTAATTAATAGTGATTATGATGATAATGATGATCAGTGTTAAAATTAGCAACATCATAAACTTTATTAGTAGAACCTCATGTTAAAAACTGGGCTATAAATATAGACATGTCACTGGAGATATTTTGTTTATTATTAAAGGTTGAATTTCCCTTATCTAGAATTCCAAAATCTGAAATATTCCAAAAAGCAAACTTTTTTTCATGGACACTTTTGCTTTCTAATGGTTCAATGTAGACAAACTTTGTTTCCTGCACAAAATTATTGCATAAAATTACCTTCAAACAATGTGTATAAGGTATATATGAAACATAAATTAATTCTGTGTTTAGGCTTGGGTCCCATCTCCAAGATATCTCATATGTAAGCATGTGCAAATAAAGTATTCCAAAATCTTCCCCCCCCCATCCAAAATCCAAAGCACCTCTGGTCCCAAGCATTTCTGATAAAAGAGGCTCAACATGTACCTTTAATTCATTAAATTGTCAGTATGAGAGGGGGGCAGGGTTGTTAACTGCCTTTGTGTTGACCATGACACATGGTAACCCTCTGGATGAGGCATCTCTAAGACTGCTCTGCTCAGGTCCTGTAAATTCAAGCCCATGACCTCCCTAATTGAGTCTATTCATCTAGCATGCAGTATTTTTCTCTTTCTCCTGTCTTCTACCTTCCTAGTATTATTGTATTTTCTAGTGAGTCATGCCTTTTCATAATGTGGTTTTGTCATCTTGACTTCTATGCAGAGTTCATAGAATCATAGAATTGGGAGAAACCTCAAGCCATCCAGTCCAATCTCTTCCCATGCAGGATTACACAATCAAACTACTTCCAACAGATGGCCATCCTGCCTTTGTTTAAAAGCCTTCAAAGAAGGAGACGTCACCATACTCTGAGGTGGTGTATTCCATTGTTAGACAGCTCTTACTGTCAGGAAGTTCTTCCTAATGTTTAGGTGGAATCTCTTTTCCTGTAGTTTGCATTCATTATTCTGTGTCCTAGTATCTGATTACTTTTGCTCCATCCTCAATAATATCCCTTCAAATATTTAAATACTTCACCCCTTAAACTTCTTTTTGCCAAGCTAAACAAACACAGGCTAAACTTGGGCCTCCAGCAACAGACATATATAGACATAGCCCTATATTATGGACCTCCTGTTTTAACAAACATATCTCCTGGAACTAAGAATAGAAAAATCCTGGCCTCAGGCCCCTTCTCAGGTCCCTACTTTTCCCCTCTTTTCCTTTCTTTAAGGGAACTCTGTCTGCCTCCCTGAAAGCCATCTGTTACATTGCCGCAGTCCTCTGTTTCGCTGTATAACTGTGACTGTTGTTTTAATGTTGTTTTAATTTTAATTATTTTAATTCATAATAGATTTCATAACTTTTTAAGGGGTGGGTGGGATGTAATTTGTTTTTACTATTGTATTGTATTTTATTGTGGGCCGCCTCAATTGACTCCAAAGGGGTGGGGTATAAATAAATTTTATTATTATTTATTATTATTTATTGTTAAGGAAACAAGCTTATATCTTGGATGTGGAAGCTAGACACCACAAGATTCCCATTTAACCAGGATCCAGCCTTAGTTTTTTGGTTCTTGTCCAGAACTGGAAATATTGACTACAGGGTAGTACAGAAGTGAAACTACAGGGTTTATTTTGCATATCTGATCTAGTTTGCCATTGCTTATTGTATATACTCGACTAAGTCAGCCTTGTCTATAAGTCAAAAGAAGGTTTGGCAGCCAAAATTATGGATTTTGATATGACCTGTGGATAAGTCAAGGGTAAAACTTAAGCTCATGTAACAAGGGATGTAAGAGACAAAGCAAAGCAAAAAGATACCAGGGAGCTTACAAAATTCCAGCAGGCATAGCCATGGGTGCTCATACTAAAGACTGGATGGATGAGAAAATAGAGTGGGGTTGGTGCTTCTAGGACAGGTTACACTCTTGTCTTTCATCAGGGGATGGCTCCTTTTGTAAAATAAATAACAGTACTTACATTGGCCCATGGAGAAGTTAACTCAGTTTTTTTGGGACAATTTTTGACTACAGTGTTTAGACTTATACATAAATATATACAGTAATTCTTACATTTCAAATGCATAACCCTTGTGTATACAATTATGACAGTCAAGACACTTGTTCAGTGTTTTGTTCACCCATCTTTGACAAACTTACTCCAATATTAGCATTACCCCTCCAGTAGCAAGAATAGTGGAGTGAGTTTTAACTTTATCAGAGCCAGAGCTATTATTATTACCAGAGCTAACCCCTTTTCAGTGTGTATGTTGCAATAAAAGACATTATTGGCTTGGAGGATTAATTATTGACATGAAAAGAAAGAAGAAAAATTGGGATGCATGCAATACAATAAAGTATAACTAATGAAATCTGTCTTCAGTATCTTGAGCTACTCTCCCGACATTTATAGACAGGGTTTTACAGAACTTTTTCCTATTTTGATTTTTTAAGACTGAAGGTATAATAATAATAATATAATAAATTTTTATTTATAACCCGCCCCTCTGCTCGGCAATCAGGGCGGCTTACAGCAAGTTAAAAAATACAACAATTAAAACATTCCAACTTCCCACGCCCTTAGTGTTCTTAGACCTCTCAGCAGCTTTTGACATGATAGATCAAGGCATCCTCTTGGATCACCTGAGGGGATTAGGAATTGGAGGCACTGCATTGCAGTGGTTCCATTCCTTCCTCTCAGGCAGATCCCAGAGGGTGAAGCTCAGGGACAGTGACTCTGCAAGGAAAGAGCTCAAGTGCAGCATCCCTCAAGGTGTCATCGTGTCCCCGATGTTATTTAATATCTATATGAAACCACTGGGAGAGATCATCTGGAGACATGGGGTGGGGTGTTATCTGTATGTGATGACACACAAATATATTTATCCATGTCTCGGTCCTCAGCTTTGACAGATGACATCTCTCCTTTCAATGACTGTCTTAAGGCAGTAATGGACTGGATGAGGAAAAACAGATTGAAACTGAATCCAGACAAAATGGAGGTGCTTACAGTAGCGGCCCTGAAACCAGGTATTAGGATACAATATCCAGTCCTGGATGGGGTCACACTGTCCTCAAAGGACTGTGTTCGCAGTCTGGGGGTCTCCTGGATCCGTCGCTCCAGATGACTAATCAGGTAAATGTGATGATCAGGACTGCCTGTTATTAGCTTTGGCTGATATGCTAGCTGCACACTTTCCTGGAAGTTAAGGACCTTGAAACTGTGGTGCATGTCCTGGTAACCTCCCATCTTGATTTCTGTAATGTCGTCTACATGGGGCTACCCTCGTGCTTGGTCTGGAAACTCCAATTAGTATAGAGCATGGCAGCCAGGCTGGTCTCAGGAACATCGAAAAGAGATCACATAATGCCAGTTTTAAAATCTCTTCACTGGCTGCCCATTAGTTATTGGGCACAGTACATGGTGTTGGTTATCACCTTTAAAACCCTAAATGGCTTGGATCCAACCTATCTCTGGGACCATCTCCTTCCGTACAATCCACCCCATACACTCAGGTCCTCTGGGAGAAATTTGTTGCAGCCGATAAAAACTAGGCTGTTCGCAACTGCCCGGAGGGACTTCTCTGCTACCGCTCCTAGATTATGGAATGGCCTACTGGATGAGATTTGTCACATCACCAACTTAACCACTTTAAATAAGCTGTTAAGATGGATCTCTTTGGCAGGCCTTTCCTGAATAGTTATCCTGGCCACAAGAGTCAGCCCATCTCTTCCCCACAATTTTTGCCACAGCAATTGTTATTGTTTGTGCCATTGAAATATTTTTAGCATATTTTAACAATTTTTATTGTTTAATACTATTTTAAGGAGGGGGTGGATTATGGGATTTATATTTTATTTTTACTTTATTTTAATGTTGTATGCCACCCCAATTGCATTTGCAGAGGGGCGGGATAAAAATTAATTTTATATTATTATTATTATTATTATTATTATTATTATTATTATTATTATTATTATAATATACATTTCCTGTAACATCAAAAGCAGAATGTAGATGCTGGAATGACAACACTGTTACTTGTTTCCTGTGTATGCTATTTAAGACCCAGTGTAGTATAGTGATTTGAGTGTTGGACAATGGTTGCTTCAACAATGCAAAATTAATTCAGCTTGACATCACTTTAACTACCATGGGTCAATGCTATGGAATTCTGAGATTTGCAATTTTGAAATAGTTAGCATTCTATGTCGGAGAGCTCTGGTGCCACAGCAAACTACAAATTACAGGATTCCATAGCACTGAGCCATGCCAATTAAACTGCTGACAAACTGTGTTAATTCTGCAGTCTGTCAGTAGCCTGAGACTCTGGGAGACCAGGGTTCAAATCTCTGCTCAGCCATGGAAACTTACTGGACAACCTTGAGTAAATCACACTCTCTGAGCCTTAGATGAAAGCAGTGGAAAATTTTCTCTAAATACATCTTGCCAAGAAAGCCTTATGATTGGGTCACCATGAATTGAAGTTGAAGTTGACTTGAAGGCACATAACAACAGCAATGTTATTTACCATCTCTGCCTCATGAAAAAAAACTGTGAATCTTAGAAAGGTACCATGATTTATTTTTATGTATTTTGGTTGGCACCCAATAAAGTATCACCACAGGCTGGATTTTGGATCTTGCTGGTTTTGTTTGATTCTTTGTTTTATGACCCACATGGTTACCATTCAATTTTTCAGGAATAGTAAAGAAATTCTGCTTTTGACAGATTAAATAAATGAATTAGTAGACAGCCATAAGGAAAGAGCAACAAGGAAAAGAGAAATAAGCAAAATAAATAATATGAGAAATACAAAAGAACATCAACGTAGATCACTGCAGATCAATTCACAAACCCACATTTTCTATTTATCATCCCCTTATCACCATTCACACGAGAAATGTTGACAAAACAGCCTCAATCAAAAAAAAAAAAGAAAAGAAAAAAAGGAGAAGTATCTGCATGCTCAGAGAAACCCCTCTGATATGAAAAATTGCAGAAATTAAAAAAAAAGATAGGAAACAAGACTGGAATGCTGACTGGCTTGGAGGGATGGACAGGTGAAATCAAATGGACACCTGGTTCTTCAGACCTCCCCATTCTGCACTAGAACTTTCTGTTGACAAGTGCCACTTATATTCTATTTCATATTACTAAACAATAAAGTGTTTTATAGTGTGTCATGCCAAGTGTGCTATAGAGAATTTCCTTAAGACAAGAAATCCAGCCTCTCTGAAGTGCAACTAAAACAAAATGAAACATTCTGGAGAGACCACTTATTTTTCACATGATGAAGATATATATCATAGGGAAAGAGATGGAATAGTGTCTCTGTCAAGGATTCTCCAGGGAAGCCAAGACACTGAGGTATGAAAGGCATGTTTTAGCAGTGACAGCTCCAGCTTGGAGTTGAATCTTTCAGAGATTAACCTTTGAAAGCTGCCACTGAAAGTTGCTACCTAAAGGAGCAGTGCCAGGCAAAAAATTTCTCCTGCTTCTAATCCAAAAGTGTTAGCACCTGAGGGAGCTGGTTCCTTCCTTTCATAACATATGATGCCTTCAGGAAGTGGAAATAATATGGATGAAAACATTAGCTAGTGGTCTAAAGGACTTACCAACAGCAGCCAAGGACATGGCCCTGGCATCATCTCTGCTTCCTCTGAGGAAGAAGTGCTTCCAGCTAATCCTTCCCTCTCTGATAAGAAGCTCTCTGACTGGAGCAATCTTGTTGCCCTGCATTTCTGTTTACCCACAGACATATAACAAGAAAACCCCATTGTTTCAGAGTATTCACTGCCTGCAGCTCAATATCATATATATATATATATATATATATTGGGGGGGAGGAATGCCTTCTAAGGCAGATGCTGTTGGAGATGTGAGTATGACAAATGGTTCCATATATTGCACAACCCAGGAGCAATCCATTCCATTATTGCAAGCAAAAGTCTGTGAACTGTATAGGAAAGCATACTTGCTCAGGAGTGGGGATGACACTCCAATCAGGAAACTTTCAGAACTGAAGCAGAAGAGTCTGAGGAGATGAGCTTCCCAGAAAATTTGCTTATCTGATATTTGGGGACTCTATGACTGGACCATCTCCCAAAGCTCCATCAGCTCAGTGCTTTGACTGTCACTGAATATTAACCTGGCTGTTTTAACATTTCAGCCTGGCAAAGTGGAAGTGATTTAGGTCTGAGGACTTTTTGTGTGTTCACACCCCACTTACATTCTAATAATTTTGCAGAAATATGTCTCTAAAGCAAATTGTCTCAAGTGCACTAGGGCCCCATTAAGCCAAAGCCCAGCTTTTTCCTCTTGCCACAGTGTTTCCCAACATTTGCTTCTCCCTGTGCCCTGGTCATTTTTATTGCAAACAAAAGCACTGCTTCATAGATAACAACCATTGCTATGTAATTAGTAACTCGTCACTTCACTGCACTTTATAATTTGCAAATGCTGGCTAAACTGTGTGCTCACATAAGTGGTGCCGAGCAGTGTATAATTATTAAAGACATTTGCCCTCTCAAATCTTTTAGGTATTGTGATGTGGAGTGCATATAAATAAATGCAATACAAATTTGCTTGCAGTGGCATGCTGTAAATTGAATTTATACTATATTGATGTGCATTAGTCGCAAACAGAACCATTAGAAAAGATCCCTCCTCTGTCATAGTACGTCACACAGCACTTATAAATTTCAAGAATTTGTGTGACTTATGGTGAGAGCAAGTGATGAGTATTTTCATTAAAATAATGAGCTTTGTGTAATGGCACACAAAATTATGTACAAAAGCTTTCCTTTGTCTTCTTCTATGCTTCCTCTTGGGAGTAAAAAATATATATAGAATAGAGGAGTTATGTCTAGTCAATGTTCTTTACACAACAAATGTCATGAGGTCTCAAGCTAATGCTAAAATACCACAAATGAGCACCCATAAAACCCATAAAATCAAACTTAAATCAAAGGTTCTCTGGGTCCTATTCTTCCAGCCTCACAAATTAAAAATAGGCTCACCTGATCAATTGACTGACATTTACCTGATTAATATACTGATTAAACATTTTAAAACATTGATAGGGATAAATCTAGTTATCAGACCTCACTAAAACAGACCCAAAGAAACTTGTTTGTCTCAATTAGCGTAGATCCCATTGATTTCAATGGGTTTACTCCACAGAGACCTAACATTTGGTTTACAAACGTTGTGCTCAGTTGTTCCTTTTTATGTGTATCAAAAAGCACCCCAAAGAAGCTGTGAAGAAAGATACAAGAAAGAGTGGATGAGTAATACAGAATAAATAATTGCAATTGATGCCAGTTGTATTAGATGATAGTGGCTGAGTTTCTGCATCCCTTCAGTGTAGCATAAAGAACTGCTGGCATGATTATGAGAAGATTTCATTACCCCAATAATGAATGCCAAGGTAAAACAACATGTGTGGATTAATGGTCAGTGTGCTTGGTTGTCAACTTATTGTGAAATAGCAATGTACATTGCACAGAGTCAGTGCATAGATGCAATGTGCATTTGTTACCACAACAGTTCCACGGGCACTATTCCACATACACCACCCTCTGCTGGATATGACCATTGCACATTGCCTAAAAGAACCATTCCACAAACATACTGCAACTCACATCTGTGAGTGTCACTATGAAGTTCCCAGCCATTATATAAAATGTTCTGTCACATGTCTCTGAAGTGTGTCTGACTTCCTTGGGTGTGCTGAATAGACTGCTGTGCAAATAGTTCTGGTGGACTTATTAAAGATCCTCTTAGCACATTGGTTGCCTATATACTTATAAAGCATAATCCCTCTAGTTGTCATGTTTTAAATCTTTCTCTTTTGAAAGATACTATTGATGTGATGAATACCCTATACAGTGAATGAAAAACATTGCTGTTATTACAGTAAGCCCACATGTATTAGACATATGGCACACCTGGCAGAAAGCTCGACTCTTATCTGACCAGAATCATCATAGGAACTTTCCTTGGTCCTATCGAGAGGCAATACGTGCAGGACAGAGATCTTTCTGTTCTGCACGTATTGCGTCTGCAGAGTCCCACCCAGCAGA
>JAIPUX010001232.1:55802476-55812635 GCA_020142125.1 Phrynosoma platyrhinos | reverse complement strand
AAAAAAGGAAAAGACACAAAGTGTTTTGGTCTTTTTAACAACAACAATGAACTTGTAAAGCAATGAAAGCATTTCAGGGAACATGGAAAGAGAATTGAAATCTTGAGCAACAAGTATTCCAATTTCAGCTGTAAGAGCTGAATAGTGTTAAATAACATCCAATCATTTAAGCAGTTCAATGATCATAGGAAAGCAATGGCTTCAAACACCACATGATTTTAGAAACAGAAAGTAGAATAGTGACACATAGACTTGACTAGGAAAATGCTTTCAGGAAAGTTTATAGCCTGATGCACTAATCTACAAATTGCTGAGAGATGTTATATTTTGAAAGTTGTTTCTCTCAACAGTAAGAGCCACAATTCTGTAACCAGGCTCTGAGACTTTCCCACCATCATGTGAACAAAAAAAAAAAAATTGAATTGGATAGAATTTGACATAGGTAATTGTTGTGTTTTATGTCATATTTAGCGAAGAGTTTACTTTTTGAATGGTAATCAGAAGACAGTCATCTCTTTGAAGATGTTCACTGTTTAAGGGCAGCCTAATCCAAGAGAAAGAACAAGACCATAGGTTAGAGACCATGAAACTTTCTCTCACCATTTAGCACCAAAACAACAGATGGAGTAATCACACAGGTCACATAGGGCCTTTCAGACAGGACAGACATTTATGATTCATCACAAAATAAGAACATAGATTTATTTTATAATATGTGTTTATACAAATATATGCATAGCTACAAATTTAGAAATAAGAACTTCATCATCTTGCTAGGAAACTATAAGCCTTTACAGACTGCCAGAAATAATGCAGCTTGAGGCCACTTTAACTGTCTTGGTTCAGTGCTAAGGAATCATGATAACTGTAGTTTATTGTGGCATCAGAGCTCTCTGACAGAGAAGGCTCAATGTCCCAGAAAAACTACAATTCCCATGATTCCCTAGCATTGAGCCAGGACAGTTAAAGTGGACTCAAACTTCATTATTTCTAGCAGTCTGTAAAGGCTCATAGTTTCCTAACAAGATAATGAAGTTCTTATTTCTAAATTTGTAGCTATGCATATATTTGTATAAACACATATTATAAAATAAATCTATGTCTTCTTTTGTGATGAATCATAAATGTCTTTCCTGTCTGAAAAGCCTTTCTACATAAGACAAACTCTAGTATCAGAAGTGAAATGTGATGGATTACCACAAAATCCACGAAGGAGGAGTACATGAAAATAAAGCTGAATTGTGGGAGGTTATAGCAGATAAAAGAGAATGGTCTTCACACATTTAAGCTAGGGAGTTCGCTATCAGTATGTGCTACTAAAATAAGAGTAATGGCCACCAAATTTGGCCAGCTTTAAAATGAGATTTAAAAAGTATGAAGGTCAAAGTTGTCAGTTATTGTTATTCATGATACCTGTGTGTTTGCTCCAAAATCTCATTTACAGTTAGCTGTAGAGCATGAGCAAAAACATATAATCACATTCACATTATTTTTTCTTGTGTGTTTGTAATAATCACCTGTTTGACCACAGTAGGAACAAAATTCTGAACAAGATTTTCCCACTGGGCTGATTTACTATGACTCATTTTGGAGGCTTAGAACTGTATGGCTTATATTTTTTTTATTATAAAACAAAAATATGTAGGAGAAATCATATTTTTGTTAATAATTGTTAAAGAATTGTCTGCAGATAAGGGAAATGATATGCAGGAGAGGAACAAGTTATTTCTTAGAATTCATAGTGAGAGAGAAAACAAAGAGCTTTTGGCAAACCCATCTACAGATCCTACATCTTGTAGTATCCAATGGTAAATATGGCACCTGACAGCCTTAATTGTTCTTTGTATTCATAACTTTTACTGGGTACAGATATAAAAAGCTTGATCCCCTACAGAAGCTGATCTAGACATCAGACAACCTGTTTGCTATTTGATGATCATTAGAAACTCTATTCACATGGTCAGATTTACTTGATGTAACAGCAGAATTATAGAATTATAGAGTTGGACCACAAGGGCCATCCAATTCAACCCTCTGCCATGTAAGAATACAAAATCAAAGAACCTCCAGTAGTGGTATAACACATCGGCAAAGCTGCCATGTGAGACCCATGCCAACTGGGGTGAAGTTGAGTTTATCTCCTTTGAGCTGATTGTGACCCTGTTGTCTTCACCCAAAAGTCCCATAAGGACGCTTCCAAATGGGTATGACTGGATCTTCCCTCCATGCAAAACCATCAAAACTATGATGGCAGAAATTAAGGGGGGATGCAGACCAGGGTGTCCAGGACGCCCTGGTCCAGAGCGCCACGGGCCCATGGCAGCCACACTGCGGCGCTCCTGCGGCTTCCCTGGAAGGAGTGCTAAATCAGCGCTCCTTCCTCAAGACAGGGAAAGTGCGCCCTAAAAGCATCGGGCACACTTTCCCTGTCTTTTCCGCCGCAGCGCGTCCGGTCGCTGCAGCGGGAGGTTGTCCCCGGAGCGCCGGCCGTGTGGAGGGCCGGTGGCTCCGAGGACGACCTCAGGGAGAGGAAGGAGCGCCGTGGCTTCTCCTCCTCTTCCTGGCCTCGGAGACGGCTCAATAAGCCATCTGCTGAGGCCCAAAGATAAGCAAGAAGTAACATAATAAGAGAAGGGGTAAGAAAAAAATTCTGAAGCTGGAATGAAACTGAAGTAAGTGAAGCTGTTGTTGTTGTTGTTTTTGCTTCCTAGTAGGCTCTGAAGAAAGAAGGATCTCCAGAAGGATCCGGGAAAGTCTGCCCAACATCCAACCTGTCTCTGGTTGTCCAGTTTTCCTGCTCTTGCACTGAGCTTTAGAGAACAGTACAGCATCATAGGTCAAAAAACAAACAAACAAACAAAAACAACACTTCTTTCCCTCATCAATGCCATGGACCACAAAATTGTTGGCTCTCTTCAGTCCTGCTGGATGTGCAGTAACAAAAACTAAATCTTTGGCCCACCAGAGATGCCAACTTACAGCATTGTTTGAGATAAACACTCTCAGAAGTAGCTAAGAGTAGAAGAGCACATAAGCACCAGTTCAGTTTAACTATTGTCAATGCACTGACCACATTTGAATAAACTTACAGACACTTGGTAATATTGTCCAATTCTTTGGGGGCTCTTTATCATGAGTTGCAAAAGCAATATTTACAAGTATGTACAAAACTTTCCTCATGATGCCTCTCAGCAATCACAGTCTGTAATATAACAACCACCTTCTCCAACCTACTATCATCAACCCACACATGCATTGAGTCTCGGTGCACTTATATGGAGAGTAGCATAATGGTCATCATCTGTTGCTACTTAACATGATGCAAACTCTTTTACAAGCCTTTGCATCATGTCAAGTGCTGTGACTTAGTAATCTCAGCCATGCAAAATATTTTTACAACAGTTTAAAGGAACATTGTTCTGACAAAAATGGATTCCCATGTATGTCTGGAAGTATTTTATTCCAGTGTAGGATAAATGTCTGCCAGTGGAGTTATATTACACTAGCACTATGCAATCCCTGTACTGAATACACAACACATATGAGAAATGTTAGATGCACATAGTTGTCACCTCATTGCACAGTGCATCATGTGACATGTACAGAAGCCATAGACAATATTTAATGTGCAATGCATATTAATGCACAACTCTGGGTGCACTATTGTGCATCTTCAACAGTTCTCTATATAGGACTTCACTCCTGTCACTATCAGGTAGATACATCCATCCTACATTGTCCAAAAGAGGAAATTGCTTTAGACTTTATGCCAGTATATGTCACCGCCAGCAATCTGGTCTATGAAAATTACTCATGAAATACTGTATGGTTTGTGGAATGAGATCAGAAAGTGTGAGAGAAGGATTATGAACATAGTGCCTTATAAGATGATCTCATAACAGCTAAAGTGTCAGGGGAAGTGGCATTATTTTTAAGTGCCTGTTAGGAGTTGCTACCCTATTAGGATTAAAGTGTATGTTAGAAACTGATTTGGGTCTAATATTTTTAATAATAGTTTGATAAGCATGTAAAATATCTGAATTAGCAACTAAAAAGATATTTTCATGGAGAGCTTTGAAAGTGTTACTCTCAAATAATTGAAAACTATGGAGGCACTCAAATTAATTGACCACCATATTCTCTCTCACCCACATGAATACCATTTAGATTTTGAGAAAGACATGGGGGGGGGGGAGACATTTCAAAATTAAATAACAATGACAAAGGAACATGGTCACTTTCAACTCTGCTAATAACTTCCAGTCTGTGAATGTTAATAAGCAGATTAACAGAAATCACAATATAATCTATTGTGCTAGCTCCTCTACTGGTGACATAGGTATAGGCACCCAACGTTTTGTCATACTGAGTTCCATTAAAACATTGCAGATGGTGCAGGGAAAGGGTGTCTAAAAACCTCAGACCTGACTTATTTGTTCTAGTACCTTGGAATCCCTAACAACCTGTGTGCCTTGAGAGTCTTGACCAAAATTAGTATCTTCCAGTTGTTTCAATCCCACCCCAGTTCTTGCATTGAAATCTCCACACAACAGAATCCTTGTATAGGGATATTGATGTTCTAGGAGAGCAAGGGTTTCAGATAGGCAATTCCAGATGTTATTAGGACCTAAGTGTGGTGCACACTACTGCCACCTTTCTCCTTTTACACTTTAATTCTAGCTGGCAGTCCTTTTTATCCCCACCCTTGCCACCTAATGAAGTGTAAGGGACTCACACTGTCTTTTGTATGATGTCCCCCTCCAAATCCTCCAAATATTAGTAGTGTGTTTTGTGACTAAAACATAGGCTAAGTGATGTTGGAACAAGAAGAAAAGTTTATTTTAAATCAGCATGTAATAACTGTAACTTGCTTCAGAACTTGTTAATACAATCTTTCTTGGTTACAAAATTATAATGTTTGTTTCTAATTCACTCACAGTACCTCAGCCACACTGGCTAACAATATCTATCTGGAGAGAACACCACAGCAACTGTCTTTTTTAGAGCTCTGTGAGTGTTCAGTCTCTCCTTTCTAGCTCTCCCAAAATACAGTTCCCTCAGGAACACCCTAAAACACAGTCCTCTTTCTGACATAGGGGGGAAGCAGACGAGAGCTTCCCAGACGCCCTGGGCCGGCGCGCCGCGGGGCCGCAGCCTCCGCACCTCGGCGCACCGGCGGCGACCCTGGAAGGAGCGCTAAATCAGCGCTCCTTCCTCAAGACAGCGAAAGTGCGCATTAACAGCGGCGGGCGCACTTTCGCTGTCTTTTCCGCCGCGGCGCGTTCGGCTGCCGCGGCGTGAGGTCTTCCCCGGAGCGCCGGCCGTGCGGAGGGCCGGCGACTCCGAGGGCGACCTCAGGGAGAGGAAGGGGCGCCGAACGTGCGGCTGCCCCTCCTCTTCCAAGCCTCCAAGACAACCCTATTAGTCGTCTGCCGAGGCCCTTAAGTTTCTCAACACTCTACTTATCTCAATACTCAACACTAACTTTAAATGCTCCCAGCTGGAATCCCATTGGCTGGCTCTCAGCTGCCTCCTGATTGGCCAGCTGGACATTCTATCCATCACACTAAACATTTAGATAAGCTGGGTGGAATGTAAACATTTATACAAATGAGAGAACCAAAATGCCTACTCTTAATAAAGAGGGCCTGTATACATTGTGGATAGAAAGACACTCCTATCCCAACTCGTCAGGAGGGGTTATCTGTTGCAACAGCAATTTTAGGGCAAGTGACCGGCAGCTGGCTGGGTGCGCAAGAAGTACCACCTCACTTCCTGCATGCCTAGCCAATCAGCTTTACTAATTTTGTAAGAAAGCACTCTGGGAAATCTCGTGGTGCAGCAAGCATCGCGAGATTTCCTGCGGGATCTTGGGGCTATATAGCCATTTTAGAGAAGCAGCTAAGTGAGTAACATTGCTCTGCTGCTTTCTTCTGTGGTTTTTGCAAGGCTTTGGGCCTAGCAAACCCTAGACCCCAACTTTGTTACTGATTCTTTCTGGATTACTTATTGGAGCACCACAAGGAAGAGATCTTTGGTGGCTGGTATCTGTCAGCAAGGCCAGTCAGGGACCTTTGGGCCAGTCACCCCAGGCCTGTCTGAGAGGCCTGCGTCATCTTGATACACCAAGCTCAGGTGGTTACCGAGCCGAGTGGGTGCCACAGTAGGTGGTTGTCCACCAGGCTGTTGGTCCGTGTCAGCTGTTTGTAGGCCTAGTGGCACCCCTGGTGACTCCTGGACTGGTAAGGTAGACTACACTCATCCAGGGAGGGGGTTGGACACATTCCACCTTCACGGGCCTGCTGTATTCCCCTGATAAGTCTGTTGGTTAGACAGAGTGCCTTTGTGGACACATAGGACACCTTTCCCATGTTTGTCAGTGAAGCTCTCTGGCTAGTGACGTCTCAATTGAGACTTGGGAAGGATGGCTTCATAGCCTGGTGTGAGGCCTTTGGCCCAGTGTAGTCATCCTAAGTGGATGGCATGTTTGGTGGACCCGTGCGTTTGTTTGCTGGGCGTGTATTTATACTCCATAATGCTCCACAGTAAGGTCCAATCCAAAAGGCGAGCAGCTCCAGCTGTGTCAGACGCTGTACACTCGGCTCTAAAGAGGCCCTCTCACATGGCAAGCAGGGATGATGAAATAGTCACCCAGCTTACACAGCTGAGCAAGACCGTGCAAGCTTGTGTGGCAGTTTGTAACCAACTTGCACAGAAGGGGCTTCAGGCTACAGCTGACACCCCCTCTACCAGCACTTCTGCTCCTCAATACACAGAAGTGCTACCCCCTCAGCCCTCACCTGAAGGTCAGGTGGTGGACACAGCACATGGTCCTGTGGTGGATACAGATATGGAGGTTGGACAACTTACCATAGCCAATGTGTGGGAACTCCTGCAAAGGGTTCCAGCTGTGGGGCAGCAGGGTGACGCTGCCCCTGTGTCTGTTCAGCCTACTTTGGCAGATTTATACAATCTCCTTTGCGGAGAGGTTTTTGCAGGTGGAGGCATGATGGAGCAGACCACCAATGTGGGGAGAGCAGATCAGGCTGGTGCCACTGCGTCTCAACATGACACCCGAGCTGCTGCGGGGCCACACTTCGGGGGATCTACACAGTTGGCTGGTGATGCTGCCCAGCATGTTTCTGCACCAGGTGTGTCTCCTTCTTCCCCTGCACAGGTGTCATGGCCTACCTCAGTATGGGCTCCAGGTGGCCAGGTTGGGCAGAGTGTGGGGGTTGAAAGCCCTAACTCTGCATCGTTGGGAGAACCCTCGATGACACCTGAGTTTTCCCAGGTGGCCAACTCGAGGGTACAGGTGGTGCAGCCAGTGGTTAACATGGCTGGTGATACTTCAAGAGCGCCTTCTATTGGCTTAGTCAGTTCAACAGTGGACAGAGTAGGGGAATGTACCCCATATGCTGGGATGTCTACTCCCCTGGGCTCTCATCTTCCCCTTGCTACTAAAGAAAGGATTTGGAAAGGGGAATACATAAACCTATTTTCTCTTACTTTTAGAGATTCTGAACCAAGGATTATGGTTAAGGATGGGATAGTATTTAGCCTGCCTAAGGAGTTTCATGCGTTTAAACCCCTAAGTTGGAAGATAATTTTGTAAACTGGATAATGGGTTTCGCTATTTACAGGGGAGTTGTGGAGGAAAAAGACCCACTTAGGTCACCTGATTTTTCCAAATATCAGGAAATTATGCTTAAAGCTTATACAAACCTCTATCACAATTCACATGGCACAGCTTGGCTGCAATATGATGAGCAGTTCAGAATGAGGGCTGCCCAAGATCACTCGCTGTCATGGAGACATGTCCAATCTGAACTGTGGGCAGATGTGATGGTGGGGGCCTCCCCTTCAAGCCATTGTGACAATTGGTTTGTGCCCATGGTTACACAGCCAAGAAGGCAAAATATGAGGTCCGGCATGGCTGAAAGAAAGCAATTTGTTATTTGCTGGAACTACAATGCAGGTAAGTGTTCGAGGCAATCCTGCAGGTTTGAACACAAATGCAACACCTGTGGGGGGAATTACCCTGGCACTTCTTGTGTTAGAGGCAAGAGATCAGGAGTTGTGGGATCAACCCAGCCATTGTCACTGTGAGGAAAAGGCACCGTCACCAATTAATTTGGAGGTGGCTCCATATATACCCTAATAAGGATGCAGCTTCTTATATATTCAATGGTTTTTCCCTGGGTTTTTGTATCCCTTACTCAGGGACCAGGGAACATCATTATGCGCCCAATGCATGTTCTGTGAAGGATTTGCCAGATATAGTAAGGGACAAGCTGGCAAAAGAGGTAGCAGCGGGCAGGATTTCAGGCCTTCATGATCACTTACCAATTTCCATCCTTCGCTTATCTCCTCTGGGTGTAGTACCCAAAAAATCCCAGGGGAATTTAGTTTAAATCACAATCTTTCTTATCCCAAGGGTGATTCTGTTAATGATGCCATAGACCCAAGGCTTACTTCAGTTAAGTACACTTCCTTTGATTCTGCAGTTAAGATGGTCAGGGCCTTAGGCAAGGGAGCACTCTTAGCTAAATGTCATATGAAATCAGCCTTCAGGTTGCTCCCTGTTCACCCAGATGACTTTGATCTCTTGGGTTTTCAATTTGAGTGAAAGTGTTATTTCGACAAAGCTATGCCAATGGGGTGTTCTATTTCCTGTTCAGCTTTTGAAAAATTACCACATTCCTCCATTTGTGTGCAGTCAAAAGATCAGGCAATAATGCAATCACCCATTATTTGGATGATTTCTTAATAGTTGGAGCCCCCGATTCTACAAGATGTAGTGACACTTTATTCGCCTTTCAGGGTTTAATGGCAGAGTTGGGTGTTCCTCTAGCTGAGGAAAAGGCTGAGGGTCCTGACACATGACTTACCTTTTTGGGGATTGAGATAGACACCACAGCTGGGATATCTGGCTTACCTCATAGTGGCTATGAGGGAGCAAGTTAGGTTATTGATGGGAAAACATAAAGCTACACTCCACGACTTTCAGTCCCTTACAGGTTTGTTAAACTTTGCTTGTAAGGTAATAGTTCCAGGATGAGCATTTTGTGCCAGATTGTATAGAGTCACTAAAGGGGTTTCTGTTTCACATCATCATATAAGAATCACTAAGGGAATTTATGAGGACTTGTCCTTTTTGGAACAATTCAATGGAATTTCATTTTGGAGGTCTGAAATGCTGCTGAGGGCAGATTTTCAGGCACACTCCGATGCTGCTGGTGCCCATGGATTTGGAGTTTATTGGAATGGTCAGTGGGCTGCTGAGGCTTGGCCTCCTGTCTGGTCAGAATGTGATCTTACCAGTGACCTGACGTTTTTGGAGCTGTTTCCCATAGTGGTAGCTGTACACCTATGGGCAAATCAATTTGCTAATAAGACATCTGGTTTTGGTGTGACAACCAGGCAGTGATTCAGGTAGTAAATTCCCAGTCCTCTAAGTCCTCAAGGGTGATGAGTTTGGTTAGGGCTATGGTGATGCAGTGTTTGAAATTTAATGTTTTGTTCCAAGCTAACCATGCCCCTGGTTTGCTTTAACCCTTTGGCGGGCACCCTCTCTCGTTTTCAGTTCTCCAGATTCCAGCAGCTGGTGCCTGAGGCTTCAATGCACCCAATGGAGGTACCAGCACATCTGTGGAACCTTGGAGACTAGAAATCAGCAGGGCAATCCTACAATCCATTGCCCCATCTACACACAAGTCCTATCAGACAGCTTTGAATGCATTTAGACAATTTTTGTCAGAAAATTTTTGTCAGGAGGTTGAGTCTGGCCCATTAGGATGGACCTCATCCTTCAATTTATAGTGAGCCTTAGGCAAACGGGTTTGTCTCCTGTTACCATCAGGGACAGGCTTGCTACACTGACCTTTTTCTCCAAGGACAGGGGTCTGCATGATCCTACTGCAGATTTCAGATTTAGGAGAGCTTTAGAAGGTTGGACTAGAGAATCCCCAGTGGTTAAGGACACCCGTCCTTAACAGCGATGGGACTCCTCCTTGGGACTGGAGTACATTGGCAACCTGCAATGGTTTGGTCACAGGGGTATGCAATGGGAAGCTTTAATTCCCATGATTATCAAGCTGTCAAGGCCCCATCTGCACCCCTGAGTTTTAGTCATACACTTGGGGGAGAATGACCTGGT
>JAIPUX010001232.1:55791274-55802376 GCA_020142125.1 Phrynosoma platyrhinos | reverse complement strand
CATGTTGGTATTCAGATAACCATGCCTCAGCTGTACAGGGGGGATAGGATACACCTCTCTTCGGAGGGCTCAGAAGTGTACATTCAGTCACTTTCTGAGCACATCAGAAAGGCGGTCTGTGGGGGGGGAGCGGATGCCAAGCTAGGCTGGCCCCCACTTGTGGTGGGTAACAACCTCCTACCCACAGAAACGAATTGGCTAATTAAAAGATTGATTGGGATTAATCAGGCTAAATTAAATTGGCGGAAGTGACGTCAGTACTTAAGTTCATGATGTCATTAACTTAATGACGTCATATAGTTCAATATGATGTCATTTCCAGTTGGGCGGGGTAAAATTGTTTATTGTTGTTATTTACATGCTTTGTCATGTGCCGTGAAGGACTACCCACTTGGGTTAGTCACACCTTCACATACACACGTGACAAAGCATTTGAGTATTTAATTGTAGATTGTTTGTAAATAGACCCTTTACAGCTAAATAAAGTTGTGACCTGTTTTTACCCACAAGAAGGCATCACTTGTCCTTTGTGCTGGTGCAAACATATTAGTTGGATATCGATATGCAGGTGAACTGAGATAAATATAGTAAGTCTGCCACTACCACGGCCCCTAGTACTCATTTTAATGGCCAGAACAGAAAAGGAGTGGAATGCATGAAGAGATGGTAAATTAGTTTCATGAGCTCATATCTCTTGCACACATAGAATTTTAAATTTTTGTAGATAAATTGCAAAAATGGCATCATGGAACTTATTCATCCAGCCCATAACATTCCAGGATATTAAATTTAATTGTCAAATTGGTGTGGTTGTATCAGTATCATCACAAATAACCAAGGATTCTGTTTGCACAGGGGCTTTTTGTTTGGGAGACAACTCTTTCAAAGTTAACCCTTTTTGACTCCAAGGGTTGTGCTGAAATTGCAGTTGTCAGATCATCCTGACCCATTGCTAGTAAGGCATCAATACAGCCCCCATCCAGATCCCTTTCAACATGAAGGCAATCATCAGTCAATACTAAATTTACCAGTGGTTCAGCCAAATCTTTGATAGTGAACAGCATGTTCTTAAGATCATCCAGTCTAGAAGCAATGTCTTTATGTTTTTCATTGATAGTTAATTCACTTATACCACAAATTGCTTCTCTGTTGAAAGTTTGGTTGGCCCTGATTGTGGCATGATCTTGCTAGGAGTTTCTTTAGATGTTAACAAACAGGTGTTCCTTTCTTCTGTAGCCATCCCACTGCTTAAGGGTAAATAAAGGATAATAGCCAAGTTTCTATAAACCCACACTGATATTATTTGAAAGTTGGACAAAAAAAACCCCTTCATTTTCATCAACATAAGAGGAATTGTAGACTGTTCAAAAGTTAGCACAATTCTCTTATGTGCAGATATACAAGGAAGCCAGTCCACAGCAAACATATCAATGCTATAGGGGTGTATATGTAAAAGTTGGATCAGAGTAAGTTTAATAGCTCTATAGGACCTCCATCTACCATTGTTTGTTCTGTTATAGGTAATTTGCAGCAGGACATGGTTGGCTTGCAAAATCCTATTGCATCTCCCTTTTTCCAGCTCCTTTGAGACATCTGGTAAACTGCTTCTAGAATCATTTCACCCCAGCTTTTCTTATTTACTGGGTCCCATGCTGCTGGATTGACCCACACTTTCTTTTAAAGCTTATGTTTTTGTATTAAATTATCAAAAGAGAATATAAGAAACTCCAGTTGATTACCAATTTTTTCTAAGTGTTCATAGAGTGAGATAACAGTATGGGCTGTTAAAAAGCATTGTTTAGTCACAAAGTCTAGAGGATGTGATTGTTGTTCAATATGTTGTTTCTTCTCAGTAATAGACAATTCATCAAGGACAGACTCCACTACCCCATTTGACTCCAAGGATACTTCTTCCTGATAAGCAGCCAGAATCAGGGGTAGGCAACCTTTCGCTGTTAAGGGCCAAGGGACTTCAGCTCCCAGAAGCCTCAGCTATGTTGGCCAATAGTCCCATGTTGGCCAAAAGCTCCTGGGATTCTGGGAGCCAAAGTCCCTTGGCCCTTAATGGCGAAAGGTTGCCTACCCCTGAGCCAGATCATTGCCAGCATTTTCAAAAGGCACAGATAAAGTCTCACTTAATAATAATAATAATAATAATAATAATAATAATAATAATAATAATAATAAAATTTATTTATATCCCGCCCTTTTCCAAAGCTGAGAAACTATTAGTAATGGGAGTTGTAAACACTGAGCTTGAGTTTGGGATACTCACAGTTCTCTCATAGTCAAGCAATTCATCAATCTTGAGTTGTTTGGAGGCGATTTAAACACTTGGAGCATGCTCTGCAGAGTAAAGGAGGTGGCTACAAAGTAGCATGAGAGGGCTAGAAGGAAGGAAAACAAATTGATGCTTTATAGCACTGCAACTTAACCATTCAGATCTTGTATCCCTCATTCAACTTATCAAAGAATCTGGTTCCCACTATTATAGAAAAAGGTCACCTTTTTCCTTGAAGAAGAGTGGGCACACACACACACACACACACACAGTTGCTATATTATTTATGGAAAGCTTTATTGACATAATGTTTCAGTAATATAAACACAAACAAAACAGTAATGATTCTATTTGTGTGAAAAATATAATAATAATGTTCAGCATAAATGTTATCCTTATAGTAACTGTAAAACATAATGAATTTAAATTTAAAAGTTACTGTAGGATTATTAAGATTTTTTTGTCTATGGCCGAAACACTCATGTCCCATCTGTGCCACATGTACCATTAGAGATTATCACATGGCCCAAAAGGATAGGAGTGAATCAGATCACTCCCATCCTTATTGCACAATTGCTGTGTAAGATTATCACACATGTCGCATTTATCTCGTTCTCCTGTCAGTGAAGTGGAATGGTTCCATCATTTTGTATTAATGGGAGTCCCTGTTAATACAAAATGATGGAATAAACATGACATCATGTGATTATCTTTACACAATCACATGTTAAGGTTGTGATCATCACACTTCACTCCCATCCTTTTGGATCATGTGATAATCTCCATTAACCCAGAACTACTTCCTCTATAGTGAACAGGCACATTATTTCTTAATTTATACACTATTTTTTTTAGCTATAGAGGACATAGATTTTCTCTTTCACAATCCCATTTTCTTTGTTTGTTACATTAAATTTATAAAACAGTGCAAGTTAAATCCATGTATTTATCTTGTCATTCACTTGTAATGTTTCATGAAGTTGCAAAAAAAGGAAGAAGACGTCAGAAGTTGGATTAGAAACTGATGTATTTAAACTACTGTCTGATTTTTTTACAGTTCAAAATATATGGAAGTATGTTCGCTTCAGGACATCAAAAATAGACCAGCAATTTAATGTCATAATCCGATAATGGCAAAGAATGGCATATCAAGGGAAAGTGAAAGTGTCAGCTCCCTTGATTTTGCTGTATAGATTAAAGAAATAAATTGGTCTACATTAAATTTTCTCCCAGTCTAATAGCACAGCAAAACATACAAACAATAAACAAGCAGCTATTCAAACAGAAGAAATGATTGTGAAGAAATCTAATTTTGTCATCACAAAACCAAATCATTGCCCCACTAGATTATAAAACTACACTTATAAGAGTAACAAGGTGATGTGCGTAAGTTTTAATGATGGCTATTATTATTTTTTTAAAAAATACTTTAATTGATAAAAGGAGACACACAAGTCCATCTGAAATCCTGATAAAGACACAAAGACTTTGTGTAGGTAATCCAGTGACTCTACATCAAACTGAAGTATGAACACTTGCAATATAATATTCCAATATCATATTTTGTCATTCTGATGATGAAGCTATGTATAAAAGGGGGAAAACTGCAGAAAGTATTAAATGTCTTGATTCAGTGGTTTATGAAACGCCTGAGAATACAAATGTACCTGCTTCATATAAATGACAAGTAAAAGCCTCAGATCAAATGAAAAAGCTGTCGTGCAAATTGACAACGAAATTCCAGATTTCAAGGAAGGTTTTGGATACTGACCTGGCTGTAACTGAGTGACAGGTAAATGAAAACAGTGGATAATGAGTCCCTCCCCACAAAGGTAAATGTAAGAAATCAACATATTAGTTGAATGGCAAAAGAAGGTCTCAGAAATCTCAGGCACTGAATCTCAGGCTAGCCAACTTTTTGAGATGAGCTTTCATAAGAGCCTTAGGAAGTGCTAATGTTTGTTTGCTGCAACACTCTGTTCCTCTGTGACGTTTGTTAATAAAGTTTGTGCAAACAAATAGGGATGGAGGTGTTGATTTGTGTGATGTAAATGTAGATGTAGCAGAGATCAGAAAACTGCTTCCTTTCATCAGCCATCCTGGAAATGCTGTTTTCTGCATTCTCCCAGCAACTTTAGTTTTCCATGAAGACACAGTAGTAAATCCAAAGTAAAGCTTTATTGCATAGTAAAAACAGAAAAGAACTATGTACAATCTATCTTGCAGATGACAGTAACCATAGAATCACAACTTGTTAAGTTGAAAAGAAAAAGCAAATTCTAACAAAGAGAACAAAGGAGCCCTCGGCCCAACCCATAACTCCATTTCCTGGGTGGCAATCTACATAATGATAGGATGATCAGCTTTATCCCAGCCTCTAGACCAGCCCCTAGTTGTGTGTCACTCCCCATATGACCTGATTCCCATGCAAACCAGATGAGATCATTTGTTTACCTTCCAGCATCCTGTTTTCCCAGGCTCAACATCCTTGTTATTCTGTTCAGTGTAAGATTGTTTTGGTTTCTAACCACCTGCAGGCTGAGTCCTCTTTGTTTGCTTAGATACTTTTCTCAGAAGAGATTTTTCACACATCTTTACATTTCCACTTTGACTGCATATCCCATCCATATTCCAACAGGGAGAAATTAATTGGCTTGGGTTTCAATATCAGCATGTCTTTCTACTTGACAACCAATACAAAAATAGAAATTTAATGATTTTCCCAGTCAAAATGACATGCAATGGAATGCAATGGAATTTCCCAGTCAGAAATGCAGACAAAAATACATATATTGCAAGAAAGTAGGCAGAAAAATTGATATATTTAAAATATTATTAGGTGAATTGGTTGGGGAAGAATTGATATATACTCTCCCCTCCATTTTTGCAGACTTGAAGTCCATGGTCTTGATTCTTTGCAGAGGGGTGAGCTCTATTGGTTAAAATGGTGCACATGTCTATGGTGTGTGAGCAGGGCTGTGTGCAGGGCCACATGGCCATTCAAGCCAATAGGGCTTGAATATTGGCAAGCTTCTGTTTTTGTGGTGTGTGTCTGTGTATCTGTGTGTCTGGAACAGATCCCCCCAAAAAATGGAGGGGCATGTATATTGGGCAAAACTGCATTTAAAATACTTATATTAAGAAAAATGCAAGCCCAAATTGGTACAAATTATCATTTTTCCTCAAGTTTTAAGCAAACCATACAGGCAGATGAAGCGATCCCAGGGCTAAGGAAAGGGGTGCTTTTGGTATCTCAAATTTGAAATTATACTATAGAGCTTCATTTCTGAAGTGGTTGAATGAGTGGGCAACTTCAGAAAATACTAGTTTATTAAATTTAATGAACTGAAATTTGGTTGGCATGCTTAACTTTGGTTTAATAAAGAGAAAGCCAATAAGGATTTTAATAATCACTTTATAAGAAAAGCTCTGCTTAATGTATGGAAGGTTTATAAGAAGAGATGCTCTCCAGATACACCAATTTGGATATTGCCATATGTGGCATTTTACAAAAGAGAAGATTTTATGAATGACAAATAGGTAACATTTGGAGATTTCATTAGCTTTTAAAATGAACAATTCAGAATATTTTCACAAGAAGAACTTAACAAAAAGGGGGTTATGCATCACTGGCTATTATATAGATGACTAAGGGAGGAATTGAGATTCAAGATTAAAAATTATAGTTTCGAAGGGAAAATGATGGGAATGGAAAAATTACTAATCAATGAGAATCAAAAAGTACCATTGAAGATATATAGTGTTGCTAAAATGGGAGACAGAAGATGAATTTATTAAGGATTCTATGATACAATGGGCTAGGAATATTGGCCATAACATTGAGATAGACAAATCAGAAAAAGTGTGGGGGGAAAACTAATAAAAATGTCCTTAGCACAAAATATAAGAGAAAATGTGTACAAGATGCATTAGTACTTGAAGCCCCCAAAATTATTGAAAATGTATAATCAATTAGATGACAAATGCTGGAAATATAGGAATGAAAAAGGAAATTTATTTCATCAGTGGTGGACTTGTAAAATTGCTAAAAATATTGGATCTTCTTACATCAGAAAATTGAAGAAATACTAAATTTCAAATGAACTCAGAAATCTATTTATTAAGCATGATAGAGAAAGTATTGTATGAACAAAAAGTTAGGATATTTTATTACATGATTGCAGCAGCCAGAATGATATATGTACAAAAATGGAAAGAAAGCTCTAAACCACCAATTCAACATTGGCTGATAAAACTAGTAGAAGTGGCTGAATTGGATAAAATGACATGTTTCTTGAAAGAAGGCAAACTAGCAAAATTCGTATAAAGTTGAAAACAGGTTATGGAATATATAAGTAAACATTGGGGTACAATTATGATTGGGGGATTTACAGATTAATTAATCAACAAATAATGGAGCTATTTTTTTCTTTTTCTAGCTGATGTGCGGAAATAATCCAATGATATAAGATAGAATTTATACAACATATCTTTATATTAAGAACAGTTTGAGAATATTAAGTACTAAGTATCATTAACAAGGAAGTTTTATAAGATGACTGAGGTGTAAGAAAGGAATGCATGCATTGTGTGGTTTATGTAATGTTTTTCTTGTTCTTGTTTTCTTTTTGTTCCCTTTTTGTTTGTTTTTTTTTGTTATTGTTGATCTTGTCTGTCTTTAGTCTCTTTTAATATATATATGAAACTGAATGATAATGTGACACAACAAAGAAGCAGAAAAGAGAGCATTCAGGCTTACTGCCCTATTCCATTATTATATTTATATTATTATTATTATTATTATTATTATTATTATTATTATTATTATATTCCATTATAATTGGAAAGTGGTGCTTTCCATTTATATAGCTACTCAGAAGCTTGATGCTAGATTGTTAGGAGGGCAAAGACATATGTAACCAAAACAAAGAACACAAAGAGAAGAATGAGAATTCAAGAAATTTATTTTCCATATATTGGGTATGTGGCTATGTGCTCTTCTTTGTTTAAGGGCTTAGAAATAAATTGCACACACACAGAAACCCAAAACCCACATGCAGAATCTTCTACAAAAGTCTTTAAGAAAACAGAACAGCTTACAAACTTATACTAGTTATGTATTTTTCAGAAACATGGCATGTAACATCTGGTTACTACAGCAACCATAAAGAACACTAACATTACCTGAGATGCTGTGCCATCAGATGTAACTATGATGATGGAACTCCAACATTGTAACTACTTCTGCCAATGCCATCTCCACAAAAATACCTCTTAAGATAGGGCCTTGGCAGACGACTAATTGGGTTGTCTTCCGGGCCCGGAAGAGGAGGGGCAGCCGCACGTTTGGCGCCCCTTCCTCTTCCTGAGGTCGCCCCGGAAGCTGCCGGCCCTCCGCACGTCCGGCGCTTCTGGGGCAACCTCCCTCCGCAGCGACCGGACGCGCTGCGGAGGATAAGACAGCGAAAGTGCGCCCGCCGCTTTTAGGGCACACTTTCGCTGTCTTGAGGAAGGAGCGCTGATTTAGCGCTCCTTCCAGGGACGCCGCCGGTGCGCCGAGATGCGGAGGCTGCGGCCCCACGGCGTGCCGGCGCAGGGCATCCTGGATGCCCTCGTCTGCTTCCCCCCATAGGCCCCAATGGAAGGGTTTCCATGACACTGCAGTGTGGGGCACTTGACAGGTAGTTTTTGGGGTCTCATCCAGTCATTAAAAGACTGTCAACATGAATCCCAAAAGTTACAAGATCATATATCCATCTTGTAAATATGCTAGTCAATATTTTTAAATTATAGACCTGTAGGTTTTTACAAACTTGCTTACATCTAATCATAATGACTTAAATTCTATTGATAGTCACAAATAAAATAGATCTACTGCACTTGTAATTGATTAATAGGATTTAGACCATTGAAAATAATACAACATACAGTATAAAACATTATATAAAACCAATACACAATATAAAAATTGCATTGGCTCAGACTCAGAAGATTTAGATCCAAAATACATTGCAGAAATAAATCCAGTTTGGGATGGCTTTAACTGCCCTTGCTCAATGGTATGGTATTCTGGAAACTGTAGTTTTGTGAGACAATTAGCCTTCTCTGTTTAGAGCTCTGGTGCCATAATAAACTACAATTCCCAGGATTCCCTAGCACTGAGCCAGGGCAGTTAAAGCAGTCTAAAACTGGATTATTTCTGAATGGTGTTCTGGACCAAAGAATGAAAACTCTTGTACAGTCATCCCTTGGTATCTGCAGACTTGTGATTTGCAGTTTCAATGATTCACATATGGCAAGCCTGAGCTGTCCCCAATGGCAGTGTGGCTACATCTTTCTTAATTCCTAAACAATTGTCCCATTTCAGAAACAAACAAGGTGAATTACCATCACTTTTGTATTGGTCAATGCTTGAACTAGGAGTAGTCTTACCCAACCAAACAGTGCTCTTCTTAAAAGCTTTTACATAAGAAGAAACAGGAGACAAGTGACTTCTCTAATCCTTTGAGCAATGCAGACTAATTGGAACCAAGAGAGCTCCATGATATATTAGCAGCAAAAGGTATTATGATAAGTCCATACTATGTTGGCCACAGCTTAGACTCAATTAAGAGTATCCAATAAGTTTCATCAACCAATTGAATGGCTTTAGTGGTACATGTTAGTCTGTCTCACCTTTGTATCATAAAAATCTGAAGAGTGGGGATTGCAGATTTTGGTAATAAAAGAGGGGGAAATAGAAACAGAAAAAGGTCCATCGTGATCTTACAATGTTGGATTTAGGTTGGTCATGGATGGCAATGTTAGCATAAAGGACAAATAATTACTAGAGTTTATTCTCAATTATGGAAGAAAACAAATGTTTCCATTCAGAATTTCTCCTGGTATGTGATCTGAGGGTCATTTTGCATGGCTATGTTGGTGGGAAAAACAGCGTGTGCAGCATGATTCCGCAAAAATGTTTTCCTTGTTTGACTATCAGGAAATGACTATACAAAGATCTTGCTGTTCTATCACTCCAGACAGATTTTCCAACTGACTCAGCTGTAATTAAAGCACAACCTATTAAGTTTGGATACAACCTGTTCTGTGTCTAACACTCAAGAAATTATCTCCATTATCTCTGGGATGTTTATCTAAAATCTCTGAGTTATCCACAATCTCTGGGTTATTAAAATGAAAATCTACCCATACTGCTTTCTCACAAACACTTGAAAATTTAGAATGCTGTAGATCTGTGAAGAATAAGCAATAAATAAAGAAATAACTGAAAATAAACTGTAGGTTATGCACTATGTGTCTGAAAATGTCTGCAACTTGCATGCATGATTTTATTCATTTCTTTGCAGTTATTGTCCCAGTCATCTCTTAGGATATCACAAATCCACTTGACATCTAGAGTATTCATTTGGAGAACTGATTTAACTGAATGATGTATAAATAAAACCTTTATAGCCAGACATCTGGCTACACAGTTGAGGCAACTTAAACACCATTTCTCCAAAAGTCATTTTCAAATCACTCTCATTAAAATTCCTCTAAGAGATTGGTCTGTCTCAGGCAGTGGTGGCAGAGGCAGCAGAATATGAATGGATCATCTCCATGTTCTCTGATTTTCTTCCAGATATATGTGGTGAAGTGATCAAAAAGGTCAATAAATGCCTTAGAGACCAATGCATACAAAATTACATTCATAGCCTTATGTAAAAGCAGTCTAAACCAGCCAGCTTTCATCTTTGGCTCTTCTCTTATGAAAATAACCTACCATACTTGAGACTGTTTAGGAGGGAAATATACAGCTGTGAGCAACTGGTGTACAGAAATGCTAATATTTATAGTTCCATTAAAATACTAGCAATTCTACAACCATTTTTTCCTAGGGATGCTGTGCAGTAATGAGACAGAGAGATAGTTCCAGTAGCATTATCCAACATCTTTTGCTTCCCCCTCCCTAAAATTGATCAGTGATAGGTTTTTTTTTAAGTGCTTTGAATTTTGATTCCTGTCAAAATCAGAATGGAACAGCCCTCTAGATTTTTTCCAATATTTCACAGATGAAAATCTGAAGATGTCACCAAGCAACATCACAGTGTGGTCAAGATGGCAAAAGTTGTTAACAAGGAAGAATACACAATCTAGGAGAGGCACAGCAGTTTGTCTTTTGCATGAGCCTACTGGGGAGAGCAAGTTTCTCCCTCTTGCTTTCTCCCCTGTTTAGGTGAGTGGAAACTATTTTCGCACTTTGAACTCAGTTTACATCAATGGAAATAAACTGAGGAGAGATGGGCAATGTGAAAGGAGGAGAGAGAATTGGAGGCATGATAAAAGCAACTGAAAAACTGGGACAACAGAAGATTAATCAGGACTGCCCTGCCAAATTGGGACAGTTTGGGGGTATGGATTATGTTGGATTTCAACACTCATACCATTTCACACCAATGGTTATCTTGGCTAGGACAGAAATTTTTCTATGTTAAACATTATAAATAAGGGCAGTAATTAATTGCCACTGGGACTAGTAATTCATAGGGATTGATTTGATGAATTTACATTAATTAATTTGTTACTCAGAACTTTTATTATCTGATCAGACCATGAGGTGTACAGAGAATGGCATGGAGGCTGCTACTGTTCTTCCTATGGGATAATTCAAATGTGCTCTTTTAAGGGGGGTCATTTTTGAGCTCCTTTCCCCTAGGTTTTGCACTGATCTGCATTTCTCATTTCTAAATTCTACCTCTCCCCACCAATACATGAATTGTCAGTCACTCTTCAGGTACAGTGGAACCTCTACTTACGAATGCTTCATCCTACGAAATTT
>JAIPUX010001232.1:55759687-55770409 GCA_020142125.1 Phrynosoma platyrhinos | reverse complement strand
AAGAGGCATTTAGAATATTCAGCCAGAGAGCCTTTAAGCCTCACTGAATTATAAACTCCAAAATGCAATAGGAGGCATTCAGAGTTGTTAAAGCGATCTAGCCCCGTTTTAAGAGTGTGGTGGGATAAGTTCGATAGACCCATGAACTCTTAGAAATGGGGAAAATAAATCCAACCACCACACAGGACAGGAATTTACAGCTAAAATGTCCCTGAGAAGTTGCCATCTAACCTATGTTTTGAAACCTCCCCAAAAGAAAGAAAAAACATACAGAACTAAACACATTCCTTCAAGTGATGCCTCACCAGAGTGGCAGTGTTATGTCCTTTGATCTGGACGTTACAGTTCTGATGCCTTGGGCTGAATCTGCACTGCATAAATAGTGCAGTTTGACATTGCTTCAACTGTCATGGCTCAATGCTATAAAATTCTGGGATTTGTAGTTTTGTGAGATATTTAACCTTCTCTTTCAGAGAGCTCTGGTGCTACAAGAAACTACAAAGCTCAGGATTCCATAGGATTGAGCTGTGGCAGTTAAGTTGGTGTCAAACTACATTCATTCTGCAGCATGGCAGCAGCCCCAGAGTCATAGTCCAATGCTCATAAGGTTGTCCTTTAAAAGAGGAGCCCTGACACTGGTAGGATTTCCAGGATTCCATAGCACTGAGTCATGGAAGTTAAAGTAGTGTCAAACAGCATTATTTCCACAGTGATGCAGCCTCGGAAGGGCCCCTGTTTACATTTTACTGGTTTTACCATTAAACAGAATTTACTAGCATGGCATGGGGCAGGTCCTCTCATCTTCCCCACAGCATCACACAGTGAGGGACTCATCCCTTACAACTGTAGCATAGGCATTACAGGGGAAGGGGAGACACTACAAGGAAGAAACACCAAAACACTCAGTTGGAAGGAAAAGGTCACAACAGCTGACAGGTAGGGTTGACAAAAAATGCATGGGTCCAGATCTGGCAGCAACCAACCAGCCTATAGATCAATGAACCTCATTGCCTGGTCATGGCCAGGTCTGGGGATGATGAGGGGTAACTGACTGGTTGCATGTTCGCATCTCCACCCCTTGTCACCAGGGCATGCTGATCAGGAGTTGCTCCCACAATGGCAACACCTCAGTGATTCCAGTACCCCAGATCCCTGTGAGAATCTTGATCCAGTGCCCCACAGCACTGGTAGCCACACCTACCAGATCCACAATGCATGCTACTGCCCCTAGAGAGTTGTGACAGTGAACCATGACACATACACCCTTCAAAACCAACAAAAGTGGGAGTGAAGAGAACCAGGCATGAATGGCACTGATTGCCTTGACCATGTGGCCTAATATACACCTTTCAGCCAATCAGGTAAGGGGAGGCCAGAAGTCCTACCCACCCTGGCTGCCCAGCCAATCAGTGAGGCCAGAAGTCAACACCACTTCTGGTGGCTAGGCCAATGGGGGGTACTTTTGGCTTGCAATCCACCCTGGGGATCAAAGTCCCTGGCATTCCCTGGAAGTCCCATCCATCCAGGTCCCAAACAGCCAATTGGGGCATTCTAAAAGGCCCCAGTGCCCGATGGGAGAGGGCTGTGGCCTGGGCTATGCAGGGATGCCAGCACAGACCCAATGCTTCCCTCTCCAGCAACTGGGCTGGCCCAGTGAGTCAGGTTGCCCCATTTAGGGAGAGACCTGTAAGGGCACCACAGCTGCTTTCCAATAGTAGCAAATGTTCTCTACATTTAAATAGCACAGATGAAAGCAGTGGTGGTGCTCCAATGCAGCAATAGTAGGGCTTAGCCACTGGGAAGGGAGATTAGATGGTGACTGTGGTAATGTGAAAACAGTGACAAGGCCCCCTGCAGTCAGCACAAGGAGAATGGAATCTGCTCTCTCACACATGCACACCATCCAACTTTTCATCCATGTACCTCATTTTTGTTTATGATATACTTGCCCTGCTTACAAGAAAGTAGGTTCCATTGAACATGGTGGAAAAAAAATAACAACCAAGTAAATATGTTCAGGACTGAACTGTAAGATTCAGTCCCTTTGTATTTTCTTGAACTGTAGTGAAAGCAGATTTCTTACCCCCAAAAATGTGAGAATCAATTTCATTTATTTGACAGGAGAAGCAGGATGGGTGGAGGAGAGCAGACATCAAAGCAGTCTTGATATGTCATGTTTGAGCCTGAAGTTCCCTTCTTTAATCTAGTTTCTGTGACTCAAAATGCCTGTCCATTAACGTCAGCCAACCTGTATCCCTCCCCACCTCTCTCCTCTGGCTGTATAGGTGAGTTATCATTAAGCTTGTGACAACTCTGTTCTCATTTTCCTCTCTTCCCTAGCAGCATGAGAAGTCTGCAACAATTTTTGGCTATTAGTTATGCTTTTCCAAAAAAAAAAAAAAGAGGAGAAGAAAAAGGTTCGTGAAGATGTAGCGACATCAAGAGGACCAACTGCTTATGAAATATTGACAGCTGAGCTGTTGGGATATATACCAGATATGTCTTCATGGCAGAAGAAACTACATTATTAATGCATGTTGAGAAATTTTTGAGGCTGGTTTCAGATTCTAAGAAAAACATTGTTTGCTGCTGTTATATGCATAATGAAAACAAGCAAGTGGAAATAAAAATGTTGTTCACCACAAACTGTTTTATTTACTTTTTTCTGATATCAACATGCATGCAGTCATATAATTATAGAAAGAAATGCTAAGGGCCATTTAAATAGTTCTGCACATTCTCATATAATGTAGACATAATAGGGTTGTTGTTTTTTTTACAAAGTTTAACTTCCCTCATTAGTGATATGTAAAAAAAAGATGGACTTTCAGTATCCCTGAAAAGTGTCAGGACATCCTTCTGGTGCAGCATTTTGACGCTCTGCTCTGGAAGGGGCGCTAAAGAGCTGCGCACCAGCTCATAGGGTGGCATTTTGCCACTCCTGAAAGGAATGGCATTTTGCCGCTCTTTTGGGGGCAGCAGAAGGGAGAATTGGGGCTTTGGAGTGCGGCAACAGCAGCCCCAATCATCTGTTTCACAAGGCGGCCTAGAGCCACCCATCTGCAGCCTGCCTCACTCTTTAAAATCTGCCAGAGGCCCCTCCCAACCAGTATGGGAGATGGTGAGAGGCAGAATAGCCCCCTAGCCTAAATCCACCATCTGAAGATGCCAGTCATAGATGCAGGTGAAATGTGAGGAATAAATTCTTCTAGAACATGGCCACATAGCCCAGAAAACCCACAGAAAACTAAGGGGGAAAACAGATGGGGCAGAAGGGATGGCTTGAAGCTGCCCCTTCCGAAGATGGATTGGGGCCATGACAAACATATGTCATGGCCCCAATTCATCTTGAACCCAGCCAAAAAAGCTGTGGATAAGATCTGCTCCTTTTTTGGCTGGAGAAAAGACAGCTTTGCCAGCTCCACCACAACCCCATGATGGCTTCATGATGCTCTGGTGGCAGCTTCCAGGTGGCTTCAGGGCAGCTTCATGATGTGCAGTGTCTAAACATCATGCTCTGAAGCCATCTGGATGGCAGCTTGAAAGTGCTGCCTGTTTGGGCCATAAAGCCAATTGTTGTTTCTGCCTAGAGTTTGTCAACATAGAATCATCCATGTGCGATAATAAAGTTTTCCTCCCAATACATCTGAAAATATGTATTTGAAGATATGCCTATTCAGCTTTTTATAATTTGGAACAGAACTTTCTGTATTTACCATGCATTTTTCTCCAGTTATTAATTAGATTGAAATTCCATTTAAACATTATTTCAGATGCAAGCATAGAAAAAAAAAACATATTTGCACTTTGAATTTTATTTATCAGGCTTCCAAAATGATATATTTCAGTAGTGTTCTTTAGAAACAACCCCGTCTCCATCAACCAAAACAAGAAAATCACACATAACAAATTTTTCAGTTTTAGAAACTTACAATAATAATAATATAATAATAAAATTTATTTATACCCCGCCCAATGGGGACCCAATCAGGGCGGCTTACAAGTTTAAAAACATAATCCAGATAAAAGATATAATACAGAAAAACCCACCCACCCCCCTTAATTGCTTAAAACTTAAGCAATTTCCCAAAATCATTGAATACAAAAGTGTTCACAATACACACAGATTTCAAGAATGTTGTACTTTTATCTGGTCAAAGATCTACTATGCACAATGCAGTGAAGAGCAGCATGTTTCTCCAGTATTACACAAACACTAAAACAGAATATTCCATGACTTTGCATGAATCTTAACTTGCATGGAGATCTGATTTACATAGTTCTACACATGTGGCTTACCAGGATATAGGTCTTGAATATCCAATATGTGTCAAAATCATTACAGAAAAAATCCAAATGTATACACTCTTACCCACATTTCTTTTAAGTGGTATAACTGTATGAATAAGGCTTTCACATGAAATGGGTCTTCACAAAGAACTCTTATTCTCACTTAAGTATTATGAGGGAGGAGAAAGACATTTTCCCGTTTCTTCATATGTACAGAAGATCACTTCTCTAATAAATGTATAAATCATACTTATTTCCAGAGCTGAGAAGTAATGTGGTAGATGTAACTTTATTACTGAACTATTTATATTATTTTTAAGCATTGATACACAGACAGGGTGTTTTTTTTCCCATAATGAGTAATGTTTATTCATTGCCACATTATTGTTACATTTGAAAGATCTGGAGGGATTACCTTTTTTCATTATTTTTACTGCTTTTTTCTGGGTGGGGAGGAGGAGGAGTATAATGATGAATGGAATTTATTAAAGTGGTTGACTGTGCAACCACTTTAGTTCCATAACTGCATAGTTGTCCTGGCCTGATCATTCCCAACTACAAGTCATAGGGGTCTGTTCCCCTGTCAATTAGGAAGCAGCTAAGTGATGTACCCACTCCTCTCCTAAAAGAGATCTCCAGTATCAGTCAAAAGCAGGGTCCCTGTCACAATTCCCCTTCACACCAGTCATCTCCCACATGAGCAGGTGTGGGGACTTCAGTGAGCTGTTTCCCGATGAAACAGCAGCTGATACCTAGTAAGTGGGGATCAATCACAGCAGCTGATACCTAGTAAGTGGGGATTGGGTCCCTGTTTATTCTCTAAAGTAGGAAATACAGAGAGATCATGAATATGAACTAGTCATAAATGCATAACTCTAGGTTACACATTCTTAACTGCCTTAGTGACCCAGTGTGGTGTAGTGGTTTAGGTGTTGGTCTGGGACGCTAGAGATCAAGGTCAGCAATGGAAACCCACTGTATGACCTTGGGCAAGTCACACTCTCTCATCTGATTATGGCACAGGAGGTTGGTCACTAGTGGAAGTGGGAGCATCACTCAGGTGCTTTCCAACTGACAGGGGAACAGACCCCTATTACTTGTAGTGACTGCTGCCTGGACACACTACATAGCTAAGGTATCTCTCACTCTCTGAGCTGCAGAGGGAGACTAAGGGGGGAAACACACGAGAGCTTCCCAGATGCCGCTGGATGGAGCACCGCGGTACCACAGCCTCTGCACTGCAGCGCTCCTGCGGTGTCCCTAAAAGGAGCTCCAAATTGGCGCTCCTTTTAGAAGACAGGGAAAGTGCGCCCTAAACGCGTAGGGCACACTTTCCCTGCTTTTTCCGCCGCAGCGCGTGCGGCCGCTGCGGCGGGAGATTGCCCTTGGCACGCCGGCCGTGCGGAGGGCCGGCAGCTCCAAGGGCAACCTCGGGAAGAGGAAGGGGTGCTGCGCGTGCGGCTGCCCCTCCTCTTCTAGGGCTCGGAGACAACTCTATTAGTCGTCTGCCGAGGCCCTAAGACAAATCCCCTCTGAACAAATTTTGCCAAAAACAAACAAACAAAGAAACAAAAACTGTGATAGGTTCAACTTAGGGTTGCTGCTGGGCAACTTGAAGGCTGAGAACAGCAACAACAGCAAATATTGTCTGTGCGTAAAATGCTTTAGTAAATTTGGGCTTTTAATATTTATTTCTTATCCACTTCTCCCTATGGATCAAGGTGAGATACAACAATAAATTAGACACATAACAACAGTTAAAATAGAATATAAAGCTGATACATGTTTTTAAAAGTCAATACACACTTTTGGAGTTGCTTTGCTTTACTTTTGCTTTACTTTAAAAGGCACAATTTTAAAATCATCTGGCTAGACCTACATGAAGAAACTGGTCTTTAGAGCTGTTTTAAATTGACACAGCATATACAGTTGGCAAAATGTCCTCCGGGTAACAGTTGTCAGCGTAGTTTTGGCCAAGTGAAGTAAATGTCCTCCAGGAACTGAGTGCACAGAGCAGATAATATGGAAGAAGGCAATCCAATAGTTCATTTTTCAAAATCCACTAGAAGCAATGTGTTAATATGTTACATATTATAAAACATTATTAATATGTTCCTGTAAAAAAACAACCCATAAAATGACAGAAAATTGTCAATCCCTCCAAATCTCTCAATGGTAATGTTAATCCAGTAATGAATAAGCATTAATTATTATGAGAAAAACCACCCTGGCTGTGTTATAATGTTTAAAGTTGTTAGTTGTATTTATTTATTTATTTTAATAAAAAGGAAATAGCAACATTACTGAATAGGGATGCAAAGAATTTCACAACTTTTCTCATTCTAAGTGAGAAAGTTTGTCTTGCGTTTTTGTACTTTTATTTTGTTTTGTTTTTCACATTTTAGGATTTTTTGACAAAAACATTTCATTCTTTACAAAATGCAATGATCTGCATAAAACATGCACAGTTCACAGAGTGAAAAATATTGTCTGCAAAAAATGCAATTAATTTAAAAACAAATTTTTGCAAAATAAAAAATAGAATGCAAACAATAATTGCAAAATGTGAAAAGCATTTCACAATCTCATCTAGAATGGGGAAAAAATCTTCGAAAAGTTTGACTTTCATGTGTGAGAGCAAAACAAATGAAGATTTACATCCCTAGGAGCAAGTAAAACCGATAAGCGATACCTTCTCAAAAAAGGTAAACAAAATACTTATGAAAATAGCATTTCCAACCTCTACTTCTTTCATGTGAAGCAACACAAAAATCAATAAATATAATTTTGACTCTATAAGTATACACAGGAACATATTATAAGCGTCCATGTGCTTCTTTTCTACCTTCCTTTCCACTGACTCTAGGCATTATAGTTTATGCATTACCAAATAGAGTGTAATCCTTTTCTTTTAATAGAAGATGTCTCTTGTAGGAGAGGGGTCCTTTCATATGCAACTCATAACACTTTGGACATTAAAAAGAAAGTTGTGTGTGTGAAATTTACTCCATTACCATAGTGCATGAATTTGTACTAAAATCCCCCTCCTCAATATTGCAATCCCAATTAAATTCAGGAGCTATTTTTCTGACTTGCAAGATGCTGTGTTCCAAAAACCAATCCTTAACTTTCTCAGCGTTGACCAAGGCAGCTTCTTATTTAGGAAGAAAGCTTTAAAAACAAACTGAAATATTTCAGTTATTCACATTTTTTCTCTCAAAATGTTCCAGGGTGACACTGCATTTTGGTCACTTGGAAGTGAAAGAACTAGTGACTACAAGTGGTGTTGTGTTGCTACATCGCATGCAGTGGTATAATATTTCTCTCTATTTTTTAAAAAATTGAAGAAGTGTTTCTAGCCACCAAAAGATGATTTGCTGCTTGATCCTTTGAACTCAGCCCATCCCCTATAAGGATCACTCACATAATACATTTGGGTATTTCTTATTGCATCAAGATACATTTTGGACTGGATGAATCATACATGTAATATAAGGAAATTTACAAGGATGACACTGTCATATTTATCTTGATTATTCCATAACATTGGACAAAATATCTTCCTGCCACAGTCACATCATACTTTCCCCTTTCTAACTGATTGCTACATTTTGACATAAAAACCAAGGAACACATATATTTAACAATGTCAGCTAGATTATTTGTTTCTAAGCCTCTCGTGGATCATCAATGGGCAAGAGGTTATTAACCACTATTAATAATTTATTTTCTATTTGCACATGAAAATATGGCCACATTTGCAGAACAAGGCATCTTAAACCATTCACAGTTGGAAAACAGAGGGGATTTTTTTAAAAACCATTCCCCTCAACTCGGAAACCCCTTTCTTTGAAGGCAATCCACATTTCCGAATCCCCTTTAGAAATTACTCAAAAGATAAATGAGGACCTAAAAGCTAGCAAATGTGCTAATAAATTTTCATTTAATTTAAGCTTTTTCCACTAGGAAGATAAGGCAGTAAAGGAAAAGTAATGTACATACTGTACCGTAAGATGGTCTTACCTATATCACAGTGTTTTTAACGAGGGGCATATTTTTTAATCAGTGATTTCCACATGTTATTGTGGCAGTAAAATAGCAAATAGAGCAATATAGTCCATCAAACCTAAAATATTAAAGTATCATATCTTTCCTCTGACTCCTGTAGCAGCCTGGTGGCTTCATTCTCTTTGTTGATATCCAGGGCACACACAAATTCTGTTTTGCATCCTAAATGTCAAATGAGTACCAATAACAACAATCAGCACATGTTCTTTTTTTATCTGTGCCTTAGCTGTACAGTGTAGCACAGACAGTTCTTTTAAATGTGAGCAATGCATTATGGAAGATATGACTAATCTAGAGAATTTCCATTTGAAAGAGAAATGAGTAATAATTGATTGGCTTAGCTCCAAAGTCACAGTGGGGTTCAAAAAGCTTGTAAGTGCCCTCATAAAAATAGAAGCTGTATCAACCAATTGAATTTAATTATATATGAAGGTGATGAAGGAGCTAAACAGCCTGTAATTGGAGTCCAATTACTCAGCTGGTCTTCCATAAAATTAATTCATCTGAAAGTTTGCCATTGTCCCATGCTTCAGGCCTGCTGCTGCTTTAATTAGTTAACACTAAGGAATCCTGAAACATTAAATTATTTTGTCTTTATTGCCAATTATGGGTTAAGGAAAATTGTGTATAAAATATTAACATCTGCTTCCAGCAATGCTTTGAGAGGACACAGGAAAAACAACACTTTAAAAAGAAACCAATCTAAAAACACATGTTGTAAAATAAAAAGAGCGAGAAATCTTTCTGTGGTATTACTTGCTTTTAAAGCAAAATGTTTGCCCCCACCCTGCTACAAACACAATCATTTGCATTTTTTCAAAAAAGACTTGAGTGTAGTATTTTGGATGACATTGGCTTTGTCTGTAATTTCACCTTTCCCTCCTCCCTTTTTTTAGAGGGAAAAGAGAAATGACAGTTTAAAGAATGTCTAATCTAAGCATTACCTCACTATTGTGATGTAAGGTTTGAAAATCAATTTCTCACTATTGCGATGTGGAGTTTGGCTTGTTGTTGTTGTTGATTTGGACCAAGTTAATATATGTAGACTTGTTCCATCATGTTACATAATTTCCCCTTACCTTGCAAAAACAGTGGACAGATTTGATATAGCCATATCCATTGTGCATTGGAACTAAGAATTCTTTTTAGATTTTTTAAAATTGAAAATTAAATATGCAAAAAATGAAACAAACAAACAAACAAAAACAACCCATAGTGTAGAACATATAATACTTGGACTGTGAATAGCACTGTTTTGTGTTGGTAACAGAACAATTCTGTGCAAACAGGGGACAATGTTTGGTGGAGGAACAGAACAATTCTGTGCAAACAGGGGACAATGTTTGGTGGAGGAACTTCCACTACTTAAATCCTACCAACACTCTTTACCCAGGGTAGAAAGTGGGGATGAATTTTTCTATTTACTCCTCACCACATGAGGAAGTGTGAGAACTTATTCACCCCTGTTTGATGTTTCATGTGGGGTGGGCAACTGTCAAGATTTGGGGGCACATTAATCCCCAGCGACATCCCACATTTTTGCCCTCACCCCATGCTCACTCATTCCTCCTAGGGGCATCAGAGCAAATTCACCAAACATTGTTCTTCTCTGCACCATGCTAAGCCCAACAAAGGACATTAGAAGTGGCCTCATCACATGACAGAAGTGAGAGGGAATTTAACCACCCCTGGTTGATAGTTTGTGCTGTTATTGACCTTTGTTTGGGATATGTTGTGGAAGAAATAAAGAACAATAGGATTTTGCAAATCAATGATTGCCCTTGCATGCCCATGCACAGACAGACAATCAGAGGTATGTATGCACCACAATGTTCCATTTCTGTCCCTGTTTTCCTTAGAATATTATTGCCAGAGAGTAGCATATACGGGCATCTGCATATTGACCCATCTCTCTATACACTGGGGGGGGGGGGGGGGGGGGAGGCTCCATAAAGGAGTGTGAAGCCAAAAATATGTTTTGCTTTTCAAAGAAGGAAGATATAAATGAGCATTAGAAGTCCATGAAATTATAAGATTTAATTGTAGTGAGGGTTTTTTTTAAAGAGATTCTTACTTGTTTAGCTTTTGGATAAGCATTCCCTATGTGGTTCATATTCAGTCCTTTGTAAAGAAATAGTCCAGGACACAAAAGTTTTCAATATGAGGGGCAGGCCATTTTTGTCAGTTTATCTTTATACAAATTCTGATCACTTATAATTGTTTGATACAATAACAACAAATCCCAATGATAAGGGGGGGGTCTTTTAAAATAGAGAAATAAAACCTTTTAAACACTTTGCTGAGGGAAATGAACATTAGGATAAGGATAAATTAATTGGTCAATTTTGTTTTCTATTTTTTCTA
>JAIPUX010001232.1:55743865-55759587 GCA_020142125.1 Phrynosoma platyrhinos | reverse complement strand
TCCCAAATCTTCACAGTTTGAGAAATAGTCCACATGAAAAGTAATCTGAGCAGTGCAAAGAATTTCACATTGACAATGCTAGAAGGAATTTTTCACATTGAAAATATCCTTCTAATCAATAATTGTTCCCAAGTTTCTTAAGATATTTCAAGACTTTTTTTTTCTGCAAGTCCTGAGAAACAAGCAGACTAGAAAGGTATTCAGTAGCTCCATGTTTCTTGTGTACAATAAGAAAACAGTGTTGGCATTTCCATGTGCTTCTTCTCAAGAAAAGGAACACCTCATTTCTATTATAAGTAGTAGTGATCAGTGGTGTCACTAGGAGGGGCAGGGGGAGAGGATTGCACCAGTTGAAACCCTAAGAGGGGGTGACACCACTGCTTCTCAAATGTTTGCTTTGGGGCAGAAATGGGCTATGGTGTTTGCTTATGTCCCATTAAAATGCTGAAGAGATAGTGTGAATGGGCTGAGTGTCAGTGGGGGGAGAAAGGAAAGGTCTCAGGGTTGTTGTTTTTTTAAATTATTTTTAATTTTTTTTTTAAAAAATAAGAATGTTTAATTTTTACTTTTTTAAAAAATCACCTTTTACCAAGTTTTCACTTCAACCACATGAAACCATGTATATGTAAATGCACTGAGGCTGTGAGTATTATATTATAATTTAAGGGAATAATTTTAATTTTGCTAGTTCTTTAAGTCACAAATTATTATATTCAGTGATATATGGGAATTACAAATTAAAGGTACCATTAGTACAAAAAATGACTAAAGAGTTATGGTGTGGTATGAGAGGGGGGGGGTGTCAATGGATAGGGTGACACCATGAGTTACTGCACCAAGTGACACCAAGCCTAGTAGTGATGGCTGAATTTGGATATATTGAACATTTACAGGAGAGTTATTATTAGACAGAAATAACAGAAAGAAAGGTATCTGATTTATAGTGAACACCTACATTATTTGATAGCTTCATTTTTCTCCTAGGCCTTCTTCAGCTGTATATAAAGACTGTATAAAGAATACACAGGAAGAGTTGCCTAGGATTGTTAACATGAAAGCAGAAACACTGAATTATTGGATGGAAAGATATGGAAAGATACCTGAATTTTAAGAGCTGGTATTTTCTTTTTTAAAAAGGAAGAAAAAAGAAAAGAAATATGTATGCTTTGGTTTTGTTGTCCGGATTTTGAGTGCTTCTGATTAATATCAATAAATATAGTACCTAGGTCATACTCAGAAGCCTTTCTTGTTTACTTGAAATAGCAGGGTTTTTGCTGAGGAAAAATAATGAAACAGGCCATTAATGTCAATACTTATTTCCTATGAAGTATGTACATACAGATCATTCTCCTTCATTTCCTTGGCAACTACAGTTCTTTTGATGTGGGCACAAGGAGTAGAGATAAGGGTTGTTGTTGTTTTTCTGTCCCATGGAATCAGAGAATTTTCTGAGAAAAGACAGAGTACATTATGCATACTGACAACTAATTTTTTTTCTTCATATTTACTGAAATACTGCTAACTGTTGATAATGGGGATGCAACACATGACTTATATGCATGCTGATTCATCATGTTCACATTGATTTATTAGGTCTACTCTAGTTGAGACTAATAACTGTATTTAGGTCAATGCTTCTACAAAATACAAATAGAGCTCTAGTTGATGCAATACAGCAGAAGTCTAGAACTAATTTCTTGTACAATTTTAGGATGTGAGATGTCAGCTGTCAGTCAGATAATAGGTTTACAATTGAGTTCTGAGCAAATATCTATCAGTTGACTACCATGATGCAGTTAGTAGAGCAGCAGTTTGCTACAATTTTCAAGGCTTGAGTACTTTGTTGTTGAAATTGGCTAGGCCTCTCTCAGGTTTATGTATTTACTTGGCTAGTGTCCTCCTCCCCTCACTGTCATTGTGCCAGGGCTCACCCTCTGCTCTGCATCCATCTTCTTTCTAGAAGCAAATAAACTATATTAAATGTCCCTTATTCCATTTCCCTAAATAAATGAGAAGGAATAATCCCTTCATTTCACAATGATATGGGAATAAAGATCTCTCTCTTAAGATGTGCTTGAATTGATAGAAAAACCCGGTTCATTGTTGAAGTTTCCATATCTGCAGGGAGAACAAGCACAACCAGCACCCACAAAGAGCTGATACTGGCAGCACTGTCCGCACATATTTTTGTGTGAATGTGCACTTATGCAATTAGTTTGCATTGATGCACTGTACTGATGTACACTTGTATGATCAGTTTGCACATCTGCAAAAGTAATGGTACTGAACAAATCACACAAACTCTAAAGTGAAAGTGCTATAGTGAGTTGGAAATTCTGGGCAGAAAGAAGTCAGCAGATCACCTGCCCACCAAGGCTCTCCCTCGTCCCTGCACCAGCATGCAGTCCACATACCCACAGGATTCTCCAGATTTTCTGCCCAGATATGGAGCAAAAGAGGACAGGTTTTTACTCTGAGATTCACCGGGGAGCACAAACTTGGAAACCATGTGGATACCACTTTTATTTTACTTTATCCATGTGGATACCACTTTTATTTCCATACAGAAAAAATGTTCTCACTCTCCATGTGTGCGTGCGTGTTTGAATTACATGGTGTATAAGCAACTATGGTTGGCACTTAAGGAACAATGCTTGATGCTATCAGGGACTGTTTCCACAGCTCATGTTTTTGCCCAGAAACTGGGGCAATCCTGAACTATCAACTCTATACAGCCACCATTGATAATTTGCTGAAATATCTTTTTTAAAAAAGGTATGCTTTTAAACTGCAACCAGACCTTAAACCCCCCCTTGTCTGAGAATAATTTATCATCAGAAACCAATCCAAAACATTTATGTACTGATGTGATATCATGCTGCTAGTCCCCTTAGTTTAATGCTCCAGAATTTCAAATATCCATGTCTCTCCTTCCTTTATGTCATCTGTTGCTTTTAAAATGGAAAATGTATCTGGTGGGCAATCAATTCTTAATGTCAGCAAGAACTTTAGCTAGAGCCTGACCAATTTTTAAGTCTTAAACACTATTAAATGCATTTTGGATTTGATGTTATGTCTTCCTACAGGGCCTAGTTCATCTTCTCTGGCTCTAGTGTAGCACTGAGTATTAAAACTTTTGTTTTCCCTTGCATGGATCAGTAATAAAATCTGTGATAAAATTTGCAACCAAATCCAGTGTGGTGGAGTGGTTTGAGCTTTAGATTATGACTTTGGAGACCAGGGTTCAAATCCTTGCTCAGCCTTGGAAACCAGCACTGGAAACCTACATTGGGCAAGTTACACTCTCTCAGCCTCAAAGGAAGGCAACCCCCCCCCCAACAATCCTGCCTCTAACCAAATCTTGCCAAGAAAACTTCATGCTAGGTCTGTCTTAGGTTTGCCATAAGTTGGAAATGACTTGAAGGAACACAACACACACATACTGAGTCAGACTCAGTAAACAGCATGGATAGTTAAAAGGCAATGACACTAAGTTTGACTGAAGTGTTGACAACTGTATGCAGCTATTAAGTACTTTTATAAAGAATGCTGGTAATTTAACAATTACTTTAAATGATTCATTCTTTTACAAGTTTAAAACAAAATCATTAATTTCTTGTCACCCCATCATAGCTTATTCTCCCCTACAGCCTTTTCTCCATCTCTTTGAAACAATCTCATGCAAACAGTTCCCTTGATTTGTATTGTATTAAAGATACTCCTGAAATACTGGTACTTTTACATCTAGCAACTAATACAGGGTGGGTTCCTTTCAGAGCTTGCCCAAATAACTTTTCAAACTGCTAGTGTTCCAGAAAATACTGAAAGATACCAAGGGGAGGAAACAGGGGTCTAAAATATACTGCAGAAATAACCCAGTCTGAGACCACTTTAACCACCCTGGCTCAGTGCAGGGGAATCCTGGGGATTGTAGTTTATTGTGGCACCAGAGCTCTCTGTACTGTGAATAGTAATTGAAAACTGGAGTATGACTTTATTCATTCTTTTGAGGAAAAAAATATGAAATTGTACATCCCTACCTCACATCTACTTCAAGAGGAAAACAATAACTTCTTTCTGTTAAAATTTGTTGTGACTTGCACATAAAATATCTCTGTACAAAACTACTGTCTTTCCCAGTACAAAACATACAGAAAAACACAGTAAGCACAAAACAACTGGCTGGTTAACAAAAAAGCACCAAAAACACAACCAATATTTCTTGACTTTTTGAAGTCCCTGCAAACAGAAAGAAATGTTCAATTTAGCTACTTAATCTGCACAATTTGCACAGAATAATTCATGTGAGAAAATTCTCTCGAGACCAACAAAAATATTGCAATTGCCTCACAAATGCGAAAGAAAAAAAAGTTGCTTCTTGTTCTTGAGTTCAAGAATGAAACAAAGGATTTATATTCCTAGTGTGTACATATTTTTAGTTGCATTTGGTTCAGTTAAACTGAATTGTTAAATTCAATTTTAGCAGAAATAATAATCACTAAAACCTATATGAACTGTATGTTATGTCTTGCATATATATTTGTATGTCTGATTATCATTTCTCTGAAAATAATTCTACTATCAGCTGAAAGAAATAAACTCCATAAAGTCATCAAATCCTTTTTAGTTTTTCAGGGTGTATTTTGCTCAAACTATCACTTTTATCTGACTTATAATTTTTATTAACTTGGGAAGTTTACTCTGTCAGAAACTGTGATTATTTGCACTGACTCTTCTGGGGGGGGGGGGAATAAAAGAGAAGACATTTGCCCATAGTGCAAGCTTTGAGTGGCAGCAGATTTTAAATGTGAGTATCTCTTTAATGTGCACAAAGTAGTTCTCTTTTTGACCCTAGAAATGAAACAGTGCTCAAGGCCCTGTTATGAACTTTTCAACTCAAGATACACACATTGTGGAATAGAGTCTGTGTCTGCTGTATGGCCTCAGCTTTGTTCAGTATTCTACCCTTCTGAAAACATCCTGACTCAGCCCCAGTTATTTTGTGCTCTTTCTCCCTGGAGTCTTCTCTCATTCATAGTCAGAATCAGCCAGTGCCTTGACCATTTTTCAGCCCCAGAGTGAAGCAGAATATGTTGCACTTGCTGACCTATCTTTCTGAATGCAGAAGTGGTTGAGTTTTTGACATAAACAAAATAAAATTGGTTGGCACAGGTGCAGCACAATTGGAAGCAGGGCAGGATGTAATGGTAGGGATAGAAAAATCTGCCAGGGTTACTTTCCCCTGCCTTTGATTTTTTTATACATATAGAAAAACTTATTTTTTCCATCCTGAATGTGAAGAAAGTGTGGGTAAATGCTTCATCTGAAATGTAACCCTCCCCCAGATACACCAGCCATTTCCATTGAATAGTTTATTGAAGTATAGCATAAAGCAAACCATGTTGTTTATCTCTTCCATACAGATGTTGAAGATGAAGACTCTCTTAGGGAGAGAGAGAGAGAGAGAGAGATGATCACAATTGCAATTTAGAACAAACATGCTGGATGCTTAGGGAATGGGTGGCAATCAGGAAGTTCTCTAGGTGTTGGACTGCAACTCCAAGCATTTTTCATTATTGACTGTACTAGCTAGGGCTGTCTGGAAGGCTATTAGACTCCCACCCTGAGTTATGGATTGAGACCCAGAATTTTAAAAGTTGAGCTCCCAAACATGTAAGTGTGTGGATCTGTGTGTATGTGAATCTGACAATTTTCAGTTTTTCACAAATACATTGTTTCTAAATCTGAAGTGCTTCCCAATCCAAATATGAAAAAAAACTTCCCCATTCAGTAAATCCTTATCAAAAAAGAAAACAAAAACAAAATCCTTACTGATTCCTAGTTGTTGGCCTGCCGGTCCCCGTATACTTGTTCTAGAAACCATATTCTGGCTTTTAGATACAGCCTTGAATTTATTCCATTGCCTGGGAGTCTTTTGGGATATCACATACATTTAATACTTAAGAAAAATCATACTGGATCACAGCAATGGTCTGTCTAGGTCAACATTCTGTTCACATTGTCCAACGATTTATTCTTAGCACAATTGCTAATAAAATTACAAAACTAATCTGCAAACAAAGCTCCTGATAGAAATGTTTGTTTTTTGAAGCTCACAGGGGTGCAATTTACACACATTTAAGCCACTGATTTTCACAGGAATAAAATGAAGTACACAGTAAATTCTCCCTCCAAAATCAATGGGGGATTAAAGTATTTCACTTTGACAGCATTACGTACCCAAATTATCAAGTATATTAAAAGATGTAGGGAACAGCTGACCAGTGATTTACATTTGCAATTTCTTGTTTCAAAATGTGATATCATTTGAAATTCCATCTTGACTAGCAATTTCAGGATACTGTCAGAATAAGCCTGCATTTTTTTGTCCTGCTCTCTCCTCTCATCTAACATTTTTGGTGTCCACAGTTTGTAAGGCTTGGATATATTGGGATTTCTTAATATAGCCTGCCATATATAAAGCCATAAAGCTATCATTCCATATAATTCATGCTTGGATCCAGAAATGTTTACTCAGAGTTATTGGACCACACAGTTGTAAAGCCAAGCACACAGTGGATATTACTGATGCATATTTCTCTACTGTGCAACAATCATTCTCCACACACAGCCAATGAAAATACTTACAGAACATTCTAGGCAGTTCAATCCAATAAAATAAATAAATAAATAAATAAATAAAGTGAAGCTTTCAACTTCACAAATAAATAAAGTGCTTGCACAATTATTTACAATGGCATAACTGGGTATGTACAAACCAGAACAGGATATCAAAATTGCACAATCTCTGAGAAAGTGTAACTGCTTCTATAAAATCATTTGTATCTTTTTAAAACCATCACAGGATTCTGCCCAGTTTGAAAAAGTAAATTCAGACATTCAAACACTACTGAGAGCATTATGTGAACGTGCTTTTCGTTCCTCTTCTAAATCTGTATCATTTCTTTTTCCAACATATTTTGCAAAACCAGCAGTATGTCTTTACACTGATTGGCACATTGATTCAAACAAGCACTGTTTTCCCAGCAGTGATTCCCTGTCTTCTAAGAAAACAGCAGAACCATAGTGATGTTTCCTTGTTATGGTACATGATGAGTTCTGGTTGAGTAAATGAACCCATGGAATTACTTGCACTGCAAGCTGGCTTCAAACTTACTCCCCACTATAAATGGCTTCCTTCCACATCCCACAAACCTTTTTCAAAGAGAAGTTTCTTCAAAAATTGGGAGATATATGTCAGAGGAACCAAGGTCTTAATACAACCTCATTTAATATTTAATATATTTAATATTATATATATATATATAGAGAGAGAGAGAGAGAGAGAGAGAGAGAGAGAGAGAGAGGTTTTTTGTCAGAAGTGTGGTGTCTCACAAAACTACAAATCCTAAGCTCCTGTGGATGGGACCAAGACAGTTAAAGTGGTATCAAACTGCAACGATTCTGCAAAGTGGATACACTGTAAAACATGACACATGAGGAGCATGTACCTAATTCACAGAAGAATTGTACTTCCATGATAAAAGTATGATTCTGTAAAGAACTCCCTGTGCACCCATTGGAGTCGCTGAACTTTGGTTCATCGTGGCAGATTTTCAGAAGTGGTTGTGAGATTATGTGTACCCCTGCTGGGTTCCAAGGGAATAATACAGCTCCCCCATAAAAAACAAACAAACAAACAAACAAATATTACACACCCCAGACTTAAAAGAATGAAAGCAGTGGCATCACTGGAGTTGGTGGCATCACTGGAGTTGGTGTCAGCTAGTGCTGTAACTCATGATGTCACCCCTTTTATTGACCTCCTCCCATTTCACACCATACAGAATCCTTAGCAATGGTTTTTTGCATTGTTACTCATAAATCATAATTTCCATATACCACTGAATGTAATGCTAATAGTTGTGACATAAACAACTAGAAAAATTAAAACTATACCTTCGGATTACAATATCATACACACAACCTAAATGTACTTACATAGATATAGTGAAGATGCAGTTAAAATGTGATATTTTTAAAGAAAATGTTAAAAACATAAAAAAATAAAAAATGAAATTTCAAATTTTAATTTTAAAAAATTCTGCAGCTTCTCCTTTCTCATCCCACTGACCTTAACTCCACTCCCACCATCTCTTAAAACATTTTAAAAGAAGGCAGATGAATGCCACAGCCCATTTCTGCCAAAAGATAGGTGTTTCAGGAGCAGTGGTGTCACCCCCGCTTGGGATGTCACCTGGTGTGGTCTTCAACACCCATGTCCCCTAGTGAAGCCACTGCATGAAAGACTAAAGAGGTTCTAGTGGCCATGCTGGCTGGAGAACTGTGGAAGTTGAAGAATGAAAAAGTAACTTTTCCAAGCCTGGACATAATGGACAAATAGTCTGAACGTATGAGGAGAGTGATGATGTGTGGGAATCAAAGCTCGAATGCTAACCTTCTTTCATGTTTGTTTTAACATCGATAAAATTCTATATTCTACTTTCAGTATATATTTATAGCCTTCACTTTCATGGATGCAAGCAGTGAGTAAAAGTGAGAGGCAGTTGGGGACATAAGGAGTTACCTTATCCCACATTGGTTATATTATCTGTGGTAACAGCTCTCCAGTGTTTCAGATGGCATCTTCATCTAGAATATAGGGAAATGTTAAGGGCTTGGTACTGGGACTTGGTACTGCTGTTATATGTGATGCAAAGTGCATGTTCAATAGCTCAGAAATCATTGGTTATGCCAGTGAAAAAGAATTGCCAGGAGCAGTAGCACAGGTGAGCACCACTATGTCCATGCAAATAATGTCATTCCCATTTTTGTAACCGATTAAGGGAACTGACAAATTAGAAATTGTGAAAATATATTGAAATATCAATAATGCTTGCTAGCACTTGAATCTTTGCAGCACAACAGGTAAATGGAAAGTAACAAATATTTCCATTAATTTTGAGCTATATATATTCCACATGGACCATGTGATTAGAACCTTTTCATGGCTTTATTTATCTTATGTGTTCAACTGTACAGCTTCTCTTAAACCTAGCCATATGCTAGACTCTGCTAGGACATCTGTTAATACATCCTACACACACACACACACACACACACACACACACACACACACACACATCTCATTTAAAAACAAAAAATTATGTACCATCCTTCTTTTCAAATACTGTGGGATGCCAGCTAATATAAATAAAAGATATATTTATTATCACATACTATTTATCAAAGCTTCTTTTAGTTCAAGAAACTGATTCTTGCTCATATTTCAATGTTCACTTTTAATCTTCTTTTCAGATTTCTTCTAAACTTCCATGACTGGAAGATTGTTGTTGGGTGGTGGTTGTTTTTCAAAAATAAACAAGATTTGTTTGTGGGGTTTGGTGTTTTTGTTTTTTCTTACATTGTAACATTAGATGTGACATCATTATGAGATCATAAAAATATGTTTTCATAGTGAATGTTGCCAATTGCTGCATTTTATTGCTGTTGCAAGCCTTCCAGTCATTTTTGACTTATGTTAATAAAATAACCTTTTCACAGGGTTTTCTTTGCAAGATTTATTTAAAGAGGGTTTGCTTTTCCTTCCTCTGAAACTGAGAGTGTGACTTGTCCAAGTTTCTGTGGATTTTCATGGCCAAGTGGGGATTCAAACCCTGATTTCCAGAGTTGTACTCAAACCACTATATCACACTGGATTTTTTAGGAATGGATAAATTTTACATTTGTTTTCTTTCACATTTAATTTGTTTTCTTTCACATTTAAAGCTGTGTTTGTTTGTTTGTTTGTTTGTTTGTTTTAAAAACCCTCAAGTTAATTCCCTTTTCCATCCCAGAGAACTTTTTAGGTTTATAGAAAATTTTCATTAAAAAAAATGAAATGAAAGATGAAAATTTTCTTCAGCAACATTAGCCAAGTTCAACAGATATAGCTGTTTCTAGCCTGGGTAACAGCATGTTATATCTACTGGTCCTATACTTGTTCAAGATGAAAAGGCTGTTGGAGATGGGAAGCAATGACACTAAAATGGCAATTCTCCTTTTCAAAAGGCCACATTCCTCTCCATTCAACATTTTGAAATATTTTTTTTTTCAAAAATAGAAATGGATTTTCAGCCACTTGCTTATTTTCCTCTTTTTTTCCCCAGCAATTTTGCCAGTCTGTGCAACCTACAGACTGTCCTGGAGAAGAAAATTGGCCCTCAAACCCACCACATTTTCCCACCACACCTTATATGATTTCTATATTATGATGGAGGTTGACCCTTTATGGGTTCTGGATAGCTATTCACAGAATGGGATAGCCCACAAGAATACAGAAGGTGGTCACCCTGGCATCCCTCTGAATAATATTAAAATTAATTTGCAAATCCAGTAATACTTTTATGAAGCCAGCCACAAAAGGAGATTGCAGAAATTGTGCCAGCTTCAGAGATCTCTAGATACATTCATCAGAGAAGAGAAAGTGGAGGAATGAAAAGGAGACAAAGACTTGAGTTTACAGTTATGAAACCTGCATGTTGTTTTGGCAGGTAGTGAAAGAGAAGGTGATATGATACTGAGATTTCACCTAAAAAAGCCCCTAGACTCCCTGGGAACAGGAAAAGCAGAAAAGTCTGGTTTATTCATTTTGAAGATACAAAACTCTACTATATAGAACTTTGTACATCCTGTGTACATTTCCCAACAGGTTTTACATGTTCCTATTGCAGTTATGCTACAATATTAGGATGCTTATTTTTGAAATATGCACAAGTTTTCAAAATGAGGTTAAGCACTCTTGCTTAAGAAAAAGAAAGGAGGGCTCTGATCCTGCATTTCACACACTGACAAAATTTCCACTGACATCTATGACAGCTTGGCTCAGCAAAGGCTGCCAGTCTGGGTCTCCATTTCACCACAGCAGCTCAGTAGGGAGCATTTTAATTCAGCATCTCCTTTGCTAATTGAACAAACTGAAAGCTATAATGAAGCACAGGCAAAGACGAGTGTGGTACATATACAAGGACACTGTTCATTTTAAATTATTTTTTTCCTTTTCTTAAGGGAAAAAATAAGAAAGAACCACATGGATGAATCGCATTGCCTAGATGTTGCTCTCCTTTGCATGGAACAATTTACATTCAAGATTCTTTTCCCATCCCCACCCCCTTTTTCTACTAAATAGGGCATGGCAGTTGCACTGAACTTTTCCCCCTTTTCAGAATTCCAGAATTATCCTGATTGACACACCCATGTCACTGGCACTATATTATCCTACTTTCCGGCACTAATTTCATGCACCAGATCCCAGAGTGAACCTAGGCTGTGCGGTTGCTCAGTATGCTAGGTCAAGGTAGCAGGATTTAATCTTGCAAAGCTTACCCAAAAAGGGCATACCAGCTGCTATGTCCAAGTAAATCAGATAACAGCAATAGATCTAAAGAGGGAATGAAACAGAAGTAATTGAGATTATTACATCTGTTTAAATCTCACAGCTCAGGCAACCATTTTTGAAGTACAAATTTGCTACTTACAACACAACAATATTGAAACATAATTAAAGCCAGTTGTACATATCATTTTCTGGATTGTTTTTCTTATTATATCCCCTTTCTTTCCTTATTTCTCTTTTAAAAACACACACATATATACACACACACCCCTAAACAGAGATTGCTGGTAGAAACCTAAGAGCAGCTGGAGGAAGTTCAAATGCAGGTCAGTATGCAGCCTAACGGAGCTAAGATTTCTACTTCTTTAGCCTAAATTAGAAAAACATTAAAAATCAATGTACTGTGATGCGAAATGGCAGCTTGGAGCCTGGTACACAAACAATGTGTAGAAACAAGGACAGGGTGTTGTCTCATGGAGCTGATGTATTTTGAAAGCGCTGGCAAAAGCTAGGGAAAATGAAAAAGAGAGACAAGGACTTTCCCATTTTGATTTTGTTGAATTTAAAAGGATACCACTTAGAGGCTCTTCAACACTATTTATGAAATGCCCCTGTTTTGAACTCTCTCTGTTAGCCTTTTAAAAAAAAAATCAGACACGCAAATTCATTCATTTCAAAGGAACTGGCCTAATCATTAGGGTACTGGGAGGGGGAACTTTCACTGCTAGCTCAAACATATCCTGGATGTAATCCACAATCATTCTGTTTGCTTCTTGCACATGCCATTGTGTATTGAATCAACTCAGCATGTTGCACTGGAGCATGGCACAAAAATATATCATTGTGTCCTGACACAGAACATACTCATCAGGACTATAAACATGGCCCACAGATGTAGCATAATTTGATATTCTTCTCTAGAATTTAAAGACAAACCTGAATCATAAAATGTTATTTCTATGCCTCTGGAGGTGAAATAGCTCATTCAGGTTTGAATGCATAGAGAATTCTGTGTTCCATTATAAGCACATACATACCCATAATCATGCATTATCCAAAACATTTCTGACTCATGGCTAAAAGTCACAGTATTGCCTCCTCTGGTGTGGTCCAATTGGCATCACAAATGTATATACCTCTAAGAATCCATTCCAAACAATTCCTATTGTTGCTGTCACTGCCTCTGCTCTTGTTGTTGATGATTCTGTTACTAATTTAACATTATTTTAAAAGTCAGAAAAACTGAACCCAGAAGCACACCAAGAGAAAGAAGTGCAACATCCATCTAATTAAACTTTGCAAAACGGCATAAGCAGCTACCAGAGGACTGCCTCTTTACTTTCAAAGTTGCCAATGAGGGTGCCAAACATGCCTTCCCCAGCTGATGATTCCAGAGCACCAAGAAAGCCTTTTTATATGGCCCTACTAGTGCACCTCAATGGATGAAAAACCTTTCAGATCATAGGCAGATCTGTATTTTATGCACCCTTACATACCTCATGTTGCATTTTGTGTTCCTCATATTTTGATATCTCATATTTAGAGATAGCATGTTTTTGAGAGTTCAATTACCTTTCAGGCATAATAAAATGTCAGGTTCCCAGAAAAAAAAGGAGTCGTTTCCCTAGGTATGTGGAAATCCAGGTAAACAAAATTATCAGATCTGAAGTGCTTTATCCTTGCCCCAAATATTATGCATTTCTTCTCGAAAACTGAGACAAACAAGCTCTTTGGACCTAAAGCAGTAAGACTGCCTCTGTGCCTACCCCTTGTTGTGATCCCAGCCCAACGTCTCCACCTAGCATTCCCAGAGCCATCTCAGTTTCATCATTGCTTTTCTTAAAACTATCAACCAGTATGGAATCCCTTTGGAGCTTCTTTGTACAAGCCATTCAGTCTTTGCTGTTTGGCTAGATAGCCAATTTTAAGGTATAAATATGTCCTCAGAACTTAGCTGCTGTGCATACAGCCCAGCACTCATACACACCCACACTCTGTGTATGTTTTGTATCACTCTCAGACCTCCCCATATGAGTCACTCCAGCTTTCCTTGGTCTTCTTTTGGACAGGTGAATATAGCCCCATTGCAACTTCTAAAACTCCACTTTTCTATTTTATTTAGCTTTGTGTGCTGTGTATGTGAGTTTGAATTGCTCTCTCTCTCTCGTGTGTGTGTGTGTTTGTTTGCACTCTGCATATCTTCCAAATAAAGATTCCTTAATTTACCAAGATTCTGGAGTCCTCCCAGTTAGTTCTGGTATATATTGGTAAAAAGTTACCCAAGACTCTCACAAAGCTAATTTCCCCAACATTTGAAGTATTGGTGGGGACTCACAATCCCACCACCAACTGTTCTTTGGGTAACAAGAGTAAAACTCCTTCAGAATTCCTGGGTATTGGGTTACAAGAGTAAAACTCCTGAATTCAAGTTGTATAGTGGATTATAAGGCATGAAGAGTGCATCTACAGTGACAGAAAAATCCAGCTCCCCCTTGGATTACCCCAGTCCACAGTGATGATGGACTTGAGTACACACACTGAGATGAGCTTGAGAGAACTCGGAGTGTAGTGGAGTCTCCTTCCTTGGAGGTCTTTAAGCCGAGGCTGGATGGTCATCTGTCGGGGATGCTTTGATTGGGAGTTCCTGCGTGGCAGGGAGTTGCACTGGATGGCCCTTGTGGTCTCTTCCAACTCTATGATTCTATGAACTGTCCACATAGTTCTCCCATTCAAACACACCACAATCCAATAAATCACAGTATATGGGGCAACACAGCAGTGACTGCTCTGAGTTTTTTGTGTCTCCACACATACACAAATATCTGGAATATAAGTATTTCTGAACTCCCTCCTGCTCTAGTGTCACACCAACCGACATCTCTATGGAGCACAGTCTACAACACACATGCACACGTGCACACACACACAAATATCTGGATTTTTCTGCTCAGAACCAAGATAAATCCCCACTCCTCCCCTCCACATTAAAGCCCTTTCCCCCTCCATATTAGAGGCAATGAAAAGGCCTAGATTCAGTCCTAATTGTCCCACATGTTGTTAAGACAACTTGCATGAAATCTAGGTGACTATTTTATTTGGCCCTATAGATGACCCTATAGATAGAACTTTGAATTGTGCCCAGAAAAAGTAATTAAAAGTATATTTAAAATTAAGCCCAAATAATAAATAAGCACAAAAACCAAATGGGAAAAATGTGTGACCAACACTATGATTGATGTTTGAAATTATTGCAGACAAGAATAGGAGAACTTATTTTTATATGTTATTTTATTATTTTGGTAATGTCAACTAAGAAGTTATTCAGAAGGATCATTGTAATGCTGTTTTCTAAAGCTCTGATTTTTTAAAAAATAAATCAGGAAAATTGACATTTTAGTTGTTATAACCTTGAGACATTTTTTTTAAAAAATAGTAACTATAAAAAAATTGCATCCACTGCTGTTCATATTTGTCATGAACCAGCTAATGATGGCAAATTTAAGAACACAGCAGTTTGCCCTTCAGTCATACAGAGAATGTGACATATACATTCATGAGAGTAATAATATACGAGGTCCCACTGGAGCTATTTACTGAGAGTTTTAATGTCAAACATTAAAGATACTAAAGCGGTATTCTTATCTCATTTTCTGAGAAGTAAATCTTACTAAACTCATTGGCATGTATGGGACTATGCTGTAAGAGACACCATGTTCACAGTTAGGTTGATAGCATAAACAGTCTCATCCTGGAAAATGATTAGGCCAGGGACTATGACAGATAACCAAACAGCCAGCTAGATAGATCCCACTTTTTTTTTAACCATCATGACTTAAAATAAACCCCCCAAACACTCAAAGGCTGAGACCCTACATGGTCATGGACTGCTACAATTCCTCTGCCACCACTCATAGGACCCATCTAATTAGCATGATGTGACTGGCAAATTCTGTGACTGGCAAAGAGTGGGTGCAAGATGCAGCCACTGACAAGGCCCTCTCCCTTGTTCCCATCAAACAATTCGGAGAGGGTGATGGGAGAGAGAGAAGGGCCTCTCCATATCATTTTAGAGATCTACTTGGTTCATAAAGGGAGATACAGTCCTTCAAACACTCTGGACTCAAGCCATATAGGGCTGTATAGGCAAAACCCAGGACATTGAATTGTGCCTGGAAATGGACCAGCACCCCATGGAGCTGTTACAACAAGGGAGTTGTGCAATCCCTTTAGCCAGCTCCAGTTAACAATCTGGCTGCAATTCTTTGAGCCAACTGAAGTTCCCCCCTAAGCAGACAGCTTAAAGGGCCATCTTGGGGGCAGGGAAGGG
>JAIPUX010001232.1:55719391-55733728 GCA_020142125.1 Phrynosoma platyrhinos | reverse complement strand
GCCAACATGGGACTATTGGCCAACATGGCTGAGGCTTCTGGGAGTGGATGTCCCTTGGCTCTTAAAGGGAAAAGGTTGCCTACCCTAGTTGAAGATGTTACAAAATCAACAACAAAAATGCAGTTACAAAATCAACAACAGGTGGGTGGGTGGAGAAAAGCTTTATATTAAGAAGAAAACTATGTGAAGAATGTATTAAAAGAAAGAAATCAGGTCTGTCATCAAGTAGTGACAATAGCTTTGTAATATGCTTTACAGGTGTCAGGTAGGCAAGCAACAGCATGAGATGAGTGGTTTATTCTTAATATCACCCTGGCTAGCCCCACCTGGTGTTATACATTCAGTGAAAAAGAGATATTCACATGCAGAGCTACATGTGAAGCTTAGGAAAGTGGACTACTATTGCAAGTTACTTCTTAGGTTACAACTATATGTTCTTGTACTTCAGCTCCCAGAATCCCCTAGTTCATGGGTAGGCAACCTTTCCCCTTTAAGGGCCAAGGGACTTCAGCTCCCAGAATCCCAGGAGCTCTTGGCCAACATGGGACTATTGGCCAACATGGCTGAGGCTTCTGGGAGTTGATGTCCCTTGGCTCTTAAAGGGAAAAGGTTGCCTGCCCTAGTTGAAGATGTAGTCCAAGTTGTAGTTCAAATGCACAATATCCAGACTCTCTCTGTATATATAAAGTCTTCCTACCTGAAGATAGTTGCATCATATGGACAGATGTCAGGTCATGGCCAGGTGGTGTAACTCTGCTCCCCGTTTCTACATTAATCTTTAACTTGAAGTGAAAATTGGAGGGAAACCATCTGGAAGTGAAAAAAGATGTGCTTACATCTCATTCTACAGTTCCAAGGGGAACAGGATGGCCTGACTATTTATCACATGATCCTCATTGTGATAATATTCCAGGAGGAACAGGAAGTGGCACCATGGATAAATAGCAAGCACATATGAAAACATTTTTAAAACCTACTTCCTACTGTTGAAGAGGACAACAGTGACTAATACTACATTTTGAGCACAGATCATCAGGCTAAAAATTAGTATTACCTTTGATGGAGTGCTATAAATACCAAAGTTCACAAAACAACTTCTATTGACGTCAAAATATATCTTTGATCAGGCTTTAAGACATGGATACAGATAAATTGCTTTCAAACCAACCCATCTGAGTCAATGATAGGTAATTAGAAGATTATATCACAGTTCACATCTTTTCTGCAACATTGGCAGCACATTCAGTGCTATTTTCCCCCAGGCCAAATTACAAATTCTGCCATATATGCTGAAAAACCTAGCACTTCACTATCATGAACAGTGAATGCATTATGTAAAGTAATGAGCCAAACCTCCTTTTTCCCTGTGTGCAAGTTAGAAGACTTTGCCAGTAGTAAAGTTAATATTTAGGGCATACATTTGTTATTTTTATATTCCAAGATTTCAGTGGCTTTTATGAGTTATAGTTTGCAGATACAGCATACACATTAATATAAGCTGACTATATATCAGAAAAGATATTTACTTGGAGTTGATGTCTGTAGAATGTATGTTTTTGTGTGGCTAAAGCAATATGGATGGTAATAATTATCCTCCCAACCTTGAAATACGAGTCTTTTAGCTACAGTAAGAGCATGCAGGATCTAACTTCATTGGCCATCAGTTAAGTTCCAAGTTAAAGGAATATGGTTCAAAAGCACATATCTATCTCAAAATATAAAAGATATTTCAAATACAAAATTAACATCTTGCAATATATCTTTCCAGAAGGAAGTGAGCATGGTCATATACAGAATCCAGTGTTGGGTTATCAATGGTACAGTTGGTACAACTGATCCAGGGCCCAAACTGATCCAGGGCCCAAACTGAAGGTAAAATGTCCTGAGTAGCAGATGTACTGGGAAGTGACTCTGGCAGCAGGTCTAAGTGAAAGCAATGAGACAATGCCGCCTCAGAGGGTGAATAGCCATCTGTTGGGAGTGCTTTGACTGTGTGTCCTTGTATAACAGGGGGTTGAATTTGATGACCTTTGAGGTCTCTTTCAGCTCTATGATTCTAAGTATCCAGATTCTGCCTGCCTGGTATGGCTATGCAGAGAAGGAGGCATGTTTGCTGGCCTTGTGGGAACAGTAGACTATAATAATGATGCTACAGTTTGGATTTCTGTAATGTGCTCTACATGGGGCTACCTCTGTACCAAGTTTGGAAGCTTCAATTGGTTCAAAATGTGGCAGCCAGAATGGTCACTGGAACATCTAGGTCAAACCATATAACACCTATTTTAAAATATCTTCATTGTCTGCCAATTAGCTTCCTGGTGCAGTACAAAGTGTTAGTTATTATTTTTAAAGCCCTACATGGCTTGGAGCCAAGTTACTTGAAGGAACGCCTCTCCCCACATAATCCGCCCCACACTCAGAACATCTGGGAAGAAATTATTAGATGATTATAAAACTAGATTGAATTCTGCTTCCCAAAGATCATTTATGGCCACAGCCCCCAAGTTATGGAACAGCTTACCAGTAGAGATCTGTCTTAGCACTACTTTAGCCACCTTTATGAAGGCACTAAAGACAGACCTCTTCCGGCAGGCCTATCCATCTGATCTCCCTAGCGAATCTCTATAGTACTACTTTAAAACCGACTTTTTGAGTACTGATGACAACTGACTAGTTTATTTTAGTTTATTCTTGTTTCTTTTATTTAATTTGTCCTATTTCATTGATTTTATATATGCTCTAATTGTATTAATTTTACTGATTGTATTTTGTACACTATTGCATATTTTCTTGTGTAATCCCACCTCGATCCATAGGGAGAGGCAGGAAATATAAATTATTATTATTATTATTATTGTGTGTGCACCATGGCAAGGAGGGAAGGGGCAGAGCCATTGCTTATTTAGGAGCTTTCTGCCCCCTCTTCCTTTTTCATTATCAAGAGATTAACCTACCCTACCACCTCTGCCACAGTGTGGATTTTACTGGTTGCTCATGGACAAAGTAGGAGGGTTTATTTTCCTTTCCTTGGGTCTTTTGCTTACTCCACACTGTTGTTGGGGTCTTTGAAGATTGGAGCAGGATGATGTCTTACTACATGGTCACTTGGAAGACAGCAGGGGGAGGTGTCGAATATTGGTGGACACCTATGACACCCTTTTGGTGAAGGTAAGGCCTCTGGAATGGCTTCTTTAGGTCCTGCAAACAGGAAGGTGGAGAAATAGACTTCCTTTGGGGCTAGCCTGAGGGTGTAAACCTCATTACAAGTCCTGTAACTTGGGGGAGGGAACCTTATGTTGGCCTTCCAGTTGTGTGTCAGCTGGGAAAGAACTCAGCATTTGGGTTCTCCATGGGGTTCAGGTGTTTTCACCCAGGGGAAGGTGTGAAGGAGGTTTGGGGGGTTAGGGGGAGAAGACCATATTAGAGTGTTCCCCCCTGTTGCAGCTCTCAAGGATAGTCAAATAAATAGAATAGAACTAAATAAAGTAACCCTTTACAACTCAGTTTTTTTGTCTGGTCTTATTATTTCCCAGATTGGTCAACACATTCTTGTTAGTATTGTATTGAAGGAAACAATAGTAAATAGCTTTAACTGTGAAAATTTTATGAAGAGGCAATCCAAAATGAAGCAAGAGCTTGTACTCAAATTTGAGAACCCCAGGACAGGATGCACTTAACAACCACTGGTGTAGAACAAAGAATAAGTGCAAATAACAATGTATCTAATTATCATTATGTAAAGAGATCTTGTTGCACCTTTGAGATTAACCTTGGAGTGAAGCAGATCACCCTAAAGGAATGGCTTCTGGCTGCCCCTTGGAGCATGGGATCAGGGCAATGGCAATCTCATGTCATGGCCCCAATCCAGCATTTTTCTGGCCCCAAAGAAGCTGCAAAATGCCGGTCCTTTTGGGGGCAGAATTGTTTTTGCCACTGCTGTGGCTCTTCCACATTTCTGCAGCATGGGGCATATAATAGCTGTACCACAGAAACGTCATGGTGCCACTCGCCATCTGGTCATGTGGACAGCGTGACTCTGTCTTGGGCATGGGGCATGCACCCCCACATCACCCCTAGCCATCTCCTATTGCCAGTCTGCTTTCCCCATTTGAGACTGAATGAAATAAATTAGCAGCATGAGTTTTTGTAGACTTCAGTTTACTTCATCAGATGCATTTGGAAATAGACTGAGGAAGTAGAATGAAGTCTACAAAAGCTTATGCAGCCAGCTTCTTTATTTCAGTTAGTCTGAACTAATTTTACAGATGAAAGAGTATTGCAGACCAGCCTAAAGGGCTGGCCGGGGGTGGAGTTGAGGTGGAGCAGCCATATGCCAACTGCCCCAACCCCAGCCTGATGCTGTCCTCATGCCACACACCCTTATGCATGGTGCATGTCACCAGGATGCCCTCCTGGTGCAGTGTGTAGTCAGTTGCACTGAAATGGCATGGAAGAGCCATGGCACCAGCTCTTAGGGCAGCCTTTTGCCTCCCCTAAAAAAAGTGGCATTTTGCCACTCTTTTAGGGGTGGCAAAAGGAAGGATCAGGGCCGTGGCATGGGGTTGCCATGGTCCCGCTCCACTTCTAGAAGGGCCGGCCCAGAGAAGCCCCTAACACAGGTATATCTTTGACTATTGTTGTGACTCATCTTAAACTGATAGGCTATTCAGCTGCTGATATGGTTATATGTGAAATGACATATAATAGGTACATTACACAAAATATGGAATCTGGGAAGCATGAATTAGGGAAGCTAGAAATACCTAAACAAACATAATAAGTAATCATTGCAGTACTTGGTGTTAATGAACTAAAGTAGATAGGAATGGGACATTATCAACAGATAATTGCACAGTGTTTAATTCAGGATATGGAAAATCTAAGAAGAAATGGGGTAGCATTAATAGTGAGGTGAAATGTAGCAAAAGTAGTCAGGGGATATAATGCAAATGTCACTCAATATCAATAAGATTGCATGGAGAGATCTATCAATATTATAAGACAAGGTTATGCTCTAACTACAGAGGCAAAAGAGGAAAAATGTAAAGCTTTTATTTTGGTAATCAAGAAGAAATTGATCACATAACTAGTACATGACAGACTGGAACAAAATATTGTGGGAGAATTTTCCCTAGGATCAAAAAATGAAGTAGGAGAGTGATTTATTTAAGTTTGTAAGGGCAACAGTTTGATCAGTGCAGAAACATTCTTCAAGCACTGAAAAGACAACTATTTATGTGGATGTCTGCTGTTGGCCAATATAGAAATCAAATAGATTGCACAGTGTGAAGCAAAAGATAAAGAAGGTCCATTTTCTCTATCAAAATAACACCAGGAGCAGATTGTGGCATAGGCTTTGAGTTGTTAATATCAAAAATTAAGAGTACGGCTAAAGTACAGTAGCTCAGTCATAATGTCAAAATAAAATCTTAAGAATATCTGTGTAGAATTTAAAGACCATGTAAAGAACAGATTTGCACTACTATGCCTAATTATGTTATGACTTGGAGTTTCAAAATTAAACTGCCTTCCTTAGATTAATTAACCAAGTACAAGAAAAACTCTGGACTGAAAATTTGGATCTTATCAGAAAAAGAAGGTAAAAAAAAGACAACAACAACACAATATCTGCAGCTAAAAAGAGACAGAGCTCACACTGGATGACAGATAAAATGGTATAAATTGTTAAAGTCAGGCAAGAAGGTGACAAACTCAGAATCAGAATTTTTGACCATTTGTGCATAGGAACAAAGAATTATGTTTTAAAACTTGAAAGGATGACAGATTTCTTCAAAGGAGAACCATTTCAAGATGTAGCCACAATGTTAGGAATAAAAGTAGAAGCTGTTCTAAAAGCAATTGGGATGAATAGATCTGAGTAGAGAGTAGAAGGTGAACTATGTTGGGGGGAGTCACGCTTCACTCTTTTATTTTTTTAAGGTGGTGTGAACAAGTTGTTTGGTTTTGGCCATGTGCTCTCTTTTAGTCTAAACAAACAAATCAGTATGGCAGATTTTATGTAATGAGGTGGATTTGTTTAGTTGATCAGCCATATCCAAAAAGTGCTCACCAATGGTTCCTCTTCACCCTAGAGAGAAGTGACTAGTGAGGTGCTGCAGGGGTCTGTCCTGATGTATGGCATACAAAAGACCATCTCAGACCATCGCCCAAAGATTTTCCCTCACCAGTAGAGACTACGCATAAATGCACAAGGAGGGAAAATTTGTGTCTGTTAATTTTGACTCACCATTGTGACTCACACTTGTTACACAAAAGAGTCTTTTACCAGCTTTCCACCCTCCAGGCTCTTTGAAGAAAAACTGTCTTGAAAAATACTCAGGCCAGAACTCAGTTCTTTAAAAAGCCTTTACACTATGCCAAACGGCCAGACAGCTCTTTGAAAACATACAGAAGTGCAATGCTCTACTCACGGCTGATGAGTTCTAGAAGCTTTGCCTCCCCTGGCAAATTCCCTGCTCCTCCGCACTGCTGAAGACCTGACTGGAAGCCAAAACCCATTGTTGATATTCAGATGTGGTATGCAGAGCATAGCAGATTATAGTGAACAGCTTCCTCCATCAGCCATTCCATGCTAAAAGCATGCAGACAAATCTTGTAGTTCTAAAGTAGAGCTTTATTGTTCCATAAAGTAAAATAAGAAAAGAAAAACATACAATCCACTATAGGATCACATCTTGCTGATGTTGTAGAAAAGAAAAGTTACAGATCCATGTTTCCAGATCCAGGAGTTACACTGTAAAAGCAGTATAAGCATACTCAAAAAAACTAAAAGCTAAAAACTATCTCCATAGTTAACCGCTGCCGAACACACACACACACAGTGCTTGCATATATAAACAAAACCCAAACAAAGGATACTTTGGCTCTTCCCATACTCCACCTTCTAGGTGTTAATTTTATGCTGATTGGATAATGCCTGTAAGGTGTGTTTTAATCCAGCCTCTAGCTGTCCATCATCACCCATGTGACTGCTTGTCCCATAAGCTCACCTTGTTGATGTACTGGCTATCTTTTTCCCAGCTAAAACTGTACTTGCTTTGACTTCTTGGCCACCTGCTGTTGAGTTCTCTTTTTGTTCTGTAGATTTTGTTCCCATGAGGAAATTTCCACACACACATCTCTACATTTCACATTTGACTGTATAACCCATCCATATTCTAACATGTAGTTCATCTGGTCCTGTACTTCCTCTTTACTTATTTTGTGCTGTATTTCCCCTATTGTGTCCTCTGTTCCATTTTCCTCAAGTTGAGCACCTTTTTCTTTTTGTGAGAAGACTGAGGCAAAGAAAGTGTTGAGTAGTTCTGCCTTTTCTCTGTCCCCAGTTAGAATTTCTCCATCTTCTCTACACAGTGGTGCTTTTTCTTTTCCTTCTTCTTTCTTTTACTGTGGTCATACCCCCAAAAAAGCCCTTTTTATTGTCCTTAACCCCTCTAGCAAGCCTGAGCTCATTCTGTGCTTTGGCTTTCCTGACTTTACAATCTACATGTGCTAACCATTTGTTTGAATTCCTCTTTAGTGATTTCACCCCATTTCCATTTCTTATACATCTCCCGTTTAAAACTTATTTCAGTTGAAAGTTCTTTTGTCATCCAACCCAGTTTCTTGAGACACCTCCCATTTTTCCTTCTCATTGGAACAGTTTGAGAATGTGGCTTCAGTATCTCCCTTTTGAAAAACTCCCATCCATCCTGAACCTCTTTCACCTTTAGTATTCCTGACCATTGGATCACTCCCAGTGTTTCCCTAAGTTTGTTGAAATCAACTCTAGAATGAGTGTTTGATTATGCCTAGCTTCTCCTTTCCACAGTATAAGAAAATCCAAGGAGAACATAATCGCTCCCACCTAAAGATCCTACCATTTGCACCCCATTTACCAGGTCATCACTGTTGGTTGGAATCAGATCTAAAAGAGCTGATCCCCTTGTTGCTTCTTCCACTTTTTGGACAAAGAAATTGTCTTTGAGGCAAGTGAGGAATTTGCTAGACCTTGAAGTATTGGCTGAGTTTGACTTCCAGCAAATATCTGGATAGTTGAAGTCACCCATCACTACTACATCTCTCCTTTCTGAGTGTGTGGTCATCTGTTCTAGAAAAGCATCATCCAATTCCTCAGTCTGACTTGGGAGTCTGTGGTAAATTCCCACAATAACATCCCTGTTGTTTCCTTCCCCTTTAATTTTTATCCAGATTCTTTCCACCTGATTTCTAGCATTTAAGTCCTGGATCTCTTCACAGGTGTAAACATCCCTGACATATAATGCTATTCCTCTTCCTTTCCTGTTTGGCCTATTTCTCCTAAAAAGGTTATACCCCTCTATTCCTACATTCCAATCATGAGACTCATCTCACCAGGTTTCAGTGATGCCTATTATATCGTATTTGCTTTGTTGTGCTAGGAGTTCAAGTTCATCTTGTTTATTTCCCATGCTCTGTGCATTAGTGTAGAGACATCTAATAGCACGTGTCTTCACCACTTGCTGCCTGTGTGAGGTTTTTTTCCTCCCACTGTTGCACACTTGCATCATTTGCCTTGTTCCTTCTATAACACTATGACTATTATTTCCAACCCATGATGTACTCCTGCCTTCCAGTTTACCTTCCAAGATACTGTCTCCCTCCCCAACATGACTCAGTTTAAAGCACTCCTTTTCAAATGTTTGAGACTATTGGCAAAAATGCTTCTGCCAACTGGTGTGAGATGCAGCCCATCCCTTGCTAGAAGTCCACCCTCATGGAACCACAGCCCTTGATCTAAGAATCCAAATCTTTCTTGGTGGCACCATCTATGGGGCCAGTTATTGACATCTGCTATATTTCTTTCCCTTCCTGGACCATGCCCTTCAACTGGGAGAAGAGATTAGATAACAACTTGTGCGTCCAGCTCTTTCAGCTTCCTACCAAAAGCCTCATAATGGTTGACCTTGATCGTCCTTGAGGTTTCCTCCAATTTCATGATTCTGTTCTGTGATTCCATGGTCAGGGACAGATGGCATACAAAAAAGCTGTTTCAGCCTAAAGAGATGGAATCATTTCAAATTCTAAATAATAATAATAATACTAATAATAATAATAATAATAATAATAATAATAATAATAATAATAATAAATATTTGCTTACAAATATGAAAACAAAATAAAATGGCTCAAAGTGTAGAAATGTTCATTATGAATTCTAATATGCAAGAAAGGGTACACCAGGAAATGTAGTATGAGTTTGACCAAAAATGAATTAATCACCTTAACAATCAAAGTTGAAACTCAAGATTTTACAACAAATTTTTTTACCATATAATGGAGTAGGGAATGTCAGATATTGAAGCTGGCTCCAGAAAAGGAAAAAGCACTAAAGATCATATTGCAAACATAATGTTGACTAATAGAGCGTACCAAAGAATTCCTGGAGAAAACACAGCCTGTGTTTTATAGCTTATGGAAAAGTCTTTGAATGTGCACACTATTAAAAAACAATCAAAACATAGTATAACAATAGCAATAGCAAGTACATTTCTATATCACTTATCAGTGAACTAGCACTCCCTAAGCAGTTTACAATGTGTAAGCCAATTGCCCCCAACAAGCTGGGTACTCATTTACCATCTATGAAAAGATGGAAGGCTGTGTCAACCTTGAAGCCCTCCTCTAGGATCAAACTTACAATGCTGTAGCTGCAGTACCAGCATTTAACCACTGCACCACTTAAGAAACTATGGTTCACTCTAAAAGAAATGGATGTGTCACAACATTTGATTGTTCTGATGCGTGAATTATACTCAAATAACAACAGGACACTGTCGCATCAGTATATGGAGAAATAGAAAGGTTTCCAGTTGGAAGGGAGGGTCAGATGAGGCTGAATTTTGTAATGTAAATTAAACAGGTTACATTTTTCAACCTGTTTAGTTTATATGCAGAATTTATCATATAGAAATTAGAACTGTGCTCAGATGAACAAGGTGTCTAAATTGGAAGAGTTGCATTGTAAGTGGTATACAACTCCTGCAAAACTAGCTAGGATCTATAAATGCCTATCTGAAAAATGTTGGAAATGTAAGTGGGAAAAAGGGACCCAATACCATCAATGGTGGAGTTGTAAAAAAAGCAAAAAAAAAAATTGAACTAACACATATAAAACTATTGAAAAGATCTTATGAACTCAATTGGAAATGGACCCCAAAATATATCTGCAAAGTATGTATGTTGATAAGGAGATAGAGTGCAAATATGGAAAACTTCTCTTTTATATGACCACTAGTGCCAGAATTGTATATGCTGGCAAATGGAAAAGTGAATAGATTCCGCATCAGGGAGAATGGTTGTACAAATTAACCAATTTAATGCAGATGGATAAACCAACTATAATGCTAAAAGGACAAGACTGGGAAAGAAGCGAAAAAATTTGGGAACCGCTGCTTAACTATATTAAAATTTAAAAGAAGAAGAAGAAGAACCAAAAATAAGAAGTAAAATAAAGTAAAATAAAGAGATGACTAAGAAATAATGGAGAGATAATCTTACACAATGGATTTTGGAATCTAACTATATAGTTATGTAATGTGTGTGTGTGTGGGGGGGGTTATGTAATGAATGAATACAGTAAATCTTATATAATGAGATATATGACTAAAAAATAAGGCAGAAATACCAAGAAGTAAACTACATCTTAGTTTTTCTTTACATTAAGAGGAAAGGTACAATATCTAATGATATGGACAAGGACTTGGTAAAGGATCCAGGAAGTCACAACTGTCTTTTTGTTCGATGTTCTTTTTATGTTATGTTTTGTTTTTGTATCATGTCATGTTTACTTTTTGTTTGTTTGTTTACATTGTGTTTGTTTGTATGCATGTATGTATAGAAGTTGTACGTAATCTTGTTTTTCTTTTTAATCTAATAAAACATATTTAAAAAATTGGAAGAACAGTTTAAGATATTCATCCATTTGTTTTTCATCATTTCTCTTAAGAGAGCAAGAAAGACTGAAAGTGGGAATTCCATTATTATCATGGTGTTTTTTTTTTCTTTGTGACACCTGAGCCAAAGCTAAAATAATAAATTGTACAAAGAATTTATCAGGACATTTATACTGTTATATTAGCTTGCCCTTCCTTTGAATAGCCAAATCAGATGTTGAGAGCCAAAATGAGTGGTGCCAAAACAAAGTCACTTAGGTGGGAAAGGATGGAGCTTCTATATGTTCAGTATATTTATGAGGCATGCAGGTAGACATAGCTATAGAGACAGACATACATGTCTAATCTTCCTATAATGAGCGGGTAGCACAGCAAGAGAATGTTGAGCATGCACAATAGAAAAGTGAGTTGAGCAGGATGGAAATGTTTAGTGAAGCTGAGATTTTTGCTAAACATATTCATTTTTTATTCTTGCAAGGCTCCCTCTGAGTGAAAGAGTACATTGCCTCTGAAGTCAAACATCTGCAAGGTTTACAGTGCATTTTGGAGAAGCAAAATATGTGCAGGTTGCACGTGCATTTGAAAAATGTGTACAGATGAAATGCATACATATTAAAAATAGTCTTAATAATAGTCAATGAGGAAAATGCACACAAAACAACACTTTAGTCAATGGGGCAAATATGTACGAAAATAAGTAGGAAAAGAACATAAAATGTGCATATATCATAGAACAAGTATATGGAAACTGCAATAGAATGTACACACAGGAAGAAAATTACCTATCACAATCTAAAGTGAACACTAATGGGTCAGGTCATAGCCTCAAGAATTTTGTTTTCATGGGCAAGAACAGATATTTCTACATTTTTCTGCTCATTGAGAGGAAGACTGCAATTTGGGATTTATTCTGTGCAAAAAAAAGGTTCAGATTTGAACAAAAAAATTATATTTTTTGTGGAGAATAGTTTACAAATTCACATGGATGCAGTGGCTCAAGTGGTTAAGATGCTGATGCTGTTGATTGCAAGATCAGCAGGTTGGCAGTTCAAGGCCGGATGCTGCATGATGGGGTGAGTGCCTGTCACTAGTCCCAGCTTCTGCAACCTAGCAGTTTGAAAACATGTAAATGCAAGTAGATAAATAAGTACCACTCAGTGGGAAGGTAAACAGCATTATGTGCAATCATGCTGGCCACATGATCACAGGTTAGCCTCTGACAATGCTGACTCTTCGGCTTAGTAACAGAGATGAGCACCAACTTCTACGATTGGACGCGACTTAACAACCTTGTCAACAGGGAATACCTTTACCTTTACCTAGCTTCCAAATTGCAAATATTATCACCCCTATTAGGGGCTCAACAGATGATCCCAAAGGAGTGGCTTCCTGCCTCCCCTTTCAGCACCAGATCGGGGCTGAAGCAACCACACACCATGGCCCTGATCTGGCAATTTGCCGATTGTTGTTGCTGCGGCAGCTGGTTTTCACCATTTCTTTGGTGCAGTGCATCTAAACACTGTGCTATAGAAATTATGTGATGCTGCCCATCATCTGATCCGGCAGGTGACATCATGCCAGCATTGAGACAGAGTCAGGGCATGCAGTGACCATGCCCCCACTCTGCCCCAATGCCGGCCCTTTGTGCCAGTCTGTAGAGACTCTAAGATTCTCCTCATTAGAGAGAGATTGGAATGCTTGAATTCTTTGCATCTTATCGTGACTTGGAGGAGATTCTGGCCTACTAAAAGCTGGAACACTCCTGTGAGGAGGTGTAGATGTATTGCAAGTTAATTATAATCCATGCTGTTAATACTTATAATTCACCACCATTAACAACCATTAAAAAATCACACAAATTATTTGTCTTTACAACCTCTCATGGAAGGTGTAAGAAAAAAAATCCTTCACCTTTTATAGGCTCAGTAAAAGCAACACCACCAGGCTTTTCCTATCAAACAAGGCACAAAAAGGAACAAGCATTATCTCCAGAACCAAGCAAGGCAAAGCATGCAAAGTAATTATTTCTAGCCCAGAAAACTACATATTTTCCACACACATGAAATAAAACTGACAGTTTCCTTTCCTTGCAAGCTATTTCACTCCATAGTCTCTTTATTTCAGTTAGTGTGTTGTAATATCCTAAGATTAACATTTGTTTAACATATTTAACTTATCAGCAATTTTTATTTTTTAAAGGTATCCAATTTTCCAAGGAAGAGGCAAGATTTTTATATTAGTATTTCATGACACATCACATTCTGTGAGTTTTCTCCTCTTTTAGATATCATAGATTTATTTTAAAAAAATACATATCATATTGAGCAGATTCAACCCAACAGACAATTGGCTGATATAAGGACATACTAAAACAAAATAGATACAGGAGAGGAAGAGTTAAAACAAAGTTAGGCAACCTTTCCCCTTTAAGGGCCGAGGGACTTCAGCTCCCAGAATCAGGAGCTGTTGGCCAACATGGGACTATTGGCTAACATGGCTGAGGCTTCTGGGAGCTGAGGTCCCTCGGCTCTTAAAGGGGAAAGGTTGCCTACCCCTGAGTTAAAAGATATAGAAGAACTACAAAGTATACAATGTAAAAAATCATTGGCTATTATTGCTAAAATTAAAAGAGAGATTTAAGATAGATCAAATGCAAAGTGGCTTTTCATTACAAAATAACAAAATAGATAAAGTATTCTTAGAAGATAAACCTCTCCAGACTACATAAAATATTGCTAAAAAGAAAATCTGAAACAGATCTTATAAAAGAAAATATGATAAAATGTGCCAAAGACATAAAAAAAGAGAAATAGATCTAGAAAGTTAGGCCACCTCAAGAAAATACACATACAAATTGACGAAAAAACAAAACATAAAGGACAATTACCATAAGATGGAATTCAGATGGTACTTGACACCAACTAAAATAGCTAATATATATATATATATAAATAAAAAAAAACCATCATGCTGGAAATGCCAACAGAATATAGGATTGTGAATACATATGTGATGGACCTGCCTAATGATAAAATGTTTTTGGAAACAACTTCATGACAATATTTGTAAAATACTTAACATATCATAGGACCTGATCCCAGAGATATATCTACTCAATATGATAAACAAGATCAGAACATGAGATAGAAAGAAGTACTGGAAAATCATTTTATACATTGGCAAGAAATCTCTCAGCCCCAAAGTGGAAATCTCCAGAGATATTATTGACAATTGGCTGATCAAAATGTTCGAAGCCATAGAAATGCCATAGACTCAGAAGGGAAAGAATGGGACATCTTCTTGACATTCTGTAAAGAAAAGTGGAGTTGTTAAAGGAACATAGAGTGAAAAGTACAAATTACTGCTAACAATCAAATCAACCTCCTAAGCAAAATACACAAAA
>JAIPUX010001232.1:55692199-55717656 GCA_020142125.1 Phrynosoma platyrhinos | reverse complement strand
CTTCCAGGAAAGGGCACAGCTAGCATATCAGCCGAAGCTGATAACAGGCGCTCCAGACTGTCGCATTTACCTGATTAGTCATTCAGAGCGACGAATCCAAGAGCACTCCCAGACTGTGAACACAGTCCTTTACGGAGAGTGTGACCTCGTCCAGGACTGGCGGTTGCAACCCAATTTCCAGTTTTGGGGTCATTACTGTGAGTAGCTCCATTTTGTCTGAATTGAATTTCAATCTGTTTTTCCTCATGTAGTCCATTACTGCCTTAAGACAGTCATTGAGAGGAGAGACGCTATCAGGAGCTGAAGCCGATGATCGAGACATGGAGAAATAGATCTGGGCATCATCAACATACTGATAACATCCAGCCCCATGTCTACGGATGATCTCACCCAGCGGCTTCATGTATATATTAAACAGTATCGGGGACAGAATGGCACCTTGAAGAACACCACAACTAAGATTTTTGTTTTTGAGGAACAACTGTCCCCAAGCAGCACCCTCTGGGATCTGCCTGAGAGGAAGGAACGGAACCACTGCAATGCAGTGCCTCTGATTCTTAACCCACTCAGGCGATCCAAGACGATGCTATGATCTATCGTATCAAAAGCCGCTGAGAGGTCTAAAAGCACCAACAAGGTCACACTACCCTTGTCAATGCCCAGACGGCCATGGCAGTCTCAACTCCAATTCCCACCCTAAGGCCCATTTGAAATGGATCTAGATAATTGGTTACATCCAAGACGGCTTGAAGTTTAAGAGCAACCACCTTCTCGATCACTTTGCTCAAGAAAGGTAACATGGACATCGGCCTATAGTTGTTAATATCCAGGGGGTCCAGTGAAGGTTTTTTAAGAAGCAGCCTAACCACCACTTCCTTTAAACAAGATGGAACATGACCTTCCCTGAGGGATCCGTTGATGATGTCCACCAGGAACAAGCTCAAAGTACCCCCTACCCAGATGGCCAGCCATGAAGAGCAAGGATCAAGAGGGCAAGTCATCTTCCTCACACTACCAAGGAGTTTGTCCACATCCTCGGTACTCACAGATTGAAAATGATCCAGTAAATTTACATCAACGGAGCTGCTGGACACCTCGTCTATTGGTTCTGTATTTATACTGGCTTCTAAGTCAGCTCTTATCTGAGAGATTTTATCTGCAAAGAAGTTGTTAAACACATCACAGCAGGCTGTTGTTGGGTGAAGTAATGGGCTCTGTCAAGTGAAACCTGCATCAGTTCCCTTACCACCCTTAACAGCTCTGCTGGACGGGACTCTGCAGATGCAATACCTGTGGAGGAGAAGGATTTCTGTGCTGCACGTAATGCCTCTCGATATGACCAAAGAAAGTTACTATGACAAGAAAAAAATCAAATTTGCTTGAACTGCCCTGGCTCAGTGCTAGGGAATCCTGGGAATAGTAGTTTATTATGGCCCCAGAGCTCTCTGACAGAGACAGCTAAATGCCTCACAGAACTACAGTTCCCAGAATTTCCTAGTACTGAGCCAGGGCAGTTAAAGCGGCCTCAAACTGGATTATTTCTGTAGTGTATTTTGGACCAAGAAAACCTTCTGATTTTGGCTTCAAGTCATCTCACCAAAACTTATTAAATAAGCATTCTTCACCAAATTATTTAGCATAAACTGTTTCTCTAAATTTGAGTACAGACACTAATATTTCTCTGTGGTGTTATGCAATTCAATGTAAGGCTTTATGTGTCCTTGTATTGTCTTCAACATGCATTGTATTCCTCTGCTATCAGTCTGTTTTTCTTTACCTCTCAATCATACCTTGTAAAAATGTTGTCTTCATATTGGACAAATATGTGGACTTGTGTATCTAGCATTCTCCCTGTTCCACTCAATGCTCCTCAAGAAAGTTGAAAGTTGAAAGGTGCAAAGTTCAACTTGCGGTAAAGCAAAGCTAAACTACATGCAATATTAAATACATAGCATGCAACTAAAGCCTCAGTTTCTCCCTTACACCAAAGTGAACTAAACTAAACTAAGGGCCTAAGCTGACGGGCGGCCATGGGCCACCCCGGGAAGCTACGGATTGGGGCCAAGTTAGTTGCGTTCATCAGCCCCAATACACAGCTTCTCAGGCCCTGGAAGAAGTGCTAAAATAGCGCTCTTTCCACAAGACGCTGAAGGTGCACCTCAAGAAGCCTTGAGCGCACCTTCAGCGTCTCTTCCACTGCAGCGTGTGCGGACGCTGGAGCGGAAGTGCGTCGTCGGAGTGCTGGTTGTGCGGAGCGACGGGCGTTCCAATGATGTGTTCGGGAAGGGGTTGAGGCGCCCAGCGTGAGGCTGCCCCTCCCCTTCCTTGCTTCGAAGATGGCGCAAAGCGCCATCTGCTTAGGCCCTAAATTAGGAGCACAATTTAAACATTTCTGCTGCCTCCCAAAAACACATACACAAGAGCTGAACAAGGAGATGAATCCTCAATTGTGTCTACTTCTCACCTGATACTGGTAACAACCAGGTTGCCACAGGGTTCTACCCAGTAACCAATACTATTCAAGACCTTTACCAATGACCTTGATGGTGAAATAGAAGGCATGAAGATCAAATCTGCAGATGACACCAAATTAAGAAAGGCAGCTAATATCCCAAACAACAGGATCAGAATTGAGAAAGACTAACAGATTAGAAAGCTGGCCAAAACTTACAAAATGAATCTCTACAGGGAGAAATATAAGGTACTACACTCATGCAGAAAAACTGAAATGCACAGATACAGATTTACAACAGTACATTTTATTAAAGGGATCTAGGAATCTTTCAGACCACAAATTGAACATGAGTCAACAGTGTGAGGTAGTAGCTTTAAAAGCTAATGTGATTCATTGTTGTTGTTGTTTTGTGCCTTCAAGTCATTTCTGACTTATGGGGACCTTAAGGAGGACCTATAATAGTGTTTTATTAGCAAGATTTGTTCAGAGGGGATTTGCCTTTGCTTTCCTCTGAGGCTGAGAGAGTGTGATTTGTCCAAGGTCTCCCAGTAGGTTTCTGTGACCAAGCAGTGATTTGAACCCTGGAATCCCAATGTCCTATTTCGAGGCTGCATCAATAGGAATATAGTATATAAACTGAGGAAAGTAATAATGCCAATCTATTCTGCTTTGGTCAGAGCTCACTTGGAATACTGTGTCCAGTTCTGGGCACCATGATTCAAAAAGGATGTTGACAAGCTGGAACATCTCCAAAGGAGGGCAACCAAAATGGTTACGGGTCTGGAAACCATAACCTGTGAGAAGAGACTTAGGGAACTGGGTATGTTTAGCCTGGAGAAGAGAAGGTTAAAAGGTGATATGATAGCTCTGTTTAAATATTTGAAGGGATGTGTTATTAAGGATGGAGCAAGCTTTTTTTCTGCTGCTCCAGAAGCTAGGATATGGAACAATGGATTCAAACTAAAGGAGAAGAGATTCCACCTAAATATTAGGAAGGACTTTTTGCTCGTAAGGGCAGTTTAACAGTGGAATATGTTGCCTCGGAGTGTGGTGGAGTCTCCTTCTTTCTAGGTTTTTAAACAGAGGCTGGATGGCCATCTGTCAGGAGTGCTTTGAGTCTCTATTCCTGCATGGCAGGGGTTTGGATTGGATGGCCCTTCTGGTCTCTTTGAATTCTATGATTCTATACTGAGTTTCTTCAGGTTATTTTGACATCTGCATAGATATATGCTTCTTATTTTATTTAACGGTAGAAAGTAATAGTTGGGAGATGTAATGCTCTTATACCCATACACTGTGGTCCTGATCCAACTCAGCCCCATGAGTTACTTTAAAGTAAGAAGTAAAATGAGGATCTGGTGCACACTGTTCATTTGATGGAGTCTGTAGTTTCATCTTGAAATGTCACAACATTTTTCTCTTTTCTCCTTCCATAGCCTATTTGGGCTTGATGAAGGAGTTGGCCCACAGGGGGGGATGAGGGGAAATTATTCCTTGGTTTCCACACAATTTTTCACTTCTGTTGTATGGATAGGAGGCTACCATCCACCAACAGCCTCAAAAGTGCCATCTATATTGCAAAGTTAATGCAGTTTGACACAGCTTTAACTGACAGGGCTCAATGTTCTAGAATTCTGACATTAGTAGTTTTGTGAAATATTTAGCCTTCTCTGTCAAAGAGTTCTGGTGCTACAACAAAGTACAAATCCCAGGATTCCATAGGATGGAGCCATGACAGATAATGTGGTATGAAGCTCCATTAATTCTGCAATGTGGCAGAAGCCAACATCATGTTTCTTGGTAGTGTAGTGGAATCAAGGCTCATGGATTAAAAGTGAAAAGGCATTTTTATTAGCAATAACACTGACATCATCTACCTACCTCACTCAGGCTCCCTATTCCCTCTTAGTTTTGGTAAGTCCTTGTAGTAGCTATAGCTGGAAGGAAAAAAGGTGGTGGTGGTGGTGGTTTGTAGCAACAGTACGCTGTTGTGAAATATCCCTCTTATAATTCAATGGTTATAGGGTCCACTTGATCTTGAATGGACACATGAGTCTTACATGCAGATGCCCCCCCAGATGCCCCCCCATCCTGGTAGGGATGAAAACTATCAAAATGTTTTCATGGAGCAACATAACTGCTTGCGTTTTGTACAATCAGGGACATAATGAACATTTATCAAATTTTCTAATCTACAATTTAATAGGTTTTTTCATAACTATAAGTAGTCCCCACCAAGAAAATTTAGACATGATGCCATTCTTCACCATTCAGGACTTTTTCTGTGCAAAATTCTGCTGTGGTCAAACACATGGTTTTCTTGCACAAATGTGCTGGAAGGTGTATGAATATTTTTGTTTGTGAAACAGCATTATTGACATAGAGAAATTGCTCCCTGTGAAGAAAAGTTTGTTTTCTATGAAAAATAATTTTCTCTGCAGAAAAATAATGTAGACTTTTACAGAGTAATTTCTGACCTGTATGTAAATAGTTTGAAGGATCCTTGCAGCAGAGTGAAAGGCTTTGAAATATTTGCTTTTGTTCTTAAGAACAAAATCAAAGATTACATCTCTACCTCTTGGGAGTGGTGGAAATTGTGTGGGATGAGGGCCACAAACAGCCAGAGGCTGCCACTTCTGAGCAGCTCTTGGGTTCCTAAGACATTCTCAGTTCTTTAGAGTTGCCAGATAAAATAAGGGACAGGGATCTGCCCCTTTAATGATTATGTAGAAAATGAGAGTTTTGCAGGAGCTGCTTGCATGATAAGCAAATTTCCTCTTCTACATAATCATTAAAGTGACAAGAACCATGTCCCTTATCTTACACTGCAACTTTATAACCCCAACAGATGCACACACACACAGTCTAAAAATTGTTTTGTCTGAAGAACACAAAAAAAACTGTCCTGCATGGATGAGGGGATTTCCAAAGAGTTATTTTTTAAAAAAAATCCTGAAATTTGTCACAAAACATCACCTCTGGTCACCTAAAATGGTAGCTGCAGCACAGTATGGCTGTATGGGGTCTTGGATGAACTCAAAGTGTACTTCTGAGCCTTGAGGTTTGCCCAGTCCAGCCTCAGACTGTGACTTTAAGAGCTATCACAATGATCACTGTATCAGTGAGTTTTGTTTTCTAACCATAGAAAAGTGATTTGTCTAAATATTGTAACTGTATTTTATAAATATTATCATTATATCATTGTAAATATTATTGGTGGATTAAAAATATAGCTCCACCTTATTGTGTAAGTCTGACTGAAAAATAACTATAAGGCGTCTTGCACTGTAAAATATTTTCAGTGGCCTTGTGAAGGATGTAACTTTTAATCAGATTTAAAAGCTCAAATAAATCAAAATTCCATGCTAAGGAAGACAAAAAAGCAAACGTACTGTATGTACTTCTTACATCATTCATGTATCCCTTCAGTAAGTACAGCTTGATTTTACAATAGAACATTTATACCACAATCATATTTACTATAGATGATTGAACTGTAGATGCCTTTCATTTGCAAAAAGAATGGAAAACTCCTAAGAACAATGGCTGGTGAGTGATTCAATAGTTTTACTTCAATTTGGGTTCCCCAATGCACTATGCAATACCACTATGCAAAGCTTTACATGTTCAGTTTTTAGACATCCTTAACTCAAACTTTGTTACCATTCAGGCTAAAACTATGGAAATGTGTATCTGCACACAAATGTGTCTGTATTGTCCATAAGGAGGGGAGGAAAAAAGGAATGCCACAAAGGTAACAAAATGCAAGTTTTCCTCATACATACCTGGTTGAGAAAGAGCCAGCATGCTTTAGTGGTCTAAATGTTAGACTGGGGCTGTTGCAGACCGGTCCAAAGGGCTGGTCTGGGGATGTTGTTGGGGCAGGGCAGCTGCACACCATCCACCTCAACCCCACCCTGACACCATCCTGACACTGTGCAGCTGTATGCACAATGCATGGCATCAGGACACCCTCCTGGCATAGCATTTAGACATGCTGAGATGAAAGGGCACTGAAGGGCCACAGCGCTAGGTCTTAAGGTGACCTTTTCCTGCCCCTAAAAGAAGTGGTATTTTGCTGCTCTTTTTGGGGTGGCAAAAGGGAGGATTGGGGCCATGGCATGGGGTTGCCATGGGCCTGATCCACCACTTCCCAGGGCAGCTCTGTGCCACCCCAAACGGCCAGTCTGTATCAGCCCTAGGACTCTGGGAGACCTAGGCTGCATCTATACTGCGGAATTAATGCAGTTTGGCACTACTTTAACTGCTAAGGCTCAATGCTATGTAATTCTGGGATTTATAATTTTACAAAGTCTTTCACCTTCTCTGCCAAAGAGTGCTGGTGCTTGAATACAAATCCTAGAATTATTAAAGTAGTGTTAAACTGCATTAATTCTATAGTGTAAATAATAATAATAATAATAATAATAATAATAATAATAATAATAATAATAAGATTTATTTATATACCACCCCTCTGGCAAGCCAATCTAAATGTACCCCTGGCAGCTGGTAAATCTTAGTTTTTGGACTACAATTCACAATCTCCCATCCAGCACAAGTGACTTAATTTTTCCCAATCTCTTGTGCTACTGTATAAATCCTGGGACCTGCCAGTCACAAGACAGGAAACAATGCAGTATGATGATGCTTCCCCCTCCATTCCACATAGGCTTCAAAATGGGCTATCAAGTGGGCTGGGATCTGTGTTTCTTCAAAGATATTTGAGATGTATTTACTGAATAAATTTCATTTATAGCAGGAGAGGAAAGACCACATAAAGCTCACAGGGTAATTTTTATAGACGCCCAGCTTCCCAGGGACCTCAAGACTTCCTCCTGACTTGAAATACCAATTTTATTATGATATGCACATGTCCCTAATATAAGAAACCATGTTATTCCATATTCACCAACTTGAGGGAGCTTGAGAAAGAAGCAACCATTGTAAGAGAAGCCATTACAGACTCAATAAAGGAATTCACAATACCTAAGCAGTTGTTAATAAGGTGACTTGGAGGTCTCTTATTCATAGAGTGGACATAAGCTGAAGCTGAACTGGCAGCATTTAACAGGAATAAACATAAATATAGGGCATCTCAGTCATCATCAAGACTGGGAAAATATGGGGAAAACATCCCCCTTGAAAAGTGATTTGTTCATCTTTTATTCACTAGAGCCTCATGGGGAAAAAAATTCAACTAGGGTCCAAAACACACTGCAGAAAATCTAGTAGGAGACTGCTTAAACTGCCCTGGCTCAGTGCTGGGGAATCCTGGGAACAGTAGTTTATTGTGGCACCAGAGCTCTCTGACAGAAAAGGTTAAATGTTTCACAAAACTACAGTTCCCAGATCCCCTAGCATTGAGTCCTGGCAGTTAAATCAGTCTCAGACTAGATTATTGTTTTGGACCTTGATCTCAAATGTTCACAGAGGTCTACATGGAACAAATGGGCACTTAAGACCCCAAATGAATGTACCTGTAGAACACTTCATGTGAAACTGGCAGATTTGTAAATGAGTAGTACCAAAAATGTTGGGTATCTTGCGGTCTAATGTTTCAACCAGTCATAGATCTCACATTTTATATTTACTTCAGTCCTGATTTCATTGGGAGTTATTCTCAAGTATAGATGGAGAAGAAAGGTTGCAATGTTAGATAAAATTTCACCAGACATGTGAAGCTTCAACAAAATTCTAAGCTTTTATGCCTGGAAACAGCAGTGAAACTTTCAATATTTGTTGAGAGAATGTCTATATTTGACACCATGACTGTTGTTTATTGACTCTAGCAATAAAGACTGCCTGCCTGAACACTATGAGTTATCTTAGTGCTTAATTGCATGAAAAAATAAATCTAAAATGGAGCTGGAGTTGTGGAACTTCTCTGCCAATGCAGAGAAACCTAGCTGGAAAAAAATCTGTTCAACAAAAGACATGCTTTTATGAATATCTTCTGCAGGAAGAAAATCCAAGCATTATGACCTCATATAGTAAGGCATGGAGAAAGATACTAGCTACTCTCCATCTCCATTTCCATTTTCTTTTAGTGCATGAGAATGCTATTAGATTTGACTATAGAGAAAATAAACTTAAGCAATATACTCTGCACTTGGAAATAATCACTAGGGCTACAAATTAATGGAAATAAACAACAATATTTCCTAGCGATTCAGACCCTTGCCAGGCCTAAACCAAGTTAATGGTTCATACAAGCCTGTTAAAACCACTAAGCCATGCCTCAAATACCTTTCAATTAACTCTTTATGCTTTTACATTTTGTTCAGCTCTGCCATGGGATGCAACTTAATGTTCCTTGCAGCTGGTGTTCACCACATGGAATTTATCAAATTTATCAAATTTATCAAACTTAAACAATGTGAAAAGTTCTTTTATATTTCTCACCAATCTGTCACTTTGACCACATTATGTAAATTTAATCTCTTTCCCTCCCCCCCTTAATTCTATATTTTTTATTTATTATAATCCTTGGAAACAATGAAATAAATTCAGTGACAATGTTTGCTGTGTTTGTTTTTCCTCAGTTCAGTTTGGTATTCTCTGCACTCTAGTTCACTTTAACCACATACACATTATACATGTAAAAAATATCTTTTAGGGATTAATGCCAACCTAATCTAATTTAGAATACACACAACATTTGGTCTCTACTGCTCTCCAACAATTTTCTGGCCCACTTTCTGGGTTTTGTTGTTTTCCACTATCTGTTTAGTTGTCACACTCTCTGGGCCTCTGCAGACTGCAGGCTGTCATATGCTTTGGCCGTGATCATCTCTTTTTCCAGCCCTGGAAGGAGTGATAAAATAGCGCTCCTTCCACAAGGCATGGAAAGGGCTCCACAAGAGGCACTGCACACCTCTTCAGCATCTCTTCCAGCTCAGCATGTCTGGATGCTGAGCCGGAAGGACATCATCAGAGCACCCATCATGTGCAACGATGGGCGCTCTGATTACATCCTCAGGAAGGGGTTGGGGCTGAGAATAATATTTGTTTTATCTTCCTTAGTGTGATAGGTTGTCTCAACAGTAGATATGACAATGGGCCTGTACAGACTGGCCAAAAGGGCTGCCCTGGGAGTGGAATTGGGACAGGGTGACTGCACGTTGGCCACTCCAACTCCATCCAGACACCACCATCATACCATGTACCCCATGTCCTTTGTGTACAGTACCATGCCCTCTGCCAAAGAACCCTCACAGAATTCTGTCAACAGTTCAGAAATGCCCCCCATGAATACATACACAAAAACACTCATAATTTTTTCAAGCTGAAGGAAAATTTGATTTTTAAAATTCAAATGTGCAATAATATAATAAGCACAGATTTAAGTCCCTAAGCCTTGGTACAGTGATGCAAAACATACAAACAATGCCCCCCCCCCCCCACAACCTAATCCTTGTGCACACAACCAAAATAAATGTGTCTCGTTCTCCTGGTTCACAGTGCCTTTTTCTTCACCCCAGCCATTTGTTATCTCCTTTGTCTTGAACAAACTATTAAGCCTACATTTGAGGTATGCTAATGTAATAGATATCTTGGTTAAATAATTCAGAGTGTTGCATCCAACATCATGTCAACAGAAAAAGCACATGAGGGCTGCACAACACTATAGAAATAATTCAGTTTGACCTCACTTTAACTGTCATGGCTCAATGTGATGGAATTTTGGGAATTGTAGTTCATTGCAGCACCAGAGCTCTCTGACAGAGAAGGCTAAATGTCTCAGAAAACTACAGTTCTCAGAATTCCATAGCATTGAGCCATAACAATTAAAGTGGTGTCAAACTGAATTATTTCTGAAGTGAGAAAGCAGCCGAGGTGCCAGTGTGCTGCTCACAGTTTCAGAAGCACTAGCAGAACACCAGCAGAACCAATGTAAACAACACACAGCCTAATTAAGTTGTGAGCTGTGCAACGACTTATTCAATGGCTTGCAAAATGTTTGTGCAGAGGCTTGTGCAAGCAGAGTATTCAATTTGGTACTTGTGGAAGGAAAATATTGTTCACAGTTTTTTAACTAGAGAGTTGGAATGTTTTAATATTGTGATTAGATTAATTCTACTTTAATGTTCCTTTTTGTACGCTGTTAACAGTATTGTTCTTTTCATCTGTAAGCCACTCTGAGTACCAGTGAGGAAGGTGGGATATAAATAAATATAATAAGGATAACAGCAACAACAACAGAAACATTCTGCCAGTGGAATTATACCAGACATAGTAGCATTGCTATCCTTCACTCCCTTTATGGTATGGTGCATGGTGTATGGTTTGAGCATTCCCCACTTAGCCATGGAAACCCACTGGGTGACTTCCAGTAAGTCACACATTGTACAGGCACAAAAAGATTCCGTGCGCCATTTTTTGGATAAAAATTGGCCACAACTTTATTTATCTGTACAGGGTCGAAAACCATTTTCATTAACAAAATAACATCTACCATAATTATTTCATTCTTGACACAAGTGTCAATGCAGATAACTAAACGTGTTATCAGGGTAAACCAAGCCCTTCTCAACATGTGGCAAGAACAACTCAATAAATCATCTCCCCCCCCCCCTACACCGGATATGACATAATAACTAAACACCTGACATAATCCAGTTGGGACATCATCAACTTAGTTGCTGATATCATAGAGAATTTAGTTAACCCTATGACGTATATTCTTCATCCAAATAAGTAATCCAATTTGGTAATTTCAGTTAACTGGATTATTCCCGGGGGGGGGGGTCCCTGCTTGCCAGAAATTTCGTAACCCCCAATTAACAATAAACAACCAGGACCTTGACACCCAAGATATGACAAGATAAACAAAAAGTTAACAACTCAGTGCAATTGACAATAAACAATACAATATCAATTATGAGTATAATGCAATACCACACTAAGTTATTCTCAGGGAGGGCGAAAAAACCAGGTTACAATAACACTGGGAAAATTCCCTCCCAGCCCCTGAAGGCAACCAGTCAAAGCATGAGAATAATTAATTAAACAACTATTAATTAAGGGTGGGTGGGTTGGGTTGCTTGTCTGCCAACCCAAAAATGGCTGCCGCCTTGTGGCAGCCAGAGGCTATAAACCCCCCAAGTCTCCCCGATCGTCTCGCAAGATGCGAGACTACCAGTGTGCTGGGGATCCTAGAGTATCCCCTCCTGATTGGCTGGGCTGTGCAGGAAGGGCAGAGCTTCCTGCCCGCCCAGCCAATCAGGCATCGGCATCTTTCAAATTGGCCAGCACAACCTAGAGCCCCTCCTGACATGTCCAGAAACTACCTTGATAGTTTCACTTTAGGATCACCATAAGTCGGAAACAATTTGAAAGTACACAACAAGCTGAGTACTGAAGCTGATAATTCCCTTGGATAAAAACTTCCTCAAAATTTCTCTTATTCACACAAAGATGGCTCACTTGAATATCTAATACTTTGGAGCTTCCCCCAATCCTATTTCTTCCTGGGAAACCATCTTTAACTACTCTACAGCTCAATGTATCTTGGCATAACTGTCCAGTTAAACTCTACCAGAGGGATTTCATAATGTTTTAATCAATGACTATAGCTAACTGCCAGTTCTTTTTATCAGACATGTTTTATTATTGTTGGTTTTTATCTGTAAACCTTCACATAAGGCTTTTGTTTATCACAGATATTTCATAGGAATTTATTATTACTTTGTATGATATACCATATCCTATATATATATATATACTTTCTTTTTATTTTATTTCTCTTCTTGAACTTAATGAACTTCTAATATCTGGCCAGAATCCAGAATTGTATTCAAAAACATTTTGAAACCATTTCCCTTTCCCTTCTTTTCCTCCCTGATGTGATAGAAAATACAATAATATAGGTAGAGGATGCTTCAAGAATGCTTCTTATATTTCTCTTTGCTGGGATGGAGGCAAATAGAGCCAAAGTCAAATTGCTAATTCCAACAGTACAAACCTATTGTATCACTTAGTTTTCATCAAAGGCAGTAGAAAGATAGGAAGACACATACTAGGTGGATAGGGTCAATCAAGAATGACCATGGCCCTGAGCCTGCAGGACCTGAGCAGATAGTTAATAACAGGGTGTCTTGGGGGTGTCACATTCATGGGAACACCATGAATTGGTTGACTCAAAGGCAGTTGATAACAACAAACAAGCAGGTTATAAATTATAACATCTTTTTAACAAGGATGCTATACAGATCTGGGATGCTGGTGAGAGTAATAAGTATGTATAGAAGTTCTGGCTCTTTTTCCTACACCTGTTCAAGAATGTTCTTAAATCCTCTGGGGCTTTTTTCTATCCTAACAGAGGTGCACAGTTGTCAAGACTATGTTACACCCTGGTCCGGAAAATGACATGGATGTGGCCACTGAAAGGCACTGGAGCAATGATAACAGGGTTACTACAGTTCAAGTGGCAGGTGCTTGAGTCAGCATTTGGTAAGCTGTGCATCATGGGAGGTCTAATGCAACAGGCACAGTGAATGGGTCCAGCCAGGTATGCATCATGGGAGCCAAACAAAATAGGAGGCTTACACTGTAACTAATCCAAAATGGGAGAAAAAACCTGGTAGGTATACTATAAATCATTTTTATGCATCATGGGAGGCCTGATGCAACAGGCACTGGGGATGAAACCAGTCAGTTTCATTAGTTCATGTCTGTCACATGTTCCTAAGAAGACCAACTATATATGGGAGAGGGTCAGAACCTCCGTTGTTGGTTAGTTGTAGTTGGTGGTTGGCAAAGCACTTTGTTGGTCTGTGTAGCTATGAGTATTCAAGACAGATGTCTGGTACTCTATGTATCTTTGTAAATATTTGCATCAAAGATTAAAGCCCTCAATGCGTGGAGTCTCGCTGTCCCAACGATTCATTTCTCCAAGCTGAAAGCAGCAGTCTGTGTGTGGGAGGATTTTTCCTGTGCTGTCTGAAGCAAGACTCTTCACAGAATCTTCACAGAAACCACCTTCTGGGTGTGTCTGCCTATGTGAATCAACTCTTTCTGTGTGTATGCTAGATCCTGCCTGTTTGCATACCCCAACAACAGTCTGCCTGTTGTTCTTTTATCTGGCACTCTGGTTCTGCATAGTTGTAATAATATAGCAGTGCATATGGTCTATAGGTACTAGAATCCCATAGCCAGTCTGGGTGAGAGATTATCCTACCACACAAAGAATGATACTGCACCATGAAATTGGGAAGAAAGGGCCAGAACTTAATTTAATACAGGAATCTGCAATACAACAGCCAAATAAGACATGTAGGCACTAAATATTTGGGAGCCCAGTTAATCCAGTTAGGTCTCCCATAATAAATTTTCTTTTGGCTCATAACTATGAGGGTAACTTTGGGTGTAAGAGCCAAAGTTTATTCTTGTCTGGTCCCTGTGAAAGGGAGAAGAGGCTCCCAAGATGTGCTGCAGATGATCAATCTTGTGAGGGTTCCCCCTGGGTCAAGAAACCACCTCACATCTCACTCCAGTCTGGCTGGCAATGACAGATATGTGGGGAAATTACTTCACCTTGAGATGCTCTAAGAAGTCCCAAAGAGAAGCATATCAAAACCGAGTGCCTGCTCCCTGTCAATTGTGATTACAACATATAATGATAATACAAAAAGCCAATTGAAGATGGGATTTTTGCCTACTCTGTGCTATATGTGTGTGCATAAGTGTATGTGTGTGGAGGGAGGGGGGGGAATGGAGTGGGTGAAAAACCATTTCCAAAGCCAATCAGGGCATGACAAAGAATCTCAACCTGGCAACTGGTATAACCAACGCCATATAGGGAGGGAAGGTAGGGAGCTGCATCCAGGAAAGAGGCTGAATCTTATGCCACACTACCTTAACTAGACCAGTACAATAAAACATGATGCCACAGTATCAGGACACAGGCTGAAACTGACCTTGTCCATGTCCAGGGTGGGGGGAAAAACCACACCCACCTGAGAGCCAGTAGAGTGCGCATCTAAGTGGTATACACCAACATGGAATTTTTAAATGTTTGTCATTTAGAAGATACACAAAAACCCAGTTCCTGAAATATGCTTTATTCTGGTTAGACTTTTTTAATTAGTGAAACAGTTGATACACCTAGCAGATGCAAACTGTAATAATATATTTTGTGGATCAAACATGACAGTTTGTTGCTGACCTTCACCTATGGTCCTTTTCTTCATATCAAATTCTCATTTGAGCAGTTTAAAGGCTTAAGATGGATAAAAAATCATATTTTGACTCCATGCTTGTTTTACATCTATCCAGTCACAAGCCCATTTTGTGAAATGTCCATATTAGGCTGCGATTTTTTTTAAAAAATAACTATAAAAAAATCATTTATACTTTAAAAATTTCCCCTAGCATATTCATTCTGTTTGCAAAATAAGTTTACCAAATACATGTATTTTTGTATGCTGCTTTTCCCAATATAAACATTTCTTAATGCAATTTTTGTGCTGAGAACTGCATTGTAAAAACTGGAGAAGATATCTCATTTCCAGGAAAGATAGCTGTCTTCCAGTCTGCACATTAGTCTGGGAAGTGTCCATAAGATCAGTTCACTTCAACCATGTTCCACAGAAAGATAACTATTTTCCACAGGAAGATCTCTCTATTCCACTCTTCACATCTGTCTGGGAAATGTGTATAAGGTCCGTTCATTGTAAAATGCAAACCAAATTAAATTATGTACCATCTCTGTTGCATACTTCCTACACCCATCATCTGAAAGGGTAGCATATTTTTGTCTCAGACTCCTATTGTCTTGCTTTCATGGTGGCTCCAGTGTGTCCAAGCAAATGTCTGGTCCCTCAGGTATCTCCTCTTCAATATAGGAGTAGAATTACTTCCATGCACACAATGCAATATATGTATAGAACTATTATAAGGCTTTTGAATTATCCAGGTCCTTGCAAGTAACAGCACATTTTCCCTACTGTGTTCTGTTAAACTATGGGAGTGAAATACATTCTCAAGCTGCCACATATTTAATTTAATTTTATAATCTCAATTTGGAACAAACTCACTTAATAATGCTCATTTTTCACATGCTGGCATGTCTTCACTTTTAGAGAAAACTAATGGGCAGTAGAAGCAGCCTTGCCCAGATCAGATCGGAAAAGAATAATATCATTAGGGAACACAATGAAGAAATGCAAACTTCATAAATACTGCTTACAGAATTAATGGAGAGTGCCACATTTACTTCATTAGAATAATCAATTCAACTCCTGAAAGATATTATTTCTGTTTTACTTTTTGCATTCAACATAATTTACATTTCATTGTAATGCTAAATATACACTCAGGGTAACCTGATACATAGGCAGGGGCACCATTCAGCAGCTTCACAGAGATGTTCCTTCATTTCAGCTAATAACAGTTGCTCTTAATTTACTTAAGCAAACATTCCTCATTTTGTGTTACATTTGGTATATGTAAAACAATTTGCAGACCTAATGCCTTGCGACAATATTAAACAGATCCCACTATTAACGCCACTAAAAATTTCAAGGACTGCAGAAAAAAGTAGGTCAGAACGTAATAGTGACATTGAACTTTTCAACTGGGAATAATTAGGTTTTATATCCAGTGTTCAGTGACCTAGTCTGAAATGTAATAGAATAAAAAGGAGGGTTTGGCTTTCTTTGTCATTACTTAGGAGCTGTTTTCACCAACCTTCTTTTTACTGCCTACACCTTAAGAATTCATAATTGTTAACCCACTCAGAGGAAAACAGCTTGTAGCTGTAGCAGGCATTATGACTACTTAGCATGTCATAAAGAATCTGTTGTAGACTTGGATGTCATCATTTGAGAAAAAGGATGATGACTCCCTCTCAACCCTTTATATTCGGCATCCAATCATTACTATGGTCTCATCTTATTTGATGCATGGAGCATAGAGATCTAAAAGTTATAGTCAGGGACCTGTTTCAAATTTGATCTTTGTTGATATGAAAAGTCTTTCTCTCCACTTCAGGGAAAAATATGCATTTAGGAATTTAGCTGTCCACCAGTTTTTGTACTTTTCTAAACACTGAGATGTAGTAATCAAAGTTACAGTGCATATATATTTTGGGACTGAACACATGTTTACACACTATCTGGACAGAAAATGCATGTAAAAATATTATTTTGAGATTATGGTGATGGTGATTTTTAATGAGATTAATGTGAACATGCAATAGAATAGAGTGTAATTATGGATAAAAGCCTCTGAGAATAACTAAAGCTCACAATAGACAGATTCATCAATCCATATATATATGGATTGTTTCATTGCACTCATTGCACTGTTTCATTGCACTGTTTCATTGCAAAGATGGTGTGTGAATTGTGTTTCCTTGTGTTGCTCCTCCAGGGTGCTTTAAAAGGATTTCCTTTTATTTGAGGACAGACATCTAAAGCAAAGGACACAATAGAATGCACTTCTGTCCTTTTAGGTCACATAACAAGACCAGCTTTTATATTATTTACTATTGTTCCAACCACCATTAGATACTATTCAGTATGCTCTAGGTCTCAATCTGTAATTACTCATCTCCCTGCAATGAATCTTAAATCTTTTATTTACAGGCACTGCCCAGTGTGATGAAACAGTGAGCCATCTGCCTCAGCCATGGGTTCACCCTTGTGGGGATTTGTAGGGGAGAGTCAGGTTGCTCTCCCATGACAACGTGTAACTCACTTTTGTCTTCTAATGCTCCTTGCACAAGGGCATGCAATGCTGTGACAGATCCTATATTCATTGCTAAGTGGTTATGAATAACATTATTTTGATATGTGTTTAAGCTGCTACAAGATCTCTGTGCAACATGAAGGCATAAAGACTAAACAAGCCAACTGTCTCTTCGTTAAGAGAGAAATTGACAGCCTGGAAAGTCTTTCTTAAAAATTGTAATTCCTTAATTAGGAATTACATGGAATTTGACCATATCTGCATTCCTGTCCTATTCTTCAGTTATATCAGGTTTTAAAACTTTATTTCTTTTTCTCTCAAATGGGTCTGTGTTGGTTCCTTTGTATTCTACAAGGACTGTATGAATTTTGTACACATTTTTAATGTATGACATGATTTTTTAAGGCACTGCAAACCTCACATATGTGCACATTTCTGTGGCAAGGTCCTTTGCCTTTCAAAAAATCGCAGAATGTTCAAAATTGATACTTTAATCAAGGACACAGAACCTGACAAAATTCTTTTCCCATCCTTACTTCAAGATGATGTCACTTTTCATAAACTGGCAGACTGAAAAAGAGGTGAATGTTACACAGGTCTTCCTACTCCAAAGGACATCATCAAGTGATGGATATATTCAATAAGGTGGGTTGTTTTTTAAAGAGACTAACCAATTCTTCTCATAGCATAATAAAGTTTTCAAGTCTAAAGTTTAAGAATCCCTGGTGTCCTAAGAGGAAAAAAAGGATTTCTAACTCATGTTAGAATCATAGCTTGTACAGGAACCTGGGCCTCTGCCACCAAGCAGATGATTTAAAAAAATCCTTGTTGACATCAAGCTGGCCAAGCATTAATAGCTGGCTAGAAAGGGTTAATTTGTATTAATGGCTTCATTTGTTTGCTTTTTTTATTTGTTTGTTTGTGTATATTCGTTTGACAATTTAAGTCAGGGAAAAGATATGAAGTCTGAGAATGGACTCAGTGAATGAAGTGAATTTTCCTCTTTTACTAACCTGATTACACAGTTCACATACATATAGAGAGGATAAAAAATGGGTCATGCTTGCACACTTTGATTTTCTTTTTGCATCTGCACTATAAAACCATGAGAAGTCCACCATCCATTATCCTCACCTGGGGTGTGTGCGCAGCCCAGTCTGGTCCAACCCAGGGACTCCCTATATACCAGCCATAGAGGATTGAATTGCCAGCCAAGGATAATTTATGTTGAATTAGTTGTTTAGGGTCCCAGTTCTACCACTGGCTGTGAGGAAATGCTGAGTTCCATCAACACAAGGGCTGGGATGCTTCTCTGCTGTATGGCACTTGCTGTATCATTTACCACCAATATAACTTATTTTATAGCAGTCACATGTAGTAATATGGAAGTATACCCAGTTTCAGAAAGGAACATAACAATTCAATAGTAGAGTGGATGCAAAAAGCTCCCAAATGACACATGATGAGAAGGATCTGGAGAATTGCTGACTATTAGAGTAGACTGGGCAAAATGGACAAATACGGTAGTCTGAACTTCTGTAAAGAATCCACCTATATTGTTTTTGCCCTGAGGAGAGACAGGAAATGTGAATCCACTAAACTAGATAATACAGAAAACAGAAGCCTAAGATGTCCCTCAACAACTTCTTATGGGCACATTTTAGGATTTACTGGATCTTCTGCAAGGCCATGTTTCTATGTTTTTCCTCAAATATAAGATAGCTATATTAACTGACAACAGCTGAAAGTGAACTCCTTAAAACATGAAAGATTTGCCCAAACATTTTTGTCAGCTATGATAAATATGAAATGGTTTTAATATTATATATTTCTTACTTGGTGTTTGCATGGCACATGTTTACACAAAGCCTTCAAACTTTTGGTCTATCCAGTTCCAGTGATGTTAATTTAAAAAAAAAAAGTTTGCATATGAGCTACTGTTATCAGATTTGGGTGAAATGAACAATATGCAGGTCCAGACAAGCCATCCCCACATGCTTGCTGAGGAGGAAGTAGACTGCCACTGGCATGAAGTGAACTTTATTTGCCCTTAATTTTAAAAAAAGAAAGAAAAAAGAAAAGAAAAGAACACAATAAAAAAGTGAGGATATTTATCATTTAACTGTACACTGGAATAGGTCAACCATTCAGCAATTGTAGAACAAAAGATTAAAAATATATACTATTGCTTTCATAACATGATTAATTATGTTGACCCTTGATGTCACATAGGTGCTGTGAAAGACAATAAAGGATTTATCAGTGCTGAATGAAAATCCAGTAAGTACTGTGAACAAAATAATAAGTGTTTGAAAATTTTGGTCCAATTTTTAATACAGGTGTGGAATCTTTCAGCAAAAAGAAATACCACCCCCCGCCAACATCATCTGTCATGCAATATTTGTGTCATTTTAATAGATACCACATTGTTGACACTGCAGTATTATAGCCTGCATTATTCTGGAAATCACATCATCCAAAACAGGTTAGAACATGAACTTAACCTGAGAGTTTACAATTGATCATGTCTAATATTTTAAATTAATCAATAACTTCCCCTCCCCATTTTAGTACAAAAGGAATAGATGGAAATAAGAGACTGTGTTTATTAACCATTTTTAGTGCTTTTCTCATCCTGTCCTTTATTGGAATTTATATTTTGTCTCAGAAGACAGAAGACATGTTGGTGTGTGACTCACCCATGGTCACCCAGTGGGTTTCCTCATTTGCAGAGTGTTAGTCCAACCAAAACTCAGACCACTACACCAACTTTGGAGGATACAATCTCATCAATCTATTAATAAAGATTGTTCCAATGTGGCAGTTACACATCCACACAAGCTTTGTACATAACTGTCACCATTTCATTTTATTGAACACAAAGCCCTTTCTTGGCCATCCAGTTGTGCTCTCTGCTGAAAGAACTGGGAAAGCCAGCATGCACAGCAGCTTCAATACTGATGTGGAAAGCTCTAAATTAAATATGTTGTTTGTTTGTTTAAATTATTAGGTTGGCTGTGTTGATAATATATGGAGCAGAAAATTGGCTGTTATTCCATGTCTCTGTTTAGCCTTCTAAATGGAGCACAAAGGGCAGATTCAAATCAGAAAAATGTTTTGTCAGATCAGATCAGAATAGGGAATGCAACTTCCAGCATTGCTCAATTTCAGATTTCACTTCAGTTAGTCTTGGGGGAAAATCATCTAGACAATCTCTTTCATCTGTGATAAGAATCTGAACCTGTAATAATTAGAACAACTACATCTCTAATTAAAGGCTGATTTATCATCATTGAATTGATGCTGCAACAAAAATCTAGCAATGGATTTGCAACTGTTTCCATAAGAAAAGAAGGGGGAGAAACCACATACATTGTACCTAGGGTAAAAGATATCTTCATGAGGAGATAAAGACAATGATGGCAAAAATGCAGATGCTTAATGCTTTAGAGGATTAAGGAGAAATGTAACAATCCTGGATCTTTAAATACATAATAGCCATGTCTACTAAAAGCTCAATCATATCAGATTGCAGTGTCTGTTGACTAGATGAGAATTTTCTACTCTGCTGAACCAAAGCTTTACACTTTCATTAGCTCACATTCTCTGCCATGACACTAGTGCCCTCTCATCAGATCGAAAGCTGAGCTGAGTGGTGCCGACAGGAAGAAGCAGATAAAAGGAAACTGATGAAAGTGCTAAATGTTTTCCTTGTGGATAAACATGCCATGCATCACCACTGACCAACAGTTTCTCTTCTCCTTGGACAAAAGGGAGGGTCTGTTTGCATTGTTCCTCAATTTATATACTGCTGCAGTTGAAAGTTGAACCACATTTTTTGGATGCAAATGTGTATCCCTGGACAGTGAAAAGTCTCTCATTGGAAGACAGCTAGCAGCTTCCACTTGCACTATTCAAAAAAAAAAATGAAGATTATGAGGATAGTTTTTTCACTACAATCAATGTACACAGATACCAACCACTGTGGCTGCTTAGGATTTGGTCAAAACAGTGCTCAGTAAAATTGGAAAATAAACTGTTCGTTTTTCTTTTATTTTTATTATCAGTTAGACTCCTTCCTATTTACTGTTGAATGATGTGGAGGAGGGGATAACTCTCAAAAGACTTAGAATTTTAGCATAGGCGGAAAGGAAAGATTGAGAGGGAAAAACAGAAAGGACAAACACATGTCAATGAAGATACTGGCTTCTATATTTCCCTGCAGCTTTGTCACTTGATAAAAGAAAATATTATTGATCTGGAGCAAGTAATTTTCAGATATAGTAGCAATTACTTTGCAGCCAAATCTGCAAGCCTATACAGACTTGCCTGGGAATAAGCCCAACTGTACTTACTTTGGAGTGATTTAGGACACTGCCTTTGAACAAGAGAGAGAGAGAGAGATTCATGGGTGATTTCTATCTAAAGAATCCTTTGCACATGTAAGTGCTTGCTTGTCTTATTCAAACTAGAAACTGGACATTTTCCCCCTTACTTGATAGATGGTGAGATATTTCCTAACCATTTTGGAGATAGTTGTCACATTTGTTAAAAAAAATAAACAATTTTGGGACAAAATGTGTGATAGCCAAATTTTGCAAATTATGATACAGATTGAGTCTCCATTATCTGAAATGGTTGGGACCAGACGTGTTTGAGATTTTGGAGTTTTTCAGATTTTGGAATATTTACATACACATAATGAGATATCTTGCAGAAGGGACATGAAATTCATTTATGTTTATGTGCACCTTATGAACATATCCTTAAGGTAATTTTATACATAATATCTTAATAGCTTTGTGCATGAAACAAAATTTGTGTACACTAAACTATTAGAAAGCAAAGGTGTCACTACCTCAGCCAGCTAAGTGGACAATGTTGGATTTTGCAGTATTTCAGATTTTGGAATTGTAGATAAGAGAGACTCCTGCTTTGTTGCACAGGCCTTCAAAGATCATAAGCATTTGCTAGGCTGTTCACATATTTTTTTAATTTTTTTTTAATCAACTAGGAAGTCCCACAAGTGATAGAAATCTTGATTTTCTAGAGAAGTGTTCCTTGTCTTGATCTCATGTTGAAATCAAGAATCCTCTCTGAAGCTGGTGATTTTCTCAGCAGTTTTCTATAGGCTATCTCACATGACTTCACGGTTTTAAGAGTATTTTTTCATTTTTGTACTTTCTCAAAGGTCTTCAGTATTCCATGGAGTTGAAAATGCTTCATGTACCATGCTTTGAATCCCTGCCTACACACCAATTTCAGGCCATCATTTCTTTTCCATGGGTTGATTTAAATTTTCAATGGCAGTAGATTCATTGCTGCTCTCCCATGATTTAACTTATTATTAAATTCAGCACTTCTGTGAAAATCTGATAAAATAAGAATAAAATGAATAGTGTGCTGCACTAATAAAAGCTATATTCTTTATTCAATCTCAAGTGGATATGTTATTTAAATATGATTCATAAAAACTAAAAAAGCTGCCACTATCATGTCATATTTATTCTGATACATAACAGAATGACACATAAAATGATTTTAATACTACTGTTCACTTTCATTCCTTTTTTGTATTTTTTTTATTGAGCAAATTTAAAAATTTGTTCACATCTTCATAACATGAATATACCCCCCCCCCCCCAAAAAAAAGCCAACACATCTAAAATGTTTGTGAGAATTAAGAGCCAAATTCTACCTATGGTGAACTGCTTTTGGAAATAAATCTAATTAGCAAGATTTATGGACTGTAGTTTGGTTATATATATATCTGTTTTGTTTTACACAGTTTCAACCAAAAGTAACTAGCATCTGCTCTTTCTCAAAGATTGAACTTTTTACCTTTCAATCATCTTACTATCTGCCTGGATTACAGTACACTGGAATGCACTCTTACACTTTTCAAACTAACTTTAAATAAGACAACTGAATTATCCACTACTTTTGTATTTCTGACACTTATAATGTATTTGCTTGGTTTCTCATTGTGTTAATTTTTGGTTGTGATGTGTGACACAATCAGCTGAAAATGAAGTACAAAACTGAATACAATTCACAGCAGAAAATTAGAAGATAAAAACATTATGAAGAGAATTTGCAAGCTTTGGAAATGCATGTACTTCTATTTCTCCTTGAAATTCAACTTTTTGTTACTTTCCACCTTTGTTTCTACCCCCACACCAGTTCACCATAAACCCATGACCCATCAAATTACATAGTTTGCAGTAGTATAGATATTTTGCAGCCCAGAGGTGTCAATAAAAATGAATGAGAGTTACTATATTTATACTGTGTTTTTCTATGAAAATGTTCCAAAAACCCACTGGTTTCAAATGTATCATTAAACTCTCCCCAAATATATTTTTAAAAGAAAACTATTTTGCTGCCTTGTATGCCTTATATGAACATAGCTTCTCCATGTTGTATGTGAGTTCTGGCAATGTCATGAGCATATGCTAAACTGTGCTTTTTAATACAATTTGTCACATTTCACTTATGCATTCATACATGTTATGCTTTGGTACTTCCCGTGCCTCTGTACTGTCACTTTTAATAATAGAGACTGAAGTATAAATTTTGACAGTGCAAAGACCATTTAAATTCTTTTGACTTTTAAGCCTTTACTTTAATGATACTACAATTCACAGCAATATTCTGCTTCACCATTTTGATACCAAAACAGTATGAAAAATGTGACTGACATACAGGCAAGTGTTTTTGTTGTTGTTGTTTTTAAGGTAATCTATTATGCTCAACAAATATGAAGGAAAGTTTTATACCAGCAAAGAATGGAGGTGATGTGTACAGACATGAAGCCAGAAAGAAAGAAAGAAAAGAGAAATGAAAGAGCAGACTTCATTAAAATAATATTAATCGAAGGACAGCACCTTTGGCCTCAAATTTAATTGAGGCTGGAATGCTATGACTTAGCCTTGAGGCATCTGCAATTTCTAAAGAAACAAATTCAGCATTTAATTAAATCTGAAATCCTCCTCTAAACAGGGTTTGCATGTCCATGTAAAGTTCAAATCAGCCGGCAGAATCTAGGGAAGCTAAAGAGCTTGGAGGTGCTTCTGTCCTAGAAGAGCAAGTCTGTCCTTTTGGGAGGCAGACAGCCTTCGCCACATGGCTGCATGTGCTAATTTAAGAAGTGGGGAAGTTCATCCAAAGTGCACCAATTCTAATTTTCAATAGGCCTAAAAATGACTCTAAGGCATGAATGAGCCTGTCAGCTTTTCTCTGCCTCTTCAGCAAATGATGGATTCACTCTGTGCCCATGCTCTAACCCAGGAGATCTGCCTAGCTTCGCGAGTTATTCTTCATTCTCAGTCATGCTGAAATGGAGGCTGTAGTTAAACAAATCTGCTTTTATGGAGCAAAGTGCTGTGAAACGGAGCTGATTACTGCCTGACACATTGCATTAGGCTGCCATGTAAAGCGATGTTGATGAAGACTCTATTGTTTTAGTGGGTTATTCCTTGTCTGATCCACATCTCTCAAGCCACACACAAGCCATCTATCTCTCCATTTTTTTTTTAGATTTAGGAAAATGTGCAGCAATTTATTTACTCTTTGCAAATGATGTTAGTTCAAAATACCAGACAGACAAACTGGAGTGGGAGCATAAATAGATGGATCTGTTTCTGAGTCCCATTTCAAAAATGTCAATAATAAGTAAACAATAAAATAAAATAAATAAAAACTTGAATAAAAATTGTTATTGTTGTGATTGTTAAGTGTGACTGTGACATTTTATTTCTATCCCATTTTAAGGCTATATCTCACTATTGAGAATTGGTTGATTGACTGATAACAGGAATTAAGGTAGCTTACAATTTGTTAAAACCAAAACAGATTAAAATTATTAAAATCAATAAATTATAAAAATGTAAAAATGATTTTAAAAAACACAAGGACACTTGTCCATTTTCTTGTCTTCTCTGGGAAAGGGTGTGTTAACACATAGATTTTTCATATATGGGGATTTAAAAAACATCCCTCCCCAAAAAAAAACATCCTAAAAATACAAATATAATTGCAAAAATAAAATAAAATAAAAGGCCATTTATAATCTCAACTAGTGGGAAAGACACCATATCAGAATAAAACAAACCAAAATTTACACTCCTATTCTTCCTGGGGGATAGATTGAAATAGAAGGAATGTTACAATGGAATAAGTAGGATGTAATAAACAATGCATCAAATAAAAATCATATCTAGAGGTGGAAATAAGATCAGAAAGAAGCTTACTAGAATATTTACAGGTTCAAGTGTGCTTATTTCATGTTAAACTGCAGCTGCCTTTT
>JAIPUX010001232.1:55658962-55681629 GCA_020142125.1 Phrynosoma platyrhinos | reverse complement strand
AAATTTTGGCATTCTATAGACTGTAGCAATTTGTTCAAATATGCTTCAGTTTGTTCAACAGGCAGTTGATTTAACCAGTTTTATTAATGTTTTGTGCTATATTTGATCTAATCTAAATTTGGATCTAAACCAATGTCCATCACAAACTGAAATAAATAGAGTATTGTCCAAAAATAGTAAACACATTTCATCTTGCAGTTTTGCTGTACAATTCAAAAGTACGATATATATACGCAAGGTTTGATAAAAAGCAGTCTCGTGTATGATTAAGACATAAACAGCATATTATATTTTGTTTACTGAGACATACCACAGTTTGTTCAATGAGGCTTGTGTGTGTTTAGGACTTAGACCAAATGCATCAAGGAGGCTGTAATGCCATACACACCTTTTTTTTGTGAATCTGCCTCCCTTTGAACAATGTGGTACTTCAGAAAGTACATATTCATATGTAAAGTTATTGTCTATGTTTAAATCTTAAATGCTTGGTGAAAGTTATTCAGTAACAGTGTCTACATATTATCAATACATGGGAATGGGGGAGAGGCAAATCCAGCAGCACAATCAATCCAAAAGCAAAGCCTTATTTCAAAAGATCTCATAAATTTAAGCAGGTGTTCAACCATCAAATTAAAGCCAGTGAGACCTAAAATGTCTAATTTTGACTGGAAAATACCACAGATAAACTGAATCTACATAGAAGTCTTCTTCTTGATATAAACAATGTTCATTTTACATTGACAAATAAATAAAATATAATGTACACTAAATTCAGGAAATACATTTTGAATCCAAAAATAATAGTCCAGGACATATTTTAAAATACATTTATAAAAACATGTAACATACCTTTGTAATGCATATTTAATTTCTTTATTAATAATAGTGATTTAAGAGATTTTTGCTCTGCTTTTTCAGATATATATTAGCAAAACTATCGGTTTTAGAATCCAGCTCTTCACACATAAACTTTGAAGAAACTAGCTTTAGATTACAGGATACAATTTCTTGGCTACAAAAACTTTTCATCCAGGAAATGTCTAAAATATTGCATTAACTTTTTTTATTTCAGAAATTAAATGATCATCCAAATTACCCTAATTTCTGTGAACTCATCAACAGAGTATTAAGTAAGAAGTCTTTGACAAGATTTCAAAGGCGACAGAGGTTTGCTACATTCTTATGAGGCTCCTGGCAAAAACTTGTTAATGACTGAAAATGTGCACAAAGAGGAATTTTCTGTGTATTAAATAAGATTTCTTTTCTCCCTTCTTTTTCCCTCTCTCTCACTCTTTTTTTTAAAGAAGTTCATGTCTAGGTCAAATCAAGTTCATTTATGTCCAACAGATTATTCCAGTTAAAAGAAATGGCAGAGATTAAAGACTATAGTGAAATGCCTTCCAATCTGCCATAGCTGCAGTATTTAATATTAAAGTCAGGTGACACAAATATAGCCAGCCCTTAGTAGCTAACCTAGAGACCTCCAGGTGTTGAGCTGGAAGAGATGGAGTCTGATTTTGACTTCGTAGTATAAACAGAATGTTATCCTCACATCAAAATCCACCCACAGTGAAGCTCTGGCATGGTTAATGATTATAATCTTCACATTTAATCATGGGAACACAGTGACAGGCAAACAAAGGTTAGGCAAACTGACAGCTCAAACTATTTCAATGGAAATGAGGGGACATCACGCAGGTTTTATTTTAAAATGAACATCTACCTTTCCAAGAAGAGCAACTTTCCAGGTTTACACTAGACACTCACACAAAGTCTATCTACTTTCAGAAACTGCAGTGTACATAAATAAAGCTTTGGTGACATGAGTGCTGCAAACTTGGATGAGTTCCTTAAATTATTGCTATGCCAATATTGCCTTCCAAGCTGAATTTTTAAGTTTAGGACACCTTAAAATGAAAAGGACGCTTTCTAAATATGCAGAAATGTCATGGAACATGTAATGTTATTTTATTTTTATAATAATACAAACAAAAAAGCTATTTATAGTATCAGTTATGGGCACAAAGGAAATGGATATATAATACACACACACACACACACACACGGGTATTGTAAAGTTTTAATTATCACCTTTAAAAAAATTGACAGAAAGTATGTTTTGATTTGTAGTTGTTAACTTATCTCTACATAATCACCATCCAGATTTATACATTTTTCCCAGAGTTTCTTGACCCTTGAATACCTGATATTGTAGAAGTCTGCAGATTGCACCTTATGAAGGTATTGTAAAGTAATAACATTAATCTAGTATATTGATGACATTTTGTCAGTGTCATCACTGGTCCCTAAATGCATATGTTGAGAAAATCAGCTCATTGTGTCCTTTATTTTTGTGACAAGTTGTGCCTGAAGTGACTAAAGGGGGGGGGTGCAGACAGCAAAAAACGCTGTCTTCAATCCCAGGAAGGGGAAGGGCAGCCGGACGCTGAGTGCCACATATCCTTCCTGAGGATGTCATCGGAGCGACGGCCCATCCACATGACGGGTGCTCTGATGATGTCCTCCTGGCTCAGCATCCGGACATGCTGAGCTGGAAGAGATGCCGAAGAGGCATGCCACACCTTTTGCGGCACCCCTTTTGCAGCTGGCGGAAGGAGCACTATTTTAGTGCTTCTTTCACAGGTGACAAAAGGGAAGATCGAGGCCTCAATTCTCCACTTTCGGGGGCAGCCCAGGGCCGCCCATCTGCTTCCCCCCATAAAGTGTAAAATCCTCATTAAGGCGCAGTCTGCAGACTTCTACAATAACAGTATTTAGAGGGTCAGGAAATGCTGGGAAAAATGTGTAAATCTGGATGGTGACTATGTAGAGATAAATTAACAATTACAAATCAAAATAGAAATTCTGTCAAAAAATTGTAAAGGTGCTAATTAAAACTTTATGATACCCGCATATATAGAGATAAGTTAACAACAATCACATGGAATGCTCTGACTTTTCCCAGTTTCTACCCTCCCCACAAAACAGATTGTAGAAACTATGGGAAGACACATTTTATTTCATGAATTCTTTCCCGACAGGCACTTAAAAGCAGAACAACAACAACAACAACAAAAACCATGCAAAAAAAACCATGAACAGACCAGCATAAAGAACCAGCATCCTGGTGGCTTGGGAAGCTGCATGGCCGACTGCATGTGTGGCGGCATCATGGCATTTTGTGTGGCACAGCGTTTACACACACTCTGCTATAGAAACATGGAAAAGCCACTGGGGCAGTGGCAAAGACAGTTTTTTTTTTCCATTCCTAAAAGGAGATGAACTTTGCTGCTTCTTTGGGGGGCAGAAAAATGCCGGATTGGGGCCACGATGTATGGTTGCCATGGCCCCGATCTGCTCAGCAAAAGGACAGCACAAAGCTGTTCCTTCAGGGTGGTCTGTTTCACCCCTTAGATTCATTTTAGGAAAAATACAATTTCTTATGAAATGCCATTTACTTCCAATCACAATTCATTTTAAAAATTGATGGCTGCAATCCTACAGCCACCTGCATAGGAGTAAGTTCCATTGAACTCAAATAAACTCTGAGTAAAACCATTTATGTATCTGTTCTTATGTCTGTTCCTCCAAAAAAAATCTCATAGTAAATGCCGAGCAACTACTGTATGTAGTTGGTCATTCACTCCACTGGAAATTTATTTTCTTCTTTCTTGCTCAGATATATGCAGAATGTAACTGAAAAAGTATGTATACACTTCATGTGTATACACCACTGAATGCATAACCTCAATACACACGTCTTTGTATGCATATCTCAGTTTCTGTACCATTGCAATGTCATGGTTGTATATGAAATAAAACTAGATTTAAAGGTGCCAAAAGGCAAGACTCCTCCCTTAATTTTTCTGCTATCCTTTTGCTACCAAAGACTCTTTTTGAAAGCTTATATAGTTGTATCTATCTATCTATCTACCTACCTATCTATCTATCTATCTATCTATCTATCTATCTATCTATCTATCTGTCATCTCCATTTATTTATACACAGTGCTAACTGGGTCAAGTATTCCTTATATTTACATCCTCAGTCTTATTTCCCATTTTTCATTGATGATAACAATATATCCTGTTATTCCTGAGTGGAACATTATTTCCTCAGGCAATGCAATCCACAAGTTGCTATAAGCAAGCATCTGAATTGCAAACATAATGGCTAAAGGGCACAGATGGACAAAGAGGGAGGTTTAGCTCCAATAACAAGCCAGCTAAAGATAAAACTTTTGTTTTGCATTCTTTAAGAAATTAAAGGACTACACTACATTTTGAAAGGGGGAGAAAGTGGTCATTCTATAAAATGCATAAATTGTGGTTGCAAAAAATAATAATGAAATGCTGCTCTGTAGAACAAGAAAAAGTGTTACTTTTTTATTCTGTTGTGAAATACTATTGCATCCCTAAATAAAACTGTAAAAGACTTTATCATTAAGGACTGATATTAGGAAAACAGTATGCTAACAGAGTTTTGTCAGCTTTTGCAATTGTGCAAGCAATAGCACTGAAAATCATTGAACATTTGCTATCATTTATTATGCATGGCATTTGTACCTCTTTGCATGAAATGTGGTCCCTTGGCAACTGGTTGAGTAGCCTGTTCTACAGTTCTACTTGTACAACTGGTGGAACAACCGGTTCTACAAAGAGGAACACACTTGACTTTGGAAAGCTATAGAATCTCTCTATAGATGCCCAATTTGATTTGGGATGTGGTCAGATCAGATGCACATCTGCTTTCCTTATAGTGGTGGAAAACAAAAGTTGGTTAGCTCTTGAGAAATTATTTCCTCAGCTACACAACTGTTTTGTCACATGCACTTTATGTGATCAAATGCCAGGTAGTACTTGACTCATCAAAAACATTTTAAAAAAACAGATCATAATCACAATGTTAACCAAAGGCAGGTGAGTTTGATGTGAAGAATGAAATGGGGGGGGTATAGGGATTGATTGTACTGGGTATTTTAGCATGTTGTTAGCTGCCCCAATTGCTCTCAAAGGGGTGAGGTAAAAATAAAGTTTATTATTATTATTATTATTATTATTATTATTATTATTATTATTATTAGTGCAGAAGACCAGAATGGCTTCCATTGTGCAGTATGCTTATAAATATGTTCCCACTTGTTCTTTTCTTGATATGAAGTACATCCTCTGGTGTTGCATACAAACTGGCTGTGAATGTTCTGTGAAATCATAGAAACTCTTTCACCAGTATCTGAGTGATATCTCTCAAACAGTCAAGCTGGAAGACACTGATCAGAAAATATGGTGGACTAGATCCTAACATCTCTTCTGTTCATAAAATTGAGTCTTCCCATCTCTCTTTTCCCTCTGAATTCCCCTGATATCCTGTCAAAATCAGTTCTTGGGGCTTGAAATACCTTCCAGACAAGAAGAGCAACTGGCTCAAGGGGGCCAAGCAAGGGAGGAAATAGCTAACTATTTTTGTGGAGCAGATGTTTTTTACATCCACACAAAAGCAATGTATGATAGAAGCCAGTATCTATGATATTTGTTCAGGTTTTAACACATGCACCCACAAAAACTCTTTGTTTACAAGCCTTTTGTCTGACTAATATGCCATATTGGGCACCACTAATTGTTCTTAGAGTATTAGAAAGACAAATAGTGTTTCTAAGAGGAAACTAATGATTAGACAAACAAACACGAAAAGGCTATAACTCTCTGACAGAAGGACTGAGTAGACACAAACAAGAGAACAGTGGGAGATGAAGAGAAGTTTCTGCTACTGATGCTTTAGTGTTAAGATGAAAAGACAGTTTTGGGTTAGCAGATCTTCTCATTCCTCTTTTTCACACTAATAACTGAACATTGTCTGAAGTAAACATTGCATGAAATTCATTTATTGTGTTGCAAGAGATGTCAGACAAGGGGGTAGAGGTGGGAAAATAAAAATTGCTAAAGCCATGTGCTTACCACTTATCACAAGGAAAGGACAGTAGGAGAGAAGCTACTTAAAATACAGTGAATACTACACAACTATATTTATTCAAAGCTGTTTAATCAAAAAATGCATGGAATGTACATTATCCCAAGAAGCAAACCCTACATAAATGTAGGCTGTAAGACAGGCTTATTCATATTTTAGGATACAGGGAAGACATAAACTCTTAACCTTTTATGGACGAATGAGCTCAAACTGTAGATCTAGGAAATAATATTGGTTCATTAGAGAAGCTCAGAAGGATGAGGGTGGAGCAATCGGTTTTGGAGGCTAGACGGAAGCAAATAAAACAACTCATGTAACTGTCCCCAAATCACTGAGGACAGGTGCCCTTGGCATGACCCTTATGAAGTGTAAAGGAAACACATATTCTTCTTACCAAAACATCCTATGGGAAGTTCCCCTTGGCCTCTTCTGTTCCTTCTGTGTTTTCATGTCATCTGGTGAGATAAAACAGGGAGGAGTTGTTGAGTTTTCTATGACCTTGGAATCTTCAGAGTCCTTTATTTACTGTTTTGCACAAATTGGCAGAAGAGGGGAGGGGGGAAATCCAGAAATGTGATTTATGTAAGGAAGATGATATTCCAAAATTTACCATCCCAAATTTTGTGAACAAAGCAAAATAGATCACAAACAGATTGGGGCAGTAATGTGGAGGCTAATTTGGGACTCTCATTTGAACTCGTATTTTATGATAAACAAGCAGTAGACACAATAATGCTTAGAAAGGTGAAAGGAAGTAGGAAAAGAAGAAGACAGCATTACAGATGGATAGACTCCATCAAGGAAGCTACAGCCCTGAGTTTGGTAACAGGGTGACATGGAGATCTCTCATTCGTTGGGTCACCATAAGTCAAAACTGACTCGACAGCAATTAACAACAACAAAAAGAGCTCCTCCATCCCTTACTTGTATCATCCATTTCCAGAACTAGCTGAAAACTAGACAATTTGATGCCTGAGTCAGAACAGCAAATAGCGCTTCTGCCCACCTAGTTCAAGGTGCATTATACTCAAAGTTTTCTTTTAACCCGAAATAGCAGATTATGAACCTGACTTTATCCATAAAAAGAATGCCTCAGGTTCATACCCTTTTACTGCACTATACTCTCCTCAAATTACCTAAGGTGCACATATTTGTGTAGTACAGATCTCATTAAAAAAAACAAAACAAAAAAAAAAAAACACAGAGATAAGGCCTTCCTACAAAAAAAAAAATACCTACTGGGTGACCTTGGGCAAGTCACATTTACCCAGCCACAGTGGACAGCAATGGCAAACCTCCTCTGAACAAATCTTACCAGGAAAACCTCATAATAGTTTCACCTTAGACTCACTATAAATCAGAAATGATCCAAAGGCACACAATACACATAGAAGACATAACATGCTTCATTCAGGGGTAGGAATCTATGGCCTTCTAAATGCTGGACTCTAACTCCCATTGTCCCTGACCACTGGCCATCCTGATGGGGCTATGGGAGTTGGAGTATAGCAATATCTGAAATGCTGCAAATTACCAGTTTTTGATGTACTTCATCATACTAAACAGTGTGCAAAATCTGCATGGAGCATATTCCAAGGAACACTTGTACATAGCCTCTGGAATTGTTATTTAAGAGACAAAATTAATTTCATTAAAATCCTTTAATATAAATTTCATCAGGCCTTGCCTAGATTCAGAAAGAGAGCCCTTCCTCCAGTCCATCTTCCATGGTCCAGGACTCAGAAGGAGAGAAGAACTGCTGGACCTGGTCCCCTTCCCCACTGCCATTCCCTTCTCCTTTTGTGTCATGTCTTTTTAGATTGTAAGTCTGAGGACAGGGAACTGTCTACTTAACCATTTGTAGGTTTCTCTGAGAGCCTTTGTGGTTGAAGAGCAGGGTATAAATGCTACAAAGAAATAAGTAAATACATAAAGGAAAATAAAACAGATTTCAGTAGTACACACTGGACACCAGAGCACTTGCAAGATGGAAATTTTTTTAAAAGTAGTAAATAAAACAAACTCACATAAACCCACTGCCCTTTTGGCCTTTCTGCCCTCTAGGCTTCCTGGCCACAATATCCCTTTTCCAAACATCACAACCAGTAAGGAAATATGCATGAGGAGAGAGCATAAATGAATAACCAATTTGCCAAGGAAGTACTCATCTCTGCATGCTATTCTTCCTAATTATGTGGTGGTATTGTTTACAGTAATGAATAGATTTCAGACTTTGAATCTCACTGACAAAAGAAACTATTTTCATTGTCTCTGTGTTTTTCTTTCACAAGCAAGCAAAAATATTTTTATTCAGGTAGGTTTTGCTTGTAAACTGGTCTACTGTTAAAAGGAAATTAACTATGTGGATGCTGACTAGGCCTGTTGTGTTTTTAACTGTGCCTTTCATTTATTTGTGTTCGTGATCTGCTTCAGTCAAGATTTTGTCTTTAATTTATACTTTATAATTGTCAGCTTCCCCAAACACCCTATATGACAGAAAAGTGGTGTATAAAATACCTTCATATCTGCTTTTGCATGGACAACTGTAGGATCATACTGTTTTTTCAACTTTCTTGGAGTGCTATTTGTTCCTTTTCCACCCATGTCCATTTTTAAATATATTATATACGAACTTTCTAGAATTTAGCTGATCTTCACTACATGGCACCATCCTCACTGGGATACACTTCCTCTGTATTTCCAACCCCATTGCTAAAATGTGTAACCATTTTAGCTTTTCTCATTCAGATTTTCAGACAAGAAGCCAATAATCCTTTTTATGCTTAGACTCTGTGAGAACTTTCTTTTTGCCACCCAGATGATGATGATGAAAATATGCTAATTAAAAATCCCAAAGATTTCAGGGCAGCTTACAAACAGCACTAAAATAAGTTATACAATACAATACTTAAATAAGCTGAAACATATTAAATGACCATAATAAAAAAAGAAGATTTAAAAGATTTAAAAGATTTTAAAAGTATGAACAATTGTATTTGGGATGAATTCAGAAGCTCAAAGGTTTTGATAAAAAGCCAAGTTTTAACTTAGTGCCTAAATGACATGAGTGTTGGCACCAGTTGAGCCTTCAGTGGAAAGGAATTCCTCAATTTCCATGGCTGAGAAGGTCCTCTCCCATGTCCCAACACAGAATATTGATCTCACTTCCCCAGTCCTTGGACAGTTGCAGATATATATGGTGACAGATGTTCCCTCGAGTACTGAGGTCCCAAGATGTTTAGGGCTTTAATTGTCATCACAAGCACCTTAAATTCAGATGAGAAATGTATTGGCAGCCAGTGCAATTCTTTTAAGACTGGCATGATATGCTGTCTATATATATTCCAAACTGCTGCATTTTGTACTAGCTGCAGCTTCTGAGTCTCTTAGGGCAGGTCCACATAAATCACATTACGGTAGTCTAATTGGGAGGCTACCAGTGCATAAACTACTGTGGCTAAATTATCTCCTTCCATAGCTGGTGCACCAGTCAAAACTGGCATTAAGTACTTCCGGCCACCAAGTCCACTTGAGCCTCTATTAGCAAAGATGGATTTGAAAGTATTCCTCAGATATGCACCTGCTCTTTCAGAGAAATACAATCCCTTCCTGTACCTGAGAACCACCAACCTCTATCTTATTAGGATTCACAGAACCTCTATCTTATTAGGATTCAGCTTCAGACCATTGGCCTTCTCCCAGCCTATTGCAACATCCAGGCACTGATCCAGCACCTGCACAACCCTAGCTAACTCTGATGACAAGTAGAAATAGCACTGTCAATGACATATTGATGGCACCCCACCCCAAACTCCCTTATGACCTCCTCCCAAAGGCTTCATGTAGATACTGAACAACATAAGATGGAACCCTGATTCACCCCTCAGCCTAATAGTCATGGGATTAAACAGGAATTTCCCAGTATTACTCTCTGGAACCAACCTTTAGATAGGAACTGGATGACAGTAGAACTGTACCTCCTATTCCTATCCAACAGAGTCAGTCCTGTAAGATAACATGATCAAAACCCACAGAGAGATCCAAGATCAACAGGGTAGGGCCCCAGAGTAAGCAATCAATTAGAGCAACTAATGCCTTTTCAGTGCCATAACCTGACCTGAAACCAGATTGAAATGGGTCCAGATAATTTTTCCCTCACCCACTTGCCCAAGAACACCTGATGTTGCTCGGCCACCCCATGCTCAAGCACCTTGCCTTGAAAGGAGATATTCGGGTGGTAGTTCACATTTATCTCTGGGTCTAAGAAAGTCCCTTTCAAGAGAGGGGGCACCATTACTTTCTTCAAGGCAGCAGACACATGACATAAGGAGGCATTTTCCATCTCCTGGACCAACCTGTCAATGCAATCCTGCTCAGGTTTATCAGCCAAGATGGGCAAGAGTTGAACAGTGGCGGGTTTAACTGCTTCAAGCATCTTGTCCATATAATCAGGACTCAATAACTGAAACTGATCCCATGAAAACTTATCAGTTTTGACCTTTCTCACTGCTGCATTGTAGACACAATGAAGAATCTTACTGATTTCCAATAACATTCACTCTGAGACATGTGCCACTTATACTCTAACTTATTGCCCAGCCTGCTTCACTGCTTGCAGGTCTTCTGTGAACCAAGCTGAGCTATGGGCCCCATCTCACAGGATTGTGCACTTAGGAGAGTTTGTATCAATAGACCTTTCCATTCCATAGTGAAAAGAAGCCCTCAGTAGAATTATCAGCCCCATCAGCCAAAAAAATCCCCCAAAGCACTCAAGAATCCTTCAGATTCTATAAGGGGGGTTGCAGACTGCCAGAAAAAGTGCAAATTGAGTCCACTTTTAAGGTTAGGGTTAGTGCTAGGGAATCATGGGAATTGTTTTTTTCTCTGACACATTGAGCCTTCTCTGTCAGAGAGCTCTGGTGCCACAATAAAATACATTTCCCATGATTCCCTAGCCCTAACCCTAACCCTAAAAGTGGATTCAATTTGCACTATTTCTGGCAGTCTGCAACCCCCTCCAAGTCTCTGTAGGTGGACCATCTTAATAGACCCCTCCCCACTCCTGCATGGAAGATCTACTACCATCAAATCAAATGATCTGATCATGACAATGAGGTTATTGAAATTCCACTTAAAATCAGTTGAGGTGCTGCAATATCAATAGTTATTTTTAAACAAATTCTTATTTCAGCAAAAAGAGCACAGGCAACAGGTATAAGAGGCAGTATTTGAAGGCTGAAAAATACAATTGTAGCTCATTAATTAATTATATCTTTTTTATCATATAAAAACAGCAGCAGCAGCAGCAAAATGGTGTAAGACATGCAAGAATATGTAATGAGTTATAGATATATTTTTCAATCTCCCATTATTATTAACAGTTTGCATAGTGCTCACCCAGAATTCTCCTACTTTCTGAGAATTTCCTTTCTTAGTGCTCTCTGTCTCTAACATATCATGGTAATACATGCTACATATGAACAAAAGGCAATGCCATTAAATCTTGGCCACAATAGCTGTTATGTAAAAGATAAAGTGAGATTTAAATCCCAAGTCAATTCATAACCCAATTTCTGTCTGGCTGCACATTGTGAAGAAACTGACCTAAAGTGATATCCATTATCAACAGATTCCTTTGGGTGAGATAGAAAGTCTAGCATCTTTGGAAACAAGCATTAAGTTAAATTCTGAGGTCAAAATGAAATTTGTCTGACAGTTCCAGTCTGATATTTGTTATGTGTCCACATCATGCAACCAATTTCCTATGGTCGATATAACCTCCTTGTTCAGTACTGGGAAAGGTTAACATGTCAATACATTTCAACCAAGTGAACTGATGGAAGAAGTTTGGTGACTGCATCCATTTACTGGGTGTAGGCAGTATGACCCACAGCAAAATTCTGGGGTGGGGAAGGGAGGAAGAGGGGTGCTTAAAGCTAAGAAAGTGTAATATATATTATCCTGAAGGAACAAATCCTTCACTGGAATCACTCAGAAAGAGTCTGACCAAACAAAACATGGAACCTTGTCGAAAGCATTCTCTTTGGTAGCTCAAACAATAATAGCAACAAGAAGACAATAATTTTTCTCTCACACCATTGTGTTTGCAAAAAGCTATCCAATGGAGCTGCCTTACTAAAAGAGCAATGGGCAGAAGTACTGGGCACCCTGCTGTGAGGAGTCTGCAAAGCGCTTTTCAGATCTTTTCTGATTTGGAAGCTAGAGTTGATACAGTTCCAATGGATGCAAATTTGGTCCTTTCCTCAATGGTAGTGGAAATCTTTTTTTTTTTTTTTAATATTATTTATGTAGCCTGAGGATATGGACAGGATCCTTGAAAAAGTGAGAACTATGTCTGCACTACACACATGCACTTCCTGGCTCATAAAAAAAAAAAAGGAGATAAATGGTGAAGTGGTGCTCCTAAAAAGCATGTCAAAGAATAAGGATTCAAACTGTGCTCTGCAGGTTATACTCCCTTTGAAAAGGCAAGTGTGCTGCTTTGGGATTCTTTGGAATTCAGTTCAGAGCCTGGATACATAGGTTTCTATAAGCACAATTGAAGGGAATTTGCCAATGCACTTCTTCCTGGAGATGTCAAGTCTGGCTATGATGATATCTTACCTGCATGTATGACTGCCTTTGAAAAGAGTCCTGAAACTTCACCTGACCTAAAGTACTGGGAAATGTGAGAGAAAGTAGTGGATTCCTGTAGCAGAGTAATCAAATTGGCAAAACAGAGGCTGAACAAATTGTTCATGCCCATTTGCTCATAACAGGGTCTGGCAAAAGAAGGAGGAGGAGGAGGAGGAGGAGGAGGAGGAGGAGAAACGTACTTTGTCTTCTTTGTAAAGCATACAAAGTAGCTTAACTTGTGAATAGATAAACACAGGATCTTATGAAGGAGAGAGAGGGGAAGGAGAAAATATCTGCAGGTTATTGTGATAGAGGAAGAGAGTAACTATGGTAAAGCCAGCAAACAAGAAATGCAAACAGGCCATTAATGAGTATAGGGATGCAAATGTTGCTAATTCTAACACAAAGAACTGCAACCACACTGTTAAATGGGGCTGTTTACAGAAAGTGCATAATTCCTATGTTACAACTGCTACATTGTACCAGTCTGTTTTTGTGAAAAATTCAGAATATCAGTTTTGACCTATAAAGCCTTACATAGCTTACGTTAAGTCTATCTGACTGTTTTTTCCCTTAAAAACCTGCTCATATACTAAGATCTTCAGGAGAGGCTTTTATTTCTCTCTCTCCCACTCCCCACCCCATCACATGGACATGTAGAGGTGCTTATTAGTGGCTCTTCTTAGGCTCAGGAAAGTCTCTTTTTAGGTAAGCTGGACTGGTCTCCTTGCATTAGCAAGGATAGATCTTTTCATTCTGAAAAGCTTTTGGGAACTAGCCATTTTAAGGAAATCTCTTTTAATAGGGATAGAAATAATATTAACAACTATTCATATCTGGGGGGGGGGGGAATGATTTCCTGACCCAGGAAATCACCATCCAGAAGAATAATGTGAGGCAGAGATGGGGACTGTGTGGTTCTCCAGATGATGGTGCTATTAATTGCAAAGATTCACGGGAATTATTCTGCCCCTCCCAACTTCTTTACAGAGTAAATATGTTTCCTGAGAAGGAAAATATGGAAAAATTGTGAATAACTCCACCCCCACCCAGAAACCAGTTAAAGGGAGGGGTGGGCAAGAGAAGAGGAGCAGAGGGCTGTGCTCCATTTTCCCCACCATCCCATCCTTTTAACTGGCTCCCTGCCCCTTTCCCAGCCCCATTGTTTCCTTCCCCAGGGGGCAATTGGGCAGTGGGAGGAAGAGCCTACATTCCCCCAATTTTCTTTCCCAGCCAGTTCGCTACCTGGGCTGCTCAGGCAGCGATCCAGCTGGGAAAAGGTCTTGTGAGGGATGGAGTCTCCTCCCTCCGTTTTCCAGACCCATCATCCCTGGACAGGTATGGCAAACGGAGGGCAGGCAAAGGGACTTGGGGGGGAAGGAGGATCCTCCTCCATTTAACTGCCCCACTGCCCTGGGCTTGCCAGGGAGTGATGCGGCAGGCAAAGGGACTTGAGGGAATGGAAGATCCTCCTCCCTTTCCTGGACAGGTCACTGCCTGGCTGGCTGGGAAAAGCATGAAGTTGACTCCTGGGCTTTCTCTCCTGAGGGGAAAAGCCTGGGAGGGAAGGGGAGGAAGAATGCCTAGGCTAGCAGCCTTGACTTCATGAATAATCAAAATCATGAGTCTCAAAGCTGCAAATATGGAGGGCCAACTGTATATTGTTTTTAATGTTATGAACAGTTTCATTACATTAATGATTTTTCAATGTTATTATTTACATCATATCTGTTTTATTTTGTAAGTGACTTGAGCCTGAGGTCAGTAGGAAAAGACACCATATAAATAAAATAAATCATCACCACCACAAAGTAAGTTATCATATATCTAGTCATTTTATTTGAGTTGTCTTTAGCAACAAGAATTCACCAATTTTTAATCTGTTTCCATTGAGGCAGAGATGGAGATTGTTTTGTTCTCCAGATGTTAATACCTTCCATTATAATTTACATTGGCTCAGCTGACTAAGGCTGATTGAAGCTGAAAGCCAACATCTGGAGGGGAATGTGTTCCTCACTCCAGTTTATACAATGGTTTAGTAGCACGAGGTGGAATTAGGTGTAAGAATCATGATGCTAATAATGGTGCCATACAACTTCCAACCATATAGGAATAGCAAAACCATTGCCTTCTGCTTTCAGAGAAAATTCTTTCAGCTATATAAAATTCAAGGAATAGTTGGGATAGGACTTTTTTCTATGACCCATAAGTTATGGTTCAAAATGAGCTTCCCTATTTACAGTATGAAGTTTATTACGGTCTAATTGTAACCTTCCTCACCCAATATGAGGTCAACACACCTGCTTCTCCCTACCAAACAAAACATGAGTTCCAGTTTTGGTGAGAAAGATGACACATAAATAACACTAAGTACAGTAGTCTTCACAGCAGGTCTTCATGTCTGATTAGGTTGAAAAAGGAGACTAGCCCAAAATTGTCCAGTATGCTTCATGGAGCAGGAATTTGAAACTGGGATGAGGAGGCAAACCACTTCAGTTTAAGACAAAACTAATCAGTTGAGGTAACCTCAAAGCAGAACTGAGTGTATAGTTAACAAGACCAGTCCCATTACTGGGGAGAGTAAGGCAGGTAATAGGAAAACAGGGTTGGTCCCTTGACTGAGTATTCTGGGAATTACACTTAGGGCTTGTTCACACTATGATTTGCAACAATTTGCTGATTGCTTTAAATGTGTCTTGTCCCCATTTGAAATGGTTTCAGATGTGAATGCAATCATTTGGACTCACTTTGAAGCACGACAAATGGAAAAAAAAACACTCTTTTCAGACACTAGTTTTTTGCTGGTCCTTTTGAAAAGAAGTGATTAGCAAGTGTGTTCAGCAAGTGGGAATGATGGGACCTGAGTCGCATCAAACTGAAAGGGAGGGATTAGTGTGGTGTATGTAGGGTTGGCACATCCCTCACCAGTTTTTGGGGAAATCCACCATTTCCTTGCCCTCTCAGTGCTGCCTTTGTGCTTTGTGGTGTGATCTATGGGTCACTATATCAATGGCTATATCAATTATATAGATAGTATATGTAATACATTGTATTTGCAATTACTTGCAATTACTTGTGGACAACACGCTAGGCAAGTGGACCAAAAATGGAGCACATATACCATCAGTTTTTTTAAAAAAAATTGCATGCATCCAAGTGGAGAGTCCTTCATGACACCCATGATTCTCTCCCATGTTTTCTTGAATGTGTTGCTGGTTGCATCACCGATGATGCGCAGATGATTGACAGGCATTTTGAAGTGGCACAAACTAGTGGGAATGAAAATCATGCCAAAAAAAGAAGTGAATAAAAAAAAAAAGACCCGCTTCCATGGTGGGAATGACACATCAACTGGAATTGATTCACTGATTCAGAACAAAAGTGAATTGCAAACCAGATTAAATGTAAGTGGGAATGAGCCCCAGCTGGAATACAGAGCTATTGGTGCATCCTGATCCCCCTGAAGTAGCTTGCTGCCCTTGGGCATGGTGGAAGAAGCTGTCCTATTGCCAGAATTCTAATCCACCCTGTCTGGTGTAGCCATGCAGAGGGAGATGCATGTTTTCTGGCCTTGCATGAAAAGAGGCCAAGCTAAAATTGTGTAGGTGCTGGATGCATGACAAGGGATGAGGAAATGGAGATTTAAGGCCTGGCTGCCCCCTCCTCTTCCTCTTTTGCTGCTGAAGCATCAGGTGAACACATTGTGAACAAAAGCTATTGAGTATCTTCCACATGCCAAGTTCTTCTCTTTTCTTCACAACTCTCAGACAGCTTTGTGGGCTAAGTATTTTTCAGACAGCACCACACTGAGGCTGTTGCTTGGGCATAGCAAGACTGGGTAGCCAGGGGTTGCTCACTGGTCCTCAGGTAGGAGATGTTTTGAGGACAGTAAGGGTTTGGTTTTGGAAGTGTCAAGGGTACTTTTAAAGCAATTGCCATGCTTTTGGAAGTTTGCCCCTTGGAAGGAGATTTGGCTGGCTAAAATCTGCGAGTACTGTGGGCCATGGCTGACCTCCCCCCTCCACCTCACTCATCTTTTTCCTCATCTGGCATACCTCATTGTGGTTTTAGTTTGCAGTCCCAGCAAACATATGATGTACTGCAAGGGTAGGCAACCTTTCCCCTTTAAGGGCCGAGAGACTTCAGCTCCCAGAATCCCAGGAGCTATTGGCCAACATGGGACCATTGGCCAACATGGCTGAGGCTTCTGGGAGCTGAAGTCCCTTGGCCCTTAAAGGGGAAAGGTTGCCCACCCCTGGTGTACTGCTAGGTCATTCATATGACCATGGCTACAGAGCTAGCCTGATATTAAACCACCCTTTCTTTTCTGGGGCAGCCATGTGGGCCATGGGGAGGGGATTTTAGCATATTTTTGCATGCAAGCCATTGTATGCCTTCCTTGCTGTTTATTGGGTCTGATTTTTTTTTCCTGTTTCATTCTTTTGAAATTGACTGCCAGGAGCCAGGTGGATATAACAGTTGCTAGGCTGCATGGCATGACATAGGCCTCTCACATCACTTTGAGCATCAGGCCTATGCAGGGCAACGTGTTGAACATATTGGAGTCTTATTAGACACAGTCTGTATCATGTACCTGTTGCCCTCCCCATCAGGCTTGGTAAATCACTCCCCCACATTTTTTTTCTCCTTTTCTTTTGAGATACACAAACACACATACATCCCTACAGTAATTTCTGGGAAGGTTTCATTGGGTGATTTTTCTGCATGATAACTGTGAGGGAAGTCCTGTATAGTGTTTTGAGTTTTGGATTAGGGCTTGTGTCCTTACAGTAGTGGGACCCAAAAAGGGTGGTGGTGGTTCTAAGGGTAAAGGGCCTATTAAGAAACAGCCCCTTAAGTATCCACCTGCTGAAATTTCCTGCTCATCAGATGAAGAGGAAGGGGGATATTTCATGGGAGGCCATCTTGACCAAGGTTAAAGCCCTTGATCAATCAGAATCATACTGGTGTCCCCTCCCCTCAGAAAGCCTTCTTAGGTGTTTAAACAGAGGTGGGTGGCTAATGAAATTCTCATATATCTTGATGTCTTAAAACAAGGAATGAAAGAGAAAGAGACTACTTTTTCACACTTTTTTCTTCTAACAGAACACCTTGTCCTTGAATCCAACACCACTTTGTTGCTTTTTCTGAAAAGCCTAAAGTCCTAAGCCAGCCTCTTGAAAGATGGTTTATTTTCCAAGTTTTTTTCCTCAGCAGGATGTGTGTGAAAGTTTAATGGTGGTAGTTACTCAGGATCAGCTGATGGAAAGCAGTTATGCCCATTAGGACCCGCTCTAAAGGCACAGTCAAAGAGAGGGCAATGGAACCATGGATGAGGAGTGGAAAGGTGGATTATGTTTTCATGCTGTGTCCAGAGTAACTTTGTAAATTTCACTTAGAACTCCATTGAAACTTTGAATCTTGATGTATGGCATGACTCTCTCTTGCCTGGATAGTTATGTCCTCTGCCATGAGAAAGAAAGTGGAGTACTGGATTTCCACCCTCTCTCTCCAATTTAATTTGTTCTATTTGAGCACTCTTCAAATAGATTATTGCACCACTTCCTGATCCTTGACAAATGATCTGGACCCAAATCAAATATATGGCAAAGTGGCAAAGAAAATAATATTTGCATTCTCCCCCTCCCAACTTGGTAGCCTGGGACACCCTGCAGGAAAAAATGTCAATTAATGAAAGATTTTAAAACTATTTTTATTTTATATTTTTTGACTTTGTCTTTGCATTTGCAGAGAAGTGAAAAGATTACTTTTTTTTATTCTTTTGGGTTTTCCATTTTCATTGGGGGCTTTCTGAGCATAAAAAAGAGGGTTATGTATGAGAGACATTTCCCACCCACAAAAAGCTCAAGTAAAAATTTCACAAAAAAAGTTCCCAAATGCAATAAAGCAAACAAAAACACACATATAAACTCTTGTAATCTTGCTCATTGGGGGTAGAAAACTTGATTTTCCCCCCAATTCTTGTTTGCAAGAATTAAATAAGTAAATATTTGCATCCCTGATACAGAGTAACAGCTTAATGGGTCTGAATTTTGCAATTGCTCTCATTGGGAGAGAACCACCTTATATGAGGGAACTCCTGTCCACAAAAAATAATTATCACTTAAAAACTTTAACGGCAGAGTCCTCAGTTAGGACTTTGACAAGAACTGCTCTCTTTCTTTTGTAAAGAGTGCCTATTTAATCAAATGTGTATTTAATTTTCAGATATGTACACTGAATGACATTCTCTCTCTTCCTCTCCTTCTCCCTCTGTGCCTGTTTACTTATGGTGTTCCCATGAATTTCATAGGGTTTTCTTAGGCAAGGAATACTCAGAGGTGGTTTTGCCAGGTCCTTCCTCTGAAATATAACCTACAGCACTTGGTATTTGTTGGTAAAATCCCATCCAATACTAGTCTGGGCTGACCCTGATTTGCTTGCCAGATCAGATGGAGTCTGTGCCTTTAAGGTATTTAGGCTTCTGAATGACATTTTAACAAATAGAATAGCTTAGACCAGAAGCAGGAAGACTTCAGGCCAATGGAATTTACTTTGGTTCTTATTGTTTGCCTGTTTGTTTGTTCTTTTGTTTGTTTGTTTTCTAGAACCACAACCATCACCAAACAAAGCCAGGGAAAAGAAATTATAGGAGTGATGAGCAAACTAAAACATGCTGCTAAAGAAAGAAGAGTCAGTTCTGCAACACAGAAGCCATAGACCTGGGACACTTTCGTGCTATACTGCCTCTGCACACCAGAAGTATCAGTGCTATGGAATTCTGGAAATTGTAGCTTGTTGTGGCACCAGAGCTCTCTGACAGAGAAGGCTAAATGTCTCAAAACCTACAATTCCCAGAATACCATAGCATTAAACCATGGCAGTTAAAGTGGTGTCAAATTAGATTATTTCTGCAGTGTCAATACAGCCTAATTCCACTTTAACTCCCATAACATCCTATGGAATCCTGGGATTTAAAATTTAGTGAGGGGGACTTAAAATTCTTAGCCAGAGTTCTTCTAGTGCCTCACAAAACTGCAGACTCCAGGAATCCACAGGATGCAGCCATGGCCTTTTCATAGAATCATAGAATCATAGAATCATAGAGTTGGAAGAGACCACAAGGGCCATCCAGTCCAACCCTCTGCTATGCAGAAACTCCCAATCAAAGTATCCCTGACAGATGGCCATCCAGCCTCTGCTTAAAGACCTCCAAGGAAGGAGACTCCACTACTCTCCGAGGGAGTTTGTTCCACTGTCGAACCAGCTCACTTTTAAGTGATGCAATTGTGTAATGTGAAAGGGCACCAAGATAGCTAACAACCACAAGTATTTTATGGATTAGGGACATGGAGGCTGGGAGAGAAGGAGTTAACAGAAGTACAGCCATGGCAAGGAATTATTTTTATTTGGATTGTTACTTGTTATTGCTAAACCACTGAGCAAGAGAAAGTCTTGCTAATCTATGCAAACCATCCATAGATCTGCTAGTGCATCCTGATCTACCTTTTGCTACCCCAACCGACGCCATCAGTTCAGCTAATACTAACCAAGCAATCATCTGGGGAGAGCTATGTAAACAAAGGTCCTGCCACAACATCCCACCTGGCATCTGTTATACAATAGAGTCAGGCTGCTAGACCAAGTTTGAATAATGGGTATTGATTCCTTTTGTTAGTTACTGTCCTTGCTCAAAATCCATTAATCAATGTAAGCTTCCAGGAATCCAATGTTGAAAAGTCTCAGAGAGGAGAATAAAGATGAGCACTGTAGGTCACAAAACAAAGCCACAAAGCTATGTGCATTTCTCCGAACTGCAGGAGACCTTTCAAGCCCCACTAAAGTGAAAGGAGAGGTATCTGCCGTCTTTCAGCTATCTATTATGTATTTCAATATGTGCTTTTGTAGAGACTGAGAAAGACATCCCTCATCACTCAGTGCTCCTGAAATTCCTCTCTGTTCAGAGGTATGGAACAACATATGTTGGACTAAGTAAGTTCAAACTCCATTTGAATTCCTTTTGCTCTATTAAGGTAGTAAAATAAATTTGCCTCAAAGTCACATCCTTTGCTTATGGTTCATATCAGCTTGTATATCACATTGATAATATACATACTACAAAGAATTTTCAGTGCTTTCAGATTTATTTATTTATTTATTTATTTATTTATTTATTACTGACTGAGGTGAAGAGCAATGACATCCTTTCCCTCACAATTTAATAGGCATAACATCCTAGGCTAATAAAAAAATGGCACTGGAACCATACCATCCTGCAAATGTCTCTCCTTCTCTGCTGCAGAACAATTGCCATAATGATTAAGCAATGCAGTATGCTGTCCTTTTATGACATCCTAGGTCAGCTTCAAGAACTAGGTGTAGTGGTTTGAGCATTGGACTATGACTGGAGGCCAGGGTTTGAATCATGGGAACCTACTAGGTAACCCTGGGTGTGTCACACTCTCCCAGCCTCAGAGGATGGTAATGACAACCCCACTCTGAAGAAACTTGCCCTGAAAACATCATAAGTTTGCCATTGGGTTGCCATATGTTGGAAATGACTTGAAGGCACACAGCAAGAAAGACCAGTTTACTGAGGCAGTCATTTCAGTCTGCTAAATGGTATGATTGCCCATATGAAAAACCCTGATTGTGCTGCAGAAGGGCGGGATAGAAATATATTATTATTATTATTATTATTATTATTATTATTATTATTATTATTATTATTAGACAGGCTAGGAATAGAAAGTACCAGCATTTGAAAATTGTTCTTATTCTCTGGAAGCCAACATAGAGCCTAAGCAGACTGCCAGAAATAGTGCACATTAAATTGAGGCACTGCCCTGGTTCAGTGCTAGGGAATCATGGGAATTGTATTTTTTTCTGAGACACTGAGCCTTCTCTGTCAGAAAGCTCTGGTGCCACAATAAAATACAGTTCCCATGACTCCTTAGCCCTGAGCCAGGGCAGTGCCTCAATTTAATGTGCACTATTTCTGGCAGTCTGCTTAGGCCCATAGTGTAGTGGTTGGAGTGTGAAAAGTAGAGGTGACCAGGTTAACTAGATGACCAGGTTAAGATGTGCATGGCAATATGAAACTCACTGGATATGGGATATGACACTGTCATGGAGCTTTGACACCTCACAAGATGGTTGCCAGGAAATATTGTTCAGAGAAGGAGAATGATCCATGTAGGTTGTGAATGCAATAAATAAATAAAGTTTCCAGGGAGCAAAACATCATAATTGCTCTCTTCTTTAATCCTTTGTTTCAAGAAAAACCTGAAAACAAAGAGGTTTAAGTATTTACTCCCTTGTTTATGTCGCTAGAGATAGCTTTACAAAATAGAGACATGTGAATCAGTGGGTTACCTTAGGTTTCATTCTCCTTCTCAGCCTGATCTATTTCACAATAGATGAAATAGTTGTGAGTGGAGGGGTGTTTGGAGGGTGTTGAGGGAGCCATATACCTTCAAGTTTATTGAAAAGGTGGGGTAATAGAATGGATGGATGGATGGATAGTTAGATAGATAGATGAGAGAGGGAGAGAGAGATCTTTCATCTTAACTTGGCTTGCCTCTTCTAGAATCACCTCTCCACCTTGTAGCCACTTCTCAAACAATAATCCTCCATGTTCCATAAGTTTAACTCACATCCTCATTCACATAGCATAGACTATTTACCTATAATTATGTTCCCTTGCTGTGGAAAGGGAGGCATTACAAGGAATAACCACAATACACTCAACTGGAAGAAAAAAGGCCACAACTTTATTGAATACAGGTAGAGTTGGCTCCAAATGCAAGAGGTCTGGATATAACATTGACCAACCCACCTGTTGATTTATGTACAAGTTGCCTGGTCATGGCCAAGCTTTGGGATGACAAAGGGGTAACCGGTGATCACATGTTCGCATCTCAGGTAACTAGTTGATCGCATGTTCACATCTCTACCCCTTGTCACCGAGGGATGCTGATCCCATGTTTCCCCCACAATGGCAGCACTGTTACCCATAGTCCCCTTCATATCCAAAAATATGAAGAACCCCATATGCTACCCA
>JAIPUX010001232.1:55586292-55600072 GCA_020142125.1 Phrynosoma platyrhinos | reverse complement strand
AATTCCTCCAAATCACATGTGGCTGGATCACAGTCTATTCAATTGGATCGAGGAGTATTTTAATCATGTAAACAAGCCCTAGGACTCCAAGAGGCCAAGATTCTCTCAGTCTTAGAGGAAGGCAATGACAAACTTCCTTGGAATAAATCCTGCCAAGACAACCCTTTAATAGAGTAATAAGCTGGAGTTGACTTGAAGGCACATAATAGCAACAGCTCCATCATGACTTCAACACTTTACAATGTAGTTACTAAAAATAATGAGTGAAAGTGCACTAAAAGTGCAGATCTTAAAAAGCTTCCTATGCACAAGACCCAAAGTACTCTCACAACACTGATAACAACACTGATGGAAATGTATGCTCGACCTGAAGGTGGTGTGTATAATTTCTCTCCCATGGTTGCAGTGGGAAGAACATGAAACAAAAGAAAATAAATTCAGAGAAAATTCAGGAAAAGAAAAGAGGAAAAGAATATCCTTTCCCCATTCTGCTGTATTAGTTTTGACAGAGCTCTGGAGCTCTCCCCTCCCCCTATAGTCAGGTAAGATTGCTTTGCCTGAGAACAATTTTATTACCTTTCTGTACTAGCCGTAAGCTTCCTTATACTTTTCCCCACTTACACAAACAATCTTTTATAACCAGTCTACAGTATACTACACCAGTAAATCCTATCTCAGAAATTTAAATTCCTCTCAGTTTCTTGACACACCAGGTGAGTATTGCCATTATCCAAAGTATATAAAATTACCCTCCAATTACAAGTATACACCATACTAGCAAATAAATCTTGACAAAATACACTTAGATAATGGAAAGCTACCATATATATATTCATCCTAAAATGTATTGACTTCAAAGGAAGATCTGTTGATATCTGTGGAATTTACTTTCAGGGAAGGTTGTTTAAGATCACAGTCTGAATTTGTTTCATGCACAACCAAGTGTATGAAAAGGTCATGCCTCTCTGCTTCAGAAGTAATTCTGTTTCCTGTGTTTAAGCACAGGAATGAAAAGGATGATTTCTTACGTATTTATATTACTCTTTTGAGTATGTAGTTCTCAATAATTCAGCACACACTCCACTGTCTAAACTTGGTACTTTCACTTTTTAGTATTTAAGTTTGTGCAGTCCCTTTAGTTATTGTGTTGTCCAAGCCAAAAGTTTACCTTCTGGACCAGAACTACTGCATATGTTTTGACCAGTCAGATGCAAATTAAATATTTTGGGGAATTCTTTTTTGTCAGTGTATATCACCATTTCTGCCTTCATTTTATTTTTTAACACAATGCTCTTATCAGTTCTGCAATCAATCACACTTGCCCTTCCTTACTTTGAAGGAAGGTTGTTTGCTTTTGGATGTATATCATTATGTAATTGATTCCATTTTCAGGGCTGAAACGAGATAAACAAATTATTTGCAAAGCATCTAACTATGGTTTTTGTGTTTTACTACAAAAGATTTCACTTTGTGCAGGAAGACAACCCTTCTGAAGTACTTACCACCAGTGAAGAGGTAATCTTCTATTCAGTTCAAAATTTAGCTAGACGGCAAACTAATTTGGTCAAGGAGGAAATGATGAAAAAGGAAATAATCAAATAGTTTAAATGCATGCCTAACAAGACAGCACTTCAGATTAAATCCAAGATTGTATAGATATCTCTGTTTTCTTGCTGTATTTAAGCTATTTCTGGCAGAAGCAGTTGCATTATATTTCATTTTGTTTAATTAGATGGGACATTATATATACAGTATTAAAGAGAGATTAGAATATCATGCTGAGATCCAGGACTGAAAACATAAGTATTTGAATGTAAATAATTGGGGTTGGGGTAAGTGTTGGTAATTACGAAGGGTTATAGGGTTTAGAGAACATTTTTTATATCCACTCCACAGAGGTCTTTTCTCTGATCAAATATATTATTTTAAGTTAATTCTCCTGGTTAACTTAGGATAAAGGAAGAATTGCAAACTAGATTATGACCTTCTGTTTTGGAAGAGCCTTACAATAATATAACCAGAAGGATATTTATAGATATTTAAAAATTTAATATATTTTTGTTTTTCCGTCTGGAGTCTTTAAGAAATCGTTTTGTGTTTTTTTAAAAAAAATAAGGTAAAATTATTATTCATTAAAAAGTATTTGTAGATTTGAAGACAAATGGATATAGATACTATTTGAAACCTGTTATGATTTATTACCTTACAGCATTCAGAAGCCAACTTTCCAACAGAAATGGTGCAGAGGGGCACAGACAATGTCCTCTAAAGGGGGGAAAGAAAAAGCAAGGATGCTTAAAGAATTCTTCATTCCACATTCCATTATGAAGTAACTTGATCTCCATCTCCCAGACTAAGGTGCAGTTAATGTTGCAGTTCTGGGGGGGGGGAGTAACAAAATACATTAAAAGAAATATATTTTGTGATATATATGTGGTGGAAGGGTTTCTTCAAAAATTGTGAAAGTATGATGGAATGGTCCTATAACTGAAAACGTGCAAAAGTGACACAAATTAGAAGTAGACTAATTAATCCATCCCTCTCTATCAGTATATCTCTTTCTCCTTCTCCTTCCCCCCCCCCCCTTCCTATAATCTTCATCATCATCATACACAACTAGCTGAGCTCTGGCCTTTGGTGATTCTCCTATTAATTCTTCACAATGTAAAGATTATTAAGGCTGTTTCATAACAAAGAAATGCTAAAGACTCGTATACTAGAATAACTAGAATATTAAATGTAAGTCTCAAAAGGGACACTTTATCCTGATATTCAGGACTTATGTTTGCCTTGTAGCTGTGGCTATTACTGCAACATAAAGCAGGAAAAGGAACAGAAAGGGGGGAATATTATGTTTGAAATGTTTTTAAAACAGTGCCAGACAAGGTTTTTATCACACCATCACACTGCTTTATGCACTGAATTTAAGAGCCCCACAACAACCTTTCTGGTCTGTTGCCAAACACAATTCAAAGTTCTGGTTCTGATTCTGTAAACACTGAATCTAAGTCATCAGGCAGACTACATTATTCCATGCAATCATTCCAGGTAAGGATGTGATTCTGAAAGAAACAAGAAAGAATTCTAGAAATCCTCTTCCAACTGTGAGAAAATGTTTTGAAAACTGCAGAGTTTTTGAAGACTACTCACAGTTTGGGACTTAATTCTTCACAAAATTTCAATGGATTTTGTGCAGAAAAAAAAACATGTTTTACATACAAAATATTCTTTGCTGCACAGAATGTGATGTTTCCTGTGCAGAAAATGCTGGGGGGGGGGGGTTTACATTAAAAAATCATGCACATTTTATGAGGAATATGTCCCAAATTGGTAAATCTAGGATTCTCTTTTTCAGAGTTTCCCAATACTCACGAAACATTTTTTTCTCCCAAACATTATACCAACATTTTCAAATGATTTTTCCATATCTACTGCCCAGGCACTGAGATCATTGGAAAATGCCATTCTCTTGGTGTCTGGACCCTCACAGGCTTGTCTGGCACAGAAAGTGATTGCTCTAGGCCCTGGAGCTGATTTCCTAGGGAGGCTAGCATGCTCCCCTCCTTGCTATTCTTTTATTTTTTAACCAAGGAAACACTTTTTTATTATTTGAACATGCTAATTTTGTTATTTTTAAATAAAAGAGAGCAATGTTCTTTTAGAGAACCAGTGCAGCATAGTGATTCAAATGTTGGACTTTGGAGACCAGTGTTTGCATCCCTGCTGAGCCATGAAACCCACTGGGTGACCTTGGGCAAGTCATATGCTCTCAGCCTCAGGGGAAGGCAATGGCAAACCTCCTTTGAACAAATCTTGCTAAGAAAACCCCAGGATAGATTAACCTTATTTCTGAAACAGCTTGAAGGCACACAACAACAAACAACTGTACTTTTATAAATCTGTATTTTTTCTTGATAACACATGTTTTAAAATGTTTTTAATGTTATTAATAATTTAATCCCATTCTAAGGGTAATCTTTTGTAGGTTCTGTACTGTATCTGCTTTGAATTCAAAGACATCTTGTTTCCTGTATCTGTATAGGGAAATGGGACATAAAAATTAAATGAATGAATGAATGAACAGAATCAAATACAGTTAACACATTGGTTTTGTTAGTTATTTCTAAGTTCAGGATCCATCCTCTCTGCCCTGTAGTCAGTATCCAATACTGACTAGCCAGATATCTCAGGGAAGCTCTCAAGCAGGTCATGGTGGAAAAATCATCCTCCTCATTTGGAAAACATCAATGAGCCATTTTGCCTGGCAGCACAAAGCCACTAATAATAGGTTAATCAATAGGAAGTATAGATTCTTCTTCCCCTTTCAGAGAATGTTTTATCCCATTGTCAACTAACTGTAAGTCTCTTTCTCTCACAACAGCAGGGGTAAAGACTAATAATAAATAACAGAAGATTAAAGATTCCTCTACAATGTGAATCCTAATCTGCAAAAGGCAGAGTTGAAAAGTTCAGGCAAACATTTCAATATATTGTGGGTAAAAAAAACCAGTTACTATTCCCATTCAGAGGGCATGGTGGCACAGGTGAGCAAAATATAACCTACCCCCTCAGGCTCCCCAGAAGCCTGTCATTGTTTGCCATTAGCGCTATCATTTCTGTATGCTGTGCTGTTCTATCAAGCCGTGGGTTGGTCAGAGCACAGCCAAATTGCTTCTTTGAAGGAGAACTGGCCTGGGTTTTCTCCTTGACATTCTCTGCAGATATTTCAGACAGTCTAATTCATGATGAAAGTGTGCTCCCTAGTGTTAAGAGTGCCACAAAGCCTGATGGCTTGCTCACAGAATGCCCTTCGTTTCAGCTGGGTTGTATTCACTAGACTTTTGGGGATAAATGTAGGCATGAGTTAACTCACAGTGTGACTTTAGAAAGTGGGAGTAAAATATTTATCACCAGAAAGAACAACATGCATATTTTTAAAACACTGAGGGCCATTTATTCAAATCTATTTTGATACCATCATCAACAACAACATCCTGAAGCAAAATGCTTAATATTAACACATGATACAGAGAACCAGTTTATCTATACATGAAGCGGTTTATCTATACATGAAGCAGTTTATCTATACATGAAGCATGAGGGAAAGTATGAGATGAAATAACAAATTTTTGGTGCTCTTCTCAGCCACGGATCAAGGTACCAAATGCACATAAGAGATGGGCAAATCTCCAAGTTTTGTTTTCTCTCACATTCAGTTTTCATTAATTATTATATATATATATATATGAAATGTAAATCAATCAAAAGAAAAATTTTAATGTTATGCTGGTCAATATTTACAAGATCGTAAAATAGATTTATAATCTCACAACTTTTGGGATTCATGATTAAGGCCATAAATGACCAAATGTGACCCCCAAAATCTACCTTTTACCTGCTACTTGTCTTAATGTGCCCAGAGTGCTACAGTCATCATTTTCCAACCCTCCAACCTGAAGCAACTTGGAAACTCTTCAGTTGGGGTGTAATTAAGATGTGATTTTTTTTAAAAAAAAGAAAAAAATCTTCCTTTAATAGTTACGGGTTATTAAACTGAAGTTCCAGTGAGCACAAAAAATAGCATTACAAAATAGCATAATTGTTAGAGAATACAACTACAGATGAGAGCTCTATGAGAATTTGATCTATTGTGGTTTTCAGCAGATTTGTTTTGTCCCTATTTCTCAGACTGAACATGGAAATGTATGCATATAATGTTGTAACACAAAATTCATCTAAGCTTTTGATGCATTCTAGTGGAAAAAAATGCATTCAACAATATGTGCCTTTTTGAAAAATGTGATAAAAACCCTGTACACATTTCTAAATGTACACAAAGTTGTCTTTAAGTCAATCTGACACTGTATTCACTAACAGTGATGTTATTTTGTATTCTGATGCATCAAAATCTTCATTGACATCATTTTTTTTAAAAAATGTGCACAAAAAGTAAGTACCGGTAAGATGCAAAATAATTTTTCTAATAGTAAATGGGACTGCAGTATGGAATTACACTGGCTTTACAAGCCACCATTTAAAAATAGGTGGAGTAGCCTTCCTTGAGCAGGTGTTCACAAAATGTGTTTGCTGGATTACAACTCCAGCAAATAAGACAACTGACCATACTGGTTTGGGTTGAAACTAAAGTCCAAAATGTCTGGAGGACAAGGGGTTGGAGAAAGTTAACATAGATTATACAAAGAAAAATCAGACCTTAGATCAATATTATTAGCTAAATCAATTTGATTTCATGACCTATTTATTATATCTCTATGTGATTGCATCTCCAAGTTTTGTTTTCTTTTTCATGTAGAAATGTTAACTTCCTCAGGTGATTTTCCATCTAAAATTAGATAAACTATGAGCAGCTTAGTTTCAGAGATGGATCAACCTCCATGTTATTCTCAAGATGTATAATCTATGTTAACTTTCTCCAACCCCTTGTCCTCCAGACATTTTGGACTTTAGTTTCAACCCAAACCAGTATGGTCAGTTGTCTTATTTGCTGGAGTTGTAATCCAACAAACACATTTTGTGAGCACCTGCTCAAGGAAGGCTACTCCACCTAGTTTGATTCATTAAGCTATTATTTTCAATGTGGCAATAGTATAAAAGATACAGACTATACACAACATCATTCAGAATAACTGGGTTGTAAATTATTTTATACTGTTCTATCAGTGACCATCTCTGCACAATGACTGCCTTCAGAACAAGGCCCCACACACCAAAAACATGCAGGATAATTTCATTTTGGATTTGTGAAATTCTACCTTTGTTCCTCTTTCTGCAGCTAGCTAACTTATCTGATATGAAATATTTTAATATTTCATTAAGCTGTTTAGTTTAATTAAAATATGGATTTGCCTGAGAGAGAGAGAAAATACCATGGCACAGCCTTTTCAATTTCTACTTAATTGTATTTGCATTTTACACTGAAAGCATAAATCATGAGGAAATATTAATGTATATTCAGAGCAATCTCTATGTCTGCATTGTGCCCAGGACTGGATACTTACTACAAGGTTAATAAAGTGCACAAAGGACTGCACAAGATGCTTTTGTGTGTTACAGTTTCTTCATTCTACCAAGAAATCTGTAAGGTACTGGCTTTCTTTTTTCCTTTCTTTTTTCAAAAAATCATTCAAAGCATCAACATCTTTTCCTTTCTTTTGGGTCCTTCATTTTTTTTTTTTAAAAAAAAATCTGTATGACCAGATGTAAGCAAAGGTAGCATAGCAATAACTTAACAGAATAATCTTCTTCAGAAAAATAATGGGTAACACACTTCATATTTAATGCCAAGTTAGCATGGTTTTGCTTAGGCTGAGCACAAGTCTGGGGAACAATCACAGAGCTGATAAGTTACTTTTGAAATCTTAAGCTTCAATTATATTTCCAAGGGCAATCTGGTTATCTTTATATTCATAGTTTTTTAATAGTTATACATACTTCATCTCCAGGATGGAAATAACTTGAGGATTTTTTTAAAAAAAATTAATATCAGGGAAGGCTTTAGATTCACTACAGGCAGTTTTGTTGATTCCCACGTATCACACATGCATCTGACTATTCAAAAAGAGTAATTGCTGAACATTTCCCAAGCTCTTCTCTATGTGTGAGGTGCAGCCCTGAGAATAAAGCAAAACATACTCCTCAATTGTGACATTACATTTGTAATGTACCCTGTAATCTTATGCATCATGTCCAGCAAACTCACATGTACAGAAAACAATCTGTACAGTAGATGTTTTTGAGGGAGAGAAGGTTCTTAGGAAATCAGGAAATGATAGCCTATATAAAGAAAAAATAAACCTTCCTCAAATGGAACATCAAAGAATTTCTTTAATTTCAGCCAATCTCATGGAATATCTTTGTTTAGAGCTACCCACCATTTTGTGTAATTTTTTCTTGTAATACAAAAGATGGAAAACAAACACTCTTATAAATAAATGTATTTGATTGCCATACAAACAAACAAATTGGGAGCAAAATAAGAAAGCAAGGACTCAAAGGGATAGGTTTATGCTCAGTTAAGTATATGAGTGTGATTATAGCTGTATCACAGAATATTTCTGAAAATGATCCAGTCCTATGCAATCATTCTGCTGCACTTAGGTTTCCTTTAAAGTGAGGACAGAGATATGGCCACATCTGTATACCTCACTCTGAGATGTCATGACACAGCCAGCCATGTGGTATATTATTGTAGATTTAGTGCAAATGCCTTCAGAGAGATTTGTAAACAGATTGGCGGGAGACACAGATTATGGATGGAAGGAATATTCAAAAAGAGCTTAAAATGGTAAAAAATGTATTTTTATTTGTATTTTTTTTTGTATTTCTGAGTGCTGAAAAACTCTAGTGAGAAGATCCTAGACTGTTGAGAAACTTCACAAAATTGGGACAAAATTCATGAAATCCTGTTTTCTGTGCCAAACATCCACATGTAACTTTTGTGGAGAATAAGTCCTGAATTATAGATAGGCTTTCTAAATGTCCTCCCTGAAAAAAAAAAAAAAACACTTTCTTGCAGTGACAAGAAAGGTGCTGAAACTACTCCTTGCTTCCTTTGAGAAGAAATATAAGGAATAATTGCTTCCTATTAATGAGCTCCTGGGCCCAGGAATCTTGTTAAATTGGTTCCCAATCATCACAATCCTTATTCAGGACCTTGTTCAGGGATGGACATGTACAACCAATTTAATTTTATTTGTTTGTTTAATTTATATACCCCTTTTTCACACACATAAGACTCACTGCACCACCCCAATCAGTTAAAAAATGAAGAGCTGTTTAAGTAAGAAGGTACACTCTCTCAGCCTCAGAGGATAGCAATGGCAAACCCTCGCCAAGAAAACCCTGTGATAGGTTTGCCTTAGGGTCATCAAAGTCAGAAATGACTTGGAGGCACACAACAACAAATTTGACTGTCCACAAAAAGAGAGCAAGGAGAGGACCAACTGAGCCTCTCTTGGTAGAAAGTTCTGTAGTCTGGGAGGTGATGCCAAGAGGACTTTTTCCCAAGTCCTCACCAAACCTATCTAAGATTGTGGTGGGTCCAAGAGAAAGCCTTCTTCTGAAGATTTTAAAACTCAGACTTATAGAGACAGAAATGTTCTATTGGCAAGTCTGTGCCTTAGCCATATAGATCTGAGTGTACGTATAGTTTTATTTCTAATATGAACGTGAGCACCTGTATCCCCCCCCCCCCCCGATCTGCAGGATGGGTAAGGCCCAGTGTATTTTTAAGCAATATATAACAGTACATGGGCAGCAAAATAGTTCTATGTTTCATTGGGAGCAGGTGCTCCAAAGGTTGTACATTTTAGCTCTTATGCTTTGGATGGTAGTATTACCAGTATTAGCCTATTTATGCCTATGCAGAAGTAAGTCCCAATGAGTTCAATGAGACTTATTTCCAGATAAGTAGGTACAGGATTGAAGTCTAAAAAGTTAAGCATTCACAATTCACAGTTATGAAAGCAGGAGCTTATTTGAATTTTTATGGGCTTTGTTCACCTTATTATACACATGTTATAGAAGATCCCATGAAAATATAAAATTACAGAGTTCAATCTCAGAAATTATTTATGGGCTGTGGTTTGGCATAGTTGTATAAAAAAAAAAACCAACAAGAAAACCAACTTTAGTACTTTCTGATTTTTCTATAAACTGTATACATAATGTATCTCATTGCTTGGCATAGTAATTTTCTAAAACCACCCAATGCAATAAAAAAAATTAATAACAGGTACTGTATTAAATGCCTTTTAAAATATTTCTATCTGCTGAATGTTAGTAATTTAATGCACAAAGGCCTGCCAAAGATAAAGCTAGGGGAAATGTGTGCAGAATGCTTTTCAGTAATAAAATGAAGTAAAATCATGAGGTAGACTCTACATTTGGGATCACATTTCAGCCTTCACTGCACTCCTGCCCCAATTGTAGAACGTTGGATTTCTGTTTTAATATGCTTTTTAGTATTGGCCTTTGCATTAAATGGGAGCCGATAAGGAATGTAAATAATATTAATTCAACATGTCTAATGTATTTACTGATCTTCCACAATTCCTATCACTTCCTTCTATCCCCATGAAACCATTTAGTAAATGTTCTTATCCTTAAGTAATTATGCAGAAACAACCCAGGTTTGCACTGCATAGCTAGTTAGGAATTCCAGTTAACCAGAGTTCTCTGATGAGTTTATCTATATGATGCATGTGTTTGCAGTCAGAGAATTGCACCTTCTCCTAGTGAAATTATACCTACAATGAAGTGGGGAAAACACACACCATCCCTGGCCATCCAGTGCTGCTCTACATTGAGCTGTGGAGGAGTTGTGAAGTTGCAGTCTATTTTCATCTGTACATATCTCAATCTGCCCACAAGCAGACTATGAGAAAGATGGGTCATTTCTATACCCACATTTATTCTCAGTGAACCAGGAGATTTAAATTATATTCCTATGCAAAATCATTTGAATATACTGGCAGTGCCTTCTGAGTAAATATGCATGGTACTGTATTAATACAATGTGCTATAAAGCAATGTAATATACAAATTGCCAGCCTACCACTCTGTATACCTTCCAATGATTCACAGATGAAAACCAAGACACATGGGTCTGAGTAACAATGAAATGTGATCAAGATGGCAAATGTTATTAATAAGGAAGAGCAAACAATAGGCTGCATCAGTTTGTTTTACAGGAAAGGACAAGATTCCTCCTCCTTCTTCTACTATCACTCCCATTGAGTTATATGAATACATTTGTAATTTAAACTCAATTTGCAGTAATTGAAGTAGGCTAAAGACAAAAGAGAAAAATGGAGAGGAGAGAGAAAAACTGGGACACTTTAAAAGCACCTGAAAAGTGGGATGACATAGAATTGGGACTGTCTCTTGCTAAATTAGGCAAGTTATGGAGTATATATTTCACCCATATTCAAATGTATATGCTGACAATATAAAACAGAAGGGGCATCAACTCTAGGCCACCAGTTGTTGGGACCCCTCCCCCTCTAGCTGCTCAAGCCAAAACACTTTTCCTAGATTAAAAATTGTGAAAATACATGGGTATAATTTAGATTTAAGATAAGACTGTATAATTAGGAAGAAACAAGAAAGGTTTCATCTCAGTCAAAATCTTGGCAGTCAAACAGCAAACAATATCACTTATATCATGAGAATTCTCAGTTACAATTGTTTAGCTGGCAGTTTCCCCAGGCCCCAGAATCACAAAACACCAGCTCCTCTGACTGACAAAAGCAAACTGCAATGCAACAATCCTCCATGGTGCAGTGTACAGGAAACCTAAGTCGCCCATTTCAATTTTGGTCTGCATGATGAGGCTTTGTGGACAGCATTCACCTTTATTTAAAGCCAAGAGAAGATGAAAAATCTTTTGCTGGGTAACACAAATGTCTTCAATAGAGAGCTAAGCCAGTTGAGAGATTCTGGATTGCAGAACCTTAGCTTTCATTTGGTTAATGACCTCTCCCTTGATGACAGGACTTTTCTCAGCAAAAGGAAGCCTTTGTGGTGCTAAATTACCCCCCTCATTTTACACACAGTTTGCTATTTAAGCCTACATGATTCTGGAAGACTAATAAAAGAATGAGTCCATTTTGTGTTAGATATCAGAATTCCATCTCAGCGTTTGGGATATGAACCAGAGCTTGGCTTGGCTTGTATTTTGTATTCCCTTGGGATTATCTTCTGCTGCCTTTTTATTATTATTCAAGTGCTAGTCAAAGACTTGGCCTATTTTGGCAAATAACACACATTTTTTTTTAAAAAAAAAATCACCTTTGTAATCTTGGTATGCACTATTAGTGTTTTCTATCTTGAGGCTGAACATATTCTGTTTCTGTGACTTTCTTGTTTGTCAGGAATTGTTTCCAGTCCTTTTCCAGAGGATGAGTTGAAATCAGTCTGTAATTAATGGACCAACTGTTGCCTGAATATGGAACGTTAAAAGCTATATTACTAAAACGGTGACCAGAATTCTTTCTATTTTTAATACTGTATATGACTAATTCATACTAATGCTTCCCATAGTATGAATCCTTCATATCGGCCAGAATCCTTCTTGAAACAAAACAGGAAATCAAAACCATCATGTTGAAATGACAAAATAATTGCTTCCTAAAAGTAATTAATATTCACTCATGCACACACTTTGGTTTGTTTAGCCATATTGTAAAGATTTTTTTAAACAATGACATGTGGTGAGTTTCATACAACTATTAGTTTTGTGGGCAGAGTGAATTTCTCTCATGAAGCCCCTACACCCAAAATTCAGGCAAACCCCACTGGAAGCAAAATTCTTGTAGAGGTGTTTGCCTGCTTCATTTCCCCATCGGCTAATATAGGGCAGGACAATCCACAGGAGGCCTAATCTGCAGATAGGTAGCTTGCTGATATGGCGAGCTCACTGTATGCTTTCTAGGAAGGTTAGACTTGGAGAATCATAAGCACAAACACAATTTTGATTAGAATTCCTGGACAGTTGACATTCCTAGACAGCATGTGGCTTCCAGGTTAGGATGGTGAATCCATTCCAGATTCGTGTCTGAACTTAAATGGAAGTATCCTATGTACAGAATCTGTTTGGGGGATAGGGTTGCATAGTTCCCTCAAAGTTCAGATTAAACCCAAAGCAAGCCCCCAGTCACTACTGGATGTATCACAAGGAGGCTCCATGTGCTGAATGAATGAATGAATGAATGAATATGTGGAGGAGTTGTGAAGCTGCAAAGGCTCCACCCTGCCATGACCAGTTGTGTCTAGTTATAGTGACATATCAACAACTAGTGGTATGTAACAAATAAAGACATCCAAAATAAGATGTGTGGAGTCCCATGACAGGGACATGGTAGCTCAATGGTTGAGATGCCGACTCTGACTATTGCAAGATCAGCAGGTCGGGAGTTCAAGGCCCAAGTGAGTTCCTGTCATAGTCCTAGCTTCTGCCAACCTAGCAGTTCAAAAGCATGTAAAAGTGCAATTAGATAAATAGGTACTATTTCAGTGGGAAGGTAACAGTGTTGTGTGCAGTCATGCTGGCCACATTATCACAGAGTCATATTTGACAACACTGGCTCTTTGGCTTAATAAAGGAGAAGAGCACTGCTCCATGTGGTCGGACACGACTTGACAACCTTGTCAATGGGGAATACCTTTGCCTTTACCTATATCAAGGGAAATATCTAGACAACTCATTGGATTAGGATGGTCACAATAAATACACATATTCATCCAGGTTGTCTGGAAACATCTGCATAAGCATCTGGATTATGTACAAATGGACATAGTGACAGTAATTAAGAACATTGTATTATTATCTATTTATTATTTAGCACATGTGTATTTTCATTCCTTCAAGCAGCTTAACGTGGTGGAGATGGCATGATTCCTTCTCACATTATGTTTGCAATAACAACCCTGTAAAGGAGGCAGGCTGAAAGAAAATGGTTGGTGCAATATGACTACAGAAATAATCCAGTTTGGCATCACTTTAACTGCCATGGAATTCTGGGATTTGTAGTTTGTTGTGGCACCAGCACTCTCTGACAAAGAAGGCTAAATGTCTCACAGAACCACAGTTCCCAGAATTCCATAGCACTAACCCATAGCAGTTACAGTGGTGACAAACTAGATTATTTCTGCTGTGTGGATGCAGCATAGTGAGTTTCATGGCTTCTTGGAGGTTAGAACCTTAGTCTTCTAAATCACAGTCCAACATTCTGACCACTATGCCACTATGTCTCCCCCC
>JAIPUX010001232.1:55553909-55565086 GCA_020142125.1 Phrynosoma platyrhinos | reverse complement strand
CTGAGTCCTCCATGTCCTCCACCTGGCTGGCCCTGACAGTTACCTCTTGATTAGGTAGTTACCTCTCCATTAGACTATTATAGTTATCTCTTGATTGATCTATTGTACTTGCCTCTTGATTCAGTTACTGTAATGAATTCTACTTATTAGCTGCCGTGGAAAAGTGTTAGGAAGCTGCAGCTAGTGTTAAATGCAACAGCTAGACTGGTGTCAGGTATGTATTTTAAAGACCATATAACACCAGTCCTGCAAGAACTATACTGACTTCCAGTTTGCTTCTGAGCTCAATTCAAGGTGTTAGTGTTGACCCGTGTTTGTGCATGTGCACACCTTCAAGTTTGTATGTTGACTTGCGACAACACCATGAATTTCATAGGATTTTCTTAGTCAAGTAATACTCAGAGGTGGATTTGCCAGTTCCTTCCTCTGAAATATAGCCTAAAGTACCTTGTATTTGTTGAATGTTCCCCATCCAAGTACTGCTTAGCTGTCAGAATCTGGTGCCTTTAGGTTATTTATATTGACCTATAAAGTAAATATTAAATCTCAGTTGCATTTTGCACATTTAACCCATAGCATGTAGTTTAGCACTGAAATTATAAAAGCAGAAGTATACAATCATGGTAACATAACAGTGAAGGTGTCATCCTTTCTATTAACTGATCCATACTGTGTTGCTTATCATTATTTGTTTATTTTATTTATTTGAATTATTTATACCCTGCTATTCAACCAAAAGGCTCTCAGCGCACCTTACAAATGGTTAACTAGACATTTCCTTGCCCTTAGGCTTACAATCTAAAAATACAAGATATAAAAGGAGAAGGGAATGGTGGTGCGGAAGGGGAATAAGTCCATCAGATCTTCTCTCCCTCTGAATGATGGTGGCTAGAGTGAGGGCCTTCTTCTATTTCAGGCTAGGCCTAGTGGAGCTGGCCTGCTCTTCTCTCCCTCTGGATGATAGTGGATGGAGGGATGTGGTGTATATTGCTGGATTTAAAGTCCATTTTCCTGCATGTCCATTTCAAAAGATCCAGTATAGCAACAAGCAGATGGCCACCTGGAAATTATCCAATGAACTATCACTAAACCGGAATCTAAGTTTTGTCCATGTATTTAAAAGGGCTTGCTGGAGAAAATATGAATGCAACATTAGTTGCTATGATAAAAATTGCTCACCTTACTTTTAAATTAACTACCTAAGAATCAGGGGACATGTGTATAGAAAAAACTTTCAAAAAGTTTCTATCTTGCTTGAATATGATAAAATAAACAGATCTGGTAATTGAGGAGATTATCACAGCACTAATAAAGCCATTTTACCTGAGCTGGCTTAAAATTTACAATGGGCAGCATCCTGATGTTATCAGAAGTATTTAGCCACTGAAATCGCCACCCAGGTTCATCCCCACTCCCAGGGCCACTCAGAAGAGCCCTGGGAGTGAGGATGGACCAGGCTGTGATTTTGATGGCTAAATCCTTCTGATAACATCAGGATGCCACCAGTTGTAAATTTTAAGCTGGGTCAGGTAAACTGGTTTTATTAGCACTGCAATAATCTCCTAATTTAGGTTGCAATTCTATACCCACTTAGCCAGATGCAAATCCTATTGAATGCAGTGGGACTTACTTTGCATAGAAATGTATAGGACTGTAATGTTAATTGGATTAATGTTTCTTACTCCTATATCACCTTAGGTGTAGACAAACCAGAAGGCTGTATAGTTCCAGTTCGTTTTGCAAGGTAAGACACTTATGCACCCTAGTTTGTAAACCTAGGGGCACACGCTTCTTACCTTGCATAAGGAACTGGAGTTTTTCATCTCAGACCATTGGCCATGCCAGCTGGGGCTGATACGGGTTGGAGTCCAATAACATATGGACAACTGCAGGCTATCACACCTGCTACAGTATTGCCCAGAAAACTAACACATATTCTGGGAACTTTTAAGATGATGAATAGCAGAAAATCAACAAAATCCAGTATGCAACAATGATTAGAGTACTGGAATGGGATTTGAGAGATTAAGGCTAAAATTCCCATTGAATCATCAACACTAATTGAGTGAGCATGGGATAGCCACTCTCTCAACCCATTCTGAGAGTTGTTATGAGAGAATAAAGTGGGGAGGAGGAGAGCCGTGTACTCGTGTACTCCACTGTGAGTTCATTTTAGAAAATGTGAGAGATTAATGTAACCATTTTTTTTTAAAAAAAGAAATCCTTAACAATGGTCCACAGAAACCATTGATGTTTCAAAATTTATTTGTGCCATAAATAGAATTTAGTGACCTGTGAGACTGCTGTGTTGTCATTTTGTGAATTTTCAGCAGCTATTTTCTGTTAACAGCACCAGCAGCCAAATGGTATTTTTAAACTATGTATTATGAGAGTAATCCCCATCACTCCAGTTACCATAGGGGCTTACAGTTCAAAATGTAACATCCTCAGCTATAAAACTTAATACTCTTGTCATACTTAAATAGCCATTATCTCCTGCTTGAGTTCTGTTCCAAAATAGATACTGTACAGCTTGTACTATGTATAACCTGTATCATCTCAGCACTATTAAAGAGACTTCTATGATGTTTTTAATGATATGGTATAACTGATTATCATATTTAATTCACAATAATGGTTTATTTCATGAATATTAATGTGACTCTGTTTAATTTTCTGTAGCTGACCCCTGAATTTAATGCATTCAGACTACAGTATTAGGCACTGGTACTGTGACACTGTTATTTCTAGTTCTAATTGTCTAAAATTTAAAATACTCAAAAATATGTTATCCAGTTTTATAAAGCCATTGATGGGGGTTTCATCCTTTCTGAAAGTGTCTCACAGCAACCAATTATTTTTGAATAAATTGCTGCAACTAAACGAAGAATTACAGGAACCCTTAAAATAGCTTTAAAATGATAAAATACTTCCATGGATCATAGAGTCCTAATTTCTTCTCTCTTCTACACATTAGCACATTACCTTATCTTTATTAATTATTTGTACTTTGGTGGCTCTTAGAAAGACACATTAAGTAAACACCAATTGCTTCTATAAAACATTTCCTTATGTTTTCATATTTTAACTTCAGCTAACCTTTGGACATACACCTCATATTTCCTCCAAACCAAAGATAAAGATGAACAAAGATTCCAGTCTATTCTTGCTGCCTAGAAATAAATGGTACTAACAAAAACACACTCTTTTCTGATATTCAACTATACATTTAAAATACACTCTCTCATCTTAAATGGTTTAAGGCAGGTTATTTGAAAGACAATATTCTCTCAGATGAGCTTATCTGGTGATCATTGAAATCTGAGACTCAGTGGATATGAGGGTTGCTTTTTCAATGTTCAGGTGGTTGAGTTCCCTCTCCTTAGGAGGTCCAGTTATCATCCTGATTGCCACCCAAATAGTGTGTGTGTGTGTGTGTGTGTGTGGTGTGTGGTGTGTGCCTTCAGGTCATTTCTAAAAGCAAATCTACTATAGGGTTTTCTTGGCAAAATTTCTTTGGATAAGCCACCCTCTGAGGCTGAGAGAGTGTGACTTACCTGAGGTCACCCAATTAATTTCCATGGCCAAAAGGGGATTCAAATCTCTCCAATTTCATAGCCCAATGTTCAAACTACTACACTTTGTTGGGATATGTATATGTGAAAGAGTCAGCAAGACAGCTCTCAGTCATAGGGAAAGGCAATGGCAAACCCCTCTGAACAAATCATTCCAATAAAACCCATTTGGGTCAGAAATTATTTGAAGGCACACAACAACATACATACACACATGTGCATGCACACACTCACACACACCATTGCAAAGATATATACATACATATGTTTTTATTACATTATTTTTTATTAGAGTTCAGTTATTCCACCCCTGCTTCAATTAATATTTTCTATATAGTTCTAAACACTGTATTTTTATTGCCATGCTTGTTGTTTTTACCTTGAAGATCCATGATTTTATTAGACTGGATAGTACCTCCACCAATGCAAATCACAATTATTTTAGACCACTGTTGTATTTGTAGTTTCTCTGGCCAATTTATCACCTGGTGGCCAACCTTCTGGTTTAGTGGTACATCTCTGTGTGTGTGTTTTCCCCCCTAAAAGGTAGGGCATTCATCTTTTTAAAAATAAAATAAAATAAAAATGAGTATAAGAGATGAGTCAAATGTTACTATCTTTATACATTCTAGGGAATTTAAGATTGGCAAAACTGCAGCAAAATGTAAACAGTACTCAGTTGTCAATTCCATTTTTTAAAACTTTTTAAAAGTTATTTCAGTATAACAATAGCAACAATTGGAGTTTTATAAAATGGTAGCCACATGTGAGGAATGTGGCCATGGCTTGCCATACAGATTCTATCTTCCAACATGCTTTGTCTCACTTTCCATTCTTTTCTTCTGTACACTGGCTCATTTGAGTCGTTACCTCAGGATGAATTTGTTTCATTTTTTAATGACAGTTGTGCTTTTTGAAGCATAAATTCAGTCTGTGCTTTTTTTTCTTTAGTTTGTGATTTTCAAAAATGCTGCACACAATTATACATTTTTGTGCTCAGTTTTCCCAAATACATTTATTTTTGCAAGCACTCCTCCTTTTTATATGCAGATGCATTTACACATTTTGTGTAATGTGTGTATTTTTAATCTAAGAAATGCATTACAGAAATTAAAGTAGTACAAACAAATGATAATTGTGTTCGGATTCCTATATTAGTTCAAGAAGCATGAATTAAGTTGATTTATGTTACACTTGAGCCAAACAAATTATACCCCTATCTCCACATCTCTCTCCTCTGTTTCATTCCCAGTTGAATTGGGGAGAATGGCTTTCAAACTAATAAACTTTCAGCTGTACACTTTCAGTTCCTACAAAAATGCTTTACTAAGTGAAGATCAAGTGCAGATTTTGGACCATGATATGGGCAAGGGCTCTTGGTGTGAATCAACAATGAAGCTATTTAGAGTTCACATTGAGGCTAGTCTTCCATCAAATTTAAAAAAAAATAGAAAATAAAGACGCTTCTCCTTTTTGATAGAAAGTCAATTTCTTCAGTGCACCCAGTAGCATTAAAAAACGCAATAAAAGACATCTGTGAAAGAATGTTAGGACATTTTGGAGAACATGTAAACTGCATGAAGTTCAGGTGAATTGATTGATAGACATCAGTCTATCTCTCCATATATGGGTAGTTGACTGATGTTGTTTTTTCATGTGCCAGTCTAGACTCTCTCTGTCACATGAATGGAAATATTTCTGACGTGTCACAAAGATTAATGAATACAGATAAATATAGATATTTATACCCACTGATGTTACCCTATGCTCCACATTCCTAACAATGTAAAATAAATTAGCTATATGAAGAAAGTAATATGTTTTGTTTGCCAATGCTGTTCTTTTAAAACCAAACCCATTTCCTCTTCAATTTCCTTGAATTTATTTAAACAAAGCACATAATATTGGGACCTTGGTGAATTGGAAAAAACACAAATTATTTGGGATATTTGCTATGTAACACATAGAAGCATAGAATGCATAAGATTCCCCCATGGAACATCTGTGGGTCCTATGATCTTGGAATAATCCCAGCTCCTGTTTTTAAAAACAAAGGGGGAAAGGTTAAAACTATTTTCCTGTTTAGAAGAAAACTAAAAATGAAGGGAAGGATATAAATAAATTTTGAACAACAAAAAGCCATAATGCCATATCCATTTTAATATACATTTTCAGCACATGTGTGCTGCCACCTTCGTGACAAGGCAAGACTAGACAGCCTGAGGATGAGGCAACTGCCATTCCTATGATGACAGGGCTACTGTGCTATTTGAACATAAAATGTGCAGTTGGGAAAAATTTTAAGTTGGAAACCAGTGCAGCTGGAAAAATAGAAAAACCAAACATATATTATGCATGGTAAATAGGACATTGAAGTGGGAATGTAAAACAACATGAATACTCATGAAACTTTGAGAAGCTTTGAATGTATTCAGTGAATATTGTGAATCTAGGAGAATATGGTGTTTGAATTATACCAATTCTGGCAGCAACGCAATGAGACAGCAGGAATAGATAGGTAACTTGGGTGAATCATCAATTTATAGTTCATGAGAATGAATCATAAAATATAGTACATTAAAATAAATCAGCAATGCATAGTACAGCAATGGTTAGCTGCACAGCCTCCCTTGACAACAGATTTTTTAAAATCAGATTCATTTATATTCAGCAATGTACAGTACAGAAGAAAGTGTTTTCTGTGGGAAAAGGTATAAGCAAAGAATAGAGAATTATTTGTTTCTGGCTTCTTTCTGGCTTCTTTCTCCAGAGGCTGCCTGATTATGCATTTGTCCATTTTTACAATCTATTTTTAAATAATCTGCATCCACAGGAGGGATATGTAGCTAACTAGTCAACAGTTTCACCATCCACAGTATCAAGCCAAATTCCACTGCCTTGAGATCTAGCTGTGACAGGGCCATGAGTTTGTGAGGTGGGTGGGTGGGGGGACTTATCTCTAACATTGATCAGAAATAAACTCCTCCTCCTCCTCCTCCTCCTCCTCCTCCCTGTCAACATAAGGAAGTAAATCAAGCTATAGTACAATTTCAGACTTCTGGACTGTCTGCACTGCAGAAATAATCCAGTTTGACACCACTTTCACTGCCATGGCTCACTGCTATGGAATTCTAGGAATTGTAGTTTCATGAAACATTTAGACTTCTCTATCAGAGAGCTCTGCTGCCACAATAAACTACAGTTCCCATAATTCCATAGCATTGAGCCATTGCAATCACAGTGGTGTCAATCTGGATTATTTCTACAGTGCAGATGCAGCCTTTAAGGTGCCACAGGACTTATTTATTTATTTATTTAGAAACAGACTAGTATATTTTTGGGAATATAAAAATTCACTTACTTTGTTCTTACATTCAGGAATGAAGGACTTCAGAAGTTTTTCCCTGCTAGGCAAGAGTTTAAGAGTTTTTGTACACTTGTCATTGATTTTTCACATTTTGTGCAAATGAAATCTGACTTTACAAAATGAACAAGGTTTTTGTGAGGGACAAAAAGTTTTGTGCATATTTTTTTCACAATAATTGCCCTAAATGCAAAAATTATCATAGCAGTTGACCTTTTTCTTGATGGAGATATCTTGCTACAAGTATGGAAAGAAACTGAGTAATGGTTACATTCCTAATAACTATGCCTTCAGAAATTCTCCCACAACCTGCCTTTAAGATTTAAAAATAAAAATAAAAATCAGGGAACTTGCAGACAATGCATGACCATAAAATTAGGTCTTTGGTGTAAAACAAAAAGATCAGATGCATGTGGGAAAGTTTGAAAGAGCCACTCTCTAACACTGAAGTGGTGCCACTTCCATTATAACAGACCAAAGGTGGAGGGGAAACAGTGGGGGAGAATGAAACAAAGCAAAACATGTTGATCTTGGAAGCTTTTAAAAAGTAAAACGGATTGATATTTGTGATGAAGGCTAATGTGAATTTAAAGCAGCATGGGGCTCTTTCTGAATTAGCACTCAGAAGCCTGCAAACAGACAGGATAGTCAGGTCTTCTGTCCATATACTGTGACCTGCTGAACTAAAGCTGACAGCTAGTCAGTTACAAGCATCCAATTGTGCCTGTGTTTCAAATATTGATAGGTTGAGGCTTAAGTGTAGTGACAAGTCACTTTAACTTGGCTGTGCTTTGCCCCATTTTCAGTTGTGAGCTATCAACATAATTCACCCCAAAGACATTTAAAGGGAATGTCTAATGGTTCTTCCGCTCTTTTCCTTTTAGACTGTTTGCTTCTCCCCCCCTCCTCGTGACTGTGCAGACGTCAGGACTGATTATTTTAGTTTGATAATCTGAACAGTGATCTAATGGGGGACAGCTGTGGCATCCGAGTCCCACGGCTATTTACTGTCAATTAGAATGAAATCCCAAACATATTAACTTGCTTCTGTTCTCCACTTGCTCTTCTATATACAGTAGACAATATTTCATATCCTGCTCTCTCTCTCTCTCTAATAAAACTCAGTCCCTCCATCATTCAACAGAATCTGAACATTAAGAACCCCAAAATGTCTTTGAACAAATTAATGACTGAAGAGAATGGGAATTCTTTTACAGTTTTTTTTTTTAAATGGCTCATTATAACAAAAGAAAACTAGAAGAAGCTGGCACCAGAAAAACACGTTGTCAATTCGGGGGCCAAGTGTCACATGTGTGAGAAACAAAGCATCTTTTTCAATAAATAGTCCTCTGAAGTATTTGTTTTCCCAACAAACTGCCAGCTTCCCAGAATGTAAAATGTCACCAAAATGTCTTGCACTGAAAAGGTTACAGTCTCAATTCTGTGTGGGCCATGGTGGGAGGGAGGGAGCCTGCACAAAAATACATTGCACAGACCTCTGAGACTAAAGAGACCTTGCCAGCATCAAGGCAAATATGTCAGCGGGCCACCTACATGATTTTCACATCTCTCTGTCTATCTTTCTATCTGCCTCTCTCAACCTACTCAGAATTTACACACACATGTACACACACACACACACCCCTCCGGTATACCTAGTTATACCCTATGCATACTTCTCAGACTGTTTAGCAGAACAGGGTTTCTAAGGTAAGCTGGAAAAGAACAATGAACAGCATGACCAGATGCCCTCCTTCTTCAGAACATGGCCTATATTCCAAACATCTTTCCAGGAGGAATTGCAAAATGTCCTCCATTTTGAGCATGCGTAACAAGCTCTTTGAGTAATATCACAACGTTTGCTGTTCCCCTTCAAGTAATTCACCTACTTAGAAGACTTTTCTTGCTGAAAACAGGATGGATCCTTCTGAAGTACTTTTTCCTTGTAGTAGCAGCATGCCCCCATTTCTCAGAGGGTAAAAGGACAACAAATGCATTAGGCAATGGGCTGCTTGAGGACACAATGCAAATGTTGAAAGGGCTCCCCCCCTTAATTTCAGAACAATAGACAAATGAAAGGAACAATTTAAATATAGAGTCACTCAAGGACTTGTTGCTAGAAAAGTACAGAGTTCTGTAAGCAGCAATAGCAATAGCACTTTACATTTCTATACCACTTCATAGTGAACTCATTTTAGCGACCTAAGGGAGAATGGAATGCTGAGTCAACCTGGAGCCCTATGGTTTCAAACTCACAACATTATGGCTGCAGTACTGGCATTTAACCACTGTGCCACCAGGGCTCTTTATTCCATTATACACAAGCTTTGTGGGTTTTGGAGTATGAAGTTGCTGTGCACACATTACTTTACTTACTGCAAGTATATTAGAAACCCCAAAGACATTATAATGAAGATAAGTTCATCAAGAAAATATGATTGAATGCATAATAAAATACAGTATATTTAATATGGCTGTAAATAAACCATATGAAATGAATTTGTGGTAGTGCTTTTATTTATTTTATTTTCTAATGCCCTACATTTTTCTAGAATGGCCTACATTTTGTGGTGCCATGTCTTCCCTTGTGGTTATGGCATCTGGTCACCCTGACAATGAAAGGAAGTCACACATTACTTACCCTGATATTACCATGCCATGACGGCTAGCCATTGAGATTAACACACAACGAAATCTTAGGGCATCTTAAAGATCAGCAGATTTTATATGGCACACCACTATAGCAGATGCAGACCCAGATGGGCACAGCAACCCCACCCTCCAAATCCCCATAAAGCTTGTGTTTAATGGAAGCACAGACACTGGGCAAGCATCCATCCTTCATGGAAATTGTCCCTGTCAGTTTCCATGGCAGTTCTCTGTTGCTTGGGTGGGGAATGTGCGGGCCTCAAGATGTTACTGGACTGCACTTCCCCTCAGCCCTTGCCAGCATACCTAATGGTGAGGGATTATCGTATTTTCAGTTCAATGACATTGGGAGGGTCTACTTCTGGGGGGTCTACTTCTTTCAGCTCTATCCTGTAACTCAGCAGCAGCTGCGACTACATTACATGTGGCCCAAATGGGAAGCTTACACATATGGGAAATTACACAAATTGCATTTTATTCATGAAAAGGCATATCTTTCCATATGGAATTAAGTTGGCAGTAGTAATTTCTCAGTGTAGACCCTTTTATCCAAAGAGGAACTACAATGAGTCAAGGGGAGTTATGTTAAAGAAAAAAAACTGTTTTATTGTATAGGATTTGTTGTTGTTAGCTGCTTTCATGTTGATCATGGCCCATGGCGACCCTATGGATGAGACATCTCCAGACCCTCCTGTCCTCTACTGTTCTGCCCAGCTCCAGCAAACTCATATTTGTTGTCTCTTTAATAAAGTCCATCCATATAGCATATGGCCTTCCTCTCTTTCTACTTCCCTCCACCATTCCTAATATAATTGTCTTTTTCAACGATTCATGCCTTCTCATGATGTGTCCAAAGTATGACAGTCTAAGGACCTTTACAGACTGCCAATAATAATGCAGCTTGAGTCCACTTTAACTGCCCTAGCTCAGTGCTAGGAAATCATAGGAATTATAGTTTTTTTCTGAGACAATGAGCTTTTTCTGTCAGAGAGTTCTGGTGCCACAAAAAAATACAGTTGCCATGATTTCCTAGCACTGAGCCAGGACATTTAAAGTGGACTCAAGCAGCATTATTTCTGGCAGTCTGTAAAGGCCCTAAGTCTTGTCATCTTGGCTTTTAGGGATATTTCTGGCTTGATCTGCCCTAGGGCCCATTTGTTTGTCCTTTTGGCTGTCCATAAAATCCTCAGCACTCTTCTACAGCAGCACCTCTCAAATGCATTGATTTTCCTCCGATCTTCTTTCTTGACTATCCAGCTCTCCCATCCATACATTGTAATAGGGAATACAATAGTTTGTATGATTCTGACTTTTGTGTATGTCTTTGCATTTTAGGATCTCTTCTAGTTTTTTCATAGCCACCCTCCCATTCTTAATCTTCTGATTTCCTGGCTGCAGTTCCCAGTTCTATCAATGTTTGATTCCAGATAAAAGAACTCTTTTACTATTTTTATTTCCTCATTGTCTAGTTTGAATGTGTGTAAGTTCTCTGTGGTCATTATTTCAAAAATATCAAAAATACCAAAAGATTCCAGATACATACAAGCAGAAACACTCTTTTTATTGTCACACAAGTTTCTGCTTTGCTT
>JAIPUX010001232.1:55485342-55496858 GCA_020142125.1 Phrynosoma platyrhinos | reverse complement strand
AAAAAAAAAAAATTAAGGATGTGCCCTCCCAGATATTGAAACAAAGAAAGGACTTTGCCTTGGTTCAATTTTTGAGGGGAAAAGGACTTAGTTATAAATAGGAAAAGATTGAAGGTGTTTCCTTCACATTTAAACAAAAGAGATACATCTTGAATTCAATACCCAAAGTGAAAGAATTGTTGCAAAATTATGAGGAGGAAATCCAAATTGGTAATAGTAGAACCCAAACTCTAGAAGAGGGAACCAAGTTTGTGGGGGGGGGGAGAAAAAAGAAGATCAACACAAAAGTGAATTAAGTGAAGGAGAAGAAGAAAGTGAGAAGTCATTAAATTGGATTAAGAGTAGAAATTGATTAACCTTATTGTAGAATTTTAAGATAGGATTATGGATTGTCAAATATTGTCCTGGAATGTTCACAACGTAAACACAATTCACAAAAGGAGACAATTATTTCATTATTTGTAGAAACAAATACTAGATATAATCTGTTTGCAGGAAACCAAAATGAGACTAAAAAGCTCAAAATTCTTAATAAATCAGAAACTGGAAGAGGTGTTTATTTCAGCCTTGAATGAAAAAAAGAAGGGAGTTGTCTTATATATAAATAAACAATTTCCAACTAAAGAAATATTCAATGACTCAGAAGGTCAATTTATAGCTGTGGAAGTACAGTTTGAGGATAGAAAAATCTTATTAATTGGCATATATGCCCCCCAGGGAAACAAAAGCAAATATTTTAAGGGATCAGAGAGAAAATTATACATTTAAACTTTAAAGCATGTATTATCATGGGGGATTGGAATGGGGTCATAGACCCCACCCTGGACAGAACAACAAAAAACAGAAAGAAAAACAATCAAGGAAAGCTCCCCAAGTCAGTTTATGATTTAATGGAAAAATTATCCCTAGTTGACATCTGGAAACATAAATATGGGGAGGAAAAAGACTATACATTTTTTCTCTGACTGCCATCCAATGTGGTCCAGAATTGATATGTTATTTGTTACAATGACCTTAGCAACAGTCATTTAAAAAAATGGAAATTATTCCAAGGGTATATTCTGATCATTCCCCAAGCCTCCTAAAATAAGATTAAAAATGAAAGAATTTAGTTGAAAATTAAAAGATTTTCTGTTATGAGATTAAAAGGTGATGGAGAAAGTGAAGCCCACTTTAAATATTTCTTTAGGGGGAATATGGGGAATGATAGCAAAATGGATGTAGTATGGGATACAGCTAAGGCAGTAATTAGATGTGTTTTAATCCAACAAAAATAAAATTGATTGCAGATGAAATTGGCAAAAAAGAAAAAGAATTGAAATCTAAATTAGGAAAGACCTTCATAGAGGAAGAAATCAAAGCCCTGAAATGTCAATTACATCAAGAAATTTCCACTAAATTGAAATTTATTAAGCAAAAACACTTCAACCAGGGAAACCTGGGAGGTGGTGAGCATATAGACTTTAAAAAGAAAAGGGGGAAAAAAAGAATAATATTAGGTATCAGCAATAGAAGAGTATATTATACATGTCAAAAGGACATCAAAAATAACTTCTTTAAATACTACTCCAAATTATGTCGGGGGGGAAAGGGGGGGATCAGAAAATATATAGAACAAAGTAATCTACTGGCCTTATCAGATCAACAGAGATTAAAATTAAATAAACCCATTTCAATAATGGAAATAAAATAGGCCATTTCTAGATTAAAGACCAATAAAGCATCAGGTCCTGATGAATTTGCAGGTCAATTCTATAAAACATTTGAAAATGAACTTCTCCCACTCCACGCAACAATAAAGAAATTAGCTGGGTAGAACACCAAAATCATGGGGAAATGCTTTAATTACACTTATTCCTAAAGAATGAAAGGACAAATCAGATGTAAAAAACAACAGACCAACATCCTTACTAAATGAAGATTACAAAATCTATGTAGGAATTATATCAAAAAGACTTTTAAAAAAACTTTAGGGGAATGGATCCAGGAAGATCAGACCAGCTTCATATTGAATAGATATCTTCAAGAAAGCATAAAGACAGAACTCAACATTTTAAAATTTTACAAAAAACATAATCAGAGAAAGCTAGGGATGATCTTCCTGGATGCAGAAAAAGCATTTAATAATGTGAATTGGGAGTTTATGAAAAGAATCATATGAGAAATTAACATAGGAGATAAAATATGGATTTAGATTGATTCAATTTACAAAGAGCAGGAGACACAATTACTGGTAAATGGAAAAAAAACAAGCCTTTTAAAATTAAAAAAGGGATGAGACAAGGCTGTCCCCTATCTCCTTTACTATTCTTAATGTTGATAGAGATCTTGGCAAAGCTACCTCTAATAAAGCTACCTCTAATAAAGAATTCTTAAACCATTATGTGAGATGATCCCTCTTGAAAATATGGTTAAAATATAGAGAGTGATTCTCTTCTAAGACTCCAATCTGGACTTCACTGCATGAAGCATTCCATAAAAGAGATACTTTATATAAAGACAATTGGCTTATGTATAGAAAGATTTTGACTAAATCAGGAAATTCATATCATATGAAGTCCAGAGAAGACTTAGAACAAGAAAATATTACCTGTCATGGGTTTTTGCACCACCAGTTAACAGAAGGATTCAAAAAAGTATCAAATTAAGAGGAATTCAATAACAAAAGCAAGAGATAGATAAATTTTGGAAGCAGGAAACAAACAATATCAATATTCTTTAAATTACTGTTATGATGGGAACTAGAACAAGTAGTAGTAAAAGAGACTATGGTAAGATGAGCAAAAAAGAAAAAAAAGAAAATAGGCTATCCCATACAATTGGACCAATGGTCCAAAACGTGATCCAAGAATATAAAAATTACTATTTGTAATGATCTGGGGGGAAAATTGTACAAAATGTTCTACAGATAGCACCTGACCCCTGCAAAATTAGCGAACAAGAATAACTGTTGAATTACTCTTGGAAACGTGGGAGTAACAATGCCACTTTCTATCAGATGTGGTGGCAATGCCCCAAAACAAAAGAATTCTGGAAAATAACCACTTAAAGACAACAGAAAATTTAAAAATCCATCTCAAATGTCTTCCACACCTATATTTGTTAAATATGCTGGACTCCCTGGAAAAAGAAATGGTCACAGCAGCCAGGATAATATATGAAAGAAAGTGGAAAACAAAAAATATTCCTACAACACAATAATGGTTATTAAAACTAACAGAAATGGCTGAGATGGATAAGATTTCAACTCTGCTCAAGGGTATGACTATAGACAGATATAAAAATAAATGGAAATGTATGTTACACTTTTGGGAAAAAGAGTGCTGGAGTTTAGCAATAATAAGTCTTGGTGATCTGAATTAGTACATAAATATAAAAACCTTTGTAAGGTAAGTTAAAATTAGGCGGTAGAGATGAATAATAAATGGTAGAATAGAGGTTGACTATAATAATAAAAGGTATAAAAAAGAAGAAGTTGATATAGAATCTAACTGATATTTAACCTTCTGAGCAGTGCATAGATTAATAAATAATACAAATAAATAAGGTATTAATAGATGTATTCTTAGAAATAAGAGAGCAAATAAGTTGGAAGAACTAACCTAGAAATGACTTGAGTAGGAAATTGTTCTTAGATAATGTGTAATGTGTTGTCTTGTATTTTTATATTGTGCTGTATTGAATTATATGCTCATTTTTTGTTGCTTTGTTATCTTTCTTTCTTTCTTTCTTTTTTTTAGCTGGAGAGATTAGCCAGATTTTTTTCTTTGCTTTTTCCTTTATGTTACATAGTGAATACAATTACATATTTGAAATGTCCAAATAAGGGGGAGAGAAACTAATGATGAAAACTCTGTATGGGAAATGCTATAGAAAAAAAGGTTTAAGCATGTTGGTTGATGGTACATGTAAGTAGATATGTGAGTTGAAGGGAGGAGTATGTGGACAATTATGGTAATAAGAAGATGAAAGAGAGAGAGAGAAATGATTCAAAAGAAAACAGCTAGGTAGTAAAGAAAGAAGAAAAGAAATGAAACATGGAAATAAGGACTCTGCTAGCAGATGATGAAGGAAAGAAAGACGTATACCATACAGAGGATAATATATATAAAAGAATAAATGTTATAAAATAGGATGATGAACTAAGGACAATCAACCTACCAGAAACTAAAGGGAAAGCTCTGTTTTCAAGTTTTTCTTTATAGTTTTTCTTTATGTTTTTCCTTTGGATCTATATGATTTTTCAAAACATTTCAACATCAATTGCTACTTCAAAGCTTTCAAAGGGAGCCAAGTCACCCTCCTTTGTCCCAAAGGAAAGACATTCTGGGGTGATGGGGATTTGAAGCCTTCAAAAACAGTCTTTGGATCCACATCTCATTCCATTCCCCCCCTCAGGCACATCTTACCTACCATTCCATTAAGAGAAACTAGGGGGCCAATTCACACTATGCAATTATAGCATATAATTTTATCTTTATCTAGCATGATTCAGTCCTAAGAGGTCCTGGGATTTTGAGTTGAGGCAAGTGATTTCAAATTCTCTTGACAGGAAGCTTAGGTGCCTCCACAAACTATAGTTCCTAGGATTCCATAGAATTTTGCAAGACAGTTAAAGTGAAATATAGTACGATATCAATGTAGTGTGAATGGCCCCCAAGTGTGCAGATAATAATCAGTAATAATAATAATAATAATAATAATAATAATAATAATAATAACAACAACAATAGAATTTATTTATATCCCTCCTCTCTGTAAAAACAATCAAGGCAGCTTACAAGATAAAACAAACAATCTCTTCCCCCAGTAGCCCACCCCCCTTAAAATGCAATTAAACAAACAAAATATAAAAATATAATTAAAATTACAAATAATGAATAATTTAAAATGGCTAAACGAAAATCAGGGACAGGCTTAACTGTTTTCAGTGGTCGGTTACCTACTCAGGAAAAGCCTGCTGGAATAGATCTGTCTTAACAGCTTTTTTAAAGCTGTGTATGTTGATCAAATGATGGATCTCATCCGGCAGGCCATTCCAAAGTCTGGAAGTGATAGCTGAAAAGGTCCTCTGGACAGTTGCAGATAATCTAGTTTTTATAGGTTGCGATAAATTCTTCCCAGAGGACCTTAGTGCGTGGGATGGATTACATGGAAGGAGGCGGTCCTGAAGATAGGTTGGACCCAAACCATTTAGGGCTTAAAAGATAGTAACCAACATCTTATACTGTGGCTGGAAACTGATAGGCAGCCAGTGAAGGAGTCTTAGGGTCGGTATTATATAGTCTCTTCTGGTTTTACCTGAGACCAGCTTGGCTGCCATATTCTGTACCAATTGAAGTTTCTGAACTAGGCACAAGGGTAGCCCCATGTAGAGTGCATTTCAGAAATCGAGACGAGAAGTTACCAGCACATGTACCATGGTTTCGAGGTCCCTAACCTCCAGGAAAGGGTGCAGTTGGTATATCAGCCGAAGCTGATAGCAGGCGCTCCTGACCACCACATTCACCTGATTTGTCATCTGAAGCAATGGATCTAGGAACACCCCTAGACTGCAAACACAGTCCTTTGACTGGACTGGACTGGAAATTATGCCCCAATACCTGGGTTCCGGGTTGTTACCAATAGTACAGATACCATTATTGCATCTGTATGCATACTGTGAAAAAAAAATGATCTGGATATTGCTTAGTAGTTCCCACTATGGTAGGCCTATTGAAACAATTCTCAAATGGCAAGTCAAAACATAGGTTAATCAATTGATTTCATGGATCAACTGCAGCACAGAAATAACAATAAGTCTGGGGTCCTATTGGGGTCATAGAGGCTCTTAAAGTCAGAAAGGCAAGGTAGACATTTTCCCCTTGTCAACTGGCACCTTACTTCAGCATATTTCTGTCTCATTTTTTCATTGCCATAATTTATCCTGTTTCCTCCAAACCAATGAGCTTATAATATTAGATAAGGATAAATATCTCAGCATGCATATAAAAAAATAGGAAGCGGAAGAACTGAGAATGCATTTATTTGACCCATGTCAAGATGTACAATGTGAGAATTAAGCAGATATGAGAACTTTACAACAGTAATAGTGATCCTTTTCTAAAGTAGGATGTTTTGAGATAAGCAAATACTTGTTCCCTTTTTCTTTCTTTTCCCTCCAGCCTTTGAATTGCTTCCCACAAGGTATGAAATGAAGAAATAAAAAGATCTATTGCTTGTAACAGACTTGGTAGACAACAGTAGTTATTGTTCTCAAGCACTCAAAACAACATAATGTGAGCAGTTTATATTCACAATAGTGCCATTATTTACACTTCTTGAATGTTAAAGATTTTTTTATTTTATGTTCTTTGGCAAAGGGAGAGTTGGAGAGAAAAGAAAGTTTATCTGATATAGATTTCAATTGGAAATCAGAGAACTATTTTAAATTGATATATTATGCCATTGTGTCAATGCATCTGTCAGCGCGGTAGTATTATAAGATTGTGATGTAAAGAAAAAAGAGGGCTTTCACAGTTCAGCTTATTTTGGATACCCTGCATATGAAGTCGGGTCTACATGTAAAGTGGAATGAGATGGAAGAATTAGAATACAAAGAATGGACCACATTTTTCTGTGTTTTACCATGTGAAAATGTCTCTGAAAGCATAAAAATAGCAGCAATTCACAGCTCAAATGTTTCTCTCTGATACATTAGTATTTTCCAGTTCCAGGGAGAATTAAATAAACAGTTGCAATAAAAATCTCTCTCTCTCTCTCTCTCTCTCTCTCTCTGTGTGTGTGTGTGTGTATAACAGAGAGAGGAGGGAATGAGAGAGAAAAAACATAAGAACAAAAGACACTTAATTAAAATCCTAGAATCATAGAGCTGGAAGATACCACAAAGGCCATCCAGACAATCCTCCTGCCATGTAGGAACACACAATCAAAGCATTCCTGACAGATGGCCATCTAGCCTCCAAAGAAAGAGACCCGACCACACTCTGAGGCAGCATATCTCACTATCAAATAGCTCCTACTGTCCACCTCAGTCCATTAATTCATCTAATCCAAATGAGGTCCCCCAGATGTTATTTGTCCTAAACACCTATCTTCCCTGACCCTTTTCCATGCTGGTGAGAACTGATTGACATCAAGAATCCTGCAATTCCTGGGAGGCCATAGAATCCTCAACTACTCTGACTAGGGTAAGTGTGGTCTTCCATGTGCTGTTGGACTTCAGCTCCTATCAGTTAAAACCAGCTTGAGTAACAGGCTTGGTGTGTGCTGGAGTTCAATAGCATCTGGAGGGCCACCTGCCCCTCTTCCCACTCCAGCATTTCAAGCAGGAGACTTTCCCACCATTTGCCACCTGTCCCTTGGCATGCCAGGGATGGGACCTGGAATTACCTGTATGCAAAGTGTGTGCTCTAGTATTAAGTTACATACCTTCACAGTGATTAGTCCCTTATTCCTTGAGGGCACCTAACTGGATTTCCTGTACCCAAAGCCAGAATAATAATATTCAGTTGAGAAGACAGAGGTCTATTCAAAAGACAGCCCACCTCCACCTGCTGTCTGAAGTGATGCAGCCTGTTCTCCCATACAGTCCATTAAAGCTGAGCTGAGGTGAGAGAGGAATTTAAGAGAGATCTTTACATCTTTGGGGAAGAGTTAGAAGGAGAGGAGAAACATTTAATTGGTAAGTTGAGGATGGGTCATATGATTTGGTGGCAACTGGTTATGGGAATGTTGCAATCTGCAGAATGAAGGAGGAGAAGGTCCTGATGTTAGTGTATCATGTAGGCTGTTATTTTAATTTATGTCTCAAGAATTGATTAGGGATGCATTTGTTTTATTGTTCACTCTTTTTAAAAACACACATATACCACTACAGCAGAAGTCCCCAGGAAGCCTAGGCAGGAAATTCCTATGCCATGCTTAGGTTCTTCCTTGGGTATCAAATAATATATAGAAAACAAATATAGAAATAGAATATCTTGGCAGGCAAGTCTCCTCACTTCATTTTTCAAAGTAGGCTCTTTCATAAGGCACATTCTTCCTCAAATGGCACCCAACTAGAAGGAAAGATCTAAATAATTGACATACATCCACAGGCATGGTTCTAATCATTAACCATACCACAGCCCTTGCCATACCACAGGCTTTGACTCAGAGTCAGGAAGAGTGAAGATTGGAGAAAGAAACATTAACAACCGAAGATATGCAGATGACTCCATACTACTAGCAGAAAACAATAACGACATAGAAGAATTGCTAAAAAAAAAAAAAACCTTCTTAATCTTGTAGTATGTTCTTTTTCTTGACACAGAGCACTCCAGCCCTTGGTTTGAACTTCCCTTTGATTTCCTGGATTTTATTGCTCCAAGATAGTGACAAGTAATTTCAGCAATTTTCTGTTCAGACAGACAACTCTAGAAAGACACATGACCTTCCTCCCCATCCCTCCAACCACAGAACATTAATAATACGTGAATACCATGTATAGTTTAGCTACAAGGCATGATTAATTATGACCACAATTTGATGGATTTTAGTAAGATCAGAATTTGGGAAAGTTACTTTTGTCAATGCTGGGAGCAGTAGCAGGGTTTCTTAGTGCCTGTAGTATGTAATAAGTAACAACAAATGTGTAACATTACATAATGTAGATTCCAGTCAGTGTTTTTTGTTTTTTATTTGTTTGTGTGTGTGTTTTTGTTTTGTTTTGTTTTTGTTTTTTTGGACAACCCAGGGGGGTTGCCCAGAAAACACTGTATTTTGAATACAATACAATGGGGAGTTAATGGGTTGACACACACACAATAAACAAAAAACAAAGACACTTTTTAGTGGCATGAGAAATACCTTCTCTCACTGAGATTGAAAAATTGCGAATAATCTTTTAATCTCTAAGAGCAGGTGAAAGGAAGCAGAGAAAAGGAGAAATTAGCCAGGGTCACAAAAACATGGCTTGAGTGATGACCTCAACATGTGGACAGGTATATATTGGCATAATCTATAAATACAATATGAATAAGACGTGCTTCACACATTCCTAGTTTGTTTAGATGTATGCTAGAATATGTCAAGTGTGCATCAATAACATATATTAATACAACAAATATCTGCAAGCACATATTTAATACAGGAACATTAATGAAGGAGCCAGAATTGGTAGTTGCTGCAACTAATGTTTTCCATGGCAAACCTGAGCTTTTCCCAATACACAAAATATCATGCAAAAGAGAACATATCTTTCTCTAGCTATGGGAAATAGCTTAAAATGCTAATATGGAGTTCCAAGGGAACTCCTCTACAATTAATGAAGAAGTGACAAAAGTCTTGAGTAAGACCTGTAATTGTCACAGAATCTAGAAATCTCTGGAAAAACTTGACAAAATCTCATGTGTGACTATAATCTAGTTCTTCCATTATGGGCCTCTGCAGACCGGCCCAAAGGGCCAGCCTGGAGGCAGAGATGGGGTGAGGCAGCCACACGTCAGTCACCCCAACCCCATGCTGACGCTGTCCTGATGCCGCATGTCATTACACACAACAGGTGGTGTCAGGATGCCCTTCCAGCACAGCATTTTGATGCTCTGCACCAGAAAGGGCAAAGAACAGCTGCACACCGACTTTTAGGGCAGCCTTTTGCTGTCCATGAAAGGAGCAGCATGTTGCCACTCTTTCAGGGATAGCAAAAGGGAGGATTAGGGCTGTGGCATGCAGTTGGTGCAGCCCCGATTCATGGCTAGCAGGGGCAGGCCAGAGCCGCCCGTCTGCATAGCCCCTATGTAACTTAGAGGACACTTTAACTGTCCTGGCTCAGTACTAGGGAATCATGGTAATTGTACTTTTTTCTGGGACATTGAGCCTTCTCTGTCAGAGAGCTCTGGTGCCACAATAAACTACAGTTCCCATGATTCCTTAGCACTGAGCCAGGACAGTTAAAGTGGCCTGAAACAGCATTATATTATTATTATTATTATTATTATTATTATTATTATTATTATTATTAATACCCCGCCCCATGTCAACCAATCGGGGTGGCTTACAACAATTAAAATTCCATACAGTATGATTCATCCTAAAATACAATCTAAAAATCCCCAGAACCCAGCCACCCCTAAAAAAGTATTAAATCATGTATCCATTAAAACATGTGAAAATAACATCACAAAAGAAAAATAAATAAAACAAGCAAGAGTACAAAACAAGCAGGGCAGTAACGAGAGCCAAAAAAGGAGAGATAACTAAAACAACTCCTGAGGCCCGGAAAATCTAGTCAGGAAAGGCCTGCTGGAAGAGATCCATCTTCACAGCCATTTTAAAGCTGCTTAAGGTTGTTATTTGGCGGATCTCATCTGGCAGGCCATTCCATAGTCTGGGAGTGGTTACAGAAAAGGCCCTCTGGGAGGTTGCAGACAGCCTAGTTCTCATTGGCTGTAGCAAATTCCTCCCAGAGGACCAGGATGTTGAAGTCGCCCAGAACTAGAAATCTGGGCGACTCCAGTAGCAACTCTGAGACCAGCTGTGTCAGCTCCGTTAGAGAGTCTGCTAGACAATGAGGTGGTCGGCATACTAGCAGAATCCCCAAACTATCCTTGGTCCTCAGGCTCAGGCATATGCACTCAAAGTGGACTGTGTTCTGGAGAGGTATCCTGGTCAAGATAAGGTTATTCTTATGATCGACCCAAGAGGAAGGAACGGAACCACTGCAAAGCAGTGCCTCCAGTTCCCAGTTCTCTCAGACGATCCAAGAGGATGGCATGATCTATGGTGTCAAAGGCCGCTGAGAGATCCAAGAGCACCAGCAGGGTCACACTACCCCTGTCGATACTCAGGGGAGGTCATCGGTCAGAGCAACCATTGCAGTCTCAACTCCATATCCTGTCCTGAAGCCGGTTTGAAATGGGTCAAGATAATCGGTTTCATCCAAGATTGCTTGAAGTTGGGAAGCAACTGCCCTCTCGATCACCTTGCTCAAAAAAGGGAGCAAGGAGACTGGTCTATAGTTGTTTCTATCCAGGGGATCGAGGGAAGGCTTTTTCAGGAGTGGCCTAACCACTGCCTCCTTTAAACAAGATGGTATCTTGCCTTCCCTGAATGATGCGTTGATTGTGTCCCGGAGGAACACCTTCAATGCATCCCCCCCTGGATGACCAGCCAAGATGGACAAGGATCGAGGGGGCAAGTTGTCTTCCTCACCATTCCAAGCAGCTTGTCCACGTCATCGGTACTCAAAGATTGTAATTGATCCAGTAAAATGCCATCACCGAAGTTCATGGAAGCCTCGTCTACGGATTCTGCCAAAACAATGGCATCCTAGTCGGCTCTTATCCAAAAGATTTTATCTGCAAAGTGAATATTAAAAGCCTCGCAGCAGGCTGTCGTCGGGTTAAGTAGGGGGTTTGGCGCTGGAGAGACCTTTGTCAACTCCCCCACCACCCTAAACAGCTCTGCCGGCCAGGACTCTGCAGGCACAATGCGTGCAGAACAGAAAGATTTTCGTGCTGCATGCAAAGCCTCCC
>JAIPUX010001232.1:55460189-55478706 GCA_020142125.1 Phrynosoma platyrhinos | reverse complement strand
ACAACTGTCCCCGAGCAGCACCCTCTGGGACCTGCTCAAAAGGAAGGAATGGAACCACTGCAATTCAGATGCTATGATCTATAGTATCAAAAGCTTCTGAGAAGTCTAAAAGCACCAACAGGGTCGCACTAACCCTGTCAATGCCGAGACGCATCATCAGTCAAGGCAACCATGGCCATCTCAATTCCAAAACCTGTCCTAAAGCCAGTTTGAAATGGGTTTAGATAATTGGTTTCATCCAAGACCACTTGGAGTTGAAGAGCAACCACCCTCTCGATCACTTTGCTCAAAAAGGGTAAAATGGCCTATAGTTGTTCATATCCAGGGGGTCCAGGGAAGGTTTTTTCAGAAGCAGCCTAACTGCTGCTTCCTTTAAACAAGATGGAACAAGACCTTCCCTGCTTTTCCCTGTTCTTTTCCCCCTGTTCTGTTCACAGAAACTGGCTGGGGGTGGGGGTATATCATTTCCCAAGTCCACACTTTGCATGATGCTTTTGCTTTATTTTTGTTCTACAATTCTTCAATAAGCTGTGGTGTGCATTGCTCTCTGCAGCAGGTGGAACAAGGAAATGGTTCTCATTACTTACACTTTGCTACCTTGCTATGCCAGTTCCCCCTGACCAATCAATAAAGATAGCTCTGGCCTTTAAAAGAATTATCAATAACTGCTTTCTCTTTCCTCCCCAACCTGATTTGCAGGGATAATCACTTCCAAGAATTTTTACTTCAAGCTCAGCTTTAAGGCTCCTCATGCTTTTATGAGCTTCATGAACGTGGTGCCGTTTTATTACTTTCTGCAGAATCTTCTCTTCTCTCCTTCTCAACGCTAGCTCGGCTTCCATTCAGGTTATACTTCAGAGTTGTTCTATAATTCACTCTCATCAAGTTGTGGAAAATTTGTCTTTCATTTATGTCCTATTGGTTGGCTGAACAATGAAGAACAGATTGATAACCCTACACTTTTCTTATGGGCCTTTTTGTAGTCTGTACATTTTTATAGCAATCTCCGCTATAATATTATTGGCACATTTGGTAATGTAATAACAAATTTCTTTATTAAGCATTTTAGCCTTCTTAGAATTTCACACTAGGAATAAAAAAAGTTATAAATGGTATCTTCTTACAAAATGTATGTTTTCCCCATCCAACCCAGCAAGTAACTTATACTGAACTATACTTCCCCGCAGACAACCTGCTTTTAAGAATCTAGGTCACTGATGAACAGCTGCAAAATAGCAGGATAAGCTTGCAGTAAAGAATAGCTCTGGGTCTGTTATTAGGCTGAGGCTGCATCCGCACTGCAGAAATAATCCAGTTTGACACCACTTTAACTACCATGGCTCCATGCTATGGAATTCTGGGAACTGCAGGTTTGTGATATATTTAGCTTTCTCTAAGAAGATTATTGCATTATTTTATAAACTGGCTTACTTGAACTGGCTTAAAGTTAGAAGCGGGTGGCATCCTGATAGTATCAGATGCATTTCGATGCTGAAATCACCACCTGGCTTCAGCCTGGCTCCATCACTGTTCGGAGGGGTGCTCCTGTGGCTATTTTTCAATCCAGAAAACTCCCAGCTTCAAAAAGAGGCATGAGGAACAACAATAAACTGCAAATCCCAGAATTCCATAGCATTGAGCCATGGCAGTTATAGTAATATCAAACTGGATTATGTATGCAGTACAGATACTCCTCTAGTGAAGCAGCTACTCTAGGCACTTGATACTAGGGACAGTACCTCCCTCTGCCATTCCTCTTGAACTCTTGGCCAGTTCTCTCTTGGATGACAGAACTGTGTGCTATATCCTTTGTCCCTTAAAAAGCTGAGAGCCCTTGGGATGGTGGAAGATGCTAAGGTAAGATTCAGATGTGATCCTTGTAGTCTACTGTGTGAAAAATAGGGGGATTTACCTTCTTGTCCTTTACCCCAGGCTGTAAACTGCCTTGGGATGATCCTGGATAAGCAGGAGTTCACCCCTTTCACCAACCACACTTTTATCCTGCAACCTTCCCCCCCTCCCCCCGCACATTCTCAACCACTAACAGATATTACATGATGTTTCTCAGAGAACAAGAGACAAAATAAATTGCCTATTTCTAATGGGGGAAAAGTTGTATAAATAAAATATAATAAAGAACAATACATCAATAACATGTAAGATAACTTTTTTTTCTTTCAGAGGGTCACTTTTCTATGTCATCAGTAGATGTTGTTTTCCTCTTGCACTAAAACTCTTTTTTTTCTGTGTAAGGTTGCTTATCACAGATTGCTGAAAAGAAATGCTTTTGTTGGTGTGTGTGTGTTTTTAAATCAGATGCAATATTTTCAAAGATTCTGTTATACTTTATGCAATGCTGAAAATCTAGCTCTCTAAATTATTAAGTTAAGAATCATTGCATTCATTTCTAATTAATATAAAGACTTGTAGCAAGGTGTAGTAAATCAACCTCCTCCTTCCAAGTAGCTATCTACCCAGTCTCCCATACCTGCTGTTTGTCAGCAATGACAAGTGTGTTGGGTTCTGTCAGCCATACCCTCCAGATAAATATTTTACAAATGAAGGCTCAAGATCTCACCCAGGAGATGGCAAACAGCAGGGCTGAAGACCGGTGCTTCAGGATCTAGGCTTATAAAAGAACATCCCCTTACAGACAATGGAAGATGATGGTGTAGGTGAAAATGGGGCAAGAGCAGGCATTCCCTTACCCAAAGGAATCAATCTCTGCCTTGTTCAAGTTGCCAGGATTAACCATTGTTGGAGCCCCAGTACTTAATCATATCAATGCTGGGGCATCACTCCACAGCGTGGAGTCACCAAGGAATTCCCCATTTGTACTGTGGAGGTCTTGTAAGGGTTCTGCTTATCCAAAAGGTTTAAGCTCCCTATGAAACTGCTTGGTGAGGTCAATGCAATTGAGTCTAACCAGAGTTGGCCCAAGACATTTTGCTGCCTAAGATGAAAGGCAAAATAGCCTTGTCTTTCTAGTCCATGTACAAAGTTAACTGGATTGGTAGCTGAACTTAATTAAACATTCAGTACTGCTGAGGAGAGAGCATCCTCCAATATCCCCCAGTCAGCAGTTTAGCTGGAAAAAAAATTTTGAACTGCAACTTGAACTGCAAGGGCCAGATCTGGAGAGTCCATGAAAAAAGCTGAGAAGATGCCATTTCTACCCAGCAGCATCTAAATCTGAAGCTACTGGTTCATTGGCCAGAGGAAAAATAGAAATTAAGATGAAATTATGGCTCTTCTGGAGAGGGTTCTCATGTGGGAAAAGAGAGCAGACAATTGTTTCCTTTAGAAAGATATCTGCAGGGCATGAGTCTACACCTAGAGCTAGAATCTTGATGGCATATGGTTGCACTAAACATAATTATGCAAATAATTTTGCTTCCTTAGAGATTGTATAAGTGTATTTCCTGATGCAGCCAATCATTCAGCAAGCACACATCAGCACCCTTGTTGTCAGGGCTGACTTGATGGGAAGTGAATTATTTGATCATTTTGCAACAGGTGAGGTCAAGGCCTTTATTACCCTATATGGCTCTCTTTAATATCAAAAAATATTACAAAGTTCACCTCCCCATGACCCTACATGTGGAAGCCATGAACCTCAAGCTAGGGATCACATCAGCCAGCTTAGAAGTCACCAGGGGGATGTGACTCACTCACACCTATCAAGGGAGATGAGAAAAGCCTGTCAAGATACAAGATACTAGTTTCTGTGCAGTATTGTTCCTGTCTGGACTCCCATCAAGGAACTCTGTGCAATATTTTTTCTTGTCTATCAGGTCCTGCAGGCTATCTAAAGCTGGAATCTGTCCATTTGCATCCCAATTTTCACTTTGAAAGTCTCCATCCAGAAGGGTTACCTCATACTATTCAGACTATCGGCCATGGAATACCTGGACTTTGCCCCAGGCTGTAAATTCCCTTAAAAAGCCCAACTTTTCTTTGCTCAGTATGCTAGTTTGGCTTGCTGGGAGAAACTCTGCCAGTTTTTCCTTTGCTAGTCCCCTCTGTCACTCATCAACCTGCACTGGCCAGGAGTGACTGAATCCCAGAACCCATCTCCAAATCCCTGAAGAGGAGCAACAGCCTTTAGGTATGGCATTTTCCATTACAAAACCCACTTCTGTTCCACTCGAACACCTTTATTTCAAGGCTTTTTGTGTCAGTGTGTGTGAATTCCATGTATGTGTGTGTGTTCGATTTCTTTAATAAAATATAGTTAATAGAAGAATTTGCCTCTGCATTTCTTTGCCTCCGACCTCCATAAACATAGAGATAGACCCCAAGGCTGATATAACCCAGCCACAATTGAACTAAAATTAATATTCCCCAAAGTTCTTGATTACATCTTTGTACCTGCTGTGCCATCAATGGCACAAACATAAAATTCAATGCAACTATGGTAATGCTATGCTAAAAGTGTATAGAATCTTAGCTGCAGATTATTATATCGTCATCTGTGGTGATAAAGCAAAACAATCCAGACCTGAAGGAATATGCAGAAAGTTTCTTTAAATGTTGTTTTGTCTGGCAATTGTGGTGTATGCTGAGAATAAACAGAATTTCCAAAAATGTTTGTTCTCTAGCAGTGTTGTCACTGTAGAGTGGCTTCTCTTTAGCCATTAGGCTCAGATCGGACTTGAAATTATGCCTCCTTTGATAAAATATGAAAGCTGTGGAATCAGACTGGTCAAGATCCCCTGCACATTCCCCTCTCTGAATGTTACTAAACACTTCACCTGACAAATAATGAAAGTGATTTCAGAGCTTACAAATGGTCAAGGAAACAGGATGTGCCACATAAACACAGAATTCATGTCTAGCATCTGAAGGTGATTTGAAATGAATGCATCATTTCAAGCGTATTCTAGTATATCTCGATTAAAAAGTACTCCAAAAGATCCTGGCATCATTTCATCTCTTATGTTGTTCTAATGGAAAACAGATGGCTGAACATTAAAAGACATTTGCACCCTTATGATGTTTCAGCTAATGGATGAACTGAGCCTGTTCTAGTATCACAGACAGCTATCAACTGGAAGAGAAAACAGATATACTTGATTAGTTCCAACAATATTTTTTTTCTTGAGAGATGCTCACATATGAAAAACAGTAGGTAACATCTTTATTGATGTACAAGCTAGAAGGAAAACTTTTGCTCTATAAGAAACCCAAATAAATGTTCATTCCTCATCATTTAATGTTGCATTTGCTTGTCTGATTTTAGTTTCCACTTGTCAAAATGGTTATTTCTGATGCCAAGTCATGTGTTAAAAATAACTCTGAAGTTGCAGTACACTAATTTTAGAGGGCAATGCATGATTTAAATATAAATACCTGGGACCACCACTGCCCCCTTGGTAAAACAAATAATGAGTAGTAGTTTCTGACACTTTGGGTAAGGCCCTGAATATAGATGTACAATGAATCTGATTGTCTTCCAGGTGCCTAACAGTAATTTCAGTAGAATTTGAACTACTGATTTGCTTGAGTTTTATGTTTCATTTTCTTTTGTGGTTTAAAAGACAAAATGTATGACTCATCCAAAGTTGAATATTTTAATTACTCTTGATTTCAACAGGAATTGCTTACCTCCACTGCATGCCCCATTTCTCCAATTGATGAAAAATTATGTGGACACTATATTGGCTGGAGTGTGCCCTTTGGTGTTGAGTTTTCTTTAGAGAAATTAAAGGCTCCCCCAACACACACACACTTTCATCTCTATGCCAGCTGTTCCGTTGTATGTTTCTTAACTGGAAATGACTTCCCTATGTATCAATGTTATTTTCCATTTCTTTATCTAAGGAGATTATCACATTGCCTTTGCTCCCATGATAGATGCAGGATGTAACTTTAAGAAGGCGGATCTTATCACATTTCCCCATCACCAGAGAGTACACAGCACGTATGCAACCCAGATTTCTGCCGCAATCCCTTTCTTGAAAAGATACGTAAGGAGCCTGGAGAAGCCCGAGTTTTGTGTGTGTGTGTATACACACACACAGAGGTATATATATACGTGTGTGTGTGTGTGTGCGCGTGCACTAACCCTAACCCTCCCTCCATTCCATCTGATGTCATCTAGGGGAGAGGCACCAGGCCCAGCACCATCGAGCCTAGAAGAAGAAGAAGAACCCTTCTTAAAGGATGGGTGGGATTTGGGATTTTGATGTTTTATGTTTTATCTGTATGGAAATGTTAATGTTGTAAGCCGCCCCTATTGCTCTGCAGAGGGGCGGGATATAAATAAATACTATTATTATTATTATTATTATTATTATTATTACATGGGCAATTAATGCAATGATCTTGTAGTTGCTGCACTCTTTTTATGTCTCCTTTCTTGGGGATGGGCATGTATATTAATCATTTCCAATCTGTGTGCCATTGTTTTGTTTTCCATATTTGTTGGCAGATTTTAGTCAGAACTAAATTAAATTCTGTCTTGGTAGAGTGTAGCAGTTCTGTTGTTACGTCATCTGTGCCTGCTGATTTATACTTCCCTATTGCTTTATTTGTTTTCAGTTAAATTAAATTCAGTTGCTTTACACACACACTGTACACACTATAAAGGGACAAAACAATTTAAAACTCAATAATAATAAATAAAATTAAAATATTAAAAGTTCAACATCCACTTTAAAAACCTTGTATCAGCTTGTCTGCTGCTGAAGGCCTGCTTGAATAGAAAAGCCTTTAGTTTTTCTGGGTTTTTCGGGCTGTGTGGCCATGTTCTAGAAGAGTTTCTTTCTGACATTTTACCAGCATCTGTGACTGGCATCTTCAGAGAAAAGCCTTTGTTTGACAGTAGAGAGGTACAGTGTAACATCTGTCCTGACAGCCTTTGTAGACTGCCAGAAATAGTGCACATTAAATTGAGGCACTGCCTTGGCTCAGTGCTAGGGAGTCATGGGAATTGTATTTTTTTCTGAGACATTGAGCCTTCTCTGCCAGAGAGCTCTGGTGCCACAACAAATTACAGTTCCCATGATTCCCTAGCACTGAGCCAGGGCAGTGCCTCAATTTAATGTGCACTATTTCTGGCAGTCTGCAAAGGCAAAGTTATATATTTTCAGACACGTTTTCACATGCGGCTTTTTGAGGACGCTAGCCGGCCTCCCTCCGGCCCCACTCCGGCTCTTCTTCCAGCTTGTTCAGACGCACGTCGCAGAAAACCCCGCCCCTTCCGGTGCCATCCCTGCGTACGTCCGGCTTCTAGCTCCGTGTGTTCACATGCACGGAGCCTTAAGTCCGGCGTCCTTCCGGCGTCCCTCCGGCTTCAGCACCTCCAACTCCGGCTTCTGCGGCGGAAAGGTAATTCCGACTTTTAAAAGGAATTAGCCTGCCGCCGCTGGAGCCATTCCGGAATGGGGCCGGCGGGAGGTAGGATTGCCTCCACCAGAGTCCCGTGTGAAAACGTCCAGAGTGGCTACCAAGATGACTCTCTCTTAAGTCCTCAGCAAACATGCCTCTAAAAGGGTGATAGGACTAAAGGAAAGTTCCTACAGATCTCAAATTATGGGCAGGAGAATATCAATTTCATAAAGCTTAGAACGGTCTGCTAACTATTTGTATTTTATTTTATTTTATTTTATTTTATAGGTAAAATGTGGGTAAGCAAAGTGTGGGCCATGGGGCACATGCAACTCCGTGGGCTTATCAGAAGGGCTCCAATGAGTCAAAAACTAATGTTGTCAAAGTATTCTATGGGACATGGGAGGCAATTTTACCACGTTTAGAACCCAGAATAGACTTTTGAAGATGAGGAAGAGAAAGAAGAAGAAGTGTTGTTGTTGTTGTTGTTGTTGCTTACTGGAAGTGAATTCTAGTTCACTTCCTGTTGAACCATTGAAGCAGTCTGGGACGGATACTTGCTTGTTTTTTCTGCAGAGGATTCAGCAGAGTTTGTGGTCCTGCAGGATGTCCTGAGTGGTGCAATGAGACCCCTAACCTCTAACAGTTCCCAAGCCCTGTTGTAAAAGTATTGATGTATGTATCCAGAAACTCTTAGAAACTCTTTTGTGTTATTATAGTGGTTGTAATAGTAGCAGAAGCAGAATAATACAAAAGTGGGGTAGTTCCACCCATTGCAACATTTATTGTTAAATAAGAGCAGATTCTGAAATCACTCAAATGTAACCACAGTGAACTATAACCCACCTTGTAGGATGATACTCCCCTTTCACAGTCCTTGGGTGGCAGGTTGTACTTGTTTATAAACATTTTCCCAGTCTAAAAAAAGCTTCTCTCCAGTAAAGTTTGCCCCCAAACAGAGGTACAAACACACAGAAACCCAAATATCAATTATGCACCCAGATCTATTCTAGATCTAGAGATCTTAAAAGATCTAACAATGGCTGCACCCATAACTGCAGAAATAATTCAATTCGACACCACTTTAACTGTCATGGCTCAATGCTGTGGAATTCTGGGAACTATGGTTTGTTGTAGTACCAGAGCTCTCTGACAGAGAAGGCTAAATGTCTCACAAAACTACAGTTCCCAGAATTCCACAACACTGAGCCATGGCAGTTAAAGTGGTGTTACAAGGACTTATTTCTGCAGTGTGGATGGAGCCAATGTCAACCCCAGCATAAGGTTTTCATAAATTTGTTTATTTTTCAAGATGACATATGTCATCTTCTATGAGCAATGCCCTTCTGCACTCCACATAGGGAAAACAGGACTACTTCTACACAAAAGAATAAATGGATATAAATTTGACATCACACAGGAAAATATTTAAAGTCAGTGGGAGAACACTTCAGCCTCTGGGGACACCCTGTCACTGACCTTAAATTAAATGCTTAAATTAAATTAAAGCAAAGATACATCTGTGGCAGATAATTTTAATGCAACAGTCCCTCTACCCAGGAAATCCCAATTTATCACCAAAGGCTTGAATCAGCATACCATGTTTTTAACACATTTAGTCTCAACTACCAGTGTGGAATAGTGGTTTGAGGGTTGGGCTATGACTCTGAAGATCAGGGTTCAAAACCCTGCTTGGCCATGGAAAGCCAATGGGTGAGCTTAGGCAAGTTATATTAATAATAATAATAATAATAATAATAATAATAATAATAATAATAATAATAAATTATTTATACTCCACCCCTCTGCATAGCAATCAGGGTGGCTTCCAACATAAAATAGAACACAGTAAAATCAATCCCAAAACCCAACCCCTCCCACCCCTTAAAAAGTCATTAAACAATCATCAGTTAAAAACATTATTTAAAATTAGGGCAAAGTGCCAATAAAATACAATAACAAACAACAATAACGGCTGAAAGAGCGGCTGAAATGGGGAGGGAAGGAGGTGCAATTGGGCAGGCTCTTATGACCGGGAAGACTAGTCAGGAAAGGCCTGCCCAAAGAGATCCATCTTGACAGCCCTTTTAAAGCTGTCTAAAATCATGATACAACGGATCTCATCCAGCAGGCCATTCCATAGTCTGGGAGCGATTATCAAGAAGGCCCTCTGGGAAGTAGCTGACAGTCTAGATTTCTTCACCTGTAACAAATTCATCCCAGAGGACCAAAGTGCGCGGGGCAGATTATATAGGAGGAGGCGGTTTTGAAGGTAGGTTGAACCCAAGCCATTTAGGTCTTTATAGGGAATAACCAACATCTTGTACTGGGCCCAGAAACAAAGAGGCAGCCAGTGAAGAGACTTCAATACAGGTGTTATATGGTCTCTTTTAGATGTAACCGAGACCAACCTGGCTGTCATATTTTGTACTAGTTAAAGTTTTCAGACCAAGCACGAGGGTAGCCCCATGTAGAGCATGTTGCAGAAATCCAGACGAGAGGTTACCAGTGCATGTACCACAGTTACAAGGTCCCTTACTTCCAGGAAAGGGCAGAGCTAGCATATCATCCAAAGCTGATAACAGGCACTCCTGGCCATCGCATTCACCTGATTCTGGATTCATCTGAAGCGACAAATCCAGAAGCACCCCCAGACTGCAAACATAGTCCTCCATGGTAAGTGTGACCCCATCCAGGACTGGAGGTTGTATCCTGATGCCTGGTTTTGGGGCCGCTACTATAAGTACCTCCATTTTGTCTCATATCCTCAGAAAGGAGGGCAAAGGCAAACCCCCTCTGAATGAATCCTACCAAGAAAACCCCATGACAGGTTCACCTTAGGGACACCATAAGTGAGAAATGCCTTGAAGGCACACAACAACAAAGAGTAAACCAATTGAATCAATATAATTTACCTATATGTTGCCTTGTCATTAAGGAATTGATACAGTGGTCTATTCTAGTTGGTCCTAACTAACAGGAACTAGTTGTGTGTATTGCTTACTGAATGCCAGGATGTTTCCTTACCTTATCAGTTTTGTGAATGCCAATGTAGATGGCACAATTGTCACTGTCAATATTGCCTACATTCAATTTCATTTCTAAAGTCTCATCATAACCATGTGTAGGGTGTGTAAATGTATCCCTCTACATGTACATAAGGACATAATTCTTTACTTAAGCAGTGAGTAATTTTAGCAATTTTCTTCCTTCTGTGACAAAGCCTTTGAAATCTATGCAAAGAGTATTCACAGTTTGGGACTTATTCTCTGCAAAATTTGTACTCTGTGCAATGGAACATTGCAAAAATTAGTATTTTAAATTTGTTCTGTGCAGAAAATGCTTCTGCGCAGAAGATGCTATAGTTGGGGACTTAAGGTATGTCTACTCAGGCCAAGTAAAATGGTTTTCCTTCCTTTTCATAGCAGCCTGCATTCATGTCACAGCATCAAATCCACCCTATCCCTCCCTTAAACCAGTTTAAAATAACTTAGGGCCTTTACAGACTGCAGAAATTGTGCAGCTTGAGGCCACTTTAACTGTCCTGGCTCAGTGCTAGGGAATCATGGGAACTGTGGTGTTTTTTTTTTCTGGGACATTGAGCCTTTTCTGTCAGAGAGCTCTGGTGCCAAAATAAACTACAGTTCCCATGATTCCTTAGCCCTGAGCCAGGACAGTTAAAGTGGCTTCAAGTTGCACTACTTCTGGCAGTCTGTAAAGCCCCTTACTTTTTGCTTTCAGTTTTTCAGGATGCTGGGCAACTGTTTACACATGCATTCCCACTGTGTCACCTAACACTGCCGCTGTTGGCACGAGTCACTCCCTTTGAGGTCACAGCAAAGCACCTAGCCATGTGATTGATAGTGGGTGCCTCATTTCTGACCTCAGAGGGAGTAACTTCCAGCAGCAATATCAGCTGACACAGCAGGACCCATATGTAGATAGTCTGGTATCGCTATGGAGTATGGAGGTAACAGGACAATCTGGGACAGCTATGAGGTGAAAATGCACCATGTGCAACCTAGAGTAATCTGGCAAGTGTTGACAAACCCCTATCCAGATAAAATCAACACATGCTTTTTTTGTGCTGAAAACAGCATTTGCTGTGGAAGAAACGATGGTCTAGTGGTTTGAGTGTTGGACTGTAACTCTGGAGACCAGGGTTCAAATCCTGGCTTGGCCATGGAAAACCCACTGAGTGACCTTGGGCAAGTCACATTCTCTCAGCCTCTTTGAAGAAACATGCCAAAAAAATCCTATGATAGGTTCATCTTAGGGATACTACTAGTTGGAAATGACTTGAGGGCAAACAACAACAACAACAAAATGTTACCTGTTCAAATGCTATCTGATGTGCAAAAAAGTGCAAATTTTATGCAAAATATGTTCTGAATGGTGAAGATTCTCATTGGTCCAGGAGTCTTCTCATCAGGGTTTCCTGAAACACAAAAAACATATTTTCAACCATTCTGTGAAAATCTTTGAATGTTCTTTCCATTTCTACTTATAACTCAGGGCACCACTTCATGAACCTGGTGAAGAGAACTGCAATCCATGAAAGCCTATGACATAAGAATAATTAATAATAATATTAAACTCCTGCACTCATCTCTGTCCCTGGCTTCCACTCCACCGTAAGCATCTGAAGAAGTAGACTAAAGCCTGTGAAAGCAAATGCTACAAACTCCTTTTTTTATCAGTTAGCCTCAAAGGTGCTACAAAATCTCTATGTATATTAATTTTACAGATTAACACAGCTATATCTATAAATTCTACCACTATGGAAAGCACCACATTTAGCCAAATGAAGTGGAAAATCCATCAACCTCTTCAAGAAACCTGCCCAGATACAGACAGATATCTTCTTTTTCAACAAGTGCAAGCAATAGGATGTCGTTCCTGGAGACCTACGTGTGGGAAGCCCTTTGCAAACTACATATCCCGTAGAGCTCATGGGTTCTACTCATGCTGACTGTTTCTGCAGTAGCCAACATTCCTTTTCAGTTTTCTTCATTAAACTCCCACACTCCTGTCTGTTCCTGGCTTCCACTCCACCATAAGCATCTGAAGAAGTAGACTAAAGTCTACGAAAGCTAATGCTACAAACTTGTTTTTTTATTAGTTAGTCTCAAAGGTGCTACAAAATTTCTCTATATATTAATTGTACAGACTAGCATGGCTATATCTGTAAATTATAATAATAATATTAGTTAATAAGTAATATTTATTAATGTTCTAGGAACCACAGGCTGGATGTTCTCATTGTATAAGGCATTTTGCATGGATACGGGAGAAGAAGGAAAGAGCAAGGGAGCATGAATCTCTGTCCCAAGGATCTTGCCTTTAAAACTATTAAAGATAAGCTTCAGAGTATATTGATAAGCATGATCTCTTAGAGCTAGAATACATATTACATTTGTTATGGGAATGCTCTTGACAATGACAGACGATTACAAATGTGATCTATTTGCATAATTTCTACAGGCAACACTGTTTGACAACAGAATTTGGATAAACTTCACACTGATTTTTTCGTACAAGAAAGACAACTATGCTATGAAAACCTGCATACTTCATTTTATATGCCTTGTCTCACACTTTTTGAAGGATAGGACAGGCAGCTTTTTTTTTTAAAGTACCTGATGAATTATCTGATCTATCTCTGTCCTTTAAATGCTTTGATTGCCAAAAAGCTCTAAGTGCCCTTTGCACTTAAAGCATCTAACCGATTCTGGGATGCTGGTTTCCATGGTTCCCAAATGTTATTCATTTTGTTTAATAAATATCATTACTGACACTCATCTTTCCAGCAGCTCAGGCAATTTTGCCAAGTGAAGATCACAATAGTTCCTGCAGCCTTGCTTAATGTGACCCTGAAAATTAATTTCCCATGCAACTTCTGTCATTAAGGAGGGAAGCAGCTGCACCAATTTCCCTCTGAGTTCTGAACTCCAGTCCTGGCCTCACTTATGTTCAAAATAATTGTAGCCAGGCAGCAATAAAATACATCTGAAGTGAAGAGCCTTTAAATGTTAGAGCAGGGGTAGGCAACCTGCGGCCCGGGGGCCGGATGCGGCCCCACGAGGCCTTTGAACCGGCCCAGGCCAGTCCTGCCCCCCCCCCGCCATGATGATATTGATTACTGTTGTTATTACTTGTTCTTGGGGTTTTCTTGGCAAAATCTCCACAGGAGTTTTGCCATCATGGCTTTTCTGGGGCTGAGAGAGTGTGCATGCATATTTTTAAATTTTATTTTATTTTATTTTTATTATTTTTATTATTTTATTATTTTGCTTCGGCCCACCAATTGTCTGAGGGACAGCAACCCGGCCCCAAGCTCAAAAAGGTTGCCTACCCCTGTGTTAGAGGATCAATTATATTGGTGGGTCTTTCTTGGGAGCAAAGTCTCTGGCACAATGAGATATTTTAACTACCAGTATTGCATTCTGAGAAGCACTTCTTTTCAGGCCTGAAATAGAGTGTGTGTTTGTCAGCAGTGGCACAGCCAAGATCAGAATCTGGTCTGACAGTCCACCAGCCAGCAGGTCTTAATGAGTATAGAAATGTCCTCTTCTCAGATTTTGTCTTTTAAAACAAACTGCAGGATGGTTATTCTACTGCAAAGCAAAGCTTCACCTTGTAAACCCTCCAACTGTCACAATTTTAGCAGGGATAGTCCCAATTAATTCTCTGTGATCTCCCCTTTTCAATTGCTGCTCCAGTTTCTCTCTCCTCCTCTCACCTCCCTCTTTGGTCCTCAGAGTACTGAATTGCTGCAAATTCAGTTCAAAGTTCAAAAGTAAGAGGGAGGTCCTGTGGTTCCCTCCATCTTGTGATGGGATAGGATGAGTAGGTATTTTGTTGTTGTTGTTGTTAGACAAACTACATTTTATAAAGTGGATTAATCTTTAACTTCTCCCACTCCCATTTACCAGGCTATAGAAGCAAAACGTGTTAAGAGTCAGTAACCTTTGCATGTCTTTACTAAGTAATTTCTAGTCTGCAGGCTTTCTGTGTATTTGCTCTGCCACACACACACTCTTCCTGCATCACTATAACCTGCAGCCATTTTTATCTTCCTTTACTCTCCATTGTGTTTGATTATGAACAAGAAGCTTGTAAGTTTGTTGTCATATATTTGCAAGCTGCCTCTGACTTATGGTAACCCTACCATATGATTTTCTAGGCAAGACTTTTTCAGGGGAAGTTTGCCATTGCCTTCCTCTGAATGTCAGCTCTGATTTTTCAACAGTCTAATTACAAAATATATACAAGGGGGCATTGTAAAGTTTTAATTATTACCTTTAAAAAAAATTGACAGAAAGTTTGTTTTGATTTGTAGTTATTAACTTATCTCTATGTAGTCACCATCCAAATTTACACATTTTTCCCAGCATTTCTTGACCTCCGAATACTGTTATTGTAGAATTCTACAGATTGCATTTTAAACCACTCTTCCACTTCATGAATGACATAATCTGTGTTGTCAAATCAGTGACCCCCCCGCAATGCATTTTTCATTTTTGCAAAAAGAAAATGTTACTTGATGATGATGACACTGACAAAATTTCATCGATATGCCATAATAACTTCCAGGTGATAATTATTATTTTACAATATCCCCTTGTATATATTTTACAGGGGAGGGGAAATTTCAGCCTTCATTGTACCAGAAATGGTTTTGAAGTTCCTGGATCAGAAATTTATGTAGCTTTAATCTGAAGTTAGGCTATAAGCAATACATAAATATGTTAATGTTCTTATGTAAATGGATATAATGCATTTATGTGTTGTTCTTTTGTGATTTTTAAAAAATTGTTACTTACCAAGTTGGTTATTTCTGGACATTCACTGCCAGAGAAGGAGGGGAGTTGCTTGCAGAATTTTCTGCCCCCATGGCCCAAAGAATTTGATCAGTTTTGTTTAATCTGTACCTTGACTTGGTACAGGATGATAACATCCTGGGTAATTATAGAAAGTATACAGATGTGTTAATCTGTTTCAGCCCAAAAAAGATAATATAGGAAGCCTGTGATACCTTTGGGACTAAGAAAAAGAGATTTCTAGCACAAGCTCTGATGGACTTCAGTCCACGTCATCAAATTATAACAAGTAATAGTAACAAATTCTTTCCATTCACTAAAACCTAGGTCATAAAAATGCATGTTTTTGAAACCTGGAAAGAGAAACAAAGCCTAATATTATCTAACTATACCATTCTATGTGGACTTGTAGTCTGATTTACTTGTTTGGCAAGAGGAACTGTTAAGAGGATGATATAACAAGAGAATTAAATGGCCTTTCTAATACCTCTGGTTTAGACTGAAAATACAGTTGGCCCTCCACATTTGTGGCTTCGACTTTTGCAGATTTGATTATTCATTGATTTGAATAATATATTTTCTCTATGAATATCTAGGTCCTCCAGCACAACTCTGTGGTTAACATCTGCCAGAGGTTTTGCTGGAGGACCTAGAGATTATAATAATAATAATAATAATAAAATTTATTTATATACCACCCTTTGGTAAACCAATTAGGGCGGTTAACACATTAAAACATAATACAAAGTAAAACAGTATACTCCCCTCCCCCCTTAAAAAGTTATTAAATCAAATTACAAAATTAAAACAACAGTTAAAGTACTAATAAAACACATACATATATGGCAATCACGGGGCTTGCCTGAGGAGGGGGAATTCCTGAGGCAGAGTTCCCGAGGCCGGATAATCTATTCTGGAAAGGCCTGCTGGAAGAGATCCATCTTGACAGCTTTGTCAGTTGATGGATCTCATCCAACAGGTCATTCCATAGTCTGGGGGCGACAACAGAAAAAGCCCTCCAGGAGGTAGCTGAAAGCCTCAACTTTTGAGGCTGTAGGAGATTCCTCCCAGAGGACCGGAGTGTGCAGGGAGGATTATAGGGGAGGAGGCGGTCCTTGAGATAGCTTGGACCTAAGCCATTTAGGGCTTTAGAGGTAATACTTGTACTGGGCTCGGAAACCAATAGGCAACCAGTGGAGGGATCTCAAAACCGGAGTGATGTGATCCCTCCTAGATATTCCTGAGACAAGCCTGGCCGCCATATTTTGTACTAACTATAGTTTCTGAACTAAGCACAAGGGTAGCCCCATGTAGAGCACGTTACAGAAGTATAGGCATGAGGTTACCAGCGCGTGAACAACAGTCTCGAGATCCCTTACTTCCAGAAAAGGGTGCAGCTGGCATATCAGCTGAAGCTGATAACAGGCACTCCTGACTGTCGCATTTACCTGATTTATCATCAGGAGCGACGAGTCAAGGAGCACCCCAGACTGCGAACACAGTCACTGGAGGAGATTCTTAGCATAACACTTCTCTGGGCATTAATGGGTCTTCCAGAACAATTCTAGCATCAACGTTTGGCAGATGTTGACCACAGACTTGCAATGGGGGATGCAGAAATCCCTAGAGAAGTGTTCTCTCAGATTAAAAAAAGTGTTGTTGTTTTTATTTGCAGTTTTCCACTTTCAGAGGGATCCTGAACCCCTAACCCCAGTGGAGGACCCACTGTATATACTTCCAGTTCAGTTTTGCATTCTTTGTTTTATTTTTATTTTTAAATCATGTGTTATAAATTGAGCATTCTTGGATAAGTTACTATTAGTCACAGGTAGCCCTGGCAATGAATTGCTATGTAGACATGCATATAAAGGACTGACACAAAGTAATCTTTTAGAACATCGTTGCTTCAGAAAGCTAAGAGTTATTGTAAAATATTGACTTTCTGGTAGTAATGCATTTACTTTTGGGGGTGACTGGGTGTCACTGGAATACCAAGATGATGCAAATGAAAGACTGATACACAGTGATTGGCACTTAGCATATCACTGCCAGACTTTCTGAAAGTAGCCACATATAGAATGCTCCTGATTTGTATGCAGTGCTAACTTGTGCTATCTACCATCTAAAAAAACAGCAGATGCATTTGACCACAGTGTCTGATCTCATTCAGCAAGTAAATTTTATGTTGGACAGTTTATTCAATGCTTGATTCTTTGGCTCTGTTTGCTAACAAGTTCCACAGAAATGAACTCTTGAGACTACTATGGACTTTTCCCTTCCAGCTTCAATTTTCTTCACTCCAGCCAGCGCAGCTGGCCAATAAAGACCAGAAGAAAATGTATTACTTCTCTGGAAGGGTGCATTAGATTAATGTTCAGTTTCATTACTTCAGCTGTAGACAGTCAAACAAAAATAAATTCTGCTGTGATCTTTCAAATTGCTGCGGTGTGTGAACTGATGACAGACACAGTGGTTTTGTGAAGCAACAGCTAATGACTGAAAATAATGAATTTTATATGAAAGTCCCCATTTGCTTTGTTGTAGACAAGACATGCAGTCCACCCTATGAAGAAAATCAGCAGGAAGAGGGACAAAAAGTGAAATTGCATTGTACTGTGCTGAAGTTGATGGTCAAAGAGTGGAGTGGTCCCCTTTTCTCAAGGGACAAAAGATATGTGTAGTGAAAAGCATATGCAGCAAATGATTCTGGGACTAATCTGACTACACACAAAGAGCAGATAAGGAAGAACACTCCACCCTGGAAGTTTCTATTGCCTTGTTCCTCTCCCGATAGCCCCACAACTATTGCACTCTCATAAAAGAGGAGAAAAGTATCAAGCATCAGCTGCAAGAACCTGCTCAGTTTCTTCCTTTCAGTTAGGGTCAGTTACTGAAGATAGCCAGGCAATCACCATTAATATAAGCTAGTCATGGTGTCATTTTTATTTATACAGCATCAGCATGTTAAAAGCAGGACAACAAACCAGATTTTTTTGCTGTAATTTCCATGTCTCTTATCATTTGAGTGCTTCTAAAATGTCATTAGTCAAAGACAGAATTTCATAGCTAGTTTAGATTTGGTGGTATAGCATTTGCACTGGCACAAAGGACACTGAACGTGGTTATTTTGGGTAAATCATTGGCCACAACTTTTATTTTGTACAGGGTCTTGATATCAATCAATTAAACATTTAAATAACAGTTTTCTTAAACACGAATTCGTTCTTGACGCATGCGTACGTGTAGTTAAACCCAAGCACTATGGATTAATTGCTTCTAACACGGTATGCATCAAGTCCATTAATGTATGCAGAATTACACAACAATAAATAATCCCTCCCCCAACCAGATATGACATCATA
>JAIPUX010001232.1:55426807-55442963 GCA_020142125.1 Phrynosoma platyrhinos | reverse complement strand
GACTGAATTTGCACTATTTCTGGCAGTCTGCAACCCCCCATAGACACCAAAATGGGAATCTCAAGAAAAGTGGAAGCTAGTGAAAGGGGGAGGGGACCATTGGATGCCTTTTAGAATAAGCTTTCAATAGGTCTCTAGTAAATTAAAAAAAACTTATACAACTTATTTAACTTGATTATTTTATTTCACAAAGTGCATATTGTTATCAACAGCTTTGCAAAAACTTGTTGAACAGCTTTTTTTTTTTGCTTTTTTTTGTGGTGTAGGAGCCTATTGCTATCCTTTCTGTGTTATTTCTGCCACTGACACCAAATTTTCTGCTAAAGAAGTAATGGCCAGGCAGACATGTCCTTTTTTAGTGAATGTATACCCATACTGCTTTTTCAAGGGAAAAGCCCAGAAACTATCACTGCTAGGGACGTTATCACATGGGGCCTAAAGCAGTCCCATCCCCGTCACATCCCCGTCCCATTGCGGTTCCTTTTCAATCCAGAACTTACCGGCATACAGAAAGCAGCATCATTCCGGTATCATTCTGGTTGCGGCAAAATGTAATTCCCAAAGAAACCAGCATTCAAAAGAATGGGGATTATGCCGGATGATGCCGCAATGGGACGGGGATGGGTGTGACGTTGTGTGAATACACGGGGAAAGGAAGCGCAATGGGATGGAGATGCAACGGAGATGGGACTGCTTTATACCCCGTGTGATAAGGTCCATTGAGACCTTTTGAGAGGAATGAGAGAGAATGCTTTCACTTTCAAGTAGAAACTGTGAAGAATCATTCTTTGGAGGGAAGATCAGTCTTGGGCCTGTTTAGTTGAATTTTAATTTTGTTCCAGATTTGAAATAAATGACTTTTTGCTGAATCATAGAATCTTAGAGTTGGAACAGACCACAAGAGCCATCTAGTAGAACTTTCAAAAGATGCTCATCCAGCCTCTGTTTAAAGCCCTCCATAGAAAGGAGAGTCCAGTCTATAGAAAGGAGAGTCCACCCTCTGAAGCAGTCTATTCCACTGCCAAATAGGCCTTACAGTCAAGAAGTTCCTCCTGACATTTAAGCAAAATCTTTTCCTTGTATTTTGAACCCACTGGTATATATTCTAGCCTCTGGAAAAATCCTGTGTGTATTGTTTCCCACATTCAAAAGCATAAATCCAGGTCATTCAGAATGGATAGAGAAAGGCATGATAGCTGCCTTGAAAAATGGACCAGCCAATCCAAAGAACTATTTTTGCAACAGAATAACCCAGAACAATGCTACAAATGTGTTGTTTGGGGTTTCTCGATTCATTCAACAATCAACATCCACTTGATGAGAGGAGCTGAAACAGAATTTGCATTATTATTATTATTATTATTATTATTATTATTATTATTATTATTGCTGTTGTTGGCTGGCAAGACTCAGAACACTGCTATTGCAAGTAGTAAACTTTCTGAGAAGGAAAAATGCCTCCTCCCACCCACCCACTCCCCCTTTTTTTGTCTTTGAACATGGTCACAAAATGGGGCTAGAGGCTATGCAGTACTCATTTATCTCCTATCATCTCCTGTTGGATCAGGGCAATTGAGTTTCACCATCCATCCAGTTCCAAAGTGCTAACCCTTTTATTATTATTATTTGTTGAGTGTCTCTTGAAAATATGGGTACAACTGCACATCTTGCAAATATAATGCCCTGTGGAAACATGAAGATGTACAGAGATTCAACTCTATAGAAAATTAATCATCCTGTAAATATATATGAAATACCCACTGGGTTTCCTCTTTTAAGGAAAGCTCCATTTAAGTGAAATGCTGCAACAATTTTTCTTTAGGTCACATTGCAGCAGGTTGGGATGCCTCATTACCATGTGTTATGACTTCATGGTCCTGTAGTTGATATTGTAGCCAGGAGACTATAATCTAATCTGATGTAGTGTATTAGTGAAATGTTATTAAACTAGGATACTCTGAAGAATCAATGAAATGCACTGCTTTCCTGATCACTGTTTCAGGACCTTTTCGGCTGTTTCTTGAGCTTCTTATTTGAGCCCTACATAAACCTTGTTATTTCAAGAATTTCCACAACGTTCTGTTATTAGAGTTGGTATTAGGCCCTTTTTTTGTTGGGGAGCAGTTGCTTGGGAGCAGGAGCAGCTTCTAATGGAAACTGGCTGTCTTAGGTGGAAATATTTACTCATGTCATCTCTCAGCAGTTCATACATACCAATCTTACTTACCTGTAACAACAAGGAACATTTGCATACTTTCTTGAATAATTAGAAAACCTGGATAACAAGGCTTTGGATCAACATATTCAACTGAATCTTTAAAGAAACAGATCTATTTCAAAAATAGAAACTTGTCATGTAAGCATGGCACCCCAAACTTTGCAGCAGTGCAAATGATATGCTGCAGAGGTACATGAAGGGGAGTGAGGTAATGGCTTCAATTTTTTCTATTTCTTAAAAGCTTCTCTAATTTTTGACTGTAACTCTGAAGGACAAACTAGAGGTTAGGCTGCATCCACATTGCAAAAATAATCCAGGTTGACACTGGTTTAACTCGCATAGCTTAATGTTATGGAGTTCTGGAAACTGTAATTTTGTGCAACTTCTACCCTTCTGTGTCAGAGGGCTCTAGTGCCATAATACATTACAAATCCCAGAATTCCATAGGATGGAGTCATGACAATTAAAGCAGGGTGAACCTGGATTGTTTCCATATAAGGGCCTTTACAGACTGCCAGAAATAATGCAGCTTGAGGCCATTTTAATTGTCCTGGCTCAATGCTAAGGAATCATGGGAACTGTAGTTTATTGTGGCACCAGAGCTCTCTGACAGAGAAGGCTCAATGTCTCAGGAAAAAAAATACAATTCCCATGATTCCCTAGCACTGAGGCAGGGTAGTTAAAGTAGCCTCAAGCTGCACTATTTCTGAAGTCTGTAAAGGCCCTAAGTCTTCAGCTCACAGATTAGTGAGGATTTTTGGGGGGGGGGGTGCTGTTTAGGAGTTGGCTGGTTGCTGATTTGTACATTTTATAGTTTTTGTCCTGCTTATTCAAAAGCCTGGAGCATATTTGAATGATAGACATTGATAGCTGGAACTTGGTTTCCCTTTCCACCTATATGGCCAGTAGCACAGCATTCAGTCCAGGAAAAAAATGCCTGTTTGTAATATTGAGCTGCTCTGAGGAGTTTAAGAACACCAAGATAGTACCATTGTTGGGTTAAATCTTATCTTGTGAGTGCCTTGGGTACCTTTTTTGGGAGAAATGGGGTATAGAATTGAAAATAAATAAATAAATAAATCAGCTATGTGGAATTGATCATTGCCTAAATGAGAAATATTTTTCTGTGTCTTCAGGCTCAGCATTTCTGGGAGATACAATGAAAAATGTAATCTACACAAACATATGAAAAATAGAACCCCACCTCTCTTTGGAATCTTCCAAATCACCTTCATACCCATTTTAATTTGACAGTACAGTGGTTAAATGCCTGTACTGCAGCCACTCACTCATAGACCACAAGGTTGTGAGTTCAATACTAGCCAGGGCTCAGGCTAGACTCAGGCCTGCATCCTTCCGAGGTCGCTAAAATGAGTTCCCAACTGTTGGGGGGCAATGAGCTTACAGTTGTAAACCACTTAGACATCCCATAGCATGATATGAAGAGGTATATAAATGAAGCTGCTTTGCTTTTTAAAGCCCTAAATGGCTTGGGCCCAAACTATCTCAGGGACCGCCTCCTCCCTTACAATCCTCCCCGCACACTCCGGTCCTCTGGGAGGAATTTGCTGCAGCCACAAAAAGTCAGGCTTGCGACTACCTTCCACAGGGCTTTCTCAGTTGTCATCTCCAAACTATGGAACGGCCTGCCGGACGAAATCCATCAATTGACATCTTTGGACAGCTTTAAAAAGGCTGTCAAGACGGATCTCTTCCAGCAGGCCTTTCCGGGATAGATAAGCCCACCCTTAGGAATCCCTCCTTCTTCTAGGTTCTAGGGCTGTATTTTTAAATGCAATCAAGAACTACTGCCGCTTGCTGGAAATGTTTTTTTTTAAAAAATATTGTTGTATTCTGTTTTTAACTGGAATTGATTTAATAACTTTTTAAGGGGGGGAGGGAATTAGATTTTGTTTGTTTTATGTATCATTTTATTGTTGTTAGCCACCCCGATTGACCTCAAGGGGCGGGATATAAATTATTATTATTATTATTATTATTATTATTATTATTATTATTATTATTGAATGACATATTGAACAGCAAAATCTGTGCATATCCATGCCCCAGGTTACAATGAGACAACACTATGATCCCAATTCCAAAATAATCTGGCAGAATATAATCCTGGGTTTTAATCTCTGTACTTAACATTTACTATTAGCATTGCTATCCTGCTATTTTACTTTATTTGGTTAATAGCTATGATGGTTTGCAATAATGGGACTTGTCATCCAACACATACAGAGGGGGCCAGGGCTGCATCAGCATTGTACTGCACTGCAGAAATAACCCAGTTAGACACCACTTTAGTTACCATGGTTGAATGCTATGGAATTCCAAAAACTGTAGCTCTGTGAGATGTTTAGCCTTCTCTGTCAGAAAGCTCTGGTGTCACAATAAACTACAATTCCCAGAATTCCATAGCATGAGTCATGGCAGTTAAAGTGGTGTCAAATTGGACTTTTTTTTTTTTTTTTTTTTTTTTTTTTTTTTTTTTTTTTGCAGTGCAGATTAAGTCCAGGTTGAGGAAACTCTAGTCTCTATCATATTATTGAATATAAAATACCACTCATCCTACAAATGAGGGCTAATTTTCATAGCTTTTCTTTTGTCTTCTAGTTGCTGTTTTTGTTATGTTCTTTCATATCTGCAGCATGGACAAGATGAAAGCAATTCCCCCCCTCTAAAACATCATGCTCTCCAGAGGTTTATCTGGATCTCTGCAGGTAAAAGATCCATGTGGCCTTCTACTATTTGTAAAGTACAAGTACTGACTTCCCACAGTGTGTCACATCAAAATTGGTTTTACATCTCCAAGGAAGGCTTAGAATGTAATGTCAGTAAAAGCAAAGGTGAAGGCAACAAATTTTATGTCAGATCAACTTCATTTTCATTTGACATCCTGCCACATGCTTTTTAAAAAACTGCATGCAAAAGTTAGCATTTTTCACCTGTTTCTGAAGAAGTAATAGAGCTGATTACAACAGGCAAACATGAGAGATGTTATCACAAATTAACTTACCAATATGCAAATATTTTCCTAAATATATCTAATATGTTTCAGTATTGTATTTAGATTCATGTTTCAGGGGAAACAAATTTCAGATTCTGCTTGCCTTCTGGAACTATATAAGTGTAAATCATTTGCTAAATCAAATTTGAAGACCTTTCTAAATATAACAGCATTATCAAGTTTTCCAAATACAAGAACAAATCAAAACAAATATTATTTTATTTCTACTGCATTCTTCTTCCAAGTAGGTCAGAGTGTAATGTAGGAAATTACCTTATGCAACTCACATTATTGGGCTGTTAGTGTTGTCTATGCCAGGAGTGGGCTTTTACAACTAAATTAGACACAATACTGTTGGCAATCTTTTTATATTCACTTTAAAAACAGTGCATCAGAAATATTTTGTTTATTTTTATGCTTAGAAGCATCCCAGAACCACAAGTTGGATGTCTTAAAAAGTGCATGCTCCCAAAACACATTGCTTTAAAATGAAGTTAAGAAGATTTTTTTGCCAACCCTGCAAAGTGTTGGGGTAGGATCTAGCCCCAGTGGATTCAAGATACAACAGTATATCCATTATCTCCATTAGATACTGCCTCCCCCCCCCCCCCCGCCGGTCTAGGCTGCTTGACAAAGGCTCTCTGGGTTTCAGGTGAGGTTCTTTTCAAACTTTTCCCACGAACATGAGGAACTGAACCTTTGAACTTTTGCATGTATTCTCTCTCTATCAGGGTTTCCATCTTAAAGGATGAGACCTTCTTAGCTTCAGCATTAAGATTTCAGAATATTATCTTCAGAATGTGCAAACAATGTAATGTGGGACAGTGGAGGAGTGAGCAAGGGAGAAAAATATCTCCCTCAAAGCTTTGATTTCTTTGCATTACTTTTTTTATTTATCCCTTTTTATCTTTCCATCCTTGCTAGTTTCTATGCATTACTCTAGGTGCTGATGACCACCATTTCACAGTAAGAAATATTCCATGTCTGTGCTCCCTGCAGAAGTTATACTTGTTACTTTAGTGGTTTAGAGGTAATTAATGGTAAGAAGAAACTATGAGAAATTTCCATTCCAGCAGCAAAGAACTATTCTAACATAAGGCAAGACTACAAGGCACTAACATTTGGATAACCACATAATAATTCATGTATCGAAGGAAAGCAATTTGATTAAAGATGAGTTATATGATTCTGTTTATAACACAGTTTAGAGAAAATGCTTCCATACTCTACTGTTTAGTATCCTTGACTTCACTGGGACTAAATTAACATTAGGTATCTTGACCAAACCCATGGTCTGCAAACTGGAGTGTCAACAGACTGGATGCAGCTTCAAATAGGCTTTTCTCCAATAAATGCAATTACTTCAGGAACACTATCAGTTGGACCTGGTACGTCATACATCCTATGTGGACACAACTACTTGCAATGTCATCGAACCTGAAACTGCTATCTTCCTGACAAATCTAACTGCAAGAGTTCTGTTGCATCATTTAAGATGGAAATGGACAATCTACATTTTGGAAACAATGTATAGTCTCAGCCATCATGATATGGATCAGGGGTCGACAACCTATGGCCCGCGGGCCGGACCCAGCCTGCAGAGGCCTTGGAACTGGCCTGTAGCCAGTCCTGCCACCACTGCTGCCACCGCTGCGCATGCTCCACTGACAACGACAACGCCGCCATTTCCAAAATTGCACCTGCGCTTGCGCACGCATGTGCACTATGGCGGGCACCATTTGGGAACGCCAAACAGTGCCGGCGACATGCGCATGTGCACGATGCCGGTGCCGTTTCGCATTCCAAAATGGTGCCCGCTATAGTGCGCATGCATGCACAAGCGCGAGCGCCATTTTGGAAAGAAAAATGGCACCCGCACTCGTGATGTGCACGACAGCGGGCACCATTTTGGAATGCCAAATGGCACCGGTGTTATGCACATGTGCATGGCGCTGGTGCTGTTTGGCCTTCCAAAATGGCATCCGCCACCGTGCGCATGCATGCGTGAATGCAGGGCACCATCCAAAATGGTGCCCTGTACTTGCATATGCAAACACACCATGGCAGGCACCATTTTGGAAGGCCTTCCAAAATGGCACCCGCCGCTGTGTGCATAAGCGTGCTAGCGGGGCGCCATCCAAAATGGCGCCTGCATTCACGTATGCATGCGCACCATGGTGGTGGTAGTGCATATGCATGCGTGCACGCACACCACCGCAGCCCGGGGAGCATCGGGGGACAGGGGGACTGGCCCCACCCCCAAAAAGGTTGCCGACCCCTGATATGGAGGGTCCAGTTCCATGCTAGTAGGAAATGATGCAGGGGTGTTGCCCAAAACGTTTGGATGGCACCAGATTGGGGAAGGTGTAGCTAGATGATGAACTAATTGTGGAAAAAATCAGTTGGAATGGATCTCTCCAGTGATGCAATTGACTGGTGAGACATTTGTAAGCTAGTGGCTTTGCTACAACTGCAAAAATGCATGTTTTGAACTTGAGAGTTAGCCTCCACTTTTAAACATATATTTTTAAATTTGGGTGGTCTTGTTTGTTGGGACAGTACATGTAAACACATGTAAGCACTCTGTCAAATGAACAAAGAGTTTTTTTCAGCCTCCTCTTCCTAACGTCCTTTTGACTCTTGACTAGCCAGAGTCTGCTAATAGGGTAGGTGGTACTTACAGTAATTCCTCCACTTGGAGGCACAAAACCTACTAAACATTTTGGAGAGGGAATCATTGGTCTGTTGGCCTTAAAAGTAAAGGTTGTCCCCTGTCATGAATTTCTGGTCGTAACCAACTGGAGCAAGTACTGTTCTCTCCATTACTAAGCTGAAGCAGCCAGCATGACTTCACTGAACTCTGTTACTTTCCCACCAAAGTGGAACCTATTTATCTACTTGCATTTCCATGCTTTCAAGCTGCTAGGTTGGCAGAAGCTGGGACTAGTGATGGGAGCTCACCCCATCATGGGCACTGGGGCCTCAAACTGCCAACCTTCCAACCTTATGATCATCAGAATTGGCATCTTAACCCCTAAGCCACCTTGGTCCATAAAGATATTGCATCAACAGACTCAGGATTAGCCCTACCATTAGGAAGAATGAGGAAACTGAATCAAGTTGTTTACACTGGTGGTTGATGTTGGCACCCTATAGGCTGTTTTCCCCTGAGCTTCCCTCTGTTGGCTAGAAAAACATAGTATGCCACATAACCTGTTCTTATTCCCCTTAAGAAGCCTGCTTCCTTAAGTGTGATGGAGCATGCCATCCCATCAGCTACCAGTCTAATCTGTTTCTGTGTATGAAAAGGCACAGGATGGCATCTTGTCCTTTACATAAAGTGGCAAAATGTCCTGGGATGGCTCTATGCAGAGTTATCACAATTCTTAAAGGTACGTAACTTTTCCTTGATAAGATAGGCAATGCCATACTTGCTCAGAGGTCTTGCTTGCTGATACCATTGTTAATGATAATACCACTGAACCATCCTAACATGGAAGCTTTTTTATGAATCTGTAGCATGAACTGTAGTATCTGGAGCTGCAAGCAGCCATGAAATTTCAGCAAGTTTGCCTACAGAACTTGCAACCATAACCGGGGACAAATTCCAAAAAAGCATGAACCTTCAGCAAACTGCTACATGGGGGGAAAAAATCAGGCCCAGTGATTCTCTTGGAGACTGCTTTATTTAACTATAGCTTCCCAATAGAACTGTAGGAAAATATGTGGAAATGTTTTGCCTGATTCACTGCAAATACCATTTCCAGGCTTTTAGCAGAATACGTAGTTCATCCAACTTTAAATTCATTTTAGTTGTTCTTCTTTTACAGAGTAGATATAAATAGTTGGCCATAATCCATAGTGCATAGCCAGACTCCAAATTAATCATTAATAAATAGCCACTAGAATGCAAGGGGGGGGGGGGAAATAAAATCTAAAAAAATAGTAATTTTATTTTGTTTTATGCCATGCAAGTACTAGTGATGGAGGTCCAGCTGTATAAATGCCTATAATTCAGTATGTTTATTGAGATCCCATTAGGGCAGACATTAACAGGTTCCAAATATCAGAATTTATGTGGCATAGGTGAGAAAAAGGAAAAGAGACTTCATATGTTTGGGCATCTACAGTAATGACGGAGACCTTTCATCCATATCCTCAACATGAATCTACTAATTTATTAGGTTTTGTTTCTATATTCACCAGAGTAGGCACTTTCATGGTTAGACCAATGTTCTGTTTATATATTAAATCCTTAGTTTTAAAAATTTGAATGCCTCCTTATGAATCAAAATGTTTAGCGTTACAAAGCCTTTGAAAGTCAAAGCTGTAAATACTACCCATTCATGTCCTAAGGAAGGTTTGATGAACATTTGTGGAATGGTGGATAAAATAACTAAGAAGTTAATGATGTGGGATGTTTGATGAATGAAAAACATATAGACCAGCTTCAAAATGTATGGGATTGTCAAAGAACTGGGGGGGGGGGTGTTGTTGTTTAAAAGTTGTAGGTAGCCTGATTATCTTAGGTAGAGCTACAACTGTAGAATTAGAGACTGCAGAATACAAAAAATACTTTTTGGGGGAGAAGACCAATATGGTCAAATAAAACTAAAATGTAGCTATCTAAAACACTCCACAGACCCATATAAGGAGTTGCCAGAGGGGCTGTTTTCTATTAAAATGGACCCAACTCTTCGATTATGTGTAATGTCCTCGGCTAAGCAAAAGAGTCCTAAGTGCAAGTTGTTGCAAGGCAAAGGGGCTGTTACTAATAGCATAGGGTATCTTGTGAGTTTTCTTGGGGTTACTCCTTGGCTAAAAAATGAAGTAAAATCCCTTTCATGTTGATTGTTCTAAAAATTCATGTTTAGTTCAGAAAAATAAATATAACATTATGCTATTTGCACGCTGGTATAATCTCCAGTCTTCAGTATGAGTACATAAATGGTAGGTTTTGCCTGCATACATTGGCTGTTAAATCTTGTTTATTAACTCAGATTAGGGGGCAGGTAAAAACTGAGATAAAAAGATAAAGAACTATTGTCTTTAAATAAATTTTGTATCTACCATAAGGGCCTAGAATTCTGAATTATCCTTTATGGGATAGCAACCAGCTAGGGACAATTTAGACATGTTTTTAAAATTAATTGGAAAGGTCTTTATCCAGACAGTATGTATAATCAGTCATCACTACAACTTTATTCACTGAGGTTAAATGAATGCATGGGCTAAAAGTTCTAAAACAGAAGACTGGGGAAATTTCACCAAAACAAGATGATAGAATAGTGACTGCATTTTTTTACCCTATATCATCAGTTCTGCAAGGACTAGATATTTGCACGTTAAACTTTAAATGGGATTGGAAGGGTTCATTTCAGGGACAACTGTCCCCTTGGTCATGTCCAGATGGCCATGACTTGGAAAGAAGGAAAGCAGGAGATTTGATAAGAGTCAGTGGTGTTTTGATGACACCACTCCTGTATCTCCTTCTTGCATGAGTCAAGTGGAGCCATAAAAGTTCTGTATCAGTGCTTGGAGGTAGTAGTGCCTTTGCCCAGATTCAGCCATTCCTGGACAAAGGTAGCTTAGCTACTTTACTCATGCTCCACTTACCTCTCATTTGGATTATTATAATAAGCATTACATGGAGCTGCCCATGAAAATGAAACTACAAAGCAGGGGGACAATGTTGCTACCAGGATACTGCCAGGGACGGATGGCAGGGATTTTGTACCATTGATCCTGAAAAAGCTACATTGCTTACCTATTTGTTTCTGAGCTATGTCTCTGGGAGAGCCCTATGTCATGATTCCATCACAATATCAGGTGGTGCCACAAGATAAGATCTCTCCATGCTAATTCCTAAACTTTAGAATACCCTCCCCTAAAAGGTATGCATGAATTTTAGTGACATTTTAACCATATGCCAACCTATCTGTTTACCTGGGCATTTACAAGCGAGTAGTCAGTGTTGTGTCAAATATAACTGGTTCAAATGTTGATTTAGTTTTTCCTGCTAATTGTTCATTTCTTTTATTCAATGTTAATTTGTTGCATTTTATTGCTGGTTGTTCTAATTATTCTTATCCATGGTTGGATGTTTGTGAAGAGCAGAATATAAATTAAAATTAAAATTGAATAAGAAATAGAACAGAAAGAAAGAAAGAAAGATGAGCTACAATCCTAGACTCCTTTGCCATGAAGTAAATCCCATGGGATTTACTTTTCAGTAGGTACCTATAAAATTATGATGTAAGGCTGTAGTTGTATATAGTCATATTGGTTTAAGTCCCACTGATTATACAGATACAGGTTTGAGTTGGAAGATAATGCAGTTATGGGACAGAACAGGCATTAATGTTGAGGAAATATGTCACACTGTGGTTTGTCCTGGCTGTGATGACTGAGAATGGTTTGACTTCATGATAACTACTAAGTACCATATAGAGAAAAGCCAGTAAGTACTGAAACTAGTCTTAACACTGAAGTAATTGTTGAAGGGCACCATCAATGAGGTGAAAATTCTACTCAGAAACTGTAAATATTGTAAACAAATAATAATAATAAATTAGTTAATCAATATATTGTCAAATAAGTTAAAATAGCAAAATAAGAACATTAAGAACAATAAGAACATATATAAGAATGTAGCATCCTGGCTAAATCCTGGCTCTGAGCTGCACTTAGCCTGATGATTTGCAAACTCAGGAGCTTCCCATGTTTGCAAATTGACCGGCTGAGTGCAGGCTGGGAGCTGGGATTTAGCCACAATGTAGTCACCCGGCAGCATTGGTGGCATTTTTAATGCTGTAATTCCCAAGTGCATCCTGTGGGCAACTGTATCCCAGCGGGGGTAAGTCACTTTATTTTTGAATGCAATAAGCCCTTATTTGAGTAATAATCAGGCCCCACTTTGCTTAGCTTCAAAAATAAAATCCCAGTGTGTTCAGTGTGGGTTTAGTGGTAGGCAAATCACCAATTTTAAAGAGCTGCACTTGTATGAGTTCCCTTTCTTTGTGTTTCCCCCTGTTATACATGTTCAGTAGTTAGAAAATTGCTTCACTCCTTGCATTTTCCCCATTAGATAACAACACTGTAAATGGATTGCCATTAATGTTTAGTAAAACAATCACAGTCAAGTCACAAACATCAATAATGAGGAGGCACAGAGGAGTTTCATAGTATTTTGGCTTTTACAGTAGTTGACATGGTCTGATTTTGTGTCTTTTGCTAAATGCTTGCTGCTGCAGTGTCTCGGAGTGTTTTCCCTTATTGTCAATAAAACTTCTTAAAATATGCAGGGGAGGGGGGGGAGGAACACAGGGAGAACATATGGCACATTGCATAATGACTTGAAGTTTTCTGGTATATGACCCCTTTCCATTTTTCCTTTTCAGATTTTATAAGCAGCAGTTCCTAAGATAAGTGGGCTTTCAGTTCCTATTTGAATGGATTCATTTCTTGATTCATCCTCCAGGCTGTCTCAGTGCTATGTTGTTGTAGTCTGATTGACGATTCCTGGTTTCCTTTTCTTTCTTACTTCTCAGCTTTCCTATGAACATTTTGTGTTTAATCTCTGCTTACAAGTGGAGCTTTGTGTTCCTTTTGATTTGATAGATTGCAAAGGGGTTTTAATGGCTCTGTTTCCTGCAAATGAAAGAGATCATCTCCTCTGTTTCTTTGCTTCCCCCCCCCATGCCTCTGGGCTCATCACTTGTGTCCGAAACATTTCCTGCAACATTTGACTATGTGGGAATTGTCTAGCCATTCATATTTGAGGCATGGACTAGGAGAATGCATTATCAAGTCAGGGAACTGGGAGGGTGTATTCTAAGGTCATGTAGTTGGACAGGTGGCATGTTGGTTACCATGGAAGCCTTGAAGGCTGGTTATCACAGCTCAGCAAAGCAGCCACAACAAGGATATGGATTTCACCTTAGCAGGTGCACCTCAAGTCTTCAACATCTCCATAGCAACTCCAAGCCCCATGCAGATCACAGAAAATAAGACACAAGCCTTGTGATTTTCAGGGCCTGTATAAGAAATTTTTACTACCAATGGGAGACCAGCAAACCCTCATCCCATCCTACTAATTCAAAGTACATAGTACTCAAGGCTTGGTACAGAAGTAGCCCAAGACATGTTGCTGTCTGGAGTATAATAGCAAACAGCCCTTCCCTATCAAGTCAAAGTATATAGCACCTGAAGTCAGCTAGGTTAATTCAGAACTTCAGAAATAAACTTCCTCAAACACTTTCCCCTTCCTTTGCAATAAAGATAAAATAATTGTACAGTGCTCTTGAAATCTGCTGGGGTTTGGTTGCAGAACTCTCCATGGATACCAATATCCATGGATGCTTGAGTCCCATTATATACAAAGGTGTACTAAAATATTATCCCTTGTATAAAATTTTATTTTTGGATTTTTTTTGGGGGGGGGATATTTTCAAGCTGTGGATGGTTAAATCTATGGATGAAGAATCTGTAGATACATAGGACTGACTGCAGTAATTTAAAAACCTGTTAGCTGTTATTGACACCCTGAATCACAGACTTGGAAGAAGCTTCATGGACCATCAGTCCAGCAGGATATCCAGCTACAACATTCCTAGCAGGTAGCTATCCATCACAGTGGTTAAATGCTTGTACTGCAGCCACAAGGTTTTGAGTTTGATCCCAGGGCTCCAAGGTTGACTCAGCCTTCCATTGCTTCATAGGCCAGTAAAATGAGTACCCAGGTTGTTGGGAGCAATTGGCTTGTAGATTGTAAATGACTTAGAGAGTGCTGAGTTCACTGAGAAGTGATATAGAAATGTAAATGCTATTGCTATTGCTTTTTTTGGAAGACATCTAAAAAAAGAGACCTACATAATCTCTCTAGGGATCCATTGTTGAATCATTCTTACTATCAAGAAGTTCCTTCTGATTTTCAATCAAAATCTACTGTCCTGTAACTTAAAGCCATTATACATGGCCTTATCCTCTGGAGCAACAGAGAACAGGCCTGCTCCCTCCTCTCTGTATCAGCTGTTGAGATATTTAAAGAGTGAAATTATGTCACCTCTCAGTCTTCTCTTCATGAAGCTGAACAAGCCCAGCTCCTTCAACCTATCCTCATGTTTTTTTCTCCATACTTCTTGTCATCCTTGTTACCTTTCTCTGAACCTGCTCCAATCCATCTATATCCTTCTTAAAATGAAATGCTCAGAACTGAAAACAGTACTACAGATGAGGCCTGACCAGCACAGAATATAGTTAGAACTGTTATTTCCTTTGACTTGGAAACTATTCTTCTACTAATGAAGGCTAAAATCCATGGCTAGGCATGCTCCAGCATCACAATGCTGCCTCATATTCAATTTATGATCAGTAATAATCCCAAGGTCCTTTTTACACATAGTACTGCTGAAGTATGCACATACACCCATCCTATACCTATGCACTTGGTGCAGGGGGGAGGGCAAGTTGACCTAAATATAGAATTTTCCATTTGTATCTATTGAATTTCATTTTATTAATTTATGTCCAATTTTCTAGTTCACTTAAATCCTTTTGGATTCTGTTTCTATCTTGCAATGTGTTAGTCACCCCTCCCAGTTTATAGTCATCTGCAAATTTTATAAGGATTCTCTCTACCCCATAACCTAAGTCACTGATAAAAATGTTGAAGAGTAATGGCCCTAGGACACAACCCTTAGGCACTTCACTCAAGATCTCCCTCCAGTTTGAAGTATAGCAATTATGGATCCATCTGACGGTGTTCCTATCTATTCCACACTGAATCAATTTGCTAATCAAAATATTATGAAAGACCTTATAAAATGCTTTATTGAGATTCACATAAATGATATCCACAGCATTCCCACCATCTGTTAAACTAGTGACTTGAAGGAGGAAAAAAAAGATTTATGGTTGGTTTGGCAGGATGGTTCTTGACAAACTCATGTTGGTTTCCATTCTTAATATAGTAATTCTAAATAGTAATCCATTCTAAACATTTTTCCTGGTATTGAGGCCAGTCTGACTGTTCTGTAGTTTCCTGGATCTTTTTTTCCCCTTTTCTGAATAAAGGAACAATGTTTGTCCTTCTCCAGGTCATTGACATCTCACCTGTTCTCCATCATTCTCACCTGTTCTAAAAAACAGTGATAACAAGTGGCTCAGATAGTACATCACCAAGTTTCTTCAGTACTCTGGGATGCAGTTTGTCTGATCCTGCAGATCTAAACTCATTTAGGTTAGCTATTTCCTGATTAACTCCCTATCAATTTTTGATTCTCAGTCTGAATCCCTTGCAAAGCTGCTGCATGAAAGACCAGTTCTCTTTTTGGAGAAAAACTGAAGCAAAATAGTATCAACTAGTTGTGCCTTTTCATTGAGATCTGTTAGCATTTTACCACCCTTACTGAACAGCAGCCTGACTATCTCTTTGGTCATTCTCTTGCCTTGAATGTATCTGAGAAAAACCTTTTTGTTCCTCCTCGTTTGCCTAGCCAGTTTCATTCTGAGCTTCACTTTTCTTCATACTATTCCTGCAAGCTTGGCCTACACATCTGTATTCTTCTTTGGTGATTCATTTTCCCTTTATACATACTCCCTTTTCTTTCTCTTTCTTCTTGAGTTTGCTATGCAGTCACATTGGCTTTTTCAAATATTTCCCATTTTTCTTCTTTCATGGTATTGTTTGTGATTATGCTTTTTGCAACTCCTTTTTCAAGAACTCCCATTCTTCCTAGGTGCCTTTTTCCTTAGCATGTCTAGCCATAGATTCCACATATTAATGCCCTAAACTTGTTAAAATCCGTTTTCCTGAAATCCAAACTCTGTGTTTGACTATACTTTTCTTTTCCTTGTCCCACAATTTGGAATTCTAGCATTACATTATCACTTTCCTCTAAAGTACTGACTACTTTGATTCC
>JAIPUX010001232.1:55380470-55392848 GCA_020142125.1 Phrynosoma platyrhinos | reverse complement strand
CAAGGCAACTCCCCCCCCGCCCACTTTCCCTAACCTGCTCCTTAAAGGTATATCTGGCTGGAAGAGTCTTGACCCAGGTTACACTGCTAGCCTCCCCCAGCCAGGTTTCCATGAAGCAAGCCAGGTTGGCATTTTCCTCCTCTAACAAATCTAGATAATGTGAGATTTGTTCCTCACTGACCTGGCATTGCAAAGGAGTAAGGAAAGGGTCTGTGATATGGTTCTCTTAGGCTAACAATGTGAGTGGAAGGCAGGATAGATTTCAGATATCGATCTCGTCTTCCCTTATATTTCATTCCCACCTTGTTAACGCCATATCTCCCCTTGCCCCACACTACTCTAATAGACTCGCCACTGCCGGCATCTATATCCTTTGTCTCCCTCCCAAATAGGCTGGCTTCTAGAAGATGTCACTTCCACCAGCACTTCCCCTTCTCCCTTCCCAGTGCCGACATTAATCACAATTACTCTGCAGACCATCGCTCAAGGCTCAGTTGACAACTTGGCTTCTAGAGGAGTGCCGCTCTCACTGGGGCCTCTCCCTTTCTCCTCCTGGCGCTGGCACTAGCAATTGTCTGTAGACGGTGCCGCTCTCACCGGCACATCCACTATTCCCCTAGATAGCAAACACAGATTATCTCAACAGCCTATGCTCAGGATTCGTCTGGCCACCCAGTCTGCAGAGGTGCTGCTCTTCTGACTGAAGACCTGGCTTCTGGAAGGTGCTGCTCCCACCGGCACCTCCCCGTCTCCCATCCTGGCATTAGTGGGCATAAAGATGTCTTGTCCCAGTGCTGGGCTGTGTAGCTGCCCCTGGAGGGTTGGGGTAGGACAATATGCTGTAGCCGCTGTGCTGGTGGTGATAGAGAGGGCAGGCTAAAGAGCCTTCACCTGGCCACTCTCATGGCTCCTGGCCACTGCTGGTGGTGGTGGAGAGGGCGGGCTAAAGAGACTTCACCTGACCACTCCCTCGGCTCCTGGGCACTGCTGCTGGTGGTGGAAAGGGCAGGCTAAAGAGCCTTCACCTGGCTGCTCCCTCGGCTCCTGGTTGTTGTTGTTGGTGGTGGAGAGGGCAGGCTAAAGAGCCTTCGCCCGGCTGCTCTCTCAGCTCCTGGGCTGCTGGTGGTGAGGGTGGGCTAAAGAGCCTTCACCCAGCCACTCCCTCGGCTCCTGGGCCACTGCTGGTGGTAATGGCTGTTGGAATGTGGATAGGTTATACAGTCAAAGGTGAAATGTAGAGATGTGTGTGTGGAAATTTCCTCATGGGAACAACATCTACTGTAACAAAGAGAACTCAGCAACAGGTGGCCAAGAAGTCAAAACAAGTACAGTTTTAGCTGGGAAAAAGATAGCCAGTACATCAACATCTGAGCTCATGGGAAACACCCAGAAGGTGGAGTATGGGAAGGGCCAAGGGAGTTCCTTTGTTTCAGATTGTTTATATTTGCAAACACTGTGTGTGCGTGTGTGTTCAGCAGTGGTTTTAACTATGGAGTTAGTTTTTGGCTTTTAGTATGCTTATACTGCTTTTACAATGTAACTCATGGATCTGGAAACATGGATTTGTAACTTTTCTTTTCTACAACATCAGCATTTTCTTTTTCTTATTTTACTTTATGGAACAATAAAGCTCTACTTTAGAACTACAAGATTTGTCTGCATGCTTTTAGCATGGAATGGCTGATGTAGGAAGCTGTTCGCTATAATCTGCTATACTCTGCATACCACATCCAAATATTAATAATGGGGAGGTGGGCTAAAGAGCCTTTGAGGCACCAGCACTGTAGGAGAGAAAGCTAAAACACTTGCAAACCTACAACTCCCAGGATTCTTTTGGATGGAACTATAGTACATAAAGTGGTGTCAAATGGCATTATTTCTACCGTGTAGATGTAACCTGCGATATGTGTCTCTTTCTTTCTTTTTTTAAAAAAATATTTTAATCATTTTATTCTGTCTATTTCAAGGGTTCCAGAGGCCATCTGAAATAATTTTGCAAAACTTTATTTCCTTAAATAAATTGGCATGGTCCAAAACACATTGCAGAAACAATCCATTCTGAGATCACTTTAACTGTCTTGGCTCAGTGCTAGGGAATCCTGGGAATTGTAGTTTAATGTGGCACCATAACTCTCTGTCAGAGAAGGCTAAATGTCTCACAAACATTTACAGTTCCCAGAATTCCCTAACATTGAGCCAGGACAGTTCAAGCAGTCTCAAACTGGATTATTTCTGAGTGTGTTTTGGACCTGTAAACACAATTTCAAGCTGACTAATTAGATTATCCATACAAACTTAAGACCCTTCTGTATGATATTTTCTCCATCCACAGACTATACCCACCCTTGCCCAATGACCTTTTCCTTTTTTTTTTAACCAATTGACTTCACTGGTGGCATTTTAAAAATGGCATATATTTAAACAAGGATATTAACATTAATGAAAAGTGCTAAAATATATAACAAACACATATTATTTGCCTATTTTTCTGAAATGTCACAATTCAAAACCCCAAAATATTTATCAATGGGAAATAACTGATGATACACACATTCCAAAAACCTGGAAGATATGAAATAGCTAATCAAAGCCATTTTTGTAGCACTCCTGGGAAAGGGTAATGCAGAACTGGGGAAAAAGATGTTTCAGGAATTCAAGATACAAGCGGAATTATTGGGTTCTAAGATTAGAGATCATGATTATTATCTTTAAAATTAGGTTACCTTATGTTCCTGCCAGGATGAAGACAAAAATAACTTTTCTTTAAATGCTGCAAAGCCCTGAACTGACACTTATAAATATCATCCCATCTCATCTGCCATTTTAAAAGTCATCTGTTTAACTCATTGATAATAAATGCCATGTAGCATTCAAATACATGTCAAATATGAGAAAATATAATACAGCTTCAATGAAACATGCCTATCATGTGTAAAAATTAAAAATGTTGTTGACAGGAAGATATTACAATACTAACCATCCAGTTGTAAAACCTCTAGACTACTTCTATAAGCAAGGATGGCACTTTTGTTGCCTTCTGCATGTTGCTGAATAGCAGCTCCTAGCATTCCTCACCATTATGTTATTATGCAGGCTAGAGCTCCTGGGAGTTGGAGTCCAACAATATTGGAAGGGCAGCACAATTTCACTCCTGGTCTGAAGATACCTAATACCACCATAAGTTTTTCACTGAGGAAAAAGATAACCAACATAAACAGCTATATTTGTGTACAATTGTATGCTTCACATTTAGTGGGCATTGTAAAGTTATAATTATCACCCAGAAGTTATTATAGTATATTGATGAAATTTTGTCAGTGTCTTCATTGGTCCCTAAGTGCATGATGTTGACAAAATCAGCTCATTGTGTCCTTTATTTATGTTACAGGTTGTGCCAGAAGTGACTAAAGTATAAGATGGAGAAGACTGAGGCTCACAGCATGATAAAGTTCCTGCATTTGAAGGGTAATAGTGCCTGGCAAATTCATGATGAGACACTATTGTGAGGTGGAAAAAGAATTTCCAAACTGGTCACATGTCCCTCACAGATGAACAAAGATCTGGAAGACCATCGCTGATGGACAATGTAGCCACAGTGAAGAAAGTGGAGTGTTTAATCCTGAAAGACAGACAAGTACCATCCAAATGATCATGAATGAAACTGGTTTCAATTATGGTAGTGAGTCGAAAATTGCTCATGACAAACTGCACATGTCTAGGGTTTATGCACACTGAGTTCCACGCTTGCTAACCCCTTTCCAGAAACAAACATGGTGTGACCTTTCAAGACAGATGTTGACACTGTTGGAACAGAAATTTTCTGGACAAGTTGTGAGATGCTATGAAAAAGAAATGCCACAATATGCTCTCCAGAGGCATTTGTCTCCTAGCTGACAATGCACCAGCTCATGCATCTCATGTTGCACATAACAAAACAAGGGCATATGGCTATGAGATTTTGCAGCATCTGCCTTATTCTCCCAACCTTACACCAAGTAACTTTTTCTTGTTCCCAGAAATTAAAAGTCTGTTGTGGGGTCACTGATTTGACAACACAAATGATGTCATTCATGAAGTGGAAGAGTGGTTTAAGGCACAATCTGCAGACTTCTACAATGATATTCAGAGGGTCAAGAGATACTGGGGAAATATGTAAATCTGGATGGTGACTATGTAGAGAAATGTTAACTACAAATCAAAACAAACTTTCTGTCAATTTTTTTTAAAGGTGATAATTAAAACTTTACGATACCCCCTCATATTTCTACAACACAAATAGTCTTTTATTTTATTGTGCTGAAATCTGAAATGGCATTTTAATCTCATTGTATCTCATATTCATTTGAATGTGAGTAAAAGATGCAATCAAGTCCTCTGTGAGTAGAACATAGAATTGAGGACCACACATTTAAATACCAACTGCTACTATGTATCTCTTTAGCATTTTTAGGCCAAGCTCTCACAGTGTGGCTATGTAGGTTAGGGAAGTGGGCAAGGGAGAAGAGTGCCCTTGGTCCATAAAAACAATCTTACCTTAACAAGGATACCTGTCCAGAAAACAAGCCACATAGAGTGTATCTACCTAAGCCTGAAGACAAGGGATAGTCTGGGGATTCTGTTGGTATACCATCCACCCTATTGTCTAACAGACTCCTTAGCCGAACTTTCACAATAGTTGGTATTGGAGTTGCCTAGGATTTTAGTCCTTGGTGACCTCAACATCCCACTCAAGGCCAGTTTAACAAATCTAACTGGTGTAGCTCAGGAGTTCATGGCTTCCATGACAAACATGGGCCTATCCCAATTAGTCTCCGGGCCTACACATTGTGCAGGCCATACCCTTAATGTGGTTTTTAGTACAGAACAGGTACATCCATGGGTGGAGGTAGCTGACATCACCGCATTGTCATGGACAGATAATTTTCTGGTCAAAGTTGGACTAAAGGCCACTATTTAAGCCCTTGGGGGTGAAGGACCTATTAGAATGGTCCATCCTTGAAAGCTGATGAAACCTGTTAGGGTCCAGAAAGCCCTAGATGGTTAAATGGATGGTGACACTGGTCTTGGACACCGATTCTGTCGAGGTCTTGGTCAATACCTGGAATAGAGATCTTACCAAGGCTATAGACACAATCACTCCTAAGTGGCCTTTCCAGCCCACTTCAAATTGGAAACTGTGGTACACAGAAGACCTTAGAAATATGAAGCAGGCTGGATAATGACTTGAGTGCTGCTGGTGGAAGACTTGACAAGATATGCCATGTGAACTTTATTCCTATGGAGTGGCAATGGATGCAGCAAAGAAATCCTTCTCCTCTGCACGCATTGTGTCTGCGAATTCTTGTCCACCAGAGTTGTTCAAGGTGGTGAGGGAGCTTATTCAGGTACCTGTCACCCAGAACATTATTAAAATCTACAGTAGCCTGCTGTGATGCATTGAACAACTATTTAGCAGAAACAATCTCTTAGATAAGAGCTGACTTGGATGCTGGCATTATTGAAGAAGTGATAGGAGAGGCATCCAGCAACTCCGTAAACAATGTTAAACTGGATCAGTTTGAGTCTGAGTGTACTGATGATGTAGACAAGCTCTTTGGTAGTGTGAGAAAGACAACTTGCTCTCTCGATCCCTGCCCTTCATAGCTGGCTGTCCAGGGTGGAGAAACAATTAGGATGCTCTTAAGTCATAATCAATGCATCCTTTAGAGAGGGTCAATTACCAGCTTGTTTAAAGGAAGCGGTGGTTAAGCCACTTCTGAAAAAAACCTTCCCTAGACCCCCTGGGCAAAAATAACTTGTTAGAGATATATCCCAAACAGACGCATTTAATGTGGATAAGAATAATTTGAAATGTATGCAATGTTTACAGATAACTAACAAACTTTGTTTTCTGGCATCCAGCAAAAGACATGCAAGAGAGAATGGAAAGAGTACAAGGAAAACAGTGGAAATGATAGTATGATATTTATTGTTGTATTTAAAAATCAATAAAAACTGAAATAATAATAAAAATAACTATAGGCTGGTCTCTCATCTTCCATTTTTGAGCAAGGTGATAGAGAGAGCTGTTGCCACTGAGCTCCAAGTAGTCTTGGATGAAACAGATTATCTAGATCCATTTCAATCCAGTTTTAGGACATGATATGGAGTTGAGACCACCATGGTTACCTTAGTTGATGATCTCTGTCTGGGTATTGATAGGGGAAGTGTGACTCTGTTCATGCTCTTGAACCTCCCAGCAGCCTTCAATACCATCGACCATGGTATCCTTCTGGAATGCTTGGGAGATTTGGGAATCGGGGGCACTGTATTGCAGTGGTTCTGGTCCTATCTCTCAGGCAGATTCCAGATGGTGATGCTTGGGGACAGTTGCTCCTCAAAGAGGGAGCTTAAATCTGGCATTCCTCAAGGTGCCATTCTGTCCCTAATGCTATTCAACATTTACATGAATAGCATGAAGCCGCTGGGTGAAATCATCCAGAGAATGGGGCAGGGTGTTATCAGTATGCTGATGACACCCAAATATATTTCTCCATACCTCAAACTGCTGCAGTGACTAAGGATGGCATCTCTCCTCTAAATGAATGTCTTAAGGTGGTACTGGACTGGATGAGGAAAAACAGACTAAAACAGAGAGGACAGAGGCACTTGGTGTAGGGACCCCTAATCTGGGTACAGAGATATGTTCACTGGTCCTGGATGGGGTCACATTTCCCCTAAAGGACTGTGTTCACAGTTTGAGAGTGCTCCTGGATTCATTGCTTCAGTTGTCAACTTAGATGCGACAGCCAGGAGCATTGGTTATCAGCTTTGGCTGATTCCCAAACTGTGACCCTACCTGGAGCTAGTAGACCTACAAACAGTGGTACATGCACTGGTAACCTCTCGATTGGACTTCTGTAATGTGGTCTACATGGGGCTACCCTTGTACTTAGTTTGGAAACTCCAATTGATTCAAAACATGGCAGCCAGACTGGTCACCAGAAAATCTAGAGGCAACCACATAACACCAATTCTCAAGTCCTTCCACTGGCTGCCAATTAGTTTCCAGGTGCAGTACAAGGTGTTGGTAATAACCTTTAAAGTTCTTCATGGCTTAGGTCCAGCTTACTTGCAGAAGCACCTTCTTCCATACAATTCACCCCACAAAGTCAGGTCCTCTGTAAGCAACCTATTGCAGCCAAGGAAGACGAGGCTTGCTGTGGTTACCCAAAGAACCTTTTCATTGGGTGCTCCTAAACTATGGAATTATCTGCTGCAGAAGATCTGTCACATCACATCTCTTGATGCTTTTAAGAATGCTGTCGACAGATCTCTTCCGGCAAGCCTTCCCTGACTGATCAATTGATTGTTCCATGATACTGATGTAGGCTGCTCTTGTTCGTTCCATGATGCCTCATTTTAATTTATTTAATTTTATTCTTTGAATGTATTTTATAATGCTAGTGTTAGTTGTAATTGGGAGTAAGGGGATCATGCTATTTTTATCATGTTGTTTTACAATTGTATTGTTGTATTTTTATGATTGTTACCCATCTCGAACCTTCAGGGAGAGGTGGGCTATAAATAAATTAAAAAAAATAAATTTATTTATTACACATGTGCAGTTACAGTTTGATTGTGCTATATTGCTTTTGTGCAGTTTTATTGTGCTGTTGTGCTATATTGCTGTTGTGCATCACACTACTGAATTCACATGTGAAGGAATATTACTGCCAACTGCACTGAGAGTAGACAGATACATATCAGCTGAGAATTCATATACATATGTACAGCGACATATGTGGATGTCGTGCATTTGACAAAAAGCAGGAGAACTTACACATGCACAAAACATTAAAGGGATTTCAGCCATAGTGTGTTAGTTGCTGACTCAAACTTTTCTGAAGTTAAGGGATCATGGCATGGCATGAAAAGAAAATAGCAGTTTTCTTTTCATTTCCACAGAAATGTGAATGATGTATTCATTCCCATTAAATTAAGTGGAGTTGTCTTCTTCCCTCTCCAAAACAAGCCAACTTTATTTCAGTGATGAACATCATTTCATAAGCACCCAAATTTCCAGTTTTCCACTTCATTTTTGGTATCTTAAAGCAATAAAATGTTGACAGGGAATATTATAAGTCCAGTGTTTGAAAAATAATGCATTTTTGCCTAAATAAATTAAGGGAATATGAGAAAATCAACATTTAATCTCTGCAATATCATTACAGTTTAGGTGAGCTCCACATATACTGTTCAGTCCAATCAAATGAACATACATACCTGTGAATCATTTTATGAGGAAATTCTGATTGGTAGCATGAGAATAATGAAGAAACAGAGAAATACTTTCCCAAGGAATTATTTTTGATATAATCAAAATATCTTTATAGTAAAATTGTCTTTGCATTGAACTGTATTATACATACTGACGGAGAGAAAAGTAGGAGATGCCAATTTCCATGACTGAATTTCTAACATTTGATAGCTGAGAGTAAAATATACTCTCCACCTTTTACTTAGTTTTAATTTTAGACTGTATAGGAGATAAGATTTTCTGCTACCTCAGAAAACTCAACATCCTGTGAATCTGCATGATATGAAGTTTAGTGTCTATGAAGTGAGGTGATGGTTAGGCAAATTAAGTCTGAACTCTCCCTCAAAACCAAAATGGCAAAACTAAGACTGTTGTACTATGGATATATCATGAGAAGACATGACTCACTAGAAAAGACTATAACTCATGGGAAAGTAAAGGCAGGAAAAAGGGGAAGACCATATTACAGATGGATAGACTCAGGAAAAGCATAGATTTGAGTTGGCAAGATCTGAGCAGAGAAGTTGAGAACAGGGTGACTTGGAGGACTCTCATTCACAGGCTCTCATCATAGTCAAAGACAGTTGACTTGGTGGCAATTAACAACAAATGATCTACATCAGGGGTAGGCAACCTTTCTCCTTTAAGGGCCGAGGGACTTCAGCTCCCAGAAGCCTCAGCCATATTGGCCAATAGTCCCATGTTGGCCAATAGCTCCTGGGATTCTGGAAGCTGAAGTCCCTCGGCCCTTAAAGGGGAAAGGTTGCCTACCCCTGATCTACATGCTTTCCTTTGGAAAAGGATTGTCTATTAGTTCTTTTCTGATACCAGTGTAGCCCAACCTGATGAGATTACTAATGTTGGTGCCTCCTTTTTCTGAGAAAAGAAAATATCCAGTACAAAACATTAACATTTTTTGAATGCAATGTGCAGTGCAACCCTGAATTAATAGAGATTGCCTTTCAGGTTGTGAAGATTCACTGTGTAGATTCATAAAGTTGTAGTGCATGGATCTACTCACTTAAATGTGTCTCATGTCTTCATTCTGGAAGGAAAACCTGCTGTTAGAAGAAACATGGAATATATTTGTGGTATACCTGGGAATAAACATTGTTAAAATCAATGGAAATTACCTAAAAGTTTGTAGATGTGGGATTGCCTTGTTATTTAGTCTGTCTTTGCCATCTGACAGACAAGAACCTTAATGAGAAGAAACTATTTTAATGCATAGTCAGTTTGGCAAAGATAATATGAAAAAAGGAGGATTTCTCAAACCTGGAATCAATAAGAAACCTCACATTGGTTACTTAGAGAGGAGCAAGTAACAGTAAAGTTCCCCAGGTATTATTGATTTTGTAAAAATATGTTTAAATAGCTACTATAAATTAGCTTTTTCCAACTCTATGTTCTTCAAATGACATGGACTACAACTCTCAGCATTCCCTGCTGGCTGGAGATCCTAGGTGATGAAATCCAACATGTCTGGTAGGGGCAGAGTTGTAAATTTGGAGGATATGGTTTGGAGGACTGGGCTTTGGGTTAGCTTCTGAATATTTGCATCAACAACATCTAATCAGTTCATATTGTAAAGACATTCCACTCATTATTTATTGGAACTGCTCTCCTTTTATGTAGTTGCCCATTTTATTGAAGATACATTAAATATTTCTAAATCAAACAACCGATTTCTGGCACTTTCAAAATAATAAATAGTAATAAAAATGCAAAATGTCAGAAAAGACATTGGACTGTCAGACTTGGACTTAATCTGTAATATTAGTGAAATGTCACTTCATGAAAAGATAATTGGCTAGGTCTTACATGATTTCATATAGTCTCTAATTGTGTGTGTGACATTTTTAATGGGAGAAGTAATGAAAGTCCTGCAAAAGGCATGCTAGTTTAAGACCAACTTCGGGCCTTTGCAGACTGCCAGAAATAGTGCACATTAAATTGAGGCACTGCCCTGACTCAGTGCTAGGGAATCATGGGAACTGTAATTTATTGTAGCACCAGAGTTCTCTGACAGAGAAGGCTCAATGTCTCAGAAAAAAATACAATTCCCATGACTCCCTAGCACTGAGCCAGGACAGTGCCTCAATTTAATGTGCACTATTTCTGGAAGTCTGCAAAGGCCCTTCCTTTCCAAAGAAATAATTCCTGCTTTATTTATGCTAAGGGCATAAATTGTGCATTGACAGTGGAAAAGCATTAGATCATCAGTAGTTGCTGTGAGCATTGACAGAGCTAAAGACAGATGATAGCTACCAGTCTGATTTAATCTGAGATACTGTGAAGCAGGAAAAGCACCAGGGGGGAAATGAACGGATGTATGTATTACTGAGAATGGCAGTAAGTGTCTCTGACCCTGCAATGCAGAGATTCTAATTGGGCAGATTTGGGTCTTGTAGGCTTTTTTGACAGCCTTAATCTGCACCAATGAGTCCCTTTTGTGGACTACATTTTCCTGGTAAATCCCTCTATTTTAGCTTAGTTATAGAGAGTTGCCTCATATCAGGTCAGAAAATTTGCCTATCTCCAGCCTAGGGTGTACCAGAGGTTGGATAAAAGGTACATGCTTGGACATTTGGTATTGTCTGTTATTAATTGCCTTTGAGTCGACTTCAACTCATGGCAACCCTATGAATGAGAGACCTCCAAGTCACCACAACCTCAACTGCCTTGATCAGATCTTACAGATTCATGGCTGTGGTTTCTTTGATTAAGTCTATCCATCTGGAATGTGTCCTTTTCCTATTGCCCTCTACTTTACTAAGGATTTTAGTCTTTTCTAGTGAGTCCTTTCTTCTCATGAAATGCCCCAAATACAACAAAATACTCAGCTAGGTCATCTTTGCTTCCAGGGAGAGTCCAGGCCTGATCTTCCATAGGACCCATCTATTGGTCTTTTTAGTGGTCCACAGTATTATGAGAACTTATCTCCAGCATCACATCTCAAATGAGTTGATTTCACCCCACCCACATCAGTTTTCTTCACTTTTTGTGTTGTCTACAGAGGCAGTGAAATCAAATCTGGACCATTGCAAAACTAGGACTTGCCCTTGGTCCTTCTCACTCTAGTTTGTGAGCACTCTGCAGAGCCAGTCTTATGGTCAATATCTGCAGGGCTAATCCAAGTATCTATCTTGCTTGTTATGATGAATGTACCAGGAAACCATTTAAAAAGAAAGAGCAAGTAGTCATTAGTAATTCATTGCACTCAGCAGGCATTTCCCCTAAGAAATTCAACCTTGGATAAACTGTGGCATTAGCTAATTGACTGACTGGCAGAGTGGGGGAAGAGGAAAACCAGTGAAGAAGGAAGAAAGTATGTCTATATTCAGTTCAAATATAATCAAGATAATTTTTTACAGGAAGAAAGTCCATGGGCTGTGTGATTCCCCCCCCAATGCCATTACTTGCTAGAAGGGCAGGGGCAAGGGAGAGAGAAGAGTAGATTTTCTCTATCCTGACAAAGCCTACAAATCAGTATGAAACCATACTTCATGTTGGACTGATCCACCAGCCTCCTACTTGCAAGAAATTTATAGTCCCAATAATGAGAAATCAACATTTTATGAAAATTTGATAAGAAAGACATCTGAACTAGGCCTACAAAATCTGATTTGCATGAGCAATTGGAATAGGGTTGTTTATCCTAATAAAGATAAATGTTTCAGTAGATATTAAGGAAGATCAAAGGAGCCTTCTGAAAACCTTATTGACGTATAAGGAGTGTGGTGAACAGAGGTCCAGTCTGGCCAATCAGGAGGCAGCTGAGACCCAGCCAATGGGAGTTCAGCTGGGAGTAGTATAAAAGCCCAGGTTGACAGAGAGAAGAATAAGATTTGAGTTAGAGGGTATGCTGGGAAAGTTAAGTTAGTGAGAGGGCTGTGTTTAAGGTGTTCCTGAGGGAACTGAATTTTAGAGAGATAGAGTTTAGAAAGGGTAAACTCTGAACACACACAAAGCTCTGGAAGAGAGAGTGACTGTGGTTTTCTCTTCAGTTAGATATTATCAGCCAGTGGGGTTGAGGTACTGTGATTGAATTCATAACATATGTTATAAGTCTGTAACTA
>JAIPUX010001232.1:55363264-55374611 GCA_020142125.1 Phrynosoma platyrhinos | reverse complement strand
AAGAAAGAAAGAAAGAAAGAAAGAAAGAAAGGGAAACTCTAAAGTAAAGTTGTGTGGGTCAGGGAATTGGGAGTGGGCCCTTTTGGCTCTGCCCTCAAGCCCCACACCCTAAGCCATACACCCCACACCGGGTGACACCCAGGTGCAGGACACTGCTGACCTAAACTCTCATTGGCCAGAGCCTGGGTTATAGTGGGATATGTGGTCCCATTGCAGTACTGAAGTACGATTTAACTGCCAGTCCATTGACTCCATTGTATATGGAATGCAAATTGTTCCCCCCAGAATGAAAATGCCCTTGTACAATTCTGGCAGTAGCTATATCTTAAGACACGAAGTCAGTCTGGGACTAGCATCCCCACTGGCCAATGCCAGCCTAGGGCTGATGGCCTGCATTGTCTATATAGGATGACACCAGGCCATGGTGAACACAAGCCATTTGGCCCATCTGTACAGCCCCACAGACAAATGAAAACAGAACTAAATGGGACAGGAACACAGAAATGCCTACTTCCTGTGTCCATCTATGCCTCAGTCTCCTCTCTAAGAGTGGATTGATGCATTGCCCAGATGATATAGTTGCTGCTTTCTCATATCATCTTAACTGCTACAACCATGGCCTCAGAAGGATAGAAGAAGAGACATAGCTCCACCATGCCTATGCCCAGAGGCAGATGAAAGGCCTTCCCTCCATCTTAACTGCTACCACCCTGGCCTCTAAGGGAGAGAAGAAGAAGCAGGCACAGAAGAAACAGATGGAGGACTCTCCCTCCATTCCAACTGCCACCTTGAAGGGAAAGAAGAACCTGCAGTATCTGCTGGGGTTTTTTGTGTGTTTTTTTTCGGGCTGTGTGGCCATGTTCTAGAAGAGTTTCTTTCTGACATTTCACCAGCATCTGTGGCTGGCATCTTCAGAGAATGCTGGAATGGAAGAGAGTGGGTATATATATACTGTGAGACCCTGGGTAGGGAGGAGTGATTCTGTGAGTAAACTGTGTATTGTTCTGTTGTTGATGGCATGGCTTCAAGGTGGGAGGGTATGCAAATGGGGATTATTGTCTGCTAATTGGTGATCATTGTCTGCTAGGAAAACCCCTGACCCTGGGTGGTTTCCCATTTGCTGAGTGCCAACCACAGATGCTGGCGAAACATCAGAAAGAAACTCTTCTAGAACATGGCCACACAGCCCAAAAAAACCACACAAAAAAAGTATCTGCTGCATTTGATTCCCTTCCTCACTGCCATTCCCTTCTCCTTTTGTGTCATTTCTCTTTAGATCGTAAGCCTGCAAGCAGGGAACTGTCAAATTAGCCAACTGTAAGAAGCCAAAGTATATATACTCCAAGTAAATAAATAATATCATATTGTTCCAGAGATATTCAAAAGGTAGAACTGTATGGACTAACCTAGTGAAACTGGGAATCCCACTCTGATAATTTATGAATCAATCCTTGGGACAATTTCTCTTCCCTATCTAGTCATGTTTTATGGGAATCAGAGCCTGCTTTTAAAATACAGTCCTCAACTCTGTAGCCCCTCAGCTTTAGAAAACAGCTGTCAGAGCACTTATTCAAACCCATGATTCATCCCTTTCTACTTTGCCTTAAAATGAAATATGAGGAAACCACCCACTCCTCCTAAACTAGACCAGTTTTCAAGCCTGACTGTACTATCTCATCCTGATAATGTTATTGCAAGCTCCTTGCTTTTAATGTCTTTTAACTAAAATGTTGATTATTTAATATTCCACTTGATAATTATACAGGAACTCTATTTTTGCTTATTATTTTGGTTCTTGTAATTGTTTATACTTTCTGTACATCAGTTTGAATTAGTGTTTTACATATAGTAAGTGGTATACAAATTGCTTAAACAAATAACAAATAACTAGACAAGTTAAGTTATAAATGGCAACACCAGAGAGCAGTCCACAGTGGTACCATGCATTTCACTATTTTTCATGAAAATGTTACTTCATGACTTTTACATTAAAAAGCTCTACTCCAGTGATAATTAGGACCTCGTTCATCACCTCAAAATATAATTAGACAATTTAAATACTGCACAGCTGGGTGTTATCTGAAATAGGCAATAAAAAGTTGCTAGCAATATTAACTAAAATATGATGCTTATTAATTTTACAATTTAGTATATGGCAGGGATTCTGTTGGGGCAAAACATCATTACATAAATTATTGCATTTTTCAGAAGGATGCATAAGATGCCTGTCTCAGTATCTGCCAACCTAGCAGTCAACAGTTCCACATTGAAACTGGCAGTCTTCTCCCTTTTGACTAGATGTGTGAGAAACTAATGGAGCATTTCACAAGGGGTGAGCTCAAGGACTGCCACCTACTAAGTGATTAGATGTGCAGTTATGGGATCCCCATTGAGTCCCAATTTTTGGAGGGAAAGACAGGGTATTAATAATAATTATAAGGATAATAGTAATTGTAGTAAGTCCCATTCTGGGAGGAAGTTGGGATATAAACCTAATAAATAAATACAAATAAAATATAAATATAAATATAAATATAAATAATATAGTATGGATAAAACTAAATAGTATAGTGGGCCCTTGGTATCCACTGAGATTTGGTTTCAGAATCCCCATGGATACCAAAATCCATGGATGTTCAAGTCCCATTAAATGCAATGGATAGTAAAATGGTGGTCCTTATATAAAATGGCAAAATCAAATCAGAACAATTTTTTGTAATTTATATATTTTTAAAATACTTTCAAGACATGGATTATTGAATCCATTGATAAGGAATCTGTGATATGAAGGGGTGATTGTAGTAATAATAATATAACAACTACAATGGTGAATATTTAGCAGTGTTGTGTACAAGGCCTCCATTTGGTTCAGAATCTGATTCAGCCATTTGGAGCTGAGCCCAATTCATATTGAATTGATCCAGCCCTTGAATCTGAATCATGATCCAAGAATCCAAATTCTTTTCTCTCTCTCTCTCTCTCTCTCTCTCTCTCTCTCTCTCTCTCATGCCCTCTCTCATTCTCATAAATAAACACACACACACTGACTCACCTTAGGAAAACAAAGACTGGGCTCCTGTTAGGCAGTTATGAATGCATAACCTAGAGTTATGCACTCGTAACTGTTTTGGGTTCAGGAGCCCTATATATTCCCTAAAATATGCAGCTATGTGAGACCCTAAAGAAAGGATCCACAAAACTCAGTTTTAGTGGAACATTTTCTGTTTGGCATTTGGAAATTTTCCTGGTTTTTTAAAGCTGTTTTTTTTAAAAAAAAAAATACAGTTCTTTAGAGTTTGTTATTCATTGATCTGCTCTGACAATTAATTACAAACTACTTTTGGTCTGACACTGTTCTCTGCCTGGAGCAAAGGTGGAGAACATGAGGCTCATGGGCCTCATGGGATCACTGGGGTTCCATATTGCAGTCTAAAATCTCCTTAGGGGATACCTAAAGCTCTCAGATCTTCCCAAAAAATATTAAAAATTTTGGTTGAAAGTTAGAGACCTCCCTGCTAGCTTAAATACATTAATATGCAGCACACTTTAGGTCTAGTAATCCCTAACCCTGGATGACTGCTATCACCTCAAATGTATTTTTCCACACTAAATAGTTTAGATGCTGACTCAGACAACTGCAAGAATGACAACTGCAAGAAGCAATTCAAGGCCCAAAAGCTACATGATGGAGTGAGTGCCTGTCTCAGTATCTGCCAACCTAGCAGTTTGAAAGCATGCCAAAGTGCAAGTAGATAAACAGGTGAGAAGGTAATAATGTTCTGTGCAGTCATGCTGGCTACATGATCACAAAGTTGTCTTTGACAATGCTGGCTCTTTGGCTTAGATGAGCAGCGCCCCTACAATCAGACACGACTTGACAACTTGTCAAAAGGGAAACCTTTACCCGTTTACTGTAGGTATTAGCAGACCTTGTGTTTTGTTTTGTTTTGTTTTTTAAGCATGATCAATTTCAAGGCTGACTGGTGAATTCTGAGAGTCAACAGCCAGAATCCTGCTGGGAAGTTACAAAGTCATGATTCTATACAGTGACTCCCATCCCTATCCCTAACCCTCCCATCCCTACTTACTGGGTGTCAGACTGGGTAAGTGATCTCTGTTGTAACAGGCAGAAGCAGGCACCTGTTACAATTACCCCTTGTGCTAGAAATCACTTTCTGATCATCAGGGGAACAGCAGTGGCTGCTGCCCAGCACTTGACATTTGGAGGGCTTTCATGGTCCTTATGTATTCCCTAAACCAGGGGCTAGATAAGGATTGTAAATATGAATCAATCATTACTGCATAACACTAGCTTAAGATTTAAAAGTAACTTTTCCAAGCCCTGGATAGTATTGAAGCTAATTAAATAGTCAAAGAAAATTGTTTTCATTCTATTTCCAGTTTTATTCTCTTTTTAATTATTTTAATTATTTCCTGGAAATTAGTTGTTTTTGAAGGGAGGGAGGAGGCTTATATATAGTGCTTGTAATGGTTTCACTCACTACTGATTTACTGCTAATGGTGTTCTCTGTTCTGACCCTCTGAATATAGGAGTGAAAGTATTCTACTTTAGCTATCTGCATAGACAAATGCCTCATTTACCTCTATAAATTAGATTGGCAGGGCTGTAGACTGAAGTGAAACCTTTATCCTCTTCATGATGAATATGCACGCAGAAAAGTGTTGCAGGACCTGCTAATGACACTTAGCAAGACACATGTTATATAAAACAAAGACAATTTTTCTTACAACTAAGGCATGCCACTGAAGGTCTTGGTCTCCACAGATGATGTATAGCTCTGGGTAATGGCCATCTGACAGGCTGCATGTTTCTCAAGATCACGAAGACTTTTGATTTAGTTGGACAGCAGAAGGAAGAAGATGGGCTTCCCTAACTAAATAACTAAATAACTTTATTTTAAAACACACACACAAAAAAAAAACACAGCAGCCAGTCTTCAGACCTCTTCCATCTTTCCCTGATGTCTAGTCATTTATTCTTACATGGGGGGGATCTATTCTGATAGCACACCACAAGTTAGCACATTATAGTTTAAAATGTCCTTCTGTTATGTTTGGCATGACTTTGTGTTGTTGTTGCTGTTCAATCACTGAACTACAAACTACAGAAAGTTAGTTTAGATCAGGGGTAGGCAACCTAAGGCCCAGGGACCGGATGTGGCCCCCTGAGGCCTTTGGACCAGCCACAGGCCAGTCCTGCTGCCGCCGCCCCACCACCACCGCTGCCGCCCCCCATGATGATATTGATTATTGTTGTTATTACTTATTCTTGGGGTTTTCTTGGCAAAATCTCCACAGGGATTTTGCCATGGCTTTTCTGGGGCTGAGAGAGTATGCATGCATGTTTTTTAATTTTTTAATTTTTTTTTTTAAAAATATGTTATTTATTTATTTGTTTGTTTTTGGTGCTTCGGGCCCCCCCAGCTCAAAAAGGTTGCCTACTCCTGGTTTAGATTGTCTACTGGTGTTGAGCAAGGCATGGAATAATAGAATCTTAAAGCTGGAAGGGAACACAAGAGCTATCCAGTCCAACACCCTGCCATGCAAGAACATGCAATCAAAGCTTTCCTGACAGATGGTCATCCAGCCTCTGTTTTAAAAAACATGCATGCACACATACATACACATATCCATATCCATAGAGCCAGTATATCATGGTGATTTGAGTGCTGGACTATGACTCTGGAACCAGGGCTCAATTTCCATCTCAGTTGTGAAACTCACTAGGTGACCTTGGGCATATCACACACTCTCAGTTTCAGGGGAAAGCAATGACAAACCTCCTCTAAACAAATCTTGCCAAGAAAACTCCATGACAAGTCCACCTTAGGGTCGCCATAATTTGGAAACAACTTGAATGTGCACAACAGCAGCAGCAACAACAACAATCATATCCAGAGAGAAAGTTACAAAGTGCATCAGAACTAGTGCCAGCCCTACCATTAGTGTGAAGCAGCTGCCTCAGCAACACATTTCAAATGTCATGAAATGCTGAAAATCATTAGTTATTTTATTTATTTTATGGGGGGTTGTTTTTGTTTGTTTTGTTTTGTATTTTGGAGGTTGTTTTTACCACCAGGAACAGAGAAAAGTGCCTCTGAAATTTTCTGCCTCAAGAGTCAAAATATTGGCTGGCACCGTGACTTAGGGAGTGGAGCAGAACTTTCTGCTCTGCTTCAGACAGCAAAATATCTTCAGTGAGCCCTAATCAAAACATTCAGAAGGTGCAAAAGTCGGTGGATAACTTTATTTCCAATCTACCCTAAATATCAAATCAATACCAATTTCATTTTGTATATTGATAAATAGATGATTTAAAAGCAAACTATATTTCTGACAAGTATGTTCTGGGTCAAAGAAAGATGCCATTGATTACTTTCTCTCTCTAATGGCTTTTACAGACTGCCAGAAATAATGCAACTTGAGGTCACTTTAACTGCCCTGGCTCAGTGGTAGGGAATCATGGGAATTGTATTTTTTTTTCTGGGACATTGAGCCTTCTCTGTCAGAGAGTTCTGGTGCCACAATAAACTACAGTTCCCATGATCCCATCACCTGGTCTCCTAACTCTCTTTAAAGGCCCTCCCCCACTACTCACCCTGCCTTAATTTCTGTGCCACATTTCTGAGGTTGTATGTTTAGCTGGTGTTCTGCTCTGAATTGCTCATATTGCTGTCCAGATCCAAACAAGATGAATGTTTGTGGCATGGCAGGAAGGTAGGGTGAATAGTAACCCCATTACCCTGTATGCTTCCTTCCCCATGCCCTTCCACTTAATTGGCTTCTTTTTAGTAATCCATAGAGTTATATGGAGAGCCAGAGTGGTGTAGTAGATTGAGCATTGGAGTACAATTCTGGATATCATGGTTTAATTCTTGCTTGGCCATGGAAACCCACTGGGTAATCTTGGGGAAAATCACATACTCTCAGCCACAGAAAACCTCATGATAAGGTCACTTTTGGGTTACCATGAGTTGGAAACAACTTTGAGGCACACAACAACAACAGCATGTTATTTGATCTGACAAAACAAATGGAAGGAGTTTGGAGGACTTTACAAATTTTATTAAGCCCCTCCTACCTTTTCCCAATGCTTGTACATTGAAATAAAGGCATGCTGTTGCTGGTGAAATAGAATTATCACTTGCAAAGCACTCCTTGCCATTAGCCACCAAAATGCAAAGTAAGTGAGCTCACTTTTGACATGTTATGCTGCCACAGTCACTTGTATTGGTATCTAATACCTTCTTCCAAAGACAAAAATGGGCAGAGAGGCTTACATTCTACATATTCCAGTTGCTCCTCTGTTGTGATTCTTCAGAAATGATAAATAGAACCCACATATTTTCAGGCAGTATACTATGGAGACCCACATGCTGGGTACAAACAGCAGAAGTGCATAGCTTGGAAGAACTGGTTGAGGAATTCTGTGAGTTGTAGTTCAAAACAAATCACTTTCCTAAATGCTGTGGTCTAAACATACAGCTGGATTAGATGTATCTTTGGTACATAGTGCTGAATTACATACATTTTGGTTTGCTCCAGTAAGGCAATGTTATATTCATAAATTAAAGTCATTTGCCACATTTCACTCATGCTCCAGGTATACTGCAGGAGCTGAAAATCTGCCTTCTTAAGAATACTGTTACATTTAGTTTCTAGATTTCTGAATGAAGACCAGCCTAGGATCTGCTACATCTGTTGACAGGGATATTAATCTAAAAGTACACAATCCAGTCAGCCTTAAAATATTACAAAGGCTTGGAAGGCTCTTATAAAATCTTAAGATACACAAAAGACAGTCAGCTGGACTGCTGTTCTTCACACCAAAAATGTGTTTTTTTCCCCTTTAATGTCAAATCCCTGTTGCTAGAACATCTAACATGAAAACTTCTTTTGTGCCTCATTTCTAATTAAAGTATGTGATCATGCACGTAAAGATAATGAGTCCTACATTAAGTACTTTACAAACCTATTGCAGAAACACTAGCAAGAAAAACATCCCAACTAGTGCTGACACATTTCTACAAAGAATAACTTCATAGACCCATTTTAAGAGCATCACAGTCTTAAATGTCCCAGTGTATCAAAACAACTTAATTTAACTTGCACTTTGCTATATTTGTTCTCCTACTCTAGAACAAAGACTCACATCAAACATCAAAATAATGTGGTGGTGGCTTCTGGATTTCTTAAAGATTTGTAGGAATCATCCCAAACTCTGCAGCAGATTCAAAATTGATGCCAAAGCTCACATACCTATTGTGTACTAAGCCAGCACCTCCCACAGTGGTATACAATGCTAGCTGGTGGTTTCTACATCAGTGGGGCAGAAAGAGCCCTGGTGGTGCAGTGGTTAAATGCCAGTACTGCAGCCATTCACTCACAAACTGCAAGGTTTAGAGTTCAATCCCAGACTGGGATTCAGAGTTGAATCAGCTGGCATCCTTCCGTGGTCACTAAAATGAGTACCCAGCTTGTTGGGGGCAATTAGCTTACAGTTGTAAACCACTTAGAGACTGCTTAGTGCAGTCTGGAGTGGTATATAAATGAAGCTGCTATTGCTATATTGCTATTTGAGGTTTTAGTAAGTTTTTTAATAATAATTTTTTATAAACACCAATGCTAACATGTTCATTGCATTTACATTCCTCATTTAAATATCTTCCAAACCAATATATCTACTTTCCTCATACCTTCCATCTTCTTTCTCATCTTCTTCTTATCTTCCTCATTTTAAACCCCTACATTCTTTCTTCATTTTTTCCATATCTTTCTATTTCTATTCACACTAATTTCCTTCATATTTGGGGTTTTAGTTTGAATTCTAAAGGAACTGTCAAAGGGGTTCAATCTATTTTGGAGATAGGATTCAGCACCTTGGAAAGCTCTGTTAGAGTTCAAGCTGAAACCTGTGGTGGCTTCATTGCTCTACTGTCAGGAAAAACAACAGTTTACACTGTTGAGATGGATATATGACAGAACTATTAGCATTGGCACACCAGCTCTGAATCGCCTTAATGCTGGTGCTTATTAGGTAGACTTGCCAAGTTTTTGCAACTGCTGCTACTAAAAACCATCTGGCAGAAGTGAGAATGGAACTCTTTTAGCTTTGCCAGCCACAAAGGCAACAGTAGTGAGAGCTTTGATATGGATTATCATGAAGCTGGGCCAAAACTGATTGAGAAATAATTTTCTCATCAATGTCTGAGCATTTTCTGTTTCTGGTTTCCCTTGAATTACTTGACAACTTCACCTGTGCACAGAATTGTCAGAATGTTCTCTGTTGCTTTGCCACCTGCAAATAGGGTGCAGAACTTAAGACACAATGGCCAAGTGCCTAGAATAATAGACAAAGCTAGGGAGATATAGATATGTCTCTGTAGTTAATGTTTCCTGATATCACCGCCTCCCAAAACCTGCCTTTTAAACAGTGCATTCTCCCTCCCCTTCTCCCAAACACAGCCATTTCTGTATGACCAGGGGGCTGGGGGAATGAGTACAGGCATTTCTTTGCAAAAGCCTGTTGCAGTACATCCAGCTACAGGAAAAGAGTTGGACATTTCCCCACTCATCCTCCTGCTCTCTGGCATCACAGAAAAGGATGTGTTGAAGAGGGGAACTGAACTGCTTTAGAGGCAGGAGTTGGAATGACTTTTGATCATTTCATGGTTGCAAGACATCTGACCTACATAATAACTGCAAACGTGAATTGTGATGGGCTCAGTCAGACTTGTACATATGTGTGCCTCAAAGTCACCTATCACCTTATTTATATGAATTTCATAGGGTTTTTCAAGCAAGGAATACTCAGTCATGGTTTTGCCAGTTCCTCCTACTTATATTGCCTACATCTGGTATCCATTGGTGTTCTCCTATCCAAGTGTTAACCAGGTGTGCTTAACTTCCAAGATCATACCAGATTTGGCACTTTGGGGGTATTTAGGCCATTTAGTCAGACCTAGCCCATCATAATTCATGAATAGGATGCCAAATTGAATGTTAATGTTGAATGTTAATGTGCTGAGATGAAATTTCTGGGGAAAGTAATTTGGGGAAAGATTTCTGATAAAGTTTCTCACTCTCCCTTCTCCTTAGAGAACACAACTCTTTCTCGAGTAAGAGTCAGAAAAGCATAGCCTATGTGCTGCATCCAGTTTCTGGACCTCTACAGCCAAGCATAGGTGAAAATGCCTAAAGCCCATAACCTTGCATGCCTTGACACCCACACAATTGATATTTTCCAGCATAATTTTCAGGTGACAATCATCCCAAAATCATATCCACCTATCCACCACCATCCCAGAATGTGTGCAAACGTATAAAATAACCTCCTTAACCTCCAAATACTTGTCAGAACCTCTTCAAATACTTTTGGGTTGCCATTTTAGAGGAGAAATAGAAGGGAAAGAAGGTGCTTTGGCATTTTGGAAAGGAGGCCTATGGAGAGATGAGAGATGAGAGGAGAAAATAGGCTCCCAGTCCAGGTGCAGCTGCCCACTCCTATTCTATAGTATAGTATAGTATAGATATTTGAACACAGTCTTAATCTGTTCTGTATGAGTGTAAGAATTAAGTTTTAGGAAAGCAAAAATTTGCAGAATTGCTGCAAGAGTAGGACTCATTTTTTTCTGTATTCACCACTACTTTTCTATTGCTTCTGTGCCCATTATGTGTTTGGAAATGTTGTCTTTAAATATCACATAGCATTTATAAAGCCCTCTTTGGGTGTATGATTTATACTGCACCTTTAATGTGTCAAGCTGCTTACTATACATATTTCATTCAGTCTCATTGGTTAGTGTGTACTGTTATTATTCATGTGCATTATCAATGCTGAACATTCCCCAGCTTTAGGCAATAAGCAAGGCCAGAACTAAGCTCTGATTTACATCCAGAATGTCTGGGTGCAGACCAAAACAAACAAACAAACACACAAAAACCCTGTAGTGTGGACTGCAGACATTTTAATACTAATTTCCGTGGGACTTTAAGGTTGGGGGAGGACAAAATATGGCCTGTAGACTGCGCAGAGCCCTCTGGAGCCATTGTTGTTAGCTCCAGGCCCCCCAGGAATAAAAATCTTTTGCAATTTTTCCCCCAAATTATTTTGTCCCAACATGCCCCTTAGAGGACATGGGTGCATTTTTGCCACATTCCCCCTGGGTCATTTTATACTTTTAAAAAAAGTGAACTGGAATTTCTTTTCACTTTCTGATGTTTAAAAATGACCTTTCTTGGGCCTTAAACTGCTCATAGGAGCCTATAAACATGATAAGAATGCTCCTCATACCTCTTAGATGGAATAGGGGAACTTTTTTTTTTT
>JAIPUX010001232.1:55350749-55363254 GCA_020142125.1 Phrynosoma platyrhinos | reverse complement strand
AATAGGGGAACTTTTTTTTTTTTTTGAAGGAGTGGTGCAATGGAAGAGTGTGTCCCTCCAAAGGGGAACGAAGTCTACCCTCCTAGATTCCCCTGCTTGCCCATCCCTTTTCTATGAAGCAAAACTGATCATTTTTTAGGAAAAAAGAGTGTATTTGCACATGGATGCTGCTTCTATGAAATAGAGGCAAATTAAATGCAAGTTTTTCTCACTTTGAACCAGAGAATATAAATACAATATTCTGTTCAAAATCATGGTAAATTCTTGAATCCTATTCTCCTATGCATATACTCATGGTCATACACATATGCACAGATACAAAAGCCATTTCCATGGTAATAAGATGTGGAAGTCAAGATCAGATGACAAGAGTCAAGATCAGATGACAAGTATCAAGTAGGGATGAAAGAATAATTCATCTGGTACATATTTTAATATGATCCTACCTGATTTGCATTTCCTAGGGGGGTTGCAGACTGCCAGAAATAATGCACTTTAAAGGTTAGGGTTAGTGCTAGGGAATCATGGGAATTGTTGTTTTTTTCTGAGACATTGAGCCTTCTCTGTCAGAGAGCTCTGGTGCCACAATAAAATACAGTTCCCATGATTGCCTAACCCTAACCCTAAAAGTGGACTCAATTTGCACTATTTCTGTCAGTCTGCAACCCCCCTAAATTAATATTTGAAGTCCAAGGCAGTGTGGCTTTTGGAACTCACACTTCTCCAAATTTTCTCATAGCTCTCAGATCAAAAAAGGTACATGAAAATATATTATATATATCAAAATTCACAGAATTAGATTAGTATTGCATAAGGCAAAATTGTCTGCAAAACTGCATATAATGGAACAAAGATAATGAAAAGGCATATACATTTTCAGGGACTTGCTAAAAATGCAAATTGATAGAGAAAGGAGGCATAATAAACATAATATTGGAAAAAGCACAAACCCTCAATCCTGGTAATGAGGACAAGACACGAAAGCTAGATTGTATACAAACTGTAACTTTTTAAAAGAGAAATAATCTGCAAAAAGGGATGATAGTGAATCTCATTTTGATTAGTGTGAGGCTAGTTGTCTTGAAATGAGTGTGGGATGAGGGTGAACACACCTTAGTTCTGATATGGGTGTATAGAAAATATGGGTATGAAGTAAATCTTATCTCAGCCAGTAGATGTGCTGGGGGAGGGCTGTGACATGGACTACAGTAAGGATGGCTAATTAGGTCTCAAGGCTCATTCCTGGGGAAACACCCATAGGTGGGCAAATCCTTCATCCTATGAGGCTTCAAAGATAATGTGGCCATGATTAATGTTGCTGTGGCCTTCATCCAATGATTTTGGGGCAAATGACTCCTTTCCAGATTTACTGCTGCCAACATCTCCAACCAAAGCACAACTACTCTTGGGACTCAAGCATGCAACATCTCAAGATGCTTCTTCTACTTATGCAATTAAGTTCCTAAGGAATTCTCATCTAAAGAAGAATATGACATGAAGAATTGTGTGCAAAGAAGGAAAAAAAACACCAAAAACCCTTCTAGTAAATGGGAAGAAGATAGTCCCTGTATATGCCCCATTTAGCCAACCATTCTTGGAATGTTATGTCTTCTGTGAACCCAAAACTTCCCTGAATATGCAATGTGGAGCACCCAACCAACACTCTGTCTAAGCAGATCTGGCAAAAAATTCAAAGCAATGGAACAGCAGATTACAGCATATCAGCAGCCGTCCAGAACTACACAGAGTAAAGAGTAGCCATTGACTTTCAACCCATCCCAGTATTAGTCAAGTCATAATCGTAGATACATTTTAAAAGCAGATCATTTTCAGATGCCAATCTGTTTGATCAAAGGTTCCCTTAAGCCAGCAGAAGCAGCTGTTTGGCAACACCAATTTTGAATGAGCAAAGAATGTTCCAAACTGAATGTGTTCCAAACTGAGTAGGATTAAAGGCATACTCAGGCAGAAAATAATGGAAAACACCCCAAAAATGGTATGTTGTGAAAGAGGAGCCATATTTGTCAGTCAATAGATAGCCATTATAAGGACCCTCATAAAACGAGATAAGCTTGTAAGTCACTACAGGGCAAGTTGCCTTGCCCTGTAACAAATCTTGGAGGCATGGAATGGAAGGTGTGGCTGTACGGCAGCCACCTCAACCCCTCCTCAAGGATGTCATGAGGGCATGTGCCATTATGCGCTGCATGGTGGCTCTTGATGCACCCCCTCTGCCAGCTCTGGAAGGACCGGCATTTTAGCATTCTTTCCAGGGCTGGCAGAAGGGAGGATTGGGGCCAAGGTGTGGGGTAGCCTCAGCCCCAGTCTTCTGCTTCCCAGGGCAGCCCACCTGGTTATGTCACCACACTGGTCAGTCTTGGACTGCCATTACATGGTTTGCAAGCTGTTCTTATTACAAACCAGCATCAGATCTCAGCAAGGCTTCACTGGCTTCTTGCTCTTAGAAGGAGCCAGAAATTCATAACATTCTTTAAAATGTTAACAGTGAAATGGTTGTAAGTAACAAGGAACAAATTACAGGAAATTTAGGAAACTATCCTGAATGATTTCTGGAGTAACTGAATGACTATTAGTCAGACAAGGAATAAAAAATGGAATAATAATAATAATAATAATAATAATAATAATAATAATAATAATAATAATAATTTTTTATTTCTAGCCCGCCCCTTTGCTCTGCAATCGGGGTGGGTTACAACATTTTAAAACATACAAAGTTAAAACAAGCCTTATCCCCATAACCCCCCTCCCAACCCCTAAAACAAGATTAAACTATAAGAGATTAAAACATAATACAGTCTAAAACCAAAAAAACATTACAAAAAGCAATAAAATAAAAAAAATGAAGCGAGCTACAGATAAGGGACAGTTAAAACCATCTCCCCTCAGGTCGGAAGATTATTCCGGGAAGGCCTGCTGGAAGAGGTCTCTCTTTACTGCTTTTTTAAAGGCAACAAGAGTAGTAATAAGACGGCCCGGCAGGCCGTTCCACAGCCTGGGAGCGGTTGCAGAGAAGGCCCTCTGGGAGGTCTGAGACAGCCTAGTTTTTACTCCCAAGTCCTGGTCTTTTTAGGTAAACAGCAAATTGTAAAATTTGCTTCTATAATTCTATCCATAGGCTAGGAAAATACTTCTCCAGTGAGCTTTACAAATTTAGTAAACTCTCAGCCCTACTAGGGTAACTAGCTCACAGGCTAGGAGTCAAGTAGGGATGAATGAAAAATTCATCTGGTACATATTTTAATATGATCCTACCTGATTTGCATTTCCTATGGGGGGTTGCAGACTGCCAGAAATAGTGCAAATTGAGTCCACTTTAAGGGTTAGGGTTAGTGCTAGGGAATCATGGGAATTGTTTTTTTCTGAGACATTGAGCCTCTGGTGCCACAATAAAATACAGTTTCCATGATTGCCAAACTCTAACCCTAAAAATAGACTCAATTTGCACTATTTCTGGCAGTCTGCAAAGGCCCATAGTGACTTTAATAGGATGCTAATACTGCATTTTCATGGAGCTTTATTTTACTTTTTAAAAGACCATTTCATTCCAAAGGTGATCACCCAAGGTGATCTGGAAATTTTACATCTCCAAATATCATTGGATGGGTATTGACTCCCAGTGCTGAAACATCTGGAAAGAAGACAGAGCATGATCTATCTCCCTTTCCTGATCTGCTGGATGCTTGGCAATGAATAAAATATAGTGTAAAGGCACTGAAGCACAAAAGCTCTTACTAACGTTGTGACTCTAGGGGAGTGAGATGTTTGAATATTAATAAAATGGACTGTTGCGATATCATAACACCAAATATGGATAGATGAGTCCCTAAAGTCCTATGTCCAAATATAAACCACTAAAACAATGGATTAAAAACTCAATGAAGGTCATGTCTTAAGTACTTCAAACATCATGCCAAGCTGAGGCCAATGTTCATCGTACCACCAAGCTCAGAAAAGTATTCCAACAAAAATGATACTGCTAGCATCTGATTGAACTTTTAGTCCTGCTTCCAGCAGTAAAATACAGTGCCAGATTGATGCATCATTGTAGGATGAGGTGGGAACCCTAAGTGCAATGTTCTCTTCTATCTGAGCTGAAATCCTAATTCTGTGATGATGAGCTCAAAGGCCTAACAGCACATCACAGAAAAAGCGCAGACATTCTCTATTGAGTTCAACCACTTCGGAGAAAAATTAGAGGTGGCCCACAAATTCTTGCAGATGATGTAAAGGTTTTTTTGGGGGGGGAGGTGGCACTGGAAGTAAGGACTACGGCATAGTGAACTTTGAGGGATGAACAGGGCTAGGCTAGCTAACTGTTACTGCCTAAAGATATGAGGCAAGGAATGGGGATTTTAAATTTTCTATAGCTAAAGCAACTGCCATTTCATTGGGGATTTTAACAGCTTTGCTGATTATTATTATCATTCATTTATATAGCTCCATCCATGTAGATGGCACTTTACAAACAATTACAGACTAAAACATTTATAGCTATTACTATAGCAATAATAATAATAATAATAATAATAATAATAATAATAATAATAATAATAATTTATATCCCGCCCTTGGGGGACCCAATCAGGGTGGCTTACAACAATAAAACCATACATATATATCCCAAAACATAATCCCTCCCCCCCTTAAAACAGTATTATATCAAATGAAAATTAAAACTACAAATTTGAACAATTAAAAAAATTAAAAACATTACAAGCACAAGATTGGCCCAAGGCAATGTTCTTCATCCATCAGAAGATGGGGCCACGCGAAGATCATTGGGGGTGGGAGTACCTGAGGCTGGGATAATTAATCTGGAAAGGCCTGCCAGAAGAGATCCGTCTTGATAGCCTTTAATATAATATATAGAAGTAGGGAGACTGGGGCTAAACACCACCTGAGCCCAGTCTCCACCCACCCAGCTGAGCAGGGGACAAAGAGGACCATCGGAAAGGCAGGGAGACTAGGACTAAACACCAAGAGAGCTCAGTCTCCACCCCACAGCTGAGCAGCAGCACAAAGAGGACTATCAGAGAGGCAGGGAGACTGGGACTAAACACCAGCTGAACCCGGTCTTTGCCCCCTCAACTGAGTAGGATAATAGAACACTGCCAAAAGGCCAGGCAGGCAAGTGGAAGATGGAAGAAGTGGCCAGCCATCTCTGCCCTCCCCCAACCATGGAGAAAGAAGTGACGAAACTAAAGGAGGAAGGGGGTAGGGATGGGGACAGACTAAAGGAGGGAGGACACAAAGGATGGGAAGGAGAAAAACCCAGGGAGGCATAAGGGGATGGGTAGGAAAGCAAGCAAACAACAACAGGAGGAATAATATGAGGAGACAAACAGCTACTGGGTAGTAGCAGTAGTGGTGGGTATCACTGACAGGAGTGAATTGTGACACCATAGCTAACGTTGGTTGTCACTGTGCACAGGGAGGTGTAGGTGGCCTGCCTTGTAACTCCATCACCTAGTAAACCCTATGATGAGACACCCCAAGTGAGATCAGAGCATTAACAAAAAGGGAAGGACAGAGAGAGAGAGAGAGAGAAAAGGGATATCACATTTGCAAGATTAGCCAAGGGCATAAGAATGGCTTGGGTCCATCCTATCTTTGGAACCACCTCCTCCCATACAATCCACCTCGTGCACTTTGGTCCTGTGGGAAGAATTTGTTGCAGTCGATAAAAACAAGGCTGTCTGCAACCTGCCAGAGGGCCTTCTCAGCAGCCGCTCCCAGATTATGGAATGGCCTGCCAGATGAAATCCATCAGATTAAGAGCTTGAGCAGCTTCAAGAAAGCTGTTAAGATGGATCTCTTCCAGCAGGCCTTTCCTGTCTAGACTTCCCAGACTTAGGAGTCCTGTCCTCTTATTCTCCCTCACTTCTGTTTATAGCTGCTGCTGTTGACTGTTTTGAAGTTATTGTGAGTTTATTTTAATATGTTTTAATAAATAATCTGATTTAATAATCTTTTAAGGAAAGGGTCGGCAACCTATGGCCCATGGGCCGGGTGTGGGCCATGGAGGCCTTGGGACTGGCCCATGGGGTCAGGCATTCCACGCGCCAGGGGGCATTCCAAAATGGCGCTCCCCACACGTGCACACATACCATTTTGGATGCAAGTGCGAGCACCATTTTGGAAGGCCCCACGGCGGCTGTGCTGTGCAAATTTGGCCACTGCAGCTGCTGTAGGGCCTTCCCTGGGCCTTGGGAACAGACCCCCTCCGCACGGCCAAATTTGCATGGTGCACGCATGGGGGGGCATTCCCAGGGTCAAGAGAATGCCCCTGTGCCCATGCACCAAATGAATCCACACAGTGCACGAATGAGGAGGCATTCCAAAATGATGCTGCCCATGCGTGCATGCATGCACATAATGGTGGGCTCCTCTGAGCCATTTAAGGCCCAAGAAATCTCATTTTTAAACATCAGAAAGTGAAAAGAAATTACTTCCAGTTAACTTTTTTGTTGGGACAAAATAATTTGGGGGAAAAATTGCAAAAGATTTTTATTCCTGGGGAGCCTGGAGCTAACAACAATGGCTCCAGAGGGCTGTGCGCAGTCTACAGGCCATATTTTGTCCTCCCTCAACCTTAAAGCCCCACAGAAATTAGCATTAAAATGTCTGCATTCCACACTACAGGGTTTTTGTGTGTTTGTTTGTTTTGGTTGGCACCCAGACATTCTCCCATTTTTCCTTCTCATTGGAACAGTTTGAGATTGTGCCTTCAGTATCTCCTTTTGAGAAACTCCCATCTGTCCTGGACTTCCTTCTCTTTTAGCATTTTTGAACATCGGATCACTCCCAGTATTTCCCTAAGTTTACTGAAATCAGCTCGCCTAAAGTCTAGAATGAGTGTTTGACTATGCCTAGCTTCTCCTTTTCACTGTATAAGAAACTCCAAGAGAACATGATCACTCCCACATAAGGATCCCACCACTTGCACCCCACTGACCAGGTCATTGCTGGGTTTAGGGTGGTGGAGGAACAGACGCAGGTTCCACCTGCACAGAACCACTACTTAACCCAACAACGGCCTGCTGTGATGCATTTAACAACTGATAAAATCTCTCAGATAAGAGCTGACTTAGACGCCAGTGTTCTGACATAATCAATTAAGGAGGTGTCCAGCAACTCTGTTAATGAAATTATTCTGGATCAGTTCCAATCTGTGAGTACTGATGACGTGGACAAGCTCCTTGGTAGAGTGAGGAAAACAACTTGCCCTCTCGATCCTTGCCCATCTGGGCTGGTGATCCGGGGAGGGAATGCATTGAGGATGTTCATTACGGACATCATCAATGCATCCTCAGGGAAGGTCATATTACATCTTGTTTACAGGAAGCAGCAGTAAAGCCGCTTCTGAAAAAACCTTCCCTGGATCTCCTGGATATGAACAACTATAGGCCAGTCTCTTTACTACCATTTTTGAACAAGGTAATTGAGAGGGCGGTTGCTCTTCAACTCCAAGCTGTCTTGGATGAAACTGATTATCTAGATCCATTTTAAACTGGCTTAGGATGGGATTTGGGGTTGAGACTACCATGGTTGCCTTGGCCGATGACCTTTGTCTGAGCATCGACAGGGGTAGTGTAACCCTGTTGGTGCTCCTGGACCTCTCAGCAGCTTTTGATACGATAGATCATAGCATCTTCTTGGGTCGCCTGAGTGGGTTAGGGATTGGAGGCACTGCATTTCAGTGGTTATGTTCCTTCCTCTTGGGCAGATCCCAGAGGGTGCTGCTTAGGGACAGTTGCTCTGCAAAGAAAGAGCTCATTTGCAGCATCCACCAAGGTGCCATTCTATCTCCAGTGCTGTTTAACATATATATGAAGCCGCTGGGAGAGATCATCTGGAGACACGGGGTAGGGTATTATCAGTACGTTGATGACAACATCCAGATCTATTTCTCCATGTCTCAGTTATTGGCCTCAGCTCCCGTTGGCACCTCTCCTCTCGATGACTAACCATTACTAAGGCAGTAATGGACTGGATGAGGAAAAACAGACTGAAATTGAATCCAGACAAAATGGAGGTGCTCACAGTAGCGGTCCCAAATCAGGAATAGGGATACTACCTCCAGTCCTGGACGGGATCACACTCTCCATGAAAAACTGTGTCTGGGGATGCTCCTGGATCCATCGCTTCAGATGACTAATCAGATAAATGCAACAGTCAGGAGCACCTGTTATCATCTTCAGTTGATACACCAGCTGCGCCCTTTCCTGGAAGTAAGGGACTTTGAAACTGTTGTGCACACACTGGTAACCTCCCATCTTGACTTCTGCAATGCACTCTACATGGGGCTACCCTCATGCTTGATCCAGAAACTGCAATTAGTACGGAATATGGCAGCCAAACTGGTCTCGGGAAAATCAAGGAGAGACCATATAACACCGGTATTAAAGTCTCTCCACTGGCTGCCTATTAGCTTCCGAGCCCAGTATAAGGTATTGGTTATTAAGAGATCCATTAGATTACATCCTTAAGCAGCTTTTAAAAAGCTGTTAGGATGGATCTCTTCTGGCAGGCCTTCTCTGACTAGATCTCCCAGCCTCAAGAGTCCCCCTATCTCTTCTCCCCGCCACCTTGGCTATACTCACTGCCTTGTTTGCTTCTTTGTTATTGTTTGTTTATTTATGATGTTTAAATTAAGATGTTCTAATGGATATTTGGTTTAATACTTTTTAAGGGGTAGGTGGGATTTTGGGATTTTTGGACTGTATTTTAATTTATTGTATGGAATTTTAATTATTGTAAGCCCCCCCCCCAATTGCTTGACAGAGGGGCGGGATACAAATAAGATTTATTATTATTAAATTTATTATTATATATAAGGGAGTTCGAGAAGAGAGCCCCCTATAACCAGCCCAAATCAGCTTCTGGCCACAGCATTTTGGACCTACTAAAGTTTGGACCTACTAAAGTTTTTCAAAGGAAGCCCTACATAGAATGTTGTATAGATGTCCAAACAGGATTCAATCAAGGTATGTCCCATCATAGCCAGATCTGATATCTCAAGGAACTGGCACAGCTGGCATACTAGTTTCAGCTGTGCTAATGCAGTCCTGGGCATTGCTGAAACCTATGCATCCAGGCTTAAAGCTAAGTCAAGAATACTCAAGCTTTCAACCTGAGATTTCAGTGGGGATGTAACCCCATCCAACACAGGAAGAGTCCCTATTCCCTGATCTAACTTCTTGCTTGTCTGGATTAAGTTTCAATTTGTTTGCCCTCATCCAGTCTATTACTGACAGCAGACACGGATTCAGTACAGAGTCAGCTTCCTTGGAATTAGACAAAAAGGTGAGACAGAGTTGTTTATTATCCACATATTGGTGACACCACACTCCATGTAGATGTTGAACAGAATGGAAGACAAAACAGAACCATGAGGGACTCCACAGGAAAACAGCCAGGGCAGCAACCAGGAACCTGCCAACACCACTTTCTGGGTTCACAACCCTAAGACCAGAACAGTGCCTCAAAGTCCCATCCCAGTGAAGTTGCCTAGAAGGATAGCTGATGGTACTGAAAACCACTGAGAAGTCCAGTTGAACCAACAGGGACAACACACCCTGTCTAGTTCCCTGCATAGCTCATCCACCAAGGTAACCAAGGCTCTGTCCATCTCATGACCAGGCCTGAAACCAAACTGAAATGGATCCAGATAATCTTGTTCATCCAGAAACTTTTGGAGCTGGGAGTCACCACATACTCCTGCACCTTGCCCCAAAAATGAATGTTCAAACCAGCCAATAATTATTCAGAATGGTGGGATCCAGGAAGCTTCTCTCTCTCTCTCTCTCTCTCTCTTTTTTTTTTTTTTTTTTTTTTTTTTTTTTTTTTTTTTTTTTTTTTGGTAACAGCCTCACCTTGGCCTCTTTCAGGCAGGATGGAAACTTTATTGCTATAGTGAGGCATTCATCACTCCCCTTACTCATGAGCAGTCCACCTCTAGCTGATTTCAGAAGCCAGCAAGGGCAAGAGTCCAGTATATATGTGATGGCTCTCTTTTGCCACAGCTCCTGTCCACATCTTCAGGATGCACAGACTGAAACATATCCAATAATATCATACAAGTAGGAACCAAGATTAGATCCACTAGACCTGTCTCAACTACAGCATCCAAATCAAAATGGGTCTTAGTGGTTTTGTCTTCAAAAGGTCTTGCAAATTCATCACAGTGGGCTGTTCAGTGGTCTTTGTTTTCTTCTTGTGGAACAGAGTATAAAAGGCCCCTGAGCACTAGAGACAGCTCCATTGGACAACTCTGCACAATGGTGGCAGAGAAATATAATTTCTTCACTGCCACCATTGCCATGGCATAGCCCTTCCAATGTCCAGTTTGGATATTCCACCATTGTTCCTCTATTCTTTATCCCATTTGTTTCATCACTACCAGCTCCCTAGTGAACTAGGGGGTACACCTGACTCTACTGTGTGGAAGGGGACACTTATGGGCTTCTGGAATTTGTCAGCCATGAGTAGAGCAATGCATTTATGCATGGTTTCAAGGAGCTGTCTGGCCATTTGGCTGAATGCAAAGGTTGTTAAAGAACTGAGTTCTGGCCTGAGCATTTTTAAAGAGATAGTTTTTCCTCAAAGAGGCTGGAGGCTGGAAAGCTACCTAGAGACTTTTTTGGGTAACAAGTGAGAGTCACAATGGAAGCGGTCAAGTTTTCTAAATTGACAGACCAGAATTATCCGTTGTGGAGCTATACGCTAAAACTCTACTGGTGAGATAAAATCTTTGGACGATAGTCTGATGTGGTCTGCCACAGGTGACTACTCCAGCAGATATAGAAAGAAATGAACATGCCTGCGCAACCATCCACTTCATCCTATCAGAGGCGCAGTTAAATTATGTAAGGGAGAAAACTGTGGCTAAGGACATTTGGGATTACCTGAGGGACATTCACCAGTCTGCTTCAGCTCTAGCCAAAATGATGTGGTGTAAGAGACTGTATAGGCAGAAATGGAGAAAGGTCAATCTCCAGAACAATATCTGGAAGTGTTGAGGGACTTATTTACCAAAGTACAAATGAGAGGTGTCAAAATTCCTCAAATTCAAAAGGCATATATTCTTTTGGGTTTGCTTTCATTGAATTATGACAACATTTTGCATGGTCTGCAAGGAGTGTCTGAAGCACAAATTACTATGGAGCAAGTAGCTTCTATGGTTCTTGAAGAAAGCCAACTCTGGAGATTTGAAGCAGGACAATGCAAACAGGCATCAGCAGCTTCAAAGTCCTCAAATACTACAGAGGGAGCATCAAAAGAGATGCAGGCAGAGAAGGCAGGTGTTTCCAAGGAAAAGATATGCTTCTACTGCAAAAAGGCAGGTCATTTGAAGAAGGACTGCAGGAAATTTGCAGCAGATGAGAAGAAGGCTCAACAACAACTCAGAGACTTTGGGGGCAACAAAGGAACTGCAGCTGTTACACAGGGCTGTGACAGTGTGACTCAACATGTGGTGAGCCAAGCCTGGATCCTGGATTCTGGTGCCACCGCACATATGATAAATAATCCTGAGCTACTCAGAAACAAGAAACCCTCCACAGTAAACTCTGTTCCTCTAGCTGATGGGGGAGCAAGAGAAATCCATGAAATGGGAACTGTCTACATTCCTGGTTTTGGTAAAACTTTTGATAATGTTTTGTGTGTGCCTAAATTACAAAACTGTTTAGTTAGTGTGTCTGCTTTGATCATAGAAGGGTATACACTGCAATTTGTGGGGGATGAATGCATAATTTCCAAAGATGGGGAAGTTTGTGCAAAAGCTTTAAGGAAAGGACAAGACATTTTCTCTAACAGCAAAGTCTGAGTGCCTGAGGTTGGTTTTGGCTTTAGCAGCAAGGAGGGGTCAGTTGGTGCAACATTTTGATTTTGAGACTGCATACTTGAATGCTTGTCGTGAGGAAACTGTGTTCATGGAACAACCTTTAGGTTTTGAACAAGACAGTGACAGAAAGGTGCACAAATTGAAAAAAAGCTTTGAATGGATTAAAACAGAGTGCTAGAAGTTGGAATATTTGCATTCATAATGAGCTTGTGAAGCTTGGTTACAAACGCAGCATCGCTGATGCATGTGTTTACACAAAGGGAAATGTTATGTTGGTGATTTATGTTGATGACTTGTGTGTGGCAGCTAAGTCTGAACAGGAGATTCAGACAGTGAGGAAGGAATTGTCAAATAAGTTTGTTGTTAAAGATCTAGGTCCTCTCAGATCCTATCTTGAAATTGAGGTGCAATGGACTGAGGATGGCAGTTGTTTATTGAGTCAGCAGAAAAAGATTGAAAAACTGATAGAGAGGTGTGGATTGCAAAGTGCAAAAGTAGCAAAAAGTCCAATGTCAGTTGGATATGTCAATGATGAAGCAACTAGGGAGTTTGAGAATCCAGAGTTCTTTCGTAGTGTTGTTGGTAGCTCGATGTTCATAGCTAATAACACGAGGCCTGATACTGCAGTTACAGTTG
>JAIPUX010001232.1:55338914-55350649 GCA_020142125.1 Phrynosoma platyrhinos | reverse complement strand
GCCATGTCAGAGGCAGAAAATTTAAAGTGCAGAACAAAGTACATTGGAATAAGGTACCAGAATGTCGGAGAATTGTTATGCATCTACAATATATAGAAACAAGGCATAATTTAGCAGACATTTTGACAAAACCATTGGCAATTGACAGACATGACAAGATGTCATGTCTGCTCGGGATGTCACCTTAAGTCAGGGGTAAGCAACCTTTCCCCTTTAAGGGCTGAGGGACTTCAGCTCCCAGAATCCCAGGAGCTATTGGCCAGCATGGGACTATTGGCCAACATGGCTGAGGCTTCTGGGAGTTGAAGTCCCTCGGCCCTTAAAGGGGAAAGGTTGCCTACTCCTGCCTTAAGTGTACAGGACTAGCCATTGTGCTAAGATAGTTTCACAACAGAAAATAGTGTGCTTCATATACACATCTGTACATTTCAGGAGGGGATTGTTAGAATATGGATGGTTTATACAGTCAAAGATGAAATGTAGAGATGTGTGTGTGGAATTTTCCTCATGGGAACAACATCTAGGCAAACAAGGATGGCTCGGTCCAGATGGCCAGAGAGTCATAACATGAGCAGTTGTTAGCTGGGAAAAAGGAGAAATAGATAGTGAAATTTAAAACAATATGAGATCATGGGAAAGGAGTCACATGGGTGGATGAGGGACAGCAAGGGGCTGGGTTAGAACACATCATACAGGCCACATCCAATCAGCATAAGGTTAACACCCAGAAGGTGGAGTAAGGGCAGGGCCAAGAAATCCCTTTATCTATAATTGTTTATATTTCTTGCATTCTTCTTAGAGTGTGTGATCACAATGGATTTAACCATGGAATTAATTTCTGGACTATAATATGCCTATATTGCTTTTAAAATGTTACCTCTGGATCTGGAAACATGAATCTGTAACTCTTTTGTTCTACACATCAGCAAGATGTGATCCTATGGTGGACTGTATATTTTTCTTTGCTTATTTTTATCTTATGGAACAATAAAGCTCTACTTTGGATCTACATGATTTATCTGCATGCTTTTAGCATGAGAAGGCTGATGGAGGAAGACGTTTTCCCTAGCTCTGCTGTATTTCAAACTCACCATACCAATAAATCAACCAGCCCAATGGATCTTTTTGATCCCACCACTGCCACCAATATGTCATGGCTTAGCAACTATCCCACTAGTTTACCACCTAATTTGTGATGTGACATTTGATCTCAGATATCTCCCCTAATGTCTACCATGCTATAATTCTCTTCAGATGCCAGCCCTCTTGTTTATCAACATCCCAACAGCTTGACACCAACTCTCACTAATGTGTCCCAGCTAATAAAAGTATTTTCTCTCTCTTGGTAGTATTTTGAATGTTTCTCTAAGCCAGGGGTAGGCAACCTTTCCCCTTTAAGGGCCGAGGGACTTCAGCTCCCAGAAGCCTCAGCCATGTTGGCCAATAGTCCCATGTTGGCCAATAGCTCCTGGGATTCTGGGAGCTGAAGTCCCTCAGCCCTTAAAGGGGAAAGGTTGCCTGCCCCTGCTCTAAGCACATCAGACAACTACTTGTTGAACAATCAAAAATATTTTATTTACAAATTGAGTTGAATACAGTATCTTTCTCAGTGGATGGCATTCAAGATGGATACGATGTATAAATACTTTAGTACAGGGGTAGGCAACCTTTTTGAGCCGGGGGCTGGGTTGCTGTCCCTCAGACAATTGGGGAGCTGAAGCACCAAAAATAAATAAATAAATAAATAAATAAATAAATAAATAAATAAATAAAAATTAACTTTTAAAAAAATATGCATGCACACTCTCTTAGCCCCAGAAAAAAAACCCTGTGGAGATTTTGCCAAGAAAACCCAAGAACAAGTAATAACAACAGTAATCAATATCATCATGGCGGGCGACGGCAGCGGGCAGTGGGGGCGGCGGCGGCGGTGGCAGGTTGCCTACCCCTGCTTTAGTAGTTACATGATTTAACAGTTTCTTTCGCTTATCTTTGTAATTGTTTCTTTATTGCCTTATAAATGTCCCTTTACAGTCTAGGTTCTTACACAACCTTGATCTGTCTTCCATATCTTTTAACCCTTCTGATTATTTGTGATTCACTAGTAACCAAGCAGTATATCTCCCACAGGATATTACCACAACAATTTAATTAACAACTTTCCTTGTACCTATCTCTCATACCTAAAAACCCTTTTCCAACTGCCCCTCACAGCAGCCTATCCTAGCCCTAGCAGCTCTTAACCCCTCATGGTACAAACAACATCTCTTCCCTATCTCATAAACCCCCTTCTAACTGTACATCAAAGCAGTCTCCCTCAGCCTCCTCGGTTGCTAAATCCCTCAGGGTAAAACAAATTCTCTAACTCCAAACACTGCTCTGTCCCTCTATTTATACTCATTCCTGGAAGCAGCCCCCACTTTTTCCTGGCTTAGTTCTCACTGGCTATTGCCAGTGTTCTAATCTGCCTGTGTTCTCTCCACAGGTAACACCTCCCCCCTTTGGTGTCAGCCCCTTCAGCAGGAACCCTGCAGGTGGCCGATCCACTGCAGCATGCATCCAAATTTTTCCTTCTTGCAAAGAGGATGGATGGTCTTCTGATTTATCATGTTCTTCTATTCCCTCATCCCCACATGCTGATTCCCATAACACCTATATATATAATGCATGCTGCCAAACAATTGGCCTAATTCCTTCTGTGGTGTGTAACCATGACAAAGGTTTTGCATTGGGGAATTATATATTAGCTCAATAAATATATAATAGCTGAGTTACACTGCCCTCAGGACCCTTTCTGTGTATACAGAGGTGGGAGGAAAGAAGAACCATACAAGCAAACTCTCAATTAATTATTTTTTATTTAAAGGGGGAAACCAATGTGCATGCATCACACACACTCACACAAGCATTGGGAAATAAAGGAATTAGCGTGGAACAGAATTAGGCCTTCTAATGGAGATATGGATGGTGCTCCTCTTGAGACTGGATGGCAAAGGAGGAAATGGGAGCTCATTCACTCCCAGGGCCACTTAGGATTGGTAAGTGAAAGAGGGGTTTAGCAAAGTGAAAACCTACAGCACTTCTGCCTGCAAACCAAACTAATCCAATGAACAAAGGAGAAGTCTCCTAATTTATAGAAATTTTGTACCCTGAGGCAAAAGTCCAGATCTTTGAGATGGATAGTGACACTTTGAAGGATCTTCCAGAGGTGTAACATGGGGGTGTAAATAGGTCTATTCCTGCAGCCAATAACTCACAATGACAGGTAGATGGTGTTGTTTACTCCAACCAGAGTTATCTTATTGTTTCAGGACTAGGCTTCTCCTCATCTCCTCCTAACACATCTAGAACATAAATTGTCTTTCATGACTCCTACGCTAGCCAATGTGACCTGATCTCCTTACCTCATGACATCCACTTTAGGATCATAGAGGCTGAGTTTATAACAACTCTGTTATCAAATAAGGAAGGGTAGGTTCAAGCCTCTCTAGACAGAAACAGGTGTATGTGTGTGTGTTTTCTTTCAAATCTTTTGTTTTCTTTGGAGTCATCACCATCCTTGGTCCCTAAAATCTGTTGAGCAAGTGTTGAACAATGCTTCCTCCTTTGTGGGCAGATTTTTACTTTGAAGTCCTAGAAGTTGTCAAGATGATTGTTCTAGCATGTCAATCACCTAAGGCAAAAAAAAAAATGGTCTTCCTCCCTTCCACAAGATGAAGGATACCAAAATCCCCCCCACACACACACACACAGCTAAATATAGGTGAAGGCAAAACTGAAATTGGCAAATTTTTCAATTACTGTTGGACATCAACTTAGTAGATGACTGTGAAGTATTTGAGACCATGATCAATGCAATAAATATTTATAAAAATTAACAAACTTTCACTTTCTTACATCCATTACTTTCCCCTTCATCTTTTACATGTGTGTGTGTTTGTGTGTGAGATAGAGAGAGAGAGAGTTTTCATTCTGTGCAGGAGAAATAAAGAGAGGTAGGTTTTCTCAGTCGCAAGAGTAGTGCTCCATTATTGAGAGGAATCAAATTAAAAACCTTTTTGAGCAATCATATTTATTCAGGCCCCAAATTAAAAGCAATTTCAGCATTTACATATATTACTTAGAGAAAATGGTTTTCCATCTTAACTTAAATTGTTACTTTTTTAAAAAATGAGAACAGAGAAGTTGCTTCTCAGTTATACATGGTGAAATGCTTCATCTGACTATGAATGAAGAATCAAATATAATAGAAACATTTCATTGCATTTTAGATGCAAACAAATGGGAATAGTCTCAAGGGTGGCCTTTTGGGTGGACTCTCTGACATGCAAGGTCACATGCAAATCTATGATTCATTTTCATTTCACAAATTGCAATTATGCAGCATGTAAAATTTAAAAAGCTTTCTGGGAAAAGAAGAGTTTTGAAAGGTCAGTAGCAATACTAATAACAGTTTTGTTAGTCAGTAATATACCAGAAGGATTATACTTCACATCAAATGAGACATCTGATATCATTTCATAGTTCTATGAGAAAAATCTAAAGACATCCCCTGGGTTACCTTTCCTTAGATACACATGTGATAAAGTCTCACTGCCTACATCCTGAGATATTTGAAAGAAATAACCATCAGAGGCATTAATTTGTCTCAGATGGCATTGCCTTTAAAGCTCATTTATCTACATTTTTGTAAACTCACAGTATTAAAGCCAGCTGAAGGAACCTGTGAAAGTACATAACTGCCTTATGAGAGACAGAGAGAAAGAAAAACCCAGGGAAAACGAGTGTTAATGTCTCTCTGACATGCCTTTGCTGAATACATTGGAGATGGGGTAATGGGCAGAAAATACACAAATGTTTCTGCAACACAAAGAAAGTTCATGTATATTTGATAGCTAAATGGCTGCTTCAGAATGGGAGGGCATTACACGAAAGTGAGACAAATGACAGAAAAAGCCAGAGCATGCAAGGATGTGTGCACATTTCTGAGAATCATGAATGTAGTAGAGGGGCACAGAGAGATGATATGATTCATGTTCTGTCTACAAAAAGGAAAATGGGAGTCTCTCTGTCCAACTCCCACTGCATAAGTAGGAATGGAGTATCATAGAATCATAGACTCATGGCAGAGACTACAAGGTCCATCCAGTCCAACCCCCCCTGCCATGCAGGAACTCCTAATCAACGCATACCTGACAAGTGGCCATCCACCCTCTGTTCAAAGACTTCCAGCTCTCTGAGGAGGTGTGTTCCGCTGTCAAACAGCCCTTACTGTCAGGAAGTCCTTCTAATGTTGAAGTGGAATTTCTTTTTCAGTAGCTTGCATCCATTATTCCAAGTCCTGTTCTCTGGAGCAGCAGAAAACAAGCTTGCTCCCTCCTCAATATGACATCCCTTCAAATTCTTAAACAGGGCTATCATATCACCTCTTAACGGTCTCTCATCCTGGCTAAACATACTCTGTTGCCTAAGTCGGTCCTCATAGGGCATGGTTTCCAGACTCTTCACCATTTTAGGCGCCCTCCTTTGGGCATGTTCCAGTTTCTCAACTCAACTCATCAGTTAACTACCACTTCTGTATCTCAAAAAAACCTCAGTGATGGGCAGGGGCAGCCGGTGACTTCCATTTCAGATGCCATGGGGAAACCGCTCCAGAGTTTAGTCCATACTTTAAAGGTATTTAAAAGTCAATGTGACAGTCTTGGTGATCTCAAAATGCAAGCATCTGTTTTGATCCATATCAACTACCAAATCCCGCTGGTTTCCATCTTTACTAGAATCCAGCCTTTTTAAAAGCTAATAGGACTCAAATATCCATTCAAGACCTAGTCACAGCAAGAGATTTTGCATCAGAACAGGAACAGCTAAAAACAAGATATTGTTGCTAGAGAAAATGCATTATGTCCCTCACTCACCCAAACTCTCAGCTACTTTGGGGAGCACATATAAATTCAGAGGGAACACCAAGGTCTGAGTGGGGTGATAGATGATGTTGGTGTAACTGCCAATCAAAAATTTCTCAGGTTCCAACGCAAATATACCACTGACAATGACACTGAAAAAAGAAAGGACAATAGAACAAAAGAAGTAGCAAAGGGTCCAGTCTCTTTTGAATCTGTTTTCCAAATTTCTTTAAAATCTTGAAGACATTCACTTAGAAGGCTTAAACACTTTGTTTGGCAGAACAACTATACATCTAATTATACTTAATATTTCTGTTGTATAATGTTGTATATGTATAATGTACAATTAGACATCTAATTATACTTAACATTTCTGTTGTTGTTGTGTTTCTTTAAGTCATTTCTGAATTGTGGTGAACCTATCCTAAGGATTTCATGGCAGGATTTATCCAGAAGATAGTTTATCGTTGCCTTCCTTTGAGGCTGAAAGAGTGTGACTTGCCCAAGGTTTCCCAATGAATTTCCATGACCAAATAGGAATTTGAACTCTTGATATCCTAGAGTTCTGGTCCAGTATTCAAACCTCTACACCAAGCTGGATAACATTCTTAACATTACAGCATCTATAAAGAAAAGGGATGCAAGCTATTGAGGGACATTTCTACCTCACCCTCACAGAACTACTTGTCCAGGTCCTCCTGACCCTGGTAATCCAGTTTCTCTGTGGTTTTTTTCAATGAGTAGCTTATTAAACCTGCAGCAAGGAAATTGAGGAAACAATCTTTTCTCTGATTATGTGGAGGGGAAAAAATAGCCTCCCCTATTACAAGCATCTTTCCCTAATATCATACTGGCCTAATGCCTAACAGCTTCTGTGCTGCTATCAGGCATTACTCACAGGAAGAATGTGCCCCAGTCCATTCAGTAGTAAGAACATCAGTGGATGAATTCTCATAAATCTGAACTGTAGAGTTTGTCAAACTAAGGAAAATTGTTTTCTTCTTCCTTATGTTGTTCTTCTGAGCTCTGAATGTTCCAAGAAACTAGAGGGTTATTCACACTGTGAAAATAATACAGGATGAATCTGGCTTGAATCTCTATTGTTCACACACATCTTGAATGCACCCAATTAAATTGGGGGCTTCTAAAAACCCACTTAATCTGGGATAATCAATATTGGGTTTTCCCCCAAGTTTTTAAAAAAGATTCTCTTCATCAGTAGTGTGAATAACCAATGTCAATAGACCCAATAGATCTGGGATAAAGCACTGCATGCCTTGACCATGTTCAAATGCATTTGGACCATTCACTCCATCTTCATTCAAGTGGTTGCACATGGGAGTAACAGAACTTCCAGAGATGTGCATCGATATGGTTTCATAATGTGAATAACAAACCTGGAATGCATGAGCAAAATGATTCCCATTGTTGTGCTAAAAAAAAAAAAGGTGTCTGAATGACCCCCTAGGAGTAAACCTACTGTGCATTCCCAGCCAGGGTCAAAGGATGTGCTCAGAGTCAGCTCACTCCCCATATATGTGTGGAGGACACAGAGAAGTGCAGCGGTGAAGGGAAAGCATCCTGGACATGCTCAGAGTGCAGTATGCCAGGCCTCAGCCATGCAGTGAAAAAGGAAGTCTCCGAGAGTTTACTTTTACAAGGAAGGGGTGTTGTAATCAAACAAATAAACAACACCCCCCTACTTTTTTTAATGAAGATTTGTGGGCGGAAGAGATGATAGTGAAAACTGAGAGTGGATTGTTGTTCAGAAAAGAGAACTTGAAAAATTACAAGATATTACAAGTCCAGACAAAGAGGGAGGCTGTGGGGTTTTTAATCAAAATTGGTAGGCTCGTCTCACGTACACAGATGCACACTGTGGCTTAAATCCTAAATATAGGAGGAAATAGAGTTAGCACGTACTCAGTGGTGATTAGAAAGCACTCTGTGCATGGTTAGGGACATTACATTCTACTTAGGTTGGAATTGTTGGAATATGGATGGGTTATACAGTCAAAGTAGAAATGTAGAGATGTGTGTGTGGAAATTTCCTATGGGAACAGTGTCTACTGAAAACAAAGAGAACTCGACAACGGGTGGTTTAGAAGTCCAAACATGTGTTCGCAGGGCAGAATAACATGAACATGTTTGAGTCTGGGAATAGATAGGTAACACATAAACATATGAGCTCATGGGAAGGAAATCACATGAGGGGATGACATACAGCTAGAGGCTGGGTTATAGCACATCATCCAGGCATCATCCAATCAGCATAAGGTTAATACCCAGAAGGTGGAGTATGGGAAGGGCCAAGAGTTTTCTTTGTTCTCTGTTGTTTATATATGCAAGCAATGTGTTCATGTGTAACTAGCTCTTACACTAACTCTTACACTTTAACGCTGTAACTGTAACTTTAACTCCATGATCTGTAAACATGGATCTGTAACTTTTTCTTTGCTGTGGTTCTACAACTACATCGGCAAGATGTGATCCTATAGTGTTTTTGCCATTTGCAGAATGGATTATATGTTTTCTTTTTTTGTTTACTTTATGAAACAATAAAGCTCTACTTTAGATCTGCAAGATGTGTCTTCATGCTTGTAGCATGTAGAAGGCTGATGAAGGAAGCTGAGCTCTGCTGTACTGCACATCACATCCAAATTTCCAGAGTTTAATAAATCTCTGCCATGGATTCACAATCTCAATCTAATGCCTGTTAGTCTTTGCCTATGGTGTTCAGGAGACCTAAATCCTCTTACAGTGATTTAAAAAGCATAGTTAAAAATCCACAAAGTACAAAAGCTAAAGCACAATTAAATAAAAAATGCAGTTGTGCACTTTCATAGTACGGTATATAATACATAGATTTTTATTTACTTTGCAGTCAGCAGCTTGAAGCCATCAACCTGCAGGACATATAGTTCTTGTTTTGTGTGTGTGTGTGTGTGTCTTTGTGTGTGTGTGAGTGTGTATTTGCTCCAGGCTCTTATGAATCCAGATGGTTTCAGCCAGTACCCACTGACAGACCAGTGAAGTGAATGCCAGACTCTGCCATTAAGCCCACCAATTCATATACAGAAATTGTGTGTTTTCATTTTGAAATAGTTAATAGTATGCAGTCTGGCTAAGCATCATACATTGCAGTGGTCAGCCCTTTATTTCTATGTGAAGTGCTGTCTGAATCCATTTAAACATGAAGATCCATAGGAAGGGGGATCAGGGGTTATGAAGTTGTCCACCAGGCTCCAATACCTGGCAGCACCCAGAGAAGCCTGGAAACTTAGCATCTGGTAGGAAACACTGTATTTCTGTTTCAGTTATTCTAATTATTTCTCAATATGCATCAATATAGAAATTAAGACATGAAGATTTTATGCAGATTGGCATTCTCTTTGGGAGAGATACAAAAGTGAACAGCCTAAGGGTATGCCTGCTGCATGGCATACTGCCACAAGAAAGGTTTGACCACCATTCCATGGTTTGTCTATCATCCTTGGTTCAAACCAGAACATTTAAAAAAGGGATGGGCAAGTTCAGATGTTGCTCAAGAGCCATGTCTGTCAGCCCCAGCCAGCAGAATGAATGGTGAAGGGTTTGGGGAGGGGTAGACTGCAGTCTAAATTATCTAGGGGTACAGAGCTTGCCCAGTCATGGGATATTGCTATAGAAGGGGCAAAAGGAGGACATTGCCCCCCCCCCGATAAAAGAAAATCTGCCTCCCAAATGACATTTTATTTCACTCTGCAAGTTTCTAGTTTTAGGATAACTTAAGTCTTAAACCTTCATTTCAGTATTTAGAAACAGAGTTTAGGCATTCCAAGAAAAGGAGCATGCTGTTACCAAGAGAATACAGATGTGGCAAATTTGTTCTAAATGTGAATAATTTTCAGTTTCACACTCACTACAATGCTACAAATATGGGGAATGAAGGAAAATCCCACAGGGAGGGACAGAATTCTTATTAGGGAGATAACTTCCCCATCATGTATATCACCCCCCAGCTCTTTGAAAAAAAGATTATCCTATATTTGTGCATCCTTTCTACAGAGGAAGCAGGCCAAAGAAAAACACACCATTCTCCTGTCTGGAGATGGATTAAGATATAATGACTTTTCCAGGCCATAGCATTTTGTGTGTTTGTGTGTGTTAGCCATCTTCAGATTGTTTTTAAAAATGTGCTAGTGGAAGAATTTTAGAAGTGCATCATGTGAAGACACTGAAGAAAATCAAGGCCCCACTGTGTGATATAAATTAAGAAATTATCAGCAAGTTTGCGATATCCCCTCATATGATAAAATATCCCTAGTGATATTAAAATCATCCTAAGGAGTGTAACATCCCCTTTGGCAGTCTTTAAGTAGAATTTTATTATAAGCCAGTTTGAATACTCTTTGAAAATTTATTTGCACCTTGTTCTGTTTGTTAGGTAAACATGACAGATAAAAGCAGTTAGCTTATGACCAGCTTCAGCCTTGGCAATTTGGTTTTAAAAGCTCAGCATGGTACCTGTGCTGCTAAACAGCACTTTCCTTGAGTTTATTTGCTTAGGTCCTCTACAAATCTTTGATTAATATGCCAACTAAAGCCCCATAACAAGTGCATCCTGGGTAGGTATGTCATAAAAAACTATTAAGGATGTAAAAAGTACAGTGATTTAAGCGAGAAGGGACTAATAGAAGTCATTAAGTAGGAGGAAAGGATCCAGCCTTGGACCATGAAGGCATAACTTTTACAGCTCCCTCTCCCTCTCCCTCTCTCTCAGAAGGAAAAAAAAGTTTTCTGCACTAGACTAGAAAAATAAATCAGAAACACACTTCATGAAAAGAAGACATGAAGTTATGCCATATACTGTATAAACTGCCCCTTAAGCTGCTTACAAAGAGAGCAGGTACTCAGTTGGGCAGGGAATGTCAGCTGGAGGTGAATCCAATTTGTTCAAGCATTAGCAAAGTAACTGGCAATTTCCTGCCTTGCAGTTTCCCTGAGCATTTGTGATTCTTCTCTTTGCTCTACAGTGGGATTCAAAACAAAACAAAGCCCAAGAGATTTATTGTGGCAGAGGAATCCACATTCCAGTGAAGCCATGTTGACCTGATAGTTCGATTATTATTGGACCCTACTAAGGGACCTTAATTTAAACTGGCCTGAAACTTGAACAAGAGGGGAATCAAGCCTTCTCAAGGCAAAACAAATGATGTACGGGAAGTCATTGTTTATGGGAGGGGTCCCTCTTCCCTATAGCATGGAGCCATTTTAAGCAATTTTGCTGCCCATGGCAAAGGGGGCAGTTCTCCCTTCAACACAGGTGATAGGAAGTATCTTATAATACACTTGAGGAAGGCACATCTATACTGTAGAAATAATGAAGTTTGACATCACTTTAATGCCATGGCTCCATCCTACAGAATCCTGGGATTTGTAGTGTTGTGAGGTACTAGCACTCTCTGGCAGGGACAGTTAAAGATGTTGTAAAAAATTCTAGGATTCCATGGGATGGAGCTACAGCACTTAAAGTGGTGTCAAACTATATTATTTCAACAGTGTAGATGTACCTGGAGAAGCAGATTAGCTCAGGTGTGTCAGGGCAGGTCATACCACACAGACAGTTCATAGAAATCATAGAAACAGAGTTGGAAGAGACCACAAGGGCCACCCAGTCCAACCCCTGTCATGCAGGAACTCTCAATCAAAGCACACCTGACAGATGGCCATCCAGCCTCTGTTTAAAGGCCTCCAAAGAAGGAGACTCCACCACACTCCAATATTGAGGTGGAATCGCTTTTTCTGTAGCTTGCATCCATTGTTCCGGATCCTGTTCTCTGGGGCAGCAGA
>JAIPUX010001232.1:55320273-55338814 GCA_020142125.1 Phrynosoma platyrhinos | reverse complement strand
AGCTGCTGCATCACACTGTTGACTCATGTTTAACTTGTGATCTACTAGAACTCTTTGTGATCTACTAAATCCCTTTCAGATGTAGTCTCATTAAGCCAGGTGTTCCCCATCCTATAGCTATGAATTTCATTTTTCCACCCTAAGTGCAGTACTTTACATTTCTTCATGTTGAAATTCATTTTGTTAGCTCTGGCACAGCCTTCTAATCTATTAAGGTCATTTTGAATTTTCATCCTGTCCTCTGAGGTATTAGTTACTCCTCCCAATTTGGTGTCATCTGCAAATTTGATAACTATACCCCCCAATACCGTCCTCCAAGTCATTGATAAAGATATTTAAAAGCACTGGGCCCAGGATAGAACCCTGTGGCACCCCACTGGTCACTTCTCTCCAGGATGAATAGGAGCCATTGTTGAGCATTCTTTGGGTTTGGCCAGTCAACCAATTACAAATCTACTCAAAAGTTACCTTGTCTAGCCCACATTTTACTAGTCTGTTTGCCAGAATATCATGGGGAACCTTGTCAAAGGCCTTACTGAAATCAAGGTATGTTCTATCCACAGCATTCCCTTCATCTACCAAGCTGGTAATTCTATAAAAAAAAGAGAGATCAGATTAGTCTGGCATGGGGACAATGTTTGTCCTCCTTCTGTTCTCCAGGAGTTCTCAAAGATTATTGCCAATGGCTACAGTATTACATTTGCCAATTCTTTTAGTACACTTGGATGTAGTTCATTTGGTCCTGGAGACTTAGAGCCTCGGTAGACGGCTAATTGAGCTGTCCTCGAGGCAGGGAAGAGGAGGGGCAGCCGCACGCTCAGAGCCCCTTCCTCCTCCCGAGGTTGCCCTCGGAGCCGCCAGCCCTCTGCACGGCCGGCGCTCCAAGGACTACTTCCTGCCGCAACGTCCACACACGCTGCGGTGGATAAGTCAGTGAAAGTGCACCTCATGCTTTTGAGGCGCACTTTCACTGACTTGTGAAAGGAGCTCTGATTTAGTGCTCCTTTCAGGGGTGTCGATGGTACACCGTGGTGAGGATGCCTCGGTCCTGCGGCGCACCGTCCCACGGCATCCCAGATCCTCTCGTCTGCTTCCCCCCTTAAATTCCTGTAGATTAACCAGGTATTCCTGTACTTCCTCTTTACTTATTCTGTGCACCTATTGTGTCCTCTGCTCCATCTTCCTCAAGTTAAGCACCCTTTTCCTTTCCTGAGAAGACTGAGGCAAACAAGGTGTTGTGTAGTTTTGCCTTTTCTCTGTCCCGTTAGCATTTTTGCCATCTTCTTGTGCAGTGGCCCTACCATTTTCTTCTTGTTCCTTTTGCTACAGACATACCCCCAAAAAGCCCTTTTTGTTGTTCTCAACCTCTCTCGTAAGCCTGAGTTCATTCTGCACATTAGCCCAGGGGTAGGCAACCTTTCCCCTTTAAGGGCCGAGGGACTTCAGCTCCCAGAAGCCTCAGCCATGTTGGCCAATAGTCCCATGTTGGCCAATAGCTCCTGGGATTCTGGGAGCTGAATTCCCTCGGCCCTTAAAGGGGAAAGGTTGCCTACCCCTGTTTTGGACAATGAAATTGTCTTCGAGGCAAATGAGGAATTTGCTAGACCTTAATATTTTGGCTGAGTTTGATTTCCAGCAAATATCAGGATAGTCGTAGTCAACCATCACTACTATATATCTCCTTTCTGAGTGTCTAGTCATCTGTTCTATAAAGGCATCATCCAGTTCCTCAATCTGACTTGGCAGTCTGTAGTAGACTCCCACTATAACATCCCTGTTGTTTCATCCCCTTTAATTTTTATCCAGATGCTCTCCACCTGGCTTCCAGGACTGAAGTCCTGGACTTCTTTAATGCTGTAAATATTCCTGATATATAATGCTATTCCTACTCCTTTCCTGTTTGTCCTATTTCTCTTTAAAGGTTATACCTTTCTATTACTACATTCCAATCATGAGATTCATCCCATCAGGTTTCAGTGATGCCTATTATATCATATTTGCTTTGTCGTGCTAGGAGTTCAAGTTCATGTTGTTTATTTTCCATGCTCTGTGCATTAGCATAGAGACATCTAAGATCGTGTGTCACCCCTACTTTCTGCCTGTGCAGATTTTTTGCTTCCCACTGTTGGGTCCTTGCACTGTTTGCCTTTTTCCCTCTTTGACAGTTTGACTATTTTCTCCAGCCCTTTTGCCTTCCAGAATAGTGTCTCCCTCCCCCACATAACTCAGTTTAAAGCCCTCCAGATCAATTTTTTGAGACTACTGGCAAAAAATGTTTCTGCCAATTGGCATGAGATGCAACCAATCTCTTGGCAGAAGTCCACCTTCATGGAACTGCAGCCCATGATCCAAGAATCCAAGAAATTGTTCTTGGCAACACCATCTGCAGGACCAGTTATTCAGATCTGCTATTGTCCTCTCCCTTCCTGGACCGTGCCCTTCAACTGGGAGAAGAGATGTGATATGAACCTGTGCAGCCAGCTCTTTCAGCTTCATACCCAAAGCCTCATAATTCTTCTGATATTCTGAAGGCTATGTCTTGCAGTATCATTGGTTCCCACATGGACCAGAAGGAAGGGGTAATGGTCAGTAGGCTTGACAAGGCTTGTCAGCCTCACTGTCATGTCACAGAGTTTTGCCCCAGGGAGACAACACACTTCCTGAAACATCTTGTCCTCAGTGTCCATACTAAGAGGTTTTAAGGAGGCACTGAAATAAAACATTGGACTTCCCCCTCAAAAAGTCCCCTGTTAAACACCAGCATAAAGGGGCCCCCTGTTGGCTTGGCTTTTGTCCTCAATCTCTGTTAGCAAACTCAATCAACTGGGCCTATAGTTATCTAGAGAGCTCCTGGCTACTAGCTCCTTCCAGAGGCTGACTCACACTTCCTCTGAGCAAAAGTCCCCACAAGCCCCTTAAAGAAAAAAGTGTATAAGAAAAAGTGAAAAAGTAAAGGAGAATCCCTCAAACACTGTTCCAAGGTCACCTTCTCCTCTGTACTCCAACTCTTCCTTGACTATAGCAATTTGCTGTCATGGTGAGTCCCACTCACCCAACTATTTTCCTATTGTGGCAGCCCATTGGGTTTTAATATCCCACTGCTGCCACCAAATTTATCACACGCACCACTTATTTTTCTTGATGTGGCAGCCCAATGGGTATTGTGATCCCACAGCTGCTCAATATGTGATGTACCAGGCCACTTTTATTTATATCTATGGGTTTATTTCCCCAAACTTGGTTTCTTTATTTCTTAGCAGCATGGAAATTCAATCCAGATTCAGACACACTTGTAATAAGATAACAATAAAACTTTATTTGAATGATGGTTAGCAATGTTTCATTTGTTATGATGTTGCATTCACTTGTTCTTGTTATACTTTGTTACATACTCTTTAACTTTGGGGAACACCAGATACTATTCATTAGGACCCTCACATCATCCTTACGTATGGTTATCCTTTTAACATTATTTCTATAATAGCCTTCAGGTTAACCAAATCCCAGAAACTCCCTCACTTGGAGTTCTGTCGTAGAGCTAAGTCCCTCCCTTCTGAACTTTAGCCCTCACAGTCCCTTTCTTCTGGACTGTTACCCATCCAGACCCAGTCTGACTTCAATTGTCAGCAACAGTCTTATTTAACACTTCCAACCTACCATTTGATTGGCTGCTGCCAGCTTGGATTCTATTGAATGTTCCAGAATCTATTCTGACTTCTCTCCGCATTTGCATGCCTCTGCCAGCAGATATATAGAATTAAGCTTCTACCTCCACTCCCAGTGACCCACAGAAGTGAGTCACAGTTTTTAAAGTTTAAGAACTCACCCAGCTAAAATGACCACAGAGGGCCAGCTTTCCTTTTTCTCTGTGAGCAAGGAATGATCTGGAAATCCTCAGCCAGCAGTTATATAGAATTAGGCTTCCCTCTACCCTCCAGTGACCCATAGAAGTGACTCACAGTTTAAAACTCACCAGTCAAAATGGCCACAAAGAACCAGTTTTTCTTCTTCTCTTTAAGCAAGGAATGATTTGGAAATTCTCTGCCAACAGTTATAGTCATCCCTCCCAATTCGCAGTCTTGCCATCCACAGTCTTGATCCTTCGTGGGCAGCAAGCCAGGAGGGACATAATAGTGTGCATGCCTGAGGCATGTGCACAGCACTGTGTGCAGAAATGCACCCCCATTGTGATCAACGGTGCTCCAATACTGGCAATTTTCCCAGTTCGCGAGGTGGGATGGGGGGTGTCCAGAACAGATCCTCTGCAAATTGAAAGGGACTGATGTATATAGAATTAGGCGGCTAGCTCTGCCCCCCAGTGATCCACAGAAGTGACTCACAGTTTAAAAACTTACCCAGCCAAAATAGCCACAGAGAACCAGCTTTCCTCCTTTCCCTCCATGCAAGGAATGATCTGGAAATCCTCTGACAGCAGTTATATAGAATTAGGCTCCTAGCTTCACCCCCCAGTGACTCACAGAAGTGACTCACAGTTTAAAAAGTTTAAGAATTCAACCAGCCAAGATGGCCACAGAGAACCAGCTTTCCTCCTCCATGCAAGGAAATCAAAGTTCTATCCTCCAATGCCTTGCTGCAGTTTCCTGTCTCACTACCTGCTACCTGAGGTGGATGTCATGTTCTGCTTCATAGTAGGATTGGTATTGAAGAAGATGATTTTATGAGACACAGGCAATAATTTAGGGGGTGAGAAAAAGAGAGAATTCTGTGCAACTAATTAAATGTGCCTCACAGTGTTTTGAGTTTGTGTGTGTTTCTCAGACAGCAACCTCCTCATTCATACACCTGGCTAATCTCTTTTGATAATAAGATGACTCTCAGAAGCTGTTTGAGATGAGTTTGCTAGATTCAGCTTTTGCTGCAGCTAAACCAGTTCTTTGGATTATGGCCACAATGCCCCTTGCAAAGAACTGATGACCATAGAAAGAGTCCCTTAAAGTACCATTTTAAGTTCCTGAGGTTTTCTCTAGGGAACAGCAGGACCTCTGGATTAGGTACCAGAGCAGTAGCTACCAGTGGAACTTGATTATCTTGAAAGATATGCTCCACACAAAGTGGGATGGGCAACATTTTATTTTTTCATGAGAAATCTGTCTGGGTCCATGTGTGATTGATGGACAGGGTCAAATGTAGCAGTAAACAGAGTGGTGGGCCTAGTATAAAGATGATCTCTCACTAGCCAACTGTCTGTTCTTCATCACTCATCTTCTGCTCCTCTGTCCATCACCCTGCTGTCCCTCACCTTTTCTGAAAAGTTTCCTTAGCCTCAGTTTTCTTTTAATTTGCTTCTTTCATCATTCCCTGCCTCTCTCCCACCCACCCCCTGCTGACAACACATCCATCACTCTGCTGTATAGAAATTTTCTATAGCTCTCAGAAAATATTCTCTCTGTTCCCTTCACAACCCTCTCACACAAAATATTTTGACAGGAAGGCAGGAAGGAATACTACATTTGGAGACCCATATCATAGAGTCCAATGCTGAGAACATCATTGCAAAGGATAGGACATCTGTCTAGCAGCTAGAGGTGACTGAGGTCACATGGGTACAGGTGGACTTTTGCCCTGCTGGTGTTTCTTCTCTTGTCCCAGTGGCTGTGAACATATGAAACCTTTGGAACCATGTGTGTATTTCAGAGACAGTGATGCTGTGGGCTATGGTTCCCCACTCCTATAATCTGAATGTCTAGTATTCTACTCTCAGATTTAAGGACAGGCTAAATTAGGTCAGAGCTGTGAGAAAGAACTACACAAGGTCAGAGCTGTGAGAAAGAAGGTTTATCCAGCTGAACCCTGGCTGAAATTATTCCCCCAGCCACACAACAGGGGACAGAAGTGAAAAAAGGTTTATTCTATGTTTTTGTTTATCCAGAGAGGAATGACAGGAGCAATGATGCCAAAGCACTTAAAGCAAAGCTCGAAAGATAAAACTTGATATATATTTTTTACAAACTTCTAACTCATTTGTCTGTAACAGTTTCATATAAACCATTGTCTCAGTCTCAAAATCATTCTGCCAACTTTCTAACAAAGCAAAGTGTTTTTTTAAAAAACACAGGTCAATCATTCACCATTGGAACAGAGTGTTTGTCTAGTAGAAATGTTCATGCTATCATAGATGGAGCCACATTAAAAGTAGTGCTGTTCTTAAGGGAAGACATCTCCCCAAAAGAGACAAAGCAATTCATTGGTTAATTCCCCACTGCTTTCTAGACCATCTCAAGCTGGGGTGTTTACAATGGTACAATGTTATGAGGGGCCAGCATGGGGGAGTGACTGTACAGTAGCACCGAGACTTTCAACCTGCAGCTTTTATTTTTTTAAAGGGTTAAGCTTGAACTATTTCAATGACATTTCTATAGAGATGCCTTTATTATTACACTAAGCGTTTGCATAAAATGAGAGCCATTCAGCAGCTGAGAGGTAGTAGATTTTGCAGTTTGGGTTTATTATGAGAATTACTATAAGAGGATGCTTTATATGTGATAGCCAATTTACAAGCTATGGCCTTTTCGCAAAGAGTGCAAAAATAATCCTGTTTTCTTAGCTCTTTGCGGCATCTATCAGTTAACAGGACCAATGCAATTGAACAGTACAGCCAGATACAGGTTTTTCCTGAATGTCAGGCACTGTGGACTAAGAGTGCTTGGCACAGTCTCTGTGCAGGTATCAGGTATTCTGAATTGGTACACTTGACATTCAAGAAAACCCTCTGTCTGGAAGCAATATTAAATTGCATCTCATCTTCTCCTAGCAGCATTCATTGAAGAGGTCATACATTGTAACATAGGTAGTGGGTGGAAAGTGTTGCTGCAAGATTGCCAGACCTTGTAACCAATGTAAGGTACAGGCTGGGAATGAACACATTCATCTCTTTCACCTGTCTATCTCTTTTGCATATATTCACTCCTATCAATCCACATCTTATAAAATAAATGAACACAGACATTCACATTTTAAAACTTACTTTTAAAGCATGTTCTATCTCCAGCTTCATTCTCTCCAAAATCAATATGTTCAAAAATATTATGATACTTTGGGTGGGGTGGACTGGGGGGAAAGTTGAATGCACACTGTGCCTGAGTATTGCAGAAATGAAAATGCTGGTGGATAATTCTGGTCTGCACACTAATCCAGGAAGAGGTGAATGAATGGAGATGGACAACGGATCTGCACAAACTTTCTGGAATCGACAAAGACTGAATTCTTCAAGGACACCTAATGCAAGTTAACTCACTGTATTCTACTTTCTATTGTCTATTATCATTATTTATAGATAGTAAAGAATAAACTCTGTTAAACACAGTGGGAATTCCTGCTGGGTAAATATGCAGAGGATTGCACTGGAAAGCATTATTTTATCACCAGTAGACCAAAGTATCACAATTATGTTAAATGTCTGTCCTCATTTCTATTTTCCTTGTTATTTCATCTAGCACTTCTGATCAGCATCAAGCCTGCGACATGCAGGGCTTAGTCCTTTCTTCCTGTACCATGATCTTCAGAAAATCTCCAGTCCCTCCATCCCAACTACTATTTGTCTTTGGAGTGAACATTGTTACCGATCATGTTAGGACTACATGGGGAAATGGAGGACTTATATACATGGGCCAAGTAAAGATCCAAATAAAACTTTCACAGTAAGCTATCTAGAAAATATATAGGATGATTTGTGCTGAATCTGGGCCTTTTCAGTATCTCAGGGCTTTAATCCAGATGAAAACAAAAGCTGGAGTTTACTCTGATTTAAGCAGAAAATCCAGACTGCACTCCATAGTGATGACAGTGCAAGCAGGAGGAGCTTTTGGTGGGTGGGACAGGTTGGGTCCAGTGCACCTGTGTGTGGCACCAAGTTTTCCACTGCAGTATATATCCAACATGAGATCAGTAGTGCAGGATTTAATTGGGCTATCTTTCCTCACCTCTGATCCTCCCACCCCACCCTGAATCATTTGCTCACTCAGTCACTCATGTGGAGATCTGCAATGTATGTATGGGGTGGGAATCTGTGAGATCTCTGCACAAGCAAGCGAATGACTAGGGGAGGATCAGAGGGGAGAAGAGTAAGAACAGTACAAATGAACAATACACTCCGGTGGGGGAAGGGGACATTTTCAATAAATATGAGTAAAATACATTTTTTTTTCTTCTCAGTCATTTGTGTGTGTATATATGCATGCATTTAAAATTCACTCACTCACTCACTGGTGCAGCAAAGTAGGAAAGGGATTGGATGAGGAAGTATCCAATCAGAGTGGATCTAATAGACTGACAGGCAAATAATAAGGGCTATTGGCTGTTAGGTTGATACATGCTGGGAAGAGGGGGGAAATGGGGAAATTGCCAGGGGAAAATGTGTGGCCAGTTGTGCAGATGTCTCTTCACAGTCTAGACTTAACTGGATCATGTGGAGTCACTGAAAACCAGAACAATGCAAGATGAGGCCACTTTCTTTGTCAATGTAGACACTCTTAGTGTGAGGAATCTGTGCACTTCCAGATGATGGTGAACAAGCTTGTAAAAAGATGGTGAAAATAGTTTGTCACCATCTTAAGGGCTACATGTTCCCCAACTCTGGATTAAATTCCACTGCCTGCATGTTGCAATTCTGTTTCTGATAAGCAACAGCATGTTCATTCATACAAAAAAGAAACCAAGGCATTTATTTAAAATTATATATACAGAGCTTTGTAGAACTATTCACACACACACCCTTTACTATTCCACCTTTTGTTGAATTATAACCAGGAACTAGAATGGATTTATGTTGCTGCCAGTTGATATACATAAAATTCTCACCACTGTGATGGTGCAAAATGTTGTTGTTATTATTATTATTATTATTGTGGCACAAAAGTTCAGTAAAAATAAATAAATAATAAACGGGTACTTTTTGCTTTCATAAATATTTACTCCCTTTGTTGTGACACATCTAAATAACTTTTGTTGCAGTCCACTTCCTCCAGAGTCATATAAATAGTTGAAGTCCACCTGTGTTCAGTTCTAATGCTACATTATTTCAGATTAAATGTGCCTCTCTCTGGAAGGTTTCAGAATTTGTTGGTGTACATATCTAAACAAGCATCATCATAAAAGACCAAAGGGCCTTCAAAACAAGTTGGAGACAAAGTTGTGCAGAAGCACTAATCATGGCCGGGTTTTATCATAACTTCGTCCAGAGTTGCATTAAATTCATTATTACAAAATGAGAAGAATATGGTTCAACTGTGATATTGCCTAGAAAAGACTGATCTCAATGACCAGGTATGGAGGGCCTAAATCAGAGGAGCAACTCAGATGCCAACAGTAATTTTGTAGTAGCTGGAAAGATCCACAGGTGAGATAAGAGAAAACATTCATGGGACAATTATCACCCAAATTCTCCACAAAGTTTGACTCTATGGGAGAATAAAAAGAAGAAAACCATTGCGGAAACAAACTTCTAACAAAACCCTTTTGGAATTTGGAAAAAAAACAACAGCAAACATATGGAAAATGTTCTTTTATTTGATGAGATTAAAATTGTACTTTTGAACCTTGTTTCAAAATGCCATGTGTGGTACAATGCTAACAGGTCTCATCTCAAAATAAAACATGGCAATATGATGTTGTGGGATTGCTTTTGCAACTGGTCTGGATTCAAGGCAAGATGAATGGAGTCAAATATATGGTAATTCTACAGAAAAGCCTGTTTCATTCTGCAATCTACTTGGGACTGGGGCAGAAGTTCACTTTCCAGCAGGATAATCACCCTAAACACCTAGCCAACATATTACAGACTGGTTTAAAAACAAAAAATAGAATGTCTTAGAATGAGTCAATCAAAACTCCAGTGATCTTTTACTCCAAGTCTCAAATCAAGCCTCAAGTATTTATCTTCAAGTCTCCAATTGAGTCTCAAATCCTTGCAACATACTTTCAAATCCAGGCTTAAGTCAAGCCTTAAGCCTGGAAACAGAAAAAATGAAGTGAGGAATGCTTCTCGGACCAGAATAGCAAATGCATTGGGCAATGGACTTGAGGTGGGGTTGAGGTCTGCTTGACAGCCTGTACCCACTACACATCAGAGGAGCCTTCTAAAGCTTTTTGAAAACCCTCAAGCCCATTGCCTAATGCATTTTCTGTTCCTCTACAAAAAATCCAGCCCACACTCTGTGAGGAGGTTTTGTTTGCTGCTAAAAGTGAATGACACTAGTTAGTCAGTCACTAAAAATATACAAGTTGTGAGCTGAGTCAAATCAAGTTGAATCAGTGTGTCATTTATTGCCAAGTTGAGTCCAAGTCGAATCATTGGAGTGACTTGAGTCCAACCTGAGTGCAAGTTGATTGACTCAAGTCTATGTCCCTGCAAAGCTCAGACCTCAGTCTGAATGGGAATATGTTGGGAGACTTGAAAGTAGCTGTTCAGCAACACTCCTCATCCATCCAAATAGAACTGGAGCAATTTTGTCAATAGACATACATTGCAAGATCCAAATGTGCAAAGCTGATCCTTACAATAGAAGACTCCTAGCTATAATTGTTACTAAAAGTGCTTCTACCAAGTATTGGTCAGGTAATGGGAGTGGTAAACACACAATTAATCCATACCAGTTTGCTTCTGTTTACTGAACTTTTGTACCACAGGAACAATGTTCTGCACATTCACAGAGTTAGTATCTTGTGTGTGTCAAGTGACAACAATGCCAATTAAATCCATTTCAACTTCAGGTTGACAGCCTGTACCCATGTGAAAAAAGTGAAAATGAATACTTATTCACTGCCTTTGACTTTTGCACTTTTTGTTGTGCTGGAATCTTCAAAGCACTGTATTTAAAAGGCTGTCCATCCACGTTGATTTAATGAGGGAAATAAGGAACATTGAAGTTGCCCATCCAAAGTTAGCTTCTGCACAGTAGACTCAACAGAGACACAGGTCACTTTGTCATGGTCTTCCCCACTAAGGTAAGTTGTATTATAATTTTGCTTAAAGTATTTAAAAAAATTCAAATTGTGTATACTGTCTGTTTATACATCACCAAAAAAGATGGCAAGCATCACCAAGAAAAAAAGAAAATAATGTTTTTCTTAAATTTGTAGAGGCCAATGTATATGTTCTATAAATTGGCCTCTGCAATTTTAAAAGGAAAATGTCCTTGTTTTTTATGATTATTGCCAACATTTTGGTGACGTGTAAGTGGACACTATATGCACAATTCTGTCTTCCAACTTCTTGACTGCATTTCCTGTCTCCCAGCATCTACTTCCCAAAGCAGCCACCTTACTGTTCTAACAGTAGGACCAACTCTGTATCCCCATTTCCCCACAAAAAAACAAACATCCAAAAGGATATATTTAAATGTTCAGAGGAGACAGACACATTACTCAAAGAGTTAATGTATGATATCTGTGTAATATGTGAAACCAGGAACAAATGAAAAACTGCCACAATATCTTCAGTTCTCTCAAGCATCTGTATTGGACCTCAGCAAATTAGGTTATAAGGGGGGGAAAGAGGATGTCAGGACTTGCCCATCATCTTAATAGCATATGCCCTAGTAGGCCAATGGAGGGCAAGATCATTCTGATTATATCTATTTCCTCCATAAAGAAGCACCAAACTATATCACATAATTCAGTAGGTACCTCATGAACAGGAAAAGAAAGTGACATGCAGAAGCAGGAGGTTTCATGGTGTCTGTATGTTGTTGTTTTTTAAAAAAAAGAGAGAGAGAGAGAGAGAGAGAAACCTGATTCAGAAGGATTTAGAGGAGCAATTTGACCATGCAGCAATATTATAAGAATCTTGAAATTGAGTACCAAAGGTCAGTAACAAAATGAAGGCTAATGCCAGAGTAAAATAGGAAACTGATTTCTGAAAATTCTGCTTCATTGCCAAATATGAAATGATGTCTTAAGCCATAATTGCCTCTATTGTACCTTTAAAAAATCTTAAGATAATTTAGCTGAAATGCTTTTCCCCCAGATTTCCAAGTAACTCAGTGAAATGAACAGCAATTAAAATTGGCATTTCTCTATCAAAAGACTGGAGAGCAGGACAAAACCAAAGTGCATCATCATCATCATCACCACCACCACCATTACCATCATCTCCTCCTCCTCCTAATAAGCTTCAGGTATTAGCAAAAAGTCCAGCTCCTATCAAGAAGTACTATAGCAAATTGGCTTTTTTTTTCTGAGCCTGTTATGATAAAAATAGAACTGAAGCATCAAGATTAAGTACTCTCAAACTGAGTAGTCTGCAAGTACATGGTAGATGGAGTAAGAGGGTCAAATATTCATCTACTACTCCTCTCTCACTATTTTTGAGTGCCTCTTCAAACTTGAAGCAAGAATTTTAGAATCCAATCTTATATACAGTGATTCAGTGCATTTTTTTTCTGTCCTGCCTTTCCCATTGACTGGAACTCAAAGCTGCCTACAACAATTAAAATACATTGTTAAAAAACACAAAATACCAACATTAAAACACAATTAAACAATCTGACATTAAATTAAGGTCAGTTTAAAACATTGCCACAAATCATTTAATGTTTAAAATGTCATTTAATGATTTGTTGCAATCAAGGCAGAACACCTCAAACTATTTTATTGCTTAAGGCAAAAGTTAAATGAGAAAATATACAACCAGAGGCCAATATTATAAGGCCACAAGACTGCCACTTGAATCTCACTTCCCTTTTAATATTAACTTGATATGAATGACTCCACTGTGGATGCCTGACCTTTTCACAGCTGTAAAAACCAGTCTGTGCTAACAAGGGAGTTAGAGGGCACCCATCCTGATGGGATTTCCTGAGTCCCCAGCATCATCCCTTTATTGTTAGAAAACAGTGAGGGGATCCTGGCCAAAGAAGATGATTGTTTGTGATTAGCTGGGACAAGGATGCTTTGGCAAGGAATGTTAATCCCTTTTATATAGTGCATTCACACCCATCACCCAACCATTCCCATCTACTCCACACTATTATTTCTCCTCTGGAAAATAATTAAGCAAGAATCTTATCCTTTCAAGTCCTGGTTTCTGCCCCCAAGACATGATATATATACAGGTAGTAAAACAGCCATTCTCTGGTCTAGTTACAAGCAGACAGGCAGTCTATCAGTTTGACTAGACTAGGCTCCTCAATACACCAGGAGTTATTGAGTCTTCTCCATTCCAGACTCCCATTGATTGGAACCAAGATCCACGGTCGGTAACGTATCTCCATTAGCAAGGTTTCCAATGATTCCACCTCTCCCACCTTTCCTTCCTGGCTCATGTGTGTGTGGTGTGTGTGTTGATTATTCCCCTAATAAAAATACAAAAACTTATTTAGATTTGCCTCTGGAGTTCTGTATGATTTAGACCTGGTTTAGTTGGGTTGGTCCCAAGGCCGCTATTGCCCAGCTATATTATAACTCTAATTTGAGATAATATTAAAATTTCCCTATAAACACATTCATTTGTGAGTGTCTGTCCTGGACTGCAGCCAGCCTCAGTTCCCACAACTGCTACTAGGGATGGTAAGGATGAGCAACAAACAGCAAAGCCAGCTACAAACCTTCCTGTAGTCAAAACACAAACAAAGCAGAGTCCACAATGCAAAGTCAGTCGGTCTAAGATCAGGGCAGGCAGCAATCAACAGAAGTCCAGTCTGGTCCAAGGTCAAGGCAACAGGGTTCCACAAGGCAATAAGCACAAAGCAGGAAACAAGAAGCCACACCAACCAAACTATAATAAGTCTTAACACTGAGGAAGCCTTTTGCAGATGTTTAAATAGCCAAATCCTACCTCAGTGCCAGCTGAGGCTTGTTGAGCAGCTGCTTTTCAGCCAGCCTCATGGACCTGCGAACGCCAGCACTCTCAGTTCTCCTCTGCCTAAAGGAAGGTACTGGCCCTGCTGTATCTTCCTGATTCTCCCCACTAGGCAGCTGAGCCTCCATAGGAGTAGCACTAGGACCTGGCTGCTCTAGGGTGGGAGAACAGGGCTTGGCTCAGGCAGAGCAGAATGAGAGCCAGGTGGAGCCTGTATCTCTTCCTTCTCTGGAGGAGACCCATCCTCATCCTCCGAGTCCTCCTCATGGCTGGCCATGACAGTGTCTTCCTGGGGCCCCATCAGTTTGGGTAACAAGGTCAGATCTACTTATTCTGGTGCACATGTATTGTTGTTGTTCAGTCACTAGAAATGGTAGATCTGTTCTCTGACACCATTAGTGCTTTAAAGAAAAAGAATTTCCATCCAGATACAATATGTCAAAATAATACAGAAATTACAGGGAGGAGGGAATCTAATGAAAAAGTGGTTGATAGGAGGTGGTTGGTTGATGAAGAAGTGACCATTATGGAGAAATTGTTTGATCAAAATAATCTGAAAAGTAAGTAAGACTCATCTGTGTTCCTCTAGAAACCTAAGATGTGATCAAACATACTGCTTCTTATCTCTCCTTCAAACTCACTCCCTATAGATTCCACTTTTCTCCATAGAAGGTTCACCAGTATTTCCAACATGAAAGAAATCTTTATAGAGCTTTGGGAACCCTATTGTAGTAACAAGTCAGGTTGCCAATGCTTTAAGAGGGGTGGATATGTCAAAAAAAATATCCAATATCAAGGAAAAAAAGGAGAAGGTTGGAGAGAGAAGGAGAGAGAGGACTGATGACAAGAGAGGAGGAGGAGGAGGAGATTAGGAATAAGAGAATGTAAAGTTGAGAAAGTGTATGTATGTATATTGTATGTTGGTATGACAATTGAATAAAGTATTTTGAAATTTAAAAATATCCAATATGATTTTTAAAACTGCACTTCTCTATGTGTGCATCAGGGTTTGGCATGTTCCTGTGCTCTGGCTTGTTATTCTTCACTGTTGCTGTCCTTTAAATCCTTAATTCCAGAAAAAAGCTTGGTTGGAACTCATGAGGCCTCTTTGTGAAACCTGAAGAGAACACCCTTCTCTACAGCTGTCAAGTTCCCAGAATTTCTGCCACTTTTGTGTTACAAAGCCCACACTCAAGGAAGACACGTCATTTTGCTGATGTGAATTATGTGAACCAATTATGGCTGGCAGCTTCCATGCTAAAAACAGCTCTTGATTTTATTCATGACTTTAAAGAAGTTTTCCAAGATATTATACCTATTTTGGAGACAGGGCTCAGCCTCATGGATAACAACATAAAGGTCAGGAATAAAACCAAGAGCAGATTCACTGCAGTCTGACATGAATACCAATAGCTTACACTTATAATGGACAATTAAAAATACACACTGTTTTATGGTTTAACCTCCCCCCTTACTCCAGAAAAAAAAATCCTGCTGGTGCCCACAAAACTCCTTTTCAATTTAAATTACTAGTAATATCCACTAATAACAGCTTCAGCACACCTACTTCATCACTTCAGAGTTACTACCAGCATATCTATAAATGGACAAAGCAGCATTTTAGCCCAACCTTGATAATCTACAGCCATACAGATGCATAGAACCTGCCATCAGGTGAAATATAAGTATAGCCCCTCCATCATACACAATAGAGATATACATGTCTAATTAATGAATGTTTAAGAGCCTAATTTTTATTCCACAGCTCAAGGCAGCATTTATTAGTATTTCAGGAAGATGCTGACACCACTTCAGTTTTACTGTCATAAATGTAATGCTATAATAGTCCTGTATAATTACAATAAACAGTTCATTCTTTTTTTTTTCTTTTTAGAAGCATTCTGGAGTTGCAGTTTTTCTTTCTGTGTCAGCAAAGTTTCTTTTTATATAGCCATGCACCCTAGTGAGAAGTGGTATATTAATCAGGGGACCTTATAAAGTTACACCTGGTATCTATGAAGCAGCCACTGCTGGAATGAAAGACAATAATAAATAGAAACCAGAAAAGAAGAATGTGTTGTAGAGGGTGGTTTGGGAATGACACAATAAAACCTATTACTTCTCAATACATTTTTTTAACAGTTGTATGAATATGCATGAGACAGTATTCTTCACCTGTGACCAAAAGTGCTCCCTGAGAAGAGAATGACAGCTAATTATAATTCATAAGACTAATAATTTCCTTATATCTAATTTCCAGATGTTAGTCTGATAACCCAGATAGCCAGAACAAAAAAAGGGAGGAGCAGGAGCAGGATGAGGATTTATATGTACCTGCTCATAACAAAGCATTATGGAGGTCAGGAGAGGGGAGAAAGAGAGCTAATTTCAAGATTCTGACTTTTACAAAATGACATTTGGCCTCATTGGAATGTCAAGGGTATATTCAGAGACTCTATCCTGCTTTCCACACACAAACGCATGCACAAAAGCACACATGCATACACACTTTTACTTGTCCAATTTGCAGACACCAGCCCACCTCATACCACATAATACAAAACAAAGATAATTAATGCCATATTACACAGTGTGTCAGCCATATTAATGTCTAATGCAGAATAAATAGCTGAGGTAACTTAATCAGATTGTTAAATAATTGGGTAATTTATTATTGCCAGAGCTGGGCATTGCTACCACAACAGGAAATGAATGTGAGGAAGTCTGTATGTGTATGTGTGTGCATCATATATATATATATATATATATATATACACACACACACACATACACACCTGGGGTAATACATCAAATCTACTTTCAAGGCCAGACATTTCATAACCAGCCATTATTTTACTTTCTGCTCCCTTTGGCAAGCTTTTTCATGGCTCATCCATAAATAATTAAGAAGAGAAACAACTGCTGTGTCAGCCTAACCTTTAGAGAAATCTGAAGGTGTCCAAGTCTCCTCCAGTTAAGGTCTCCAGAAAGAACACTGAGAAAGTTCTGTCTCTCTGCCCTTGTAGAGCTTCTGCTAGTTAGAGTAGACAACACTGATCTAGATGAGCCAATGGTCTTCCCTATTAAGAAAGTTACACAAGTGTATTGAACTCTTGATGCGCATACAAGTTCATGTTCAACCCTTTCCCTGTAATTGTGCCCTGGGTGTGGAAGTGAAGTCCCATGTTCCACAGCAGGGGTAGGCAACCTAAGGCCCGGGGCCCGGATGCGGCCCAAAGAGGCCTTTGGACCGGCCCCAGGGCGGTCCTGCCACCGCCCCCCCCCCCCCCCCCGCTGCCGCCGCCCGCCATGATGATATTGATTATTGTTGTTATTACTTGTTCTTGGGGTTTTCTTGGCAAAATTCCCACAGGGGTTTTGCCATGGCTTTTCTGGGTCTGAGAGAGTGTGCATGCATTTTTTTATTGTTTAAATTTTTTAAAAAAACTTATTTTTATATTTATTTATTTATTTATTTTTGGTGCTTCGGCCCCCCAATTGTCTGAGGGACAGCAACCTGGCCCCCGGCTCAAAAAGGTTGCCTACCCCTGTTCCACAGTTTGAGACTTCAGTAAACAGACCTTATTATGGAATATATCTTTCAACTTGCAATTGATATCCTCAGTTATGTCCCTAGTTCCCTTCATTCTGTATTGCTGGCTTCTTTTCTAGGACTTTATGGTGTCCATGAAAATCATGGGTCTGTCCCAGGTGGTATCTGGCCCTACTCATGCTGCCGGCTACACTCTGGACCTTGTTTTCTGTTCTGGGTGGGTGATAATGATCTTGGCATGGAGGAATTCCCCACAGTTCCATTGTCATGGACAGATCACCATCACTGGGACTCTGCAGGGATTATCATGGTCCTCCCCAGGAAGCTTATGGATCCAGATGGATTTCTGAGGGCTCTGACCCTGAGCCCTTGGTGGGTATTGAACTGAGTGGCTGCAGTACAGGCATTTAACCGCTGCATCACCAGGGCTCCAGGTGTTGTTGGAATTGTAGATATATAAATAAAATGCACCATGATGAACTTCCAGTGGTGAAGGCAGGGTGATTGATTGTTAGAGACAGAGCTCGTTCTAACGATCACCTAAATAGGATAATAAGGAGTGAAATCCTTATTAATCTCTTCCCAGGGAAAGGAGATAAGGGGGCTTGAAGGGGGCTCTGACTCAACCTGGTAAGGTCTTCATGGACATGTTAGAGGAAATGAGGGCTAAGCTGGCAGTGACAAGCCAAAGAACAGCCCATCCTGTTATGGCAGCCAATTTGGCACTGAGCCCAGCCAGCCATTTTTATTTTTTAGTTTAGTAATTAAAAGACTATTTAGTTTGGATCTCTTGCTGTGGTCATCTATAACTGTTTTGGACTATTTTTAGAGTAACGAAGAACAAAAGTAACAACTATAAGACACTGTGCAACTTTTTCTTTCTTTTTGAAGTGTAGCAGCCCAAATCTTCACTTCCTCTGAGAAAGGAAGGAGGAAGGGAGGAGGAGGGGCAGGAAAGAAACAAAGTTAAAATAAGGCAAAAGTAAGTTATGAGCAAAAGTGTGTGCCAGAAGTTACAAATAAAAAAAAAATTAAGCAGATAAGAGAAAAACAAACTTATAAGGAAAAGTCAGGAAGCTGAGAATTTACCGTAATCATGAGATTTGAGAGAAAGTGGAAAAGCAGCCAATGACAAGGGACTAAGGACAAAGGATAATGGTGGCTTGAAATGT